>LR732083.1:2032217-3232217 GCA_902506015.1 Armillaria ostoyae
AGCGGTTCCAGATGACCGGAACGCCCTGCCAGCACCTGCCGGGGGGCAAGTGCACCGGGTTTATTATAACGGCGCCCGAATTCGGAAGCACGGACGGGTTGCCGAATGTCATCTATTTCTCCGGAGACACCGTTTACTTCGAGGAGCTGGTCGAGATGCGCGACAAGTTCCACGTCGTAGTCGCTGTGCTTAACCTTGGTGCTGCCAAGGTGCCGCTCCCGGGCGGCCAGCTGCAGATCACCATGGACGGCAAGCAGGCCGCTCGGCTGTTCCGCGAAATCAGGGCGGATATCTTGGTGCCAATGCACTATGAGTCGTGGGGTCATTTCACGCAGAATGGGGAAGAGCTGGCCAAGGCGTTTGAGGAGGAGGGTATTCAAGACAAGGTTTGCTGGCTCACGCCGGGCGTGTCGAAGAAGGTTTTATGATTTCAGCTAGGTCAAAGTGTTTTTAGTAAAACTTAGTATTTACAGGTCTGAAATTCGAGGAGGGTGAAATTTACTGTTGTTACTTGGAGGATGTCGGCAGCTTTCAACAAGATAGCTTGACGTGATGAGATATCGGTACTCTTCCATGAAGGTGTTGGTGTTGGAAGTCTGGCATGGACTCAGTACTCATCTCCGGTCCTTCGCAAATACTTAACAAAGAATCGGTCTACTCGTTCAGGTGAGTCCTCAACGCACATCATACCGATGACGAGAGATATCCAAAGCTGCCTCGATACTAAGGCTACGGTAGAAATGTAAATACTACGACAATGCATATTATAATTTGTACAAGTAGAGATACACTGAATAACGATGACATACACAGAATAAAACTCTAGGCATGATAAATTTAAACGTCCCAGATGGCCAGAGAGTTACTTCCTCGTCGGATCTGTTGTGCAAAGTCCTCGCCCTATTCCACGACCGGTCTTTTCACCTCCGTGTTTAGCCAGAACAGGGGGCATGGGTATTCTCGGTGCCGTTGCATTAGCCTGCACACCTACTAAGCCTCGATATGACGGCGAAATTCAGATGACTTACTACGTTCACCTCACGAATAGTCTCTTAGACCTCACAGGCCGTGCAGCACCGACACGCCCTGTTTCCTCTTGATATAACCTATACGCTTCCCGAAGATGGTCAGGCGAAAGTGGACCTGTTTCTCCTCGGCGTGCTTGTACTGCGCGTGCTGTCAAGAGGAGGGTCAGTAAGCGATACAAAGGGTGGCACCGAGTCCTAACCTTTCTCAACGACCTCTCCTACGAACACTTTGGCGAACCCAGCGACAATCTGTGCGACCGGCTGCGAAACTTGCTGTCCGACGGTCTGCTGAATAACCTGCATGATATCAGAACAAGGACCGAAAGAGAGATGATTCAAGGCCACCTTGCGAACGGCTTGTTTGGGTAGTGCATGTCGTCTGTACGCCTCGAAACGATCGTACTGATCAGGACTAAAGTTGTCCATTAACACCCTGGGGAGCACGGGTCAGATAAGAGTCAGATTCCACGACAAAGAAAACGGACTTGAGATTATCCTTGGATTGACTCTGGAATGACAGTTGGGCCGAGTAATCATCATCTGCCATGGCCGGGAGCATCTCGTCGTCTCCTTCCCCATCTTCTTCGACCGGGGCCTTGGCAGCTGGTACTGGTAGCTGAATGGGTTGCGGTTGAATGACGGTCGTTATAGTGCTTGTACTAGCGGCCGCTGGTATCACGGGTGCTGGGACTACAGTCGTGGAATCCTCGCTCTCCTCTCCCGGCAGAGCAATCAGCCCTGTCGTATCGAGAACCGGTACTGAGGAAGCAGGTGTTGCGCTGAAACTGCGCTGGTAGTGATCTGTGGGTGAGGCAGATGGCTGGGGTACGGTAACTGTCGAGGTAGTTGCTCGTCGGTTGCTGGTGATGTCTCCTTGGAGGACGCTGGATCGCTCGCTGTTCTGAGCTGGCAGTGCCCAGTGAACTTGGTGAAACTGAGGCGTCGTAGAGAACGGTGTGCCAGGTGTTGGAGAGTTGCCCATTGCTGGTTTCCGACCGCGTTTGCTCATGGAAGAGAGAATAAGGAAGTCAAGCACGTGCTGCCCGGCTTTCAATTTCTTTTCGATTTCTTTGCAATTTCCCTTTCTTCAATCCTTGCGACGACGACGGCTTCACTGTAATGCGGTGATAAAATTCTATGACAGATTTTCGACAGACGATGGGATGGGGCTACTTTGGTCCGGCGTACATGTGAAAAATCAAGCAACCAATCGGCACGTTTCTGTTGTGTTAGCCACTATGAGGAACCAGACCAACATTCATTAACGTCCCTTCTCTTCCTACTACCACCATCACCATCAGAATGGCCAAGACACTGAAGGAATTTACCGCTGAAGAGGTCGCACAGGTCCGTTACCGTCTCCTGGACACTGGCAATACAGCATTAACATTTCAATACAGCACAACAAGGAGGGAGATCTCGTGAGCCCCACTTTGTCGCAAGTATCAACAGCGTCTCACACAATTCTTACAGTGGATCATCATCGACACCAAGGTGTACGACCTTTCTCGGTTCGCTGACCTACATCCTGGTGGTTCCAATGTCTTGTTCGCGGAGGGTATAGCCGGCCAGGACTCTACTGAGACTTTCTTTGGTCTACACCGTCACGAAGTCCTGCTGAGGCCTCAGTATGCACGGCTCCAGATTGGTACCATCGCAGGCGAGGAGGAGTCAATCAAGGCTCCAGTGCCCGGAGCCATTTCTCAAGTTCCTTATGGTGAACCGACATGGCTGGCAGACGGATTCAAGACTCCATACTATACTGACAACCACCGTGCATATCACAAGGCTGTCCGGACCCTCATGCAGACCGTCGTTGAGCCGGAAGCACTTCGGTGTGAGGCGAACGGAAAGCGAATATCGCAGGCCGTAGTCGACAAGCTCTGGTAAGTATTCTCAAGGGCTCGCCATTCGTTCAATTCTCATTCCCTACGCAGCGAAAACAACTTTGTCGCGATGCGCCTAGGCCCCGGGAAACACCTCAAGGGTCTCGTACTGATGGGCGGTGTCACAAAACCCGAAGAATTCGATTATTTCCACGAGCTCATCCTCAATGGTGAAATCGCTCGTTTTGGTACACGCGGTTTCCTTGACGGTCTCTTGAACGGCGATGTTATTGGTCTTCCTCCCATTCTCAACTACGGCTCCCCCGAAATCCAAGCAAAGGTTGTCCCAGAGGTTCTCACAGGCAAGAAATACATCGCTCTCGCCATAACAGAGGCGTTCGCAGGAAGCGATGTCAGTGGTTTGCAGACAACTGCCGTACGAGATGGAGACTACTGGGTCATCACCGGCACCAAAAAGTGGATAACGAACGGTACTTTTGCAGACTATTTTACGACTGGGTGTAAAACCGACACCGGCTTCACCGTCATCCTTATCGAGCGCGGCGAAGGCGTTTCTACGAAACCAATCAAGACGGCTTATTCTGCTGCAGCTGGAACGGCGTACGTAACTTTCGACAAAGTCCGGGTGCCCGTTGGAAACACGCTAGGCAAAGTCGGCAATGGGATGTCCGTCATTCTTACCAACTTCAATCACGAGCGATGGATGATTACCGCGTCCAGTCTGGCTTCGCAGAGGTTGATAGTCGAGGAGTGTCTCAAGTGTGTTTTTTATTTTGTCCCCTTTGGGGATGTTAGCCTGACAAAATTGCAGATGGGCCACACAACGCAAAGTATTTGGAAAGCCGCTCAACTCACAAGCTGTCATCCGACATAAGCTTGGAAAGATGATTTCAAGGGTAGAGGCATGCCAGAATTGGGTCGAGAGCATCACGTATCAGATGAACAACGTTTGTTTTCAATCCCGACGCAGGTCTCGCGTGAACTGACATCCGCCTCAGATGTCATATAGTGATATGTCTAGCAAGCTCGCCGGACCTATTGGATTCCTCAAACAGTGTGTTCAGTTCTCCCTGCATTCTTCATCTTTTGACGCTGTTTAGGTTCGTCTCGAAATGCGGTCGGGAGACGGCTGAAGGTGCGTTCCATATTTGCGGCTTGATATCCTTGGATGCTTACTGTTTTTATAGATGCAACGATGGTGTTTGGTGGACGCGCTCTTACGACGACGGGTATGGGCAAGCTTGTTGAGAATGTACGGCCTTTATCCGCTCGCCATTTTATCACCCAACTAATACGTCTCTTGCACGCAGTATCACAGGACGTCTGGTTATGATGCTAGTAAGGCTTTTTCATGTTTGTTCTTGCGGTTCGTTGTTGACTTCTTTTATACTAGTTCTTGGCGGTACAGAGGACATCTTGTCAGATTTGGGAGTGCGCCAGGCGATGAAGAAAATGCCCAAGGATGCGAGGCTATAAAGCCTATCGTTCATTCTTGTCTTGTAGCAATAATGCGAAATCGTCATTGACATCCTGTGTACCTGAACACGCTGTCTGTTTACTCATTTTACAGGTACGCGAGGCCAGAGCAATGTTCAAAGCATCTTGTTATCTATGACTGTATCATCGCGAGGAGCAAAGGTGGCGAGAACCTCGCTGAGCTCTCGAGTCCATGAACCATTGGTAACTAAACATTCTGAGAGCAACCGGAATATTTTATACAGGAACACTGACATCATCCCTGAAACTCCTTTGAAAGAAAACACCTTCGTCCATCGAGCTAGTCACTGGGGCGTAGCGCTACAAAGAACACAAAGCACGCGTCTAAATATGGACACTACACCAAGAACTACATCATCTAGATCTGAAGACAGCATTATAAGACGGCCTTTCCGTGATCTATCCGAATGCGCTCAACATCCGACCGCTGTAGGTTTGCTTCATTGCACAGCGACCTAAAGACGGAATCCTCTTTATCGAACAAGTTCATGACTGTCGAATTCTACCACTTTTCCGGCATCCATGACCATTATACGGTCGTAATAAGCTAATCAAGAATGTCAGTGAGTCCCCTTGATCATACACTTGAAGCTGACCTATTGTATTCAGCCTGTGGGCTATGCAGAGCACTGTTGCAGAAGAAAACTCGGTTTGGATCGTCCTTTGTAGCTTCGCATCCGTTTCGACATCCACGCTACTCGTTGCTTCGTCCTGAGCAAAAGTCATGAGACAAACCATCGTCAGGGATCATCTTGAACATACTAGTACGATGATCCGGCTATTCTTTACCAGAGCACGGCCGAGAGCGAGCAACTGCTTCTCACCCGCGCTGAAATTAGACCCTGGAAAAAGCTCGTCGGGGGTCCGAATATTAGAGGGTGTTATTTAAGTACCTTCGTCACCTACAATCGCATCCAAGCTGAACCTGGCCTCAGCAACAGGATCCCTAACGCCATCCGGAGGGAGAAGCCACACGCGCTGGAGAACCGAAATGAGCTCAGCGTCAGTTCTCGAGCCTTGAGGGTCACTGTGTGACGTTAGTAGGCGGTAATTATAGTAAGATAATAAAAACCCTACAGATTATGCCTCATGGTTCCCAGAAACATGACTGTGTCCTGAGGTACCAGCGCCAGGCGGCCTCGAAGGGTGTCGAGTTCTATTTTGCTGATATCGTGGCCATCGATTTGTATGCTTCCTCCCTGCAGTTCGACAATTCTAAAGTACGGTTACACTAATTTAGAAAGCGATTGAAATGGTGACTTGCCGGAAGAGAGCCTGTACCAATGAGCTCTTACCTGTTAATTTCGGTCAGTATGCGTGTATAGACGCTGAAGGATTGGATCACCTGCTCCAGTCCTCCCTACAATCCCCACCTTCTCGCCCGGGTTGATTTTGAAGCTGACACCGCAAAGGACTAGTGGCAGTCCATCCCTATAAGCCAGGTCAACGCCCTCGAAACTGATGCTGCCTTTTTCAGGCCATTTATCGGAAGGCTCATCGAGCTCTGCGCTGCTGTTCCCTTCCGATGGCAATTGTGTATACAACAGTACACGCTCAACAGCGCTCATGTTCTGCTCATTTTGAGCAAATTGAGTCACCATGGTAGCTAGGCGGATGGGTTAGTAGACGGTTCCAAGCAACGGGACGACGAATGGAAACTCACAGAATGTCTGTGTGACTGGCGGAGATTTGTTGTAAAGTTGCATCGAATAAGTGAGTTACAGCCTTACTATTCAAGGTATAGATCAAGACAACCCCGATCTTGGACGGATGGATGGTTTTCTGTACGCAGCGGCAAAAAGGGCTATCCCGAGGACGAGAATGTTTCCGAAAAAACCAAGTCGCACACCAAGCCATCGCTGAATGGATATTGTTATGTAATGCGCTCTGTTCTCCAAGTCGAGACCAGATTCGACGCTCCTCACGTAACGATCCTAATAAAATTCGATAGATGTGAGACGGTAGCTATCAGGTCTTGTGAACCCATAACGTACCTGTTCGCGGAACGCTCGGATTGTTGAGAGACCGGCCAGTGTTTCTAAACAAGCTGTCAGCGCCTGAATTTCACTGTGTAATTATTAATATCAGCGACAAACCTGAATAAGAACTATAAAAAGCTGATCGCATAAGGGAACCCAGTCGTTTGGTCTCCACAGAAGTTCGGCGATAATACAGCGACAAGAAGTAATACAGAGCGATCGTAGGGAACAAGATGATCCCAAGCAGTGGAAATATGTAGAAGATAAGTGCGAACGTTCCAACGACGGAACTGAAAGTGTTAAGAAGCTTTTGAAGCTGATTATATTTGGATAATAAGTGTACGGGATTCGTGGTACCTGCGTGAGGGTTAAGGCCAGTCTATTATCCAAAATATCTTGGTCCTTTGAGAGTCTCAACAATATCCAGCCTGCCATTGACGCTTCAGCTCAAGACTACATATCATAAGGTAACTGATCTCACCGACAGGAGATCTCAATACTCTGGTAAAAGCGGTTTTAAACGAGGATAAGCTGGCGATGAGAGTTGCCATTCTTTTGTAGAAAGTTAGTTGCAGAGTTAAGCAAAAAAAAAATGGCATTGAACTGACGTTATGCCTGCAGCCACCAAGAAAGTAAAGATGGCTTGAGAAACACCTGCAATAACGTTATAGGACGAACACGTCTGGGTAATAGGAAGACGTACCGATACCGGCGTAGACAACCATATATTGCCCTTGAGTAAATCCATGAATACCATCCGCCGTCCAGAAACCTAAAAAGACGGTGTTTCCAACTGTAGAGATAATTAAAACAACACTACAAGGTCAATACAAGGTCAAGCGTGCTGCACACCTCGGGAGCACTGATTCAAGACTAGCAGGAGCAACAAAATAGGGGCCCAGATAACACCTCCAGCAACACGCAGGTAATCGCGATATGTCTTCCAAGCAACGGAGCCCGTGTATCTCTCTTCCGTCCGTATGAGAGCACCGTTCTTGTATTTTGGCAGATCCGCGACTGCTTTCTTGCCGTTTATATCCACGATACGGCTGTTTTCTGGCGCATCGTTGTAGCATTCGGCGGTACCATATTCTTCCATGACACGGGAAAAGATAACGCTATTCTCTATGAGGTACTGTTGGTATGTTCAGAAACGAGTGTCGGAGATGGTGAAGTACATACCGTATACGTTCCCTGCTCTTTGATTACGCCTTCGTCAACGACGTATATGTAGTCCACTTTGTCTAGAACGTGCAAGGTATGGGTCACAAGAATTCTCGTTTTCGAAGCAAGTGGTCCTTTGAGCAAGCAATTATCTAAGATAGACTTGCCGACACAGGCGTCGACAGCCGAGAGTGGATCATCGAGAAGCACTATCTCTGATGAGGAGTACGCAACACGAGCCAAGGATATACGAGCCTATACTAGTGTCAGCAAAATGATAGGATGAATGCCCCTGGCTCACTTTCTGCCCGCCTAAGGAAACCTTGAGACAGGACTAAAGACAAAAGAGGATGAAAATGCACACCACTCAAGTTGATTCCTTTCTCGCCAATTTCCGTTTCTTCTCCGTGGGGAAGCATCGTAAGATCACGTTCTAGACTGCATGCGCTAATAACTTCTTGGAGTCTGGTTTTTGGCAAGTGAGAAAAAAAAATGAAAGTAGGCCGGCGAAAGGAATACTACTGACCTGTCTTCATCGAGCTCTTGACCGAACAAGATGTTCTCACGTAAAGTGGCATTCCTGATCCAAGCGGCCTGAGGCGCGTAGGCTACTGAGCCACCGAATATGACCTGCTGGGAAATCAGGGGGATACTGACGCATAATTCACAGCGGCGAACCTCGCCTTTAACCCGTCGCATTTCACCGATCAAAGCCTGCAGAATAGAGCTCTAAGCGTCTGCGTTAGAATGAAGGTAAGCGCGATAAGGCTGTCGTGATGACATACCTTCCCAGATCCGACGCGGCCTACAATGGCGACGAAACTTCCCTTGAGCACAGTCATGTAAAGATCTTGAAGTTCGAAAGGCTGGCTAGTGTACGAAGAAGT
Source organism: Armillaria ostoyae (assembly GCA_902506015.1). Lineage (NCBI taxonomy): Eukaryota > Fungi > Basidiomycota > Agaricomycetes > Agaricales > Physalacriaceae > Armillaria > Armillaria ostoyae. Next base: position 2,040,620 of record LR732083.1, read on the forward strand.
ATCATCGACATCTGCCTCAGAGGTAGGCAACTTATCCTCAATCTTTTGCTTATTCCGCTTTTCGGGTTTGTCTCCAAGAGCAGATGCAAGCTTGACGCTATCGGGTTGCTCTGCGGTTTCCCAAGTAAAGGTCCCGTTAACTTCCACTGCAAGATTACTGTGTTCATTGACGACATATTCGTTAGGCAGTTCTTCAGCGGTCAGGAACTCGGAGACACGACCCATCGCTACTAGGGCGTCTGAGACGACTGTAACATCAAGGGGAAGAAACATGAAAGGAGTTCGAATGATCTAGAAGCATGCTTCAATAACGCATACGAGAAGAGATATTGGTACAAACATTAAACAATTACAGAGAACTAAAGATGATGGCAATGTTAAGGTCATGCCCAGTGAGTCCATAAGTGATCTGAATTTGTTTGGGCGTCAAAACATTATTCGTCACGAAGCGGAATGCTTACAAACGACAGTATCGATGAAAGAATAGGTATGAAAGTGCTGGTGGCAATGAGCGCTGAACGAGCAACCCTGTGTACCTGTTAGCCATGCTAGCACTAGCCCAAGGAATGTGCGACTACACACGTTGCTCGCTTGAGAATGCGTATCTCTTTCTGGCGCAATTTGCCGATCTGAAAGGAGTAGAAAGCCTCCCATGCGTAGAACTTTATCAATCGAATGCCTTGAAGGGCCTACAAACTGACGGTTAGGTTTATACGACAAGGAGTGTCCCTAACGCACCTCTGTTGTGCCTCGTACGCGAGCGTCTGTGATCTTAACGCTCTTCTTTCGAAGCTCGATCATGATGCGGCCAACAAAAACTTGCATCGGGAAGCTGAAAATGAGAATCTAGTGAAAGCATGAGGCGATGAATGTACCAAGGGTAGAAGATAACATACACCGAAACCGACCAAGGCAGAGTACCCAAGCTGTTTCCTATAAGATAAGGACAAAAACATCACGACGGAAGAAACAGGCGAACGTTGTTAAAAAGGAGCCCAACGACAATCACAATCTGGACCCAATATAAGTTAAAAGCAGAAAACAGTAACCGGCGATATTCACCTGAATTGGAGCTACCCAGAGACTACGATCACCGGTCAGTGCGACACCGTGAATGATACGGGATGACTGGCTTGTGGATATACATGCAGACTCGGTCAAGACGACTGGCATCCGCAGAAATCATATTTGTGATCTTCCCAACGCTATGCTCAAGTCGGGCTCGTCCGGAAAGTCTCATCGATTTTCGAAAGATACTTCCAATGATCTGACGAAAAAGACTAAATACGCAAGTAGCGGGAAACCCACTCCAACGACTTACCCCACTTTTTAAAAGTAACCCGGTTGTCATGCTCACTATTTTTCAGAATGAGCCGGCTCGGAGAACAAGGGAACAGGACGCACGATGCATGGAGTGATTCGTGAACTGTGAAGAGCAAGTGAGTAAAGTTGGGGAATTTGGAGCAATATTCAATACACCTACAACGTTAGCAGTTGCTAGCAATAGAAGTGAGTATGTCAACGACGTGGAATTAGGACTGTCATACCCTGCATGGCAAAGATTGCAAAGCCGAGTCCGATGCCATATTGAATTCCCTTTGGACGGTCCATTACACCCGACGCTTTTTGCTCATCCGGCAGACGGTAATATTCGTAAGACGCAGTTAACCAAGCCAATAAAAGTTTTGTCACCAAAGGTGTCGTAGTCCTTAGCGTGTCTGGAAAGCAAGGGTGATTATGGACATGTCAGTGTTGTTTATACAGGCCATTACAATTTACCTCCGGCTAGTCTGCAGATACCAGCAGACCAGAATCGAATGAAGAATATTCGATGAAGCGCCTTGGTGAGAGAAGAATCGTACACTGTTCGGACTGCTACCTTTTCCGTATCAAGTGCGGTATTCTCAACATCGCCAAGTGATTCTTTCGGTGACCACGTATGTTCAATGTCGCTCGGAAATTTGTGACGAAGGGAAAATGGCCTTTGTTCAGGTGGACACCGGGAATAGAAATTGATTTCTACATCGTCAGTGATCGAAGTGGTGGTATATTTTTGGGGCAAGTGCCATAAATCTAGACGGGAAGACGACGATAAAGATGGCGTGCTTCAAAAAGGACCCAGGACCAACCTTCTTTCTCCAGAGGCCTTGAGAAACCAACAGAAAGAAGTGGGCCTAACCACTGGAAGATTAACCTCGAAAAGATTCTGTACGATTGGTTTCAGCAAGGCCTTGGAGAAGAAATAGTGCAGAAACACGAACGGTGGATCCTCCTCTGGTAATACACAGTTGCCTGCGAAAGCAGGTGGTGCAGGTGACGGGCGTAGGGAGCTAACCATTGCAATAAGCAACCGAGGAGTTCGAAATCGTGTACCCAGGATGCTATGAATTTTTGAAGGTCAGAGAAGAATCGAACCAAGAACCAGCCACGTAGTTGTATACATACATTGATAGATATGAGTGCACCACGGAAGTCGGGATGTCTTCCCGTCCTCGAGTCGAGATTTTGCTTGTGTCTCTTTGGGATTGACTGGAAATATATCAACTTTTTTGCAAGCAAAGCGGAGAGCTAACTTCCTGCCACCTTAAGAGCAGAATTTTCATTGGAAAGCCTCAGGCGTCGCATTCGGGATCTTCGTTTGAGGTTCGAGCAAGGAAGACCTAGTGGGTTGCAGAAGTTGATTCTATTAGCAATTCATTAGTCTTCATTAGTGTACAGACCAGTTCCCTCCCTGTATTGGATGACGGTTCGATGTAGTGGAAATGACCAGCTCCCTCGGAGATAAGTACTAAGTAGCAACACCGTTAAGTATATCGATATATACGCCAAAGTCAGCTTCGGTAGATTGGCAGAGAATCAAATCATCCTACGGTTGTCCAGTGTGTTGTCGCCATTGCCGTCATCATTCCCCGTCAGTCCTGACCCTCTACCGCACCTCTCCAATTCACCAGCCATCCTTCGCCGTCATTCATGACATTCTCGGAGTGCTTTGAACCCGACCGTTGTCGTCGTCTCGGATCCCACGAGTAGATATACATTAAGTTTCAGACCCTAAATGTATTCGGCGCTGTTTAGGCATCTGAAGATACATTTCGAAGTGACCACCAGATGGATGACGGTCGGAGTTTGGTAGAACACCGGCTCATCGGTCCGACTCGCCTTCCGATGCCAAATTTGAGGCAAACTTGAGAGGAAAAGATTTTCTACGAAGGAGAAAAATCACACAAAAAGAAATATACATATATTGTAAGCTGTTTGCGGCTCCACCCATGTTTCCCCAGTCCAGGGCCCCTAGCTTGAATTCACAACCTTAATACGGTCTTCGGTAGCACATACCGATCACATAACTCACTGAGCACTCTTCCCCCAAAGAAGTTCGCCTTAAACAATGGAGTCTCCCAGATACTCAACCTCATGACCAGACAGCTCCACCTTCAACGCATCCCTTTCACGCAAAAACCCAAAACCAGTCCACAGCATCTGAGCCCTGACCTCTTCCCTGATGTAAAAGTTGCATTCATAGGTCACCTCAAGGCAACGAAAGGTGCTGTATCTCGAGAGAACGAGGTCCAGTTCGGTGAACATATCCCACATGCCATCTTCCTCAGCGAAATCCTCAAAGGATGATACGAGAATAGTGAGCTTGAGTGTTTCCAAGCGGCTCGTGGACAGGGCGTTGAGGAACCAGCGCATGGCAGAGAGGTCGGTGCGGTCCTCATTGTTACGGTAATTGAGGTCAAAGGAAAAAGATCGGAGTCCGGGTGGTAGGATGAGTGGCTGGACGGCAGGCCATTGAGCCACTGCATAAGATCAGACATAGTCAGTAAACTTAGAAAGGACACATACGAGGGCATTCGAAGGCTTGACACACATCAAGCGACTCGATCGTTCTGGCGATACGAACCATGTCGCAGCACAGCGTTAAGTCCTCAGTACCAGGATGAAGTAGGTTGATACATAGGTCTTGGAGAGACCCCATAAATACACCGCGACATTGGGGGAGAAGGATGAACTTTAGGAAAGTCCGGCTGTTAGGGTCGGCTGCTAAAATATGCAGCGTTTCGAGGTGTGGTCCATCCGGGGGGGCTTTGATCAGGGACAGGTCAGCGTCTTCATCAAGCTTGAACGCGACACCGTACAGACGGAGGAAAGAAAGACGCGAGAAGCTCGTAATAATGGACCAGAGGTGATTCAATGAAAGGATGGTGGTATGTCCGACTTCAAGTTTTGTTAGGTTGATCATTGATGATAATGCAAACTGGATTTGCGGGAGGGTTTGGTCCTGGTAGCATGCATAGAGTTTGACGGATTTAAAGTATTGGAATATGTGCGGGGACGTGAGAGCCAAGTCATGGAGACGAGGAAGAGTTTCTCGATTAATATGGTAGATATTGGCGTGTTGGAAGAGATATTGGCGGGTGCGGGGATAGAATGAGCGGGAGACGAGAGAGCAAGACTTGAGTGTAGGCTTGTCATTGCAGAGATTATCTAGTACTTCCTCAATGACTTCCACTGGAATGTCTGGTATCACGATCTGATAATATGAGCAAATCAGTAATAGTGCCACGTTTCAGAACGTACTGAAGAAATGGGTTCCTTTGATAATCTGACTTCCATGTTCTCTACAGGAAGAAGAGCAGTCGCTAAAGTGGCAAAATCGATAGGCTAGTCTCCAGTGACCGCACTTGGGACAACTTGAAGAGGACTGAAAACGAGAAGATCAATATGAGATACTGGCGCGTAGACACTTGAGTAGTGGTAGTTAAGGTGCAGAAGACATCGTAGTTGTAAACAAAGGCTTTCATCTATATTCGTCACTCAGGGCAATCACGTTTACTGCTAACGCTGCCGAATAATCCACCTCAACATGAATCAGAGGCGATGACCTGCATATAATTGGACAGCAATAGAAAAGTCACTCGATAAGACGACCTGGCGTCCAGAAATCTTCAGCGTCAGTGTAAATGGAAGGCGGTATAAGGATTTGCCGGCCGCCAACTTATCGCCTACCCTTGGTTGGTCCGTCTTGACTGCCCCAACTTGAAAGTTGAGATCTTCCGTGACGAGGGCATCATCTTCGACACGCGTCTCCTCAATATGCATGAGTAACACCTAGGACGAAGCGCCCTCAGCCATTTGAATACAATGATATCTTGGGATAGGCAGGTGTATTGGGATGATGTTTCGGCGTAGAAGAGCGAGTAGTCACTGGCACCATGGCGACTCTGGATTTGTACGACGTACCACTCTGTGAGGGAAGCTGGGAGGCAGATGGTGTCGGCGGATGGAAGTCGACAAGGTTGGAAGTCTTACTCGCGATCGTGAAATGTTCACGGTCGTTACTTATTGTCTCGAACTTGAAGCTCATGAGCGCCGGCAGCGAAGTTTGATGCGTTGACGTGTAACGAGTTTGAATTCCGATTTATTTTCTACACATGACAAATGGATACAAATTAGCAGCTCTCGGTGTAACAAGACTCGCAAAACATAGGATGGAACTCATTCAGGTGTTTACACGGTTTCTTCGCTAGAATTAAAGAAAAGATAAAGATTTGTTGATCAGAGTTTGGTGCACAACGTACTCGCAACAGAAAGGATGTCTTGTCAGTCAGCCCGTCGCCGGAGATTGAAGGCAAGTCGACGAAACCAGGTGACTGGGATAGGGACGAATCATGGCCATTATTTCTTGTTGTCTCGGCGGTGTAGAGTGCAGAGACAAGAGTGTAGACCTTTGTACCAAGAAGAGTCAAGAATCCCAAACTTTCGCCTGAAAAGGGAGCACAAAGTATGGGAGGTAGAGGAACTCACAATGGCCTGAAGGCAAGTAAGCAGGATCTGTCAGCTGCTGCATCTCTGCACGAAAATTGGCCCATATTGCTGCGGCAGTAAATAAAACAAAGTGTGAGGCGGATCACAAATGCAAGGACTTACTACAGCGGCAGAAAACGGTATCGTGCATGTAAGCCCAAACCAGGATCTGTATTTCGGTATCGTCGTCGTCGCGCAGCTCAATGTCGTCTCTACTCAAGATGGTGTAAAAGAGCCTATACCACCAGCGAGAAACGGTGAATGCCAGATCCGTCGGCGGTGCTGGTGCGCTGTCACCTTCGCAGAGTCGAACGATGTGGATCTCGCAGTTGAACTAGAACTGGACCATCCTTGCGAGTTTTGACCGTGCAAGCTCGAGAAGACTGGGCCAAGATGAACGACTAGTTTTGTTTGGGTTGGGAATGTCGACTTGGAGACCAGGTAAATTTTCGTTTTGGAATACAGCGAGTTGGGCGGATAGGGAGGGAGAACGTAGGGTGTATTCTTCTGTAGCATCATAGGGGACCGGTCCGTAGTCGGCGAAGAATGGACCGTACTTGAATTCTGAGCGTCGTTTGGAATTGATATAGGTAGTTGGTATGTAGTTGGAGTGCCCGTAAGCAGCTGAGACTGGTCGTGGCTTTAAGAATATCTTGATATCGGACATGGTGGTGAGTGCAGAGGAGAGGTCGGCGCGATTGGTGGATCTTCGGACCGAGTGACCGGAGTGCTATCACGTGCTGAGTATCGCCTCCTTCAAATCCAACTTGAACTGGTACCACCATGGGTGTCGCAGGCCTCTGGCCGCTGCTGGACTCGTCCTCGAGGACCATTTCTCTTGCTGCCCTATCGCTGACAGAGTTCTCCAGCCCTCATCGTGGTTACCGCCTCGGCATCGACGCGTCCATCTGGTTTTTTCACGCCGACTATGGGAAAGAAGGCGAGAATCCCCAGCTACGGACTCTATTCTTCCGCTGCGCTACCCTACTCAAGTACCCTATACTACCGCTATTCATCTTCGACGGGCCCAAGAGACCAGATTGGAAGAGAGGAAAGAAGATCAACAAGACGGCCAACAAGCTGACGACAGGTATGAAAGCAATCATCGAGGCGTTCGGCTTCGAGTGGCGGACGGCGCCTGGGGAAGCAGAAGCAGAGCTGGCGTACCTCAACGTGACTGGCATTATTGACGGCGTTCTCAGCGACGATGTCGACACTTTTGTCTTTGGTGCGCACACCGTCGTCCGGAACCCATCGTCCACTCACTCCAGCGACGAGAAACGGACACATGTGCGCGTCTGCACTGATATCAAGCCCAGTCGAGCTGAACTCATCCTGATCGCCTTGTGCTCGGGAGGCGACTACTGCGAAGCTGGGCTGCCCAGTTGTGGCATCAAAACAGCCTATGCCCTTGCGCGCGCTGGCCTCGCTGCATCTCTGTACGAAGCAGCCACTACCCTACCCCGTTCTGAACTGTCTGCCTTTCTCGCCACCTGGCGTTTGGAGTTCAAAGAAGAGCTTCGCACCGACTCACATGAATGTATCGGCCGCAAGATGGTCGCTTTAGCCAAGTCGGTACCAGCATCATTCCCCAACATTGACATTCTACTTGCGTATACCCATCCGGTCACTTCTCGTTCAGAAGGAAAGCCCGACTACTATGCCGATATCTCTTGGACGCGCAAGGAGCCCCAAATACCCGGCCTTGCTGGCCTTTGTGAATTCTACTTCGAGTGGGGGTTCAAGGAATTGATCATCAAGCGATTCAGAACGCTCATATGGCCGGGTATTGCGCTCCGTGCTCTACGACGATACGTCCTTGATGATGACCCAGACCAGGTGTTTTCACTATTCAGTGGGGATCAGCCGGTCCCGGGAGACGGGTGGATGAAGAAAATCCACTCAAAGCGGGAGCATCATTCAACTGACAAAACACCCGAATACCGCGTTGAAGTCGATCCTTCGGTCCTCGTGAAGCTAGCAGAGGCGGGTGTAAAGGGTATCCGACGGCCTGATGATGATGACTGGGAGGACAGCGGTGACGAGCAGGATGACGACGATGATAAGAAGAAGGGCCCTGTAGACCCGCTTGAGCCCTTCCGTCTGTGGCTACCTGTGGTGCTTGTCCGGCAGGCCAAACCGGAGCTGGTGGAAGCCTATGAAGAGGTACTGAGAAAGAAGCAGGAGAAGAAGGCGCCAAAGGGCAGAAAGAAGAAGGGAGGCGAAGAGCCCAAAACAAAGCCCACGATCAAGAAGAACGCCTCGACGAGCAAGGATCTCCGGTCGATCTTCCCGTCCCAGAAACCAACAGGAACAGCTCTAAAGAATTCATCTGTAGGCAATGCAGCATCTATCCCCTCCTTGCCATCTACCTCGACGAAAGTAAATGTCTATCGACAGCCACGGCCGTTCCCAGCATCGTTTAGTGATATTGAAGACGACGTTGCACCACACGACGATGACGACAGCCTTATTATCCTACACGCGACGAATAACGATCTCCGGTCGTTCTTGCCGTCCCAGAAGCCAACAGGAATGGCTGTAAAGAATTCACCTGTAGCTAATGTGGTATCTATCCCTTCCTTGCCATCTACCTCGACGAAAGTGACCATCCCTCGACAGTCACGACCACTCCCAGCATCGTTTAGTGATACTGATGATGAAGACGATATTGCACCGCACAATAACGATGACGACGATGACAGCCTTATTATCTTACACATTTCCTCCGATGACGAAGCCCCACCTCCCCCACGCACGCCTTCCCCCGAACCCAAATCCAGTCGGTCCCAGCGCCCTAGTCCTGCACGCCGGAAGAAGACAAATCGACGACCGGTAAAGTCGGAGGTCATCGAAATTTCGTCCTCTTCGGAGGAGGATGAGGTCAAGCAGAAAGTGGTCACGCATACGCACCCACTCCTTGCCGCCCGTGCACGCGCCAGGCGTTGATATACGCCCTCGATACATATTTATTACTGTCTTCTCAGCCATCTTCAAGTTAAATAGCATGAATAAACAACCCATACACATATACAGACACAGTGTTAGTGAGAGACGTATTGGGACCTATATGTACCCAATCGTAATTAACAAGGACGAAGCAAGGGGACGACAGCGAAGAAGTGTATACTACAATAATAACCAACAATGATAGAGTAGCGACTATAAAGTAAGGGAAAAAAATAGGCAGAGGGAGGAAGGAGGCTGGTTATTCACCGGTCTCCATAGCCTCTCGCTCGAGCCTCTTCTTCATGGCAGATACGTCCCGACTAATCTGGCCACTCGACATCCAGCCCTCTGGATACGCTGCAACGATCTTCTGATACAACACCTTTCGCAGTCCCTGCTCAGACACCTGAATAATCGAACCCTCCAGTTGACTAAGAAAAAGTCAGCACACACAACACCCAAGAGAACGACCACACCCACTTCTTCTCGTTCTCCAGCCTGCAGCACTCATTGCTGAGCAACACGAGCTCCCACACGATATTCTTCATGCTCTCCGTCATCCTGTACTTCTTATGTGGGGGCTGCGGCTCTTTGGTGCCTCCTTCGGTAGACCCGCCCTCGCCTGGCTGGTGAGGTGATCCTTCCCGATCACGCTCCTCCGTGGGCGGCCGCGTCCCAGGCGTCTCCGACGAGGCCTCCTGGCGCTGTCGCTCCTGCCGTCGATCCCACACTACCACAGCATGCTGCCAGTCCTCCTCCGCCTTGGGGAACCCCGCCTTTGCCTGCTTCGCCAGCTCCTCCAAAAGAATCTCTTGCCGTTTGGCAAGCATAGCTGTATGGTCAGTGAAGATCGTTCGTTTGATGAGTTTCTAAGCAAGTCAGTCGGATATCGAACACTACAAGACGCAGACTCACGGTCATGGTAAACTTGTTGTAAGGGAACAGCGTAGGCATGAGATTGAAGAAATGATCATCGTACTCGTTGAGCTCGACGGCTTTAAGCGCGACCTTGGCGAGGACAGGCTTGATATTCGGCGGGAACTTTCCCTTGTTCGTCCAGTCCTCCGCAGCGATCGCAGCCTTGAGCTCGTCGATGGCCTCCTGCAGCCTAGGATCAAACGACGTGACATCCACGACCTTGCGCTTCTTGCCGTTCTCCACGACGCTGATGTACCGTTTCCGTTTCTGCCCTGTCTGGGCCGTCTGCGAGGGATCCTGCTCAGAGTCGGAGTAGAGCGCGATGGGCGAGTCGCGGGTGCCGTCTTCGGATTTGGGGTTCACGTTGGCGCTGAGGTTCGGGACCAGTTTGGAGCGCGGTTTCATCGGAGGTCTAGACTCGATTCGGTCAGTGGCGATGACAGCGACGACGACGACGACAACGTACTTTTCTTTGGGAGTATCCTTGAGCAAGGCAACCTGACCAGAAGAAACATAGAATCCTCGCTGTTTTGTTTGAGCAAAAAACTTGCGCTCATCAATTGCAAGCTCCGAGTCGTCAATAAAAGGGTCATTTGTGTCGTAGTATTCCTGTGCGTAGCTCTTCCTCTGTAGCGTTTTCAGCAAATGCGAAGTAAATAAATAAATATAGAGGCACCTTTTTCCTCTTGAACAAGGAAGTCATCTCTCCTTCCGGTTCAGGCTCAGGTTCGCTTTCACTCGTGTCCGCCTTGTCCTCTGGCACTGGGACGTCGACTCTCTGGCCTGCTGCCAGCGCCATCAGGGAGATATCGACTTCGTAGTCTGCTGGGCCCCCGAGCATGATGTCCAGCCGGATCGTCTGGAGCGGTGGAGGAGGCGGCTGCGGGGGCGGCGTCGGCGAATGGTGTTTGCTGCGAGGTTTCTTGGGCGTCGCCTCGACTGGTGGTGGTGGTGGTGCCGCCAGCGTCTGGTCTGCCTCCGTCGGCTCTGGCGACGACGGAGGCTGTTGAGGCGCCGGCGACAGCGACGACGAGCGCATTTCAATGTCGCCGCCGTCCGACATCATCGTTGTCTTGCTGGAAGTTGCCTTTTTCGGAGCAGCCCCAACAGCGAATCCCTCTTTCGATTGCCGTTCTGAATTTCCGGTAGTTACATCTGACTTCCAAAAAAGGAAACTTCCAACCTATCGACCTTGCTCAAAATGTCTTCCATTTCTCCTCCTTTCTGGACTCTGTGGAGCCTGCTGCTGGCCTAAATTAATGCACCATACTGTGCGTGTGCTTTCCGGGAATTTCTGCCAGGCAAAACGAGTCGTGGATCGATGTCCACATGTTATTTTCAATCGGAACTCCCCGAAATTTCTGTTGTTATTTTCTAGTCAAATATTACTATGCAAACTAGAAAAGGATCTAATAGACCAAGGTACTATAAATCATGGCCCTTTCGCCTTTCTGCCAGAGCGCGCCGAACCGCCTCCTCCCCATCTGTCAGCGTGCTCTTCACTGAATACCCACTGGCACTTGAGCCCAGCCGTGTCACCTTGGCCTTCTTAGGGTACCTCGCACTAACTGCCGATCCGGCCCTGGACACAGACTGGCTCTGAACCACCGTCGTCTCCCTCGACAGGTTCGGCGAAAATGCATGGTCTCCTCCCTTGTACTCTGCCAACGTACCCGTTCGCGAGACAGTCGATTCGGCTACATTCGAATCAAGCTTTGCCTCTACGTCAGAAGCCCAATCCGGATCACCGATCAGCTCCCCCCCGAAAAATGACGTCCACTGCCCTTCGTTTTTCTCCCTCCTCATCAGAGGCGCAGGTGTGAGATGGTCTGGAGCAGGTACCCAGGGAGAAGAGGCTGGCATGACGCTACCCAGAGCATTCAATATATTCGTCCTCAACGACGCAGTCCATCCTCCGACATTTGGACCTTGGATAGCCGCAGCAGGAGGATCTTGATTGTGAGTTTCCATCACCTCGTGATGCGCTCCCGCTGAGTCCATGTTGACCCATCCGCCTCGTCCCGAGTCCTGTCTTCGCCACGGCACCCTAAGTCCCCGTCCGCTCTCTAGGCTCAGGAATCTCGGCCGGTCCATAGCTTGTCTCGGCGTACCAAACTCGCGTGGGAGAAGTTCCGTCCGTGAGTTGTATGACGATGCGTATGCGGTAGAAGGGCATGTCAAGGAACTTGCCGCTAGGCTTGACTCTGTTGTGGGGACCTGCAGCGATGCAAAGGAAAGAGGACTTGTTGTGCGAAACACGGCTTCAGGGAGAGGGAGTACGTTCTGGGAAGGAAGAGGCAAAGGATACGCAATGCTCTCCCGTAGAATAGGGATTGGTGTGGCCCGTATTGAAGGAACTGGTGTAGCTCGTGCAGAAGGAACTGGCGAGGGTTGATAAGGATACGCCGCTGCAACCGGAGGAGGTAGGGGTGGCATAGACCATATAGGTGAAGTCAGCGCGTTGTTGACGGACGCGCCCAACCCTTCTGTCGCCAACAACGTGGGATGTCCAATGAAACTTGTACCCCTCTTGGGTTCTCCGACATCACGATCACCTCTTGGCTCCCAGAGACCGCCGTTCGTCTGCCAGTCTTCCAGTGTGTTGTTATTAGCCCAGGCAACGTTTAAGAGGTCATCGCGCTTCCTGCGGTCGCTTTTCAAACGAAAATACCATGCTACAAGAGCTGCAAGAATGGCGATAGCCACAATGGTTCCAAATATGACGCCAACGTAGAAAGGCGGGCTGTGAGTTGAGATAGTAGCATAGTTTGTACTGGATGGCGACACAGTCGGAGCAGCGAGGACAGGGGGCGTCGTAGAGGACGTAGTTGAGGCTGTATCAGTCGTAGACGGAAACGAGCTCGTCGGGGCTGCTGTGGGACTTTCTGTCGACGAAGAAGCCGAGGTTATAGCCGCAGAAGACACGCTCGTCGAAGAAGCTACTGACACGCTCGCTGAGGATGAATCCGAGCTCGACGAGAAGGAAGATGACGACGAAGATAAAGAGTCCACGGAAAGCGATGAAGATGAAGTCGCCATAGTGCTGGAAGAACTAGGCATGCTTGAGCTGATCACAGAACTCGTCGAAGAACCAGTCGCCGTCGTCGCGCTCGAAGAACTCAAACTGGTGCTCGCCAAAGACACAGAGCTCGACAAGGGCGTTGAAACGCTCGATGGATACTGGAACGCGCCCTGGGCGTCTCCTTCTTCACCAACCACAGACATCTGCCCGCCAGGACCAAAAACAAAGCTGTCGCGAGACTGAATTCGCACATGATAGGAAGTGATATGAGGCATTAGACTGTTCTTGTTCTGTAGGATGTAATGCTTCCAGAGCGATGAAGAAAAATGAAAAAAAAACTTGGCCTGCAAGTGAAAGTGGTGTTGGAAGAAGGAACGTTAGTTCCAGAAATAGAACCTATTTCCATTTTCGCGCCACACTTCCCGATTTGGACTTGACCGTTCATATTCGTACCTCCAGCCAGATCCAGCCACAATTTATGACAAAAAATCAGGAAAAATGGAATTGGCGTCGGGGCCGTTATTTAATGTTTGAAACGACGTCTGTCCTTTGACCTGAGACCTCTAGCGTGACGTGATGCTGGCAGCTCTGGCGACTCGGATCCTACGATACCACATGGTGCTGCATCGCGTCTCTTGTATCTGAACCCACCAGGGCGCGCGACTCCCGACTGAAGAACCTGGTAAAGAAACACCTTGCTAGGATACTACGATGGATCTCTGATCATCAATAGGCCCATCACAACTACCATCATTGAAAGTCATAATTAAAATGATTTCACGCTTGAATTCGACAACAGCTCTGTCCTGGATAATAATATGGTCCCAAAATATCTGCAACAAGATGGCTGTCCACAAGATATACGATGTTCTCTCTAGACTCCCATTATATGTCGGTCTCGAACTATTGTGGTACAAACAATAGCGGACTGTCTGTCTGTCTTGTCAAAGGTGCATTTGACTGTTAACATCATCAAAACATCGGAACTCACCTTCATTCATTACACTGAAAGTCTAGTGCTCCATAACTTCGTTTCAAACATCATCATGGGACCATCTTGCATCACCTCTGAAACCAGAACTGAAGGGGTAGTAGGCCATCATGGCATCACTATGGCCTTCCGCAAAAGAGATCCAACAACACCGGACATGTCCCTTCCTGCATCCATCCAGGACCATCTCCGGGTTATTGCAAATTATCCTTAGTGAGTTTTCATCCGCCACAATTTACAAAACTTCATACTCAGACAAGTCAGCAGTCATGACGAGTTTTCAACGAATAAGATTGGCTTCTAGTCTCAATCGCAGCTGTGTCATAGATGCTCAGAAAAGGTATGTAGACAAATTACCCTTCCTTCGATCTCGCACTAAGCCAAACCGATACACAGATCCGCGCTTAACCTAGGGAAACAAACGAGTGGTCAAGGCACCCCGGGGCTTTAGCTTCGCCTGCCAGTCTAAACGATTTGACTCCAAACTTTAGTAGCAAGTGGCCTCAACGGTAAATTTTTCTACACTACACACCACTGTATTTCATTTCCTGAGCGCGCCCTGGCACTCGCAATCTCTCGCAACAGACTCCGCCCTCCCTCAAGCCCGGTTAATAAAACATGAATTCGACCCACCCTCGGCGCTCTAGACACACCTCGGACTCTGATTCGGGCTGTTATCTGGAGGCCGAATTCCGTCATCTCCACTATCCGCTTGGATCTAAAAACTCGGTGAGTAAAGTGGGAGCAGAAAAAAAACATCATGCCAAATTCTCCTTCCTTCTTTCTCCTTCTGATAAGCTAACATGGTTAACTATTTTTCCGTCCGGGTAAAAGGGCCTCTCATGATAGCGGAGCATGACGTTTGAAGTTTGGAGATAAGGACCCGTTTCGAACCATGATTACCAACGGTTCCGAACTCGCGCAGCTCAGTCAGTGGCACTCCCTCCTGCTCCAGTTGAACGATCACGGGTACAGCCCATCTCCATCCAACACCCAACCTAACGTCGTATTTCACATTTTTTCACTCGGATCCTGCGTTTGTGTGCCTTGTGAATTATCCGCACCCGTCCATCTGAAGTCGTCATGACAAAAACCGAGCGTTAGTGCCTGTTCTCATATGCGACATTCCATATTTCAACTTGACCAAAGCCTACCAAAGCTTGCCAGCGTTGTTGACACTTGCGCTCACCAATGCCGATTCAAACGCAAGGCACGATCGGCGTCAGGGTGAAAGCAGACAGGATGATTGACTGATTGGCATTTATTGATAACCGTGATACACTAAAAAAACAAGTATGTAGGTAATATACTACGTATGATAATAACAAACCGGTACCGGGAAAGTATCGGTCAAGTAGAGTTTTTAAACTACAAAGAAACTAAGCGAGCGATGGGGGATAACGAGAGGACGCGTACGACGTGTATGGTAAATTTATAATAATAATAAACAATAAAAACCACAACCAACCACGAAAGGGTATACCCAGACTTGAAACCGCGAAGGAAGGAGCACGTAGGCAGGAGAACCGAAATCCAAAATAACGGAGGGTATGTTGTGTGGTAAACCCAGTCGCGAGTTTAAATTAACCCCGATAATCCTTATGAACCCGCATGTGTTGACCGAGATTATCGTGGCGGCTAAAATCCTTGCCACAGCCTGGGTAGGGACACTTGTGCGCTGTAAAGAAGGTCGTAAGAATGGTGCCAAGGCAGATGAAGGAGGTAAACCCACGTTTCTCATAAGTATGGATGCTACGGACATGTCTCTTCAAGTGTTCGCCTCGAGCGAAACACTTGCCGCAACCTGCTACCTTGCAGGTATGAACCCTTGCGCCCTTTACACCCTCTGCGGCCTCCCCACGCCGTGAGTAGTCCAGAGAAGAGATAGTAGGCACACGGCGTCCACGCGACTTTTTTGTCAGGTTCGGGACTGGAACTGGGACAGGGAGGCTTGTCGTGGACCGAGACCGGCGCCGAGGGGCCTGGAAAGGTAGAGGCGGGTAGGCAGACGAAGAAGACTCCGATGATGCAACAGACGAATCAGTAGCATTGGAGATAGTACGTCTGGGACGGGTGCTGATACCGAGTGGGTTTGTGTATGTAGGCGATGGGTAAGCGTAAGGGCTATACCGCTCTGAGACCGTGCGAGTACGCAAGTTGCGTTTGGCAGGAGAAGCGGAGGGGCGCCTGGCGCGACGCAAAATATACTCCCCATCCCGGTCGTCGTCGTAGTCTGCATCGTCAAAATCTTCCTCATACGCATCGTCGTCGTTATCAGCTACCTCCTCGTCTCCCTCTGCATCGATATCGTCGTCTCCCTCTGCGTCTGCATCATCTCCGTCGGTCAAGTGCGACCGCTCCTCTCCTTGATGAGGCTCCCCGGAAACGAATCGCGGGTCGCAAGCGACGTTTATCTGCTGCTGCTGATCATGAGAATCAGAGGCGCTATCGTGGCTGTGAGAGTACTCCATCTGGAGCGGGGAGACAGGCGGGTCGGTGGGAGATAGCTCGGAAGGATGGACATAGCCCTCATGAAGACCATAGTACATAAGGCTGGTGTACGACGGAGAGTGGGGAGGAAGCTGCTGCTGCTGAGTTGGTAGACCGTACATATGTCCATGAGAATTCTGCTGAGTCTGATACGAAGAGAGATCTTCTTGTTTGACGCGAGGATAATGGCCAACGTGTGGCATACCGAGAGCATGCGATTGCGCCTGGGAGAACTGCTGGTGCGATTGCCATTCGTCAACAGGCGAAGGCTGCTGCTGCTGCTGCTGCTGCTGCTGTTGATGGTGGTGGTGGTGGCCATTGGGAATGAAGAGGGACAACGGGTGGTTAGGCATTTGCTGCTGCTGCTGCTGCTGCGAATGATACGGGCCCTGCGGCACCTGCTGTTTCTTCGCGACTGGCGATGTCCAGGCCATCATGGAGTGATAGTAATCGTGGTCAGGATAAACGAGGTCGTTCTGGCCTGCGTATAGCTGCTGGGTGGTGCCAGTGTAGGGTGAGTAGGCAGCCATGGTAGAAGCAACGACGGCGGTATGCTGGTGCTCGTCGTTGGTGACGATGTCAAGAGGAGTATCGACTGAAGAAGATGAAGAGTAGGGAGAAGGAGCAGTGAAGGTCGGACTGGCGGGTAAAGACATGTCGTGGAGGGAATGGGAAAAAAATCAGATTAAGGTCATAATAAGGGTGGATTATTATTGGGCGGGATTTCATGACGGAACAGGTCCAAAAAAAGATGAAGAAGGATTAATTGTCAACTTGGCTGCATCAATCTCCAATCTAATCTTCATTTCAGCGTATTTCAAGTTTTATTTCCAATTTACTGGCCTCCAATTCGCGCGGATGTGATCGACCACGCCACCTGATGCTTTGGTATTCTTTGGCGCTGTGTTTCCCGACCGCATAGTATAGAATTGCGAGCGGTAATGCAGGCACGTACTGTATCGCTTTCCAAGATAGAGGGTTGAAGGCAGGAACAAGGCGCTACCATCAAAGATTGATGCGTTGATCTCTAGCTCCGAGCCGAACCAGTTTCCTTTTATGTCTTGAATGTCCCGATTCATGCACGATCATGTCCCAAAACGAGAATCAACCCTTTCTCATTGTCGGTACCGCCCTGCCCGCCTTCCCCATCTTTCACTCAAAAAAATTATGTCATCATTTGCCAATCCTGCCAAAAGTCACTTCATCAACAGGATGGCATAAACTGTCGAAATGTGACAATGCAATAGTCCAACCCAAAAACCTAAACCAGCCTAAACCTTACATGCTACATCGAAGGACTTCGTTTCCTTATCTCCCCCGCTCCGAAGGAGAAGGTGGGGTAAAACAGGTCTCAGGCGGTCCGCCTCGAGAGCTTTTTTGACTCCTAGAAGTGTCTGACATGGCACCCGAGATTTTCCGTTCTATTCAGTCCAAGATTTGAAGATACCGGTACTCTCGATCACTGAAAAGATTCCATAACGACCCCCCTTTTGTTCACCATTAATCCTACGCGTTCTATTGGCCTCTTCACATTCACATTCAGGCTTCCGAACCACGTGAGTAGAAATCCCCCCCACAAATGTTTACGCTGCGCAGCGACCTTATCATTCCATTGCTTCACATTCAGTTCTTTTCTCTCTCGGATTTTCCCCTCTCTTCCGTGTATCTACTGCATCCGTTCCACCACTGGATCGTGCCCTGAACTAGCGCGCAAATCGTTGTCTCACTGGGGACACTGCCGGAACGACGACGGACGTGACGGGGATCGGGTCGATCATTTAATTATAGCGAAGAAACGGAGCCTAAAAGCCTACACATTTATTCCCCCCCCCCCTATTCTCGACGCGGGGTCTGGCTAAATTATTGTCCCCAGACTCCAAAGGTTCTCAAGCTGACCGACGTAGCCAGCTTCATACGACATAGTACCAGCAGTGTAACTACTGGCTATAAATCAAGGAATGGCCATCATGCATCCTCGCTGTAAAATAAAACACCACTGCGCCACACCACCACCATTATCGTACAGCCCGAGTCCTGCGGATTTTCCCTTATAAGGGGTAGCGCATCACCCGATCACCTGGGATGCTTTTGTTCTTAGCCCGTGGGGTACCAAAGCAAATGATACGGAACGCCGTCACAACATCAAACCTAGCAACATCCCTCAACCATGGCCAGAGAGATACAGCTTTGGACATTGAAATAGATCAATTGGATCGTTCCACTACACTTCCTAGGACACAGTCGCCTCCCCCGATCTGCGGAGAACATCGAGCGCACTTATCATCAAAGGGGTGATAGTACGCAGAGATAGTCCCGAGCATTTTCTTGTCAAACTTGTTTCTAGTGTCCGGATCTGGAGAGAAGCTACAAGCGATCGCCGAGAGCAAAGGACAAGGCTCATATATCCATTTTTACGTCCAAGTTTAAGGATAAACTATGTTCGTGCATAGTGCGTGAAGATAGCTGTCGTGGAGTTAAAAGAACCACACTTCAGCCTGAGCAAAAGTTGATCGAAGACGCACGTTTACGCGTATGTCGCGACTTTTATTGGAGCATTTCACAACTAAGAACGTGAACACCCTTATCGTTGAGACGTCAGAAGGCCGAATATCCAGCGTCAGAGAGTTTGCTGTTAGATATGCCATGTTGTCAACGAGATACCCCGAATTAATACATGGCGAGTAAGGGCACGAATGGAAAGACGCGAGTTTGAGACATCTCGCCTCTCCTTCCCCGTAAGCCCGAGACCATTTTCATGCCGAGAGAGTCATTGTCTGATCAAACTTATATTGTTCGTAGGATCGACTGTAAATCGCAGCATATGATGAGAAGGGTAGGCTGAGACTCAGAGAGATAGAAACGAACTCGACACCATTTTCACATCTAAAAGACGTCCCAGCGCCGTTCTCCATCTCATCTCCACCACTGTAAACGCGCTAACTACGAACCTGATCAAGTCAGCAAAGAAATAATTTACAGCGTTCTGCAACACGAAGTTCATAAAGCCTCTGTTTTTCTTTACGATCCGCCACACGGATCACCGATAACTTCGCAAATTTCCCATCCTTTCTTTGCCAACCGACGACCCAATGTTCCGAGAAGTCGGAAAAATAGTTGCTGCATATAAGTATATATGACCCGTCAGGTATTGGGTATGCGTGATTGGCAGATATCTTGAATGTATGGGGTGCCCCGGTGAAGTCTATAACCATCAACTCTCCTTGTCGAGGTATCCCTTCGTTTGCTACATCGGCCAATCCCCATACGTTGCCTGACTTTATACAGGGACCTTCATACCAGTCGCCTTCTAGCTTCCCCGTCTGAACGACTTCATAAGTCCGGGTAATCCCACCAAACGACGGAAGTGTCTCCGCCATTACCTGGCTCCATGACGGTCGCCAAAGTTTGCATTCGTTCCCAGGCTCAGGATATAAGAGCAATTCCTGCAGATACAGCTTGGGCATAACATCCACGAGTGCTGCCCAGGCATCCTCTTCGGATTGTGTCTCGTCGTATATCGGGATGGACTTTACGGAGAGAACATATGCCAGGCCTGCGACTTTATCCAGAGGCTTAGTCGATACGCGATTCCGCATCTGCCACAGGACGTTAAAGACGCTCCGTTTGGTTATCGTCTGCAACGCTTGCAGTTCTTCCTTGAATATCAATCGTACGGATGTTTCCATTGACCAGTGATTGCCGGTCTCCCCTCCAATTATTGAGTTATTGCTGACCTCCTGCAGCGTCCACGCACGTCTGAACCAACACCTCTCACTTTCCAAATCTCCCGGCTGCAAACAAAAAGGCCGACCCAACCCGCTGAGATAATACACCACCATCGCGTTGCGATAGATAGACCCAATGGTGGGCACGTCGACCTTCCACTCTTCTTTCCGCAGATCCTCCCTCCACCCATTCTCTTGCCTCAAACACAGAACATCCAACCACACGTACTCTGCTCCAAGGTTCAACATCTCAATTCGGATGAGATCAAGGTTTGCATCTTCGGGGGTCGGCACGGACCATTCAAATCCATTGATGGGCGTCCACACATTCATGCGCTCCTCGTCAGACACCCACGCATGTGATATCGGCCATGGATATTCGAAGGCGACCCAGAATGGCACCACACGATTAGCATACAGATCCCAAATGCGCCGGGGTGGAATGTTTTCACCGGAGATCATGTTATTCGCAAGGATATGTTGTCGCATCTCCCGGTGCCGATCCCATGTTTCGCTGATGTATTTGATAGTGGTCAGATCATACCAATAAGGGCGTATATTGGTGTAGACAGTGCCAAAGTCGTAATTTTGTGCGATGAAGGATTCGAGAACCGAGCGCAGGATGGAAGCGTTCGGACTATAAGAAGTGCCAAGTGTGGCATTGAGCTTCTCCAAGACCCCGTGAATACCAAAGTCGATACAGGGAGTATTAGCCAGAGCGGATCGTATGACAGGCTTTCTACCAGTGTAGGACCGTTGCTTCGGTACTGTAATGGTTGATTCTGCTTGGCCGGTCTCGGCGAGGGCAGAGAGTGTGACTTGAGGGAGACTCTGGTACTTGATACATGTCTGTTCTCTCTGCAATACATCATTGCTTGCCCTTTTGTGTACTCATAAAAGTGTTTACCAGTTTTGTCCAGTTGTATACACGATTTTCTGCCTCGCCTGACCTAGAATACATCTCTTCCTAGTGAGCAGAATGAAGATATCGAGCATCAAAAGGCTAGACCATCACACATACCAATGTCCAGAAACGATGTATGTTGGTTTCAAGTGGCGGTTGTACCAAAGGTGTCATTCATGCTGTCGTGGTGGTCAGAGGCAGGCTAGTAGCCGCTATGCGGAGCGAGGGGCGGTCAAAGTATGGACAATTTCGGACAACCGGACCGTGAGGGGACCGTAATCGTGAGAATCGCGATTACTTATACTTAGTGTAGAACCGTCTCCGGGAGGCGATGGACTCACTTTTCGCCGTCTCAGCTGGCAAAATTGCGGTGAGTTCAGAATCTTTTTCAGAACCGCGACTCCGACCGCCCCTATTGAATCGTGTAACTGTTCGCCTCCGAAAGATATCCTTGTTTGTAGGACGGGTTTTTATCGAATTTCCTTCGTCTGCACATTTCGTTCTGCAGAAACAGACTCATGTAGCAAGTGGTACCTTTAACTACAGGCAAAAATGCAATCTCACCTGACGGGAGTGCCGGTTCAGCGGCTTTTCACCAAATATTCGATTGCAGGAACAATGGAATGGCCTCAGTACACCCAGCCTGTTTACGCGTTCTTGAAGGCGAAGGAGTTTGTTTTGACGAAGAAGGAGCT
Organism: Armillaria ostoyae; assembly: GCA_902506015.1. NCBI lineage: Eukaryota > Fungi > Basidiomycota > Agaricomycetes > Agaricales > Physalacriaceae > Armillaria > Armillaria ostoyae. Next base: position 2,062,122 of record LR732083.1, read on the forward strand.
TGGTGGGCGCAAAACGCGCGAAAAGAAACAAGGCGCAACGACACTGTTCCTCGATTCATACAGCAGTGAAGAGTGTTCTTGTTGGAATTCAGACATACGAAGCAAGGGGCCAACAGGCAAAAGTCAAAGCAACACTGGCTAGGGGCGATTCTTCAGAAAACTCAAGTACGTACTAGCTGAGCCCCGTAAGCTCGCTGACAGATGTATCGGCCCCAGCAGTGACTGACATTAACATGCCGAAGTAGATCACCTATGTAAATAATTAGATAGCACAAACGCAGAAAAAACACACCTAAGGAAATTGATAAATAATGAAAGGAACCAGACAGTCGTTTCCACGCAACGAATAAACACGATAACGATTTTTGTGGTAGTATCTGTAAGCAGGAGAAGGTTTACTTGAATTTCAAGTTTGCGGCTATGGGTACGTCGAGTTCAGAGGGAGGCTTGATAGAGAAGCGGTCAAGGGAGTGACAAGGCCTTTTACGGCGCCGATAGGTGAATCATGTCGGTATGAGAATGTGCAACTTCTACACACTCAGGACAGAGTGCGAGAAGTGATGTTTCAGGGCGACGAACAACGACAAGAAAAACATACTCCAGGCAGCTATGCGAAAGATTTCACAGAGACACCGAGGTAGCTTTGAAAGTTGATGCGATATCTAGCCGGTAAGTAAATGATGAGCATTGCAGTAGTGAATCCCTTCAATTCCACAGAGAGAGCGCTGAGACCCACATATGAGGTCATGACTGACGTATAATACTATGAATAGATTCCAGCACTCGCGCCCTGGAGAAATAAATCGCCACAGTAAGAGAACCATATTCGCCAGAAGTCGCAAGTCAGACGTGAATTCGAGGAGACTGTAAGACTAGTTACCTAGAGAATTCTGAAGTAATAATTGGAATAAGCATATTAATAGCTTTGACGCACCTTGGTTTTGTTCTAACTATGGACGCGGACACGAGGTGTGGGGGGTAACAAAAGCGCCCGGCGATTGCCGCGATGCCCATTACTCTGTTGCAACCTTGCGCATTGACCAACTCGACCTACAACCATGGCCGACCAACTTGTGAGTACCCTGTTTTCACTTCAATGTTAGTAGTACTGATTGCATTGGACAGTCTGAAGGTATGTCTCGCTTGTCTCCTGAGGGGCACAGACTCACCTGAGCACCTTGGCGCGCAGAGCAAATCTCTGGTACGCTTCGTCCTTCTCGTCTCAATTCAAGCTTACCGTATTTCTTGCAGAGTTCAAGGAGGCCTTCTCGCTGTTCGATAAGGGTGAGCGCCCTGTATATCTGCCCATCTCACACCCTTATCCCTGGAATCAGACGGCGATGGCACAATCACGACCAAAGAGCTTGGTACCGTGATGCGCTCGCTTGGACAGAACCCCACCGAGGCGGAGCTCCAGGACATGATCAACGAGGTCGATGCAGATGGCAACGGCACCATCGATTTCCCCGAGTTCCTGACAATGATGGCGAGGAAGATGAGAGACACCGATAGTGAGGAAGAGATCAAGGAGGCGTTCAAAGTCTTCGATAAGGACGGGAATGGATACATCAGCGCTGCCGAGCTCAGGCATGTCATGACGAACTTGGGTACGCTGCTTTCTTGAGCTCCTTGTTGCCGTCGTCGTACTGATAGCGATCTAGGTGAGAAATTGACCGACAGTGAAGTTGATGAAATGATTCGGGAGGCGGATGTTGACGGCGATGGCCAGATTAACTACGATGGTACGTGCATGCTCATTCGGTATCCTCATGTCTGACTCTCGTCCCCCAGAGTTCGTCAAGGTATGTTTAGCGCCGTGTTTCCATGCCGCTTCTAATAATAATTCTGCCTTTACAGATGATGCTGTCCAAATAAGCGCACTTAGGGCGTTGTCTCTGGGCTCTATGCATATGTTATTCTGTATTCGCGGTTCAGAAACACGAAGAAAATGTTTTGTATTTGTATATCATATGCGTATATCTTCCTGTCCTACCCCTATCGGGCGCGTAACGAACGAGGCGCCCATCCCAAATTGGCAGTCTGGTCACCAACGCAACATCAAAATCAAAGGCGGGCATGATCTTCCGTTATGTTTGTGGCGCTCTTGGTGCGTTCAACAAGTAGCTTTGCTTTCTCGTCGAGCGTAATGCTAACGGTGCATGCAGGAGATTCGGACCGATATCCGTTATTGTGCACTCAAGACTCACGCACAGCCAGAACTTCCCAGCTAACTCTTCATTTTTTCTAACTGCCACAGAGAAATCCTACAAATCAGTCTGACAATATGCTAGTCTCCGGGCGCTACTGAGCGATCTTTCCCAAACTGCTTGCTCATAATAAAGACGGCATTCTTGAGTATTTGTCCAGCGACGGTTGTCAACACTGAACAGTCTGTGAGGCCGTCTACACAATTTCATCGCGTAGAGCTGTACCTTACTTACATGCAACAAGGATTGAGGGACCAAAGTTGCAGATCCAGATCTGTCCATGAAATTGCCATGAATCTGTTAGATACTAGGCTCTCGCTTTCCCTGTCTTCTCTTGTAACCGTTCACTCTGTGCCTGACTCGACCTGGTTTGCGTCGTGCGACGCACTGACACAGTGTTCAAGATCTCGTGAGTGACCGACGTTCAACTGACTGATCCCTCTCGTAGATTGTCGTTCTGCCAACCGTCTGTTATCGAGCCTCGTCCCTATCGAATTTGTATGGATCTTGAGCTTCACTCTCGTTCCCTCCCTTCTCTTCCCCAATTGCAAATGGGACATTTTCCAACGAGATCCGAAGATAGTCGTACATCTGTTCCTCGTCACAAACGTTTGCAAGATAAGCTCGATGAATGATTACACCTATGATACATGCATAGTTTCTGTGTTTCAGCTTTCAGGCACCAGTAATACCATTCATTGCAAAAGATACGGCCGTATCAAGGTCAAGGGCTTTACCGCAGATCGCCTTGTGTAAGGGTTTGTAATTTGCAGTCTGACATTCTCTCCGATGGGGTCAATAAGAGTGGCTTTCAAACTACGAGCAGTGGGCATACCTAGAGCAGTAAGGGACGTCTCGCTGCAATGTATTCCAGCACTTCCCGCAGTGCGGAAACTTTTCGTCATCCTGTTCTGGCCTAGAGCAGTGTGTGCAGTAGGCGCATCTCTGGCGCTGTCGCTCCTTGGCAGCGGCTTTATCTTCTCTGGTCACCTCTTTAGCTAGGCTTGGACCATATAATTGTCGGCGGTTTTCTTTTTGGAACTGGAGGCGCTGTGGGTCGTTGGATGCATCGCCACCACCTCGGGGGTGCGTTACGGGAATTTTGGGACGCTCCTTGCCAAGGAAGGACAGAGATGTGTACAGCACCACGAGATCTAGGTATAAACGTATTTTTCAGTGAGTGGAAGAGCGTATAGGGAGTACCCGTACATATAAGCTCTGTTCGGAGTATTTGTGCGTAAGACAGGCCCCATTTCTCCATCTGGATAATGTTAGACCGCTCTTTACTGGCCCGGAATGAATCCCAGGTAGGGTTGGGAATGTATGTCGGAGTTGTAAGGCTTTCTGGGGTGTACGGGGCATTATAGCCTTGAGTAGATCAATAAGAACTCTGCCGTCATTTCCGAGATTGTCGATCAGGATGTCGCCTGCAAATCTCCTCGCATCGTGGATGTTCCTAGCGGCAGAGCATGCTTCTGAGAGGGCGACAAGAACGTGGGATTTCCTGATGGACGGCGTACTTTCGAGCCACTTGGATTCCAGGTTGTACTCTGCCAGAGCGTCAATCTTACGTTGGATGTTGAGAGTGAATGTCAAGAGTGTAGCATATTCCCGTGCAAGCATGTCATAACGAGAAGGGTCCCTGGACCCGACCAGGTCGACGAGGCAGAACTGGGGGGTAAGCACTCCAGAATTCCCGAGGCGTTCCCACTGCGCGTTCCATTCTTCGGAATGCGAGAGAACCTGCTGCATTTTCGGAAGTTCAACATAAACGGGTGGCATGGCGGCAGACTAGAAACCTAGCCAACTCTGCTGATATAGCCCAGGTAAATGAGCGCAATAGAATTTACCTCGGTTGCGACTCGAGTAAAAGAAGCATACAAAATAGGCCCCTAAAAATCCAACGTGACGTGACGTAAGAAAGTAGAAGTTACGGCGTGGGAAATCTTTTTTGGAGGAACGGCCTAGGAAGTATTATATTCTGCTTGTATTCTGCGCGCGACAGAAAGTCAATACAGATTCAAGTTGCGTATAAGACCGATGTAGTAACAATGTGAGTAAGTAGCAGGTAGTTGCAGCCAATGCGGAACTCCTATGTAGTGCGGGGACGCGACTCATACTTCATTGACCCCGCCGCCCGACTTAGTGCAACGCCGCAAGGTAGGATATCCGATGCTATACAACCGTCATCGTAAGTTCTTGATATACAAGTGCCTTGTAAATGTTTGCAGACACAACTTGAAGCTTCAAATCACGATATTTATGCATTCAATTTCGGATAGGAAGTAGCTCGTAGTACTATAGTGTGCCCAAACGCGATTGAAACCTTACATTCCTTCAACGCTATGCCAATAAATAATCTGACTAGTTTATTCATGCACGGGACTCTAGACGCGACGATCCGTCTGAAAGAGCTAGTATAGGGATGCTTAGATTCAGGGCCAAGGGCCGTCTGATGTTACTGCCCTCAAGAACATCAGAAACTCCTTGATTACGAGAATCCCTGATCACCATCCAGTGAAGACGTCGCAGGCTCGTGAATAAGAGATGAGCTCAGCTGGAAGCGCCATGGAAGTTCGAGAACAGACGGTCTGACTCGCATCGGCCCGATCAAGCGTCCTCCCGAGGATCCCAGTCATCCACGCTAGTCACCACCTGCATTCCCACTCTCGCGCTCGCTCACCCTGTTCAACAGACGGTGATCATTGGCCTTCGTCATTATTCACAAGTTTACCTGAGGCTTTTACCACCCTTTCTCCATGACTTCCTTGACGAGCCACCCGCTCCCGATTGCACACTAGGATTGCATCAACGCCCAGACCCCGAACTTCCTAGCATTGTTTCGGGTCGACGAAAACGTAAAGATGACACCCGAGTTTCCTGGGACACTTTATTTGAAGATAGTCCTTGACCTGAGGCGACTCTTGCCATAAGCAGAGTAGGCGCAATACCCTATTACTGTCTGTTAGATTGTGCATGAGAATATTCGAGGACAGAAGACATACTTTGATATACGCCATTATAGCGTCAGCGTAATACGCGCTCTGATCATTGCTTGCGACCAGGCCCATGTAAACAATCACAGAGATAGAATATAGCGCCGCGGATTCAACGAGTATTTCCATGACCCTGCGATACGAGCCGAGCCCTGTACCGTAGGCCTCTTTTCCAACTTTCACGATACGGTAGATGATAAGCAGGGTAGTCAGCACTGTCGTAGCAAGGGTAAAAGACAGGTATAAGATTGACCAGTCGATCTTGGTGGTGTATCCCGATGTGCGACTTATATCGCTGCTGACATTGCTCATGGAACCGTAGATCTGAAAGACCTTGGATACTGTGGAACGGGTAGACGTATTAGGCTCGTCCGTAGGAGAGTGTTGTGCGACCTACGCGTCCCGGCGACAGTGCATATAATGGCAGGAGTAACGATGAGCCAGTTTTCACTCCAGATGACCCAGCACCGCCAGATCTGGATGAACGTAAGTTAATTTGGAAACACCCAGACTCCGAGAAGTGACAGACCATGGCAATATCAGCGAGGACGGTGTTGATGCCTCCAGTGATGCCAGTCACTAGACGATAAGTCCTCCACCAAGGCCCAACCGCTTCGAGTGCCAGAAAGATCGTATAGAATGTCTCTCCGTTTGATACATATGCATACCGTTGGAACGCCCAATCGAATGAGAAACTGATCGTAGTAAAGATATAGAGCAGGAAGATCGTCGCAGCCATGAATTTCCTTCCCGCGTTATTTCGCGTAGTTCGCGTGGAGACTGCTGAGACTGTCAACGCGGAATAGGTATAAAACAGGCGATGTGCGCACAGAGTGTCCAAAAGGTGTACCCAAAGATACATGTATAGATTCCTGGAGTATAATTATTCGGATCGCTAAGGCAAAGACGAGAGAGGAGCATACCTTGCAGTAGTCCCAGTAAAATAGCTCGGTTGAAGCTCACATCGAGGACTTGGAAAACGAGCTGCCTGTCTTCGGTGGTGAGGCTAGGGATTTCTGACGAGGACATATTGAAGGAAACGAGGAGAGGAAGGAGATTGAAGAGAATGTTTGATACAAGTTGACTTTATAGTCGCGCCCAGTCACTATGGAACACCATGAGTCACCAGGGAGGTCTATCATAGTCTTTGTCAATGAGAAGCAGAAACAGTGGTGATACTGCTTACAGAGTGATCAGCCAGAGGAAATAGTGGTACCTTGAGACGCAAGTATTTCACTGATGGTAGGAAATGACTACCGTGCAGCGCGCCATGATCAGCCCTGGAAGTTAACTCTATGGCTACGGAGAGGAGAGATGTAGTAGTGATAGGGTCACTTGCGCCCATTTACTGGTTAGTTGAAACACGCATCAAGTTCATGATTTGGACGTATCTCGACAATAATGATTGTCACTTGAGAACCATTGATCTAAACAATCATCACATAATACATGATAAGGCCCACTGATGTGATACATCTGAATCTGCAATCATGATGGCCAGCGTAAGTCATAGAACAAGTAAGCACAGAAGAGTAACCAGGTGCCTGTTCTTCCGTATGTTGATAGGCTTCAACAAGAGGTGTTGGTCCGATGATGGCTTTGGTAAATGCTATCTGATTCGTAGGATACAACTGAGAAGGGAGTTTGCCATAAATAAAAATACAAGAACCAAACCAAAACGTGCAGGATGAATCACTCCCCTTCCTTCAAAAACGCGTCTAGTTCGTCATCGAGCTGCTGCTGGCTCTTATTTGGACGCTCTTCGCCTCTTCGTCTCTCTGATCCTCGTCCGCCACGCCGCCTGCGTCTCTCTCTATCATGCGACGGCCGCCCGTTTCTTGAGCGTTGAGAGCGTTGCTCAGTCAACCGCCCTGCCAAAGTACCGGGCTCTGGATGTTCACGGATACTGGAGGTACGCTCCAGTAGCGTACGACCGTCAGACGAGATATAGTCTGAGTACATCTTGGATGGTGGCGAGGGCGCGGTATCTGGCAGTGGCTCATCTTCTGCAAGGAATGCGTCCAGGTCCTGATCTAGTAATGCTTTGTCCTCTTCTGGATCCCTTCTCCTTCTCTTGTTCGCGCCAGGACCCTCCCTGCCATCATATAGCTCTTTCCCAGCATAACTCCCGTGTTTCCTGTAAAATTCGCTGTCTTTCTTGGCCCCGCGCTTCTTCACATCTCCTTCCCTCGCCCAACGCATCCTAATAACTCCCTTCAAGCCCTCGCCCTTCCCTAGACTCTTGTTGATGCGTTCTTCCGGTGGCCATATTGCCATAGGTATTGGCTTCGCGGTCACAAAGTCGTCTTCGTCGGGCTCTTCTGTCGGGGACTTTTGTAGAAAACGTTGGCCAGCTCGTGCACCGGCCTTGGTTTCAAAGACAAACACGCAAGTGTTGTCGTTGATCCATTCCAAGCCGAGCGGGTGTGCATCAAAGTGGGTGGCATAGGCGAAGAGACGAGCAGTGGGAAGGTGGGAGATGGGGGAACCCTGTAGCAGTATAGCATTGCCGCGATGTGCTAAGTCTAACGGCCAGGTTGGTGAGCATGAAAAACTGACGAATACCCAACATACCTTCATCCATCTCGTCGTCGTCACCCCCGTCCCCTAGTGTCTCGTCCTCGTCTTCATCGGCATGTTTGCGCTTACCAGGTAAAGGATCATAGTACTCTCATATCAGGGTTCGTTCGGGCGACCTCCAGGACATGCTACCAGCGCACCTTGCCGACTCTAGCCGTGGATGATTCAGACAGCAAGTAGACTTTTGAGGTCCCGATACGATTGGCGAGGGCGGCCCGCCCAGGGTCGTTTGATGGATGCGTCGGGTGCTGGTCTTCGTAAGCGACGTCGTCGTCGTAGGAAAGGGCAGAAAGCTCTGGATCCAAGTTGTCGAGGGAATCCATGTTGTGGTTGGAGGGCAATGTAAGACTGAAAAAAATTCTCACGATCTCATTTCCTCTTCTGTCCATCACCATGTCCGACGACGAGGTCGTTGCGAATAAAAACAAGAGTCACCGCAAAGACAAGCGTTTGTCGTTACTGCTGTCGTGCTTATCATTTATCTAACCTGAGCGGTACAGCGTGGGATACGGATGATATTGACCAGTGAGTATATGCCTCGTCCCTGCCAATCCAACTAATGTTCATTTTTCGCAGTGTAAGCCTTCTGTGCGGCTTCTGTTGGCGTTTCTCAAAAATCTGTAGTGGAAAATAGAATCTTTTCAACCGTCGGATAACAAAGCAGGCGCATTCAGCGAGGAATCCTCATTTGCCACCCTTTTCCCAAAATACCGTGAAAAGTATCTACGTGAAGTCTGGAGTGCAGTCACCCGCGCATTGGACGCTCATGTGAGTCCTCAATCTCTTAGTCAAGGCTCGAATGTTTCCAGGTCGTCAAAATCAATCGGAATGCTGTGACATCGCGCTTAAAGAATCCATCCAAGTTGGCGTCTGGAAATACAGCTTTTCTCCCGAGCAGTCACAGCATTGGTTTATTTTGGCACTCGGGATTTACGAGCCTTCATACATATCATTTCTTTTGGGTACTGACATTTCACTTGCTAGGGAATAGCATGCACATTGGATCTCGTTCATGGATCGATGTCAGTTCGAACAACGAGGAAAACCTTTGACCCATATATCATTCTCAAGGCTCGCGACATGATCAAACTCCTGGCACGAGGAGTTGCTATCAATCAGGCTGTGAAAATACTTGATGACAACGTGGCATGCGACATCATCAAAATAGGCAGCCTGGTCAGAAATAAAGAAAGATTTGTCAAACGAAGACAAAGGATCATAGGTCCAGATGGAAGCACGCTGAAGGTACGATAAACATCACTCAGGGTGCATGTCTGACTCAGGTTAATGACAGGCTATCGAACTCTTGACGCAATGCTATGTCCTTGTACAAGGAAGCACAGTCAGTGTCATGGGTCCCTATAAGTCATTGAAGGAAGTTCGCCGGATAGTTCTCGACTGCATGAAGAATATACATCCAATATATCGAATTAAAGTGAGTCGGGCCCGATAGCACTTCATGCAGATGCTCATTTATTTCATCAGGAGCTCATGATACGTCGTGAACTAGCGAAAGACCCAAAATTGGCGACAGAATCGTGGGATCGTTTCCTTCCTCAATTCAGGAAAAGACACCTCAAGACTTCAGAAAAGACTGCGAAGAAGAATGAAAAAGTGCAGACACAAAACGAGGCGCGCACTGCAGCTGGCTTACCCGAAGCATCAGCGTCAAAGACTACTAAGAAACCGTACACTCCATTCCCGCCTGCCCAGCTCCCTCGAAAGGTCTCTGATTTTTCTTCTATACAAGAACGACGCCTCATCCTCATGTTCTAGGTCGATTTGCAACTCGAATCCGGAGAGTATTTCCTCAAACGCCACGAAAAGGAAGCTCGCGAAACAGAGAGAAGAAAGCAAAAGGTTAGTAGCCTCGCAACATGTTTCCAATTCTGAACCTAACAATATTGTCGTCTAATAGCAAATCGACGCTACAGAAAAGCGTCGTGTCGAACGTGCAGGAGCATTTGTTGCTCCTGCGGAGACCACGGAACCCACCGTCGAGCAGAAACGGAAACGGAAGGCAGTGTCAATTGATGATGGTGGAGATGCTTCCACCTCGACGAAAAAGAAGAAAAAGCATAAGCTGTAGCCTTCGTTCGTCCATACTCTATACTTTATTCCGCTGCAAACTTTTTGCGTACTTATAGATGCCCATTCTGTTTTGCTCCGATGTCGAAAAACATCGCGCGCGTAAGCCGGGCCCCGGGCCCTAATGCCAATGGTGAAAACGTCTTCTGTGACTCGTGAAGGTCTAAAGAGCGACCCTGAGTTGCCTTTGTCCAAACAACTCTCCCACGCACCGAATATAGTAAGGAGGATAAAGGAAGGTAGATCTAATAAAGGACGAAAGCGCGTGCGCTTCAAGAGGGACATTCCCTTTCTTTCTTTCGTTCACCCTTCGTTGCCCACTTTATTTCTCTTTGTTCATTCTGCTATGGATAGTCCTTCACCTCCTTCGAACTGCTTCGTGTCCTCACTGTCCTCACCGAGCTTGAAACGTTGGTCCAACAGCCTTCCCCGTCCTGACACATACGGCAACGACCTCCCTGGTGCAGCCAACGATGACATTCATCTCATTCCCACTCGCCTGCGTCGTTACTCAGGCCAGTATCGTTCTTTCATCTCACCGTCTAGTCCAAGGAAGCTTTCACTTCCTTGGATCGACGAGAGGCGCCCGAGCTATGCTTCCTTTGAAAGCTACAACTCGGATTTACCAACCGCATCTGAATCCATGTTATTCAAAGGAGGGTCCTTTGATCCTATGGAGTTATATGCCCCACCTTACGCCTCCCCCGATGATCCCTTATTAAAAGAGCCATCACCAGATGCTTCCCCTATCAGCGGGCATCAAGACCTCCACACCATCGAAAAGAATTTTGAAGCCCCAGAATGGCACAAAATCATAATCCACGTTATTCTTTGTCTGATCGCGTACCCTTTCCTCTTCCTATCAGTCAAAATTGCGCAAAACAAGACACTCTTTTGGAGTCGATTAATTGTCAGTGTCGGTTGTGGCGTTATTGGTTTCGCGTTAGGTCTTAGCCTTCTTTCACTGGGTCGGCCATTCTTGGAAGCTGCGAGTACGTTTCTTTGCTTTGTTCCGCCACTCGTACAGTGGAGACTTATTATCATTGAAACAGCTTGGGCTACTGTTATCCACCAATCGAATATCAAAAGTGGTATCAGGCTGAGTGATATGGCGGCAGCTTCACGGGATCCGACAAGCGCCTGGCCCGCGCTTCGACTGTTGTGGTCCAGGTTCATGTACCCAGGGACCGCAAGGAAGATGCGTCAAACATACGAGTAGGTTTCTTTTTGGACTTGTCGATTTTTTAATAGCTAAAACAATCCCGTCTAGCAAGCGTCCTTGGTCGCTTGCCATTATTTTTTTTCTACTCAACGTCATCCTTGCAGCATCGCTGTCATTTGTATTCGGTCGTATTGTCAATATAGCAACATCGGTATCTGTGAGTCACTTCTAGACAATATCTGTCTCCAAAGTAATCTCACCTTTCCCCAGCATCAGCGTCTTGAATATCAGGAGGTCACGGTAAAAGGCGACTTATCAGAGAGCGACATTTCGAACGCTGCGGCTCTCGCGCCAGCATTCAATGTCAGTTCTTCCTTCATTGGCTTTACTTTCCGTCGCTCAGTCTTATAACACAGGATTTCTCACTGACATGGACCTTGTCACCATTTTCTGCACATGGGTCTCTCCCTGCTGCTATATCTTATCCCTGGAATAACGACACTGTGTATTTTTCTGAAGCAAGCCTCTCCCAGTTTCTTCCCGACGGCAGTGGGTTCGGGACATTCACTGAAAATACGACGACTCCCACACGAAGCACCAACACCGCTACTGTCGCCACTGACTTCAGTACTGGCGCTATTCAACCCGGATCCTTGTTAAGGTGAAATTTACTTTTCTCACAATACGCTGCCAGTCCGTTGAAGTTACTTTAAGATATCCGCGATGGGGTATCAGGATTCATTGTGAGAAGATCCCTGATGGGTCTAAGAATATGTACGTTCGCGGGAATTTTCATTTTGGCTGTACTGTGGCGTTTATGTCTCCCACAACAGCATCCCCAGGTCTTCCAATGGGTTCACGTATCTGTTCACGCCTCGGGAAACGATGAAGACCTTATTTTCTTCTTTCGGCCGGGTGTTCTCCTCTGATCTGGAGGAGAGCGTGACGGACGCGCTTCAGCTCAACGATACTTTGCCCTCTACTGTTGACGTTAATGGTACCGCACTTACAGGTATAGGGTAGTTTCTTGTCGCTGATTCTCCATCTAACATTAACATCTGTACAGCGTACTTCAGTGACAATGGTGTTGCCCACAGTTTCTTGAGCAAACCTGTCACGTCAGGTTAGATACGATTTTTTTGGTTTGATACCTTTGACTGATGATATCACCTTAGGCGATGAAGGTTTTGGATGGATATCCATTGAGTGGGTGCTCGTCCGGTTAAACACCACTTATTCCCCGAGCGGTACCTTCGCGGCATATAGCAACGAATCTGTCCTCGATGCGAATGGGACGGAAACGCGCATTGGCTACGACGCTGCTGTCTGCTTGGAGCTGTACGAGCCGTACATTGTAGAGACGTACAACTCCACCATTGGTCTGCCTTCGTCTACAGACATTATCAATCAGAACAAGGAGATTACGGATTCTTCTGCGCAGGGCGCCCCGGAAGAAAAACGGACAAGCAAAGCCGTGACGGATTCTAACGTGAAGCGGCAGTTAAATTCGACGAGGCTTCAGGACGTGTACGATATCTTGCACGGCAATTCTGTCAATCAGATGGTCAAGGTTCGGTGGCTTACCTATTGTACCAAATATCACTCTAGAGCTTTGATTTCAGGACAATGGAAGAGACGCATTCTATGTTCCATCTCCCACGGTCTGGATTTTCCTCGGAGTCACTCGCATAGCGGCTGATATGATCTTTACAGCTCGTTTCTTTCACAAATGGCACGGGACCCTATGGATATACGGAGCTGTCCGGCGAATTGTTTGCGCGGGCAAGAGCGCAGGCAGATGCTACCAATGTACTGCCCTACTTTGCTGGATCCGCCGATACTCTTGCACGTCAATACCCCGACCTTGTACTTGCTTACGCTAGTATCCACGTGTTGTACATGGTCGGCCTTCTAATAACCGTCTTAAGCGTTGGTGTTATTGCAGGCCTCTTCGTCCCAGCACTTCCCTTACGTGTTCCTCACCGTGGCTTCGACATATACTCATGGCTTGCGGCATTTCGCGCTAATGAGCTGACCCACATAAACGGCATCACCAAACGGATGGAAACCAAGGACATGGCGAAACGAGTGGGGGATTCCAAGATTTCTTATCAACATGATTATGATTCCTTTCATTCAACACGGACCATGACCGCAAGAAAATAATTTTATCTGCTCTTAATTGACATGCCGACCACCGTCGTTATACCATTCCGCCTTCTGAAATCCTCTTCCTCCCACCAGTCCTCATCCCTTAGCGTATACCGACGTTGTTCTCTCACACACCCTTGTACCATGTCATTCACGGTTCTTAATACTAGTAACCTTTTTGGCACCCCCCCCTCAAAATCTCGAGACTCACGAAAACGGTGCTTTTCATTGCTATCATATCCAGGGTATTGGATGCTGATTGACAATGCCTAAACCCCAGTTTTAGTATCAAGCATCCTTATTATCGTTCACATCACCCGAGGACCGTGTAATGGTTGACGCCGGCACAGAATTAGCACGAGATTAAATATCTACGGGCGTAGATTGCTGCCGAAAGTCACTCACCGATTATTCTGACTTATCGCTTTCTGCCTTGCACCATCGCTTCGTACCCAGCAAGTACCGTGACATGCAGGCCGCGTTTGGAAAGATGATAGATAAAAAGAGTCCAGTCATGCTGACCAGCAACAATTTCCCTTTTTTTGAAGCTTTTTAGCAAGTCCAGCACGACTTCATTGCAGGGTATCACGTCGAAGAAAGCGGTGTATAACATATTTTCTCTGGCATTATTAGTGTCGAATCAAGAAGAGTTGCAGGGTAGGGTCTATACGGGACAAACCTTTTGATATCTCCTCCCCGTTCCGCGGCCCAAGTATGGCTACCGCATGGGCGGTGAAGATTCTAGCAGAAGTTTTTTTGGACACTGCATTTATTAACCGCCAAAAGTACAAGTTCTACTAGGACGCGGCAGAAGTGCCAGCCCAGACCCCAGCCCGTTTGTCTAAGCTGAGGTGGAACAGGAAAACAAGATGTGCCAGGGTGCTACATGAAGCAACCTGTCTTTGATTGGTCCATGAATAGCGCAACTTGCATTTCGAGCGACGCGCGTATCGGCCATTCGGGAAATATACGGTTAGTCGGAAAATATGACTAACCCTGCGGACACCATAGAGGTAAGAGAACTATAGTACTTCGTGATGCGCTGTGCAAATCTGATAGAAAGCTCAAGGGAAAAATATGTGGCGATAGGAGCACGGCCAAATGTCATTCCCACTATGCAACCTGGGCCAAAAAAAGCTCAGGGTTGGTTATCATGCACCGGGAATATGGGGCAAGTATATCTGGCCCGTTGCCAACTTCCTACTATCCGTTATCTCCGGTCTAGGCGTCTGTGACCTATAACATGAAAGCAGTTATTACTTCTATCGTGATGGAGCTCGGTGCGAGGCTACAGAAGAGTAGACGCGCTAAAGATGACTCGTTATCGAGAATATTCGTGTCACTACATCAATGGACATTGTACTTACTATTTTTGCAGATGTGATCGCCGTCGCCGTCGACCAAGAAAATGTGACCCAAGAGTCGGAACCGTCGTAACTGCGGACGTGTACGTGGCCTGTACATGCTGGGTGTAAAAGAGGCTCTAAACATGCCCATGAACTGAGCTCTATCGTAAAAATACATTCTTTTCGGCACGCCGAAAGAAAATTTGTTCTTGAGATCAGTTTCAGTGCTGCGCACGCATGGAGTCAATTTGCTTCTTATCTGATAAGATACCCTATGAAGCTCTATATTCCCCCATTTAGCAGAAGATCATCATCGTTGATCAATGATCGAATTTTCCACCCTTTACCGAACGGCGAATTCCCAAATGACCAAAAAGATCTTTCATGGACATGGAATAAGAAAGGGTCGCCGCCTCACCGCATGCTCCAAGAGCGACACGGATTGTACCAAAACTCCGCTTTTTGCCGCTACCATTATAAAGGCCACAAATGAGACGAGAAGACAATATCCAAGAAGCCACGACAAGGCCCGTCCCCCATTTTCGTCTCTTGAACTTCATGCCTTGGTTCAATCTTCGACCTGGGGTCGTGATGCTTGCTCGTCGTTTCTGTACCATTTCCGCGCCAAGCTCGAAACACAGAGCCACAGCCGCTCACTTGGGTGGACGACTGACATCGCACGCAGTAAAATTTCAGGATAAGCGCCAGGGCACCTCGTGGGTCTTCCCCACCATCTCTGGAGCTAATTTTCGAATCCGTATCTTAGAAAGTCCGTGGCAAGCCTTGCTTTCTACTAGACTTGTTTGCCTATTGGGAGATACAGAGTTGATTCAGCAAGTCTATGTCCCACCAATGTCGTAGCGCAGCAGATGGAGGGGGCTTTGGACGATATCCGTAATGTCACGACAGCGATCGAAGGGTCGTGAGTATTTCGGCCGCGTAGAACGGATTGACATTAGGCCCTGTCCTAATAATTATTAGTAGTTGCACAGACCTTAGGACTCTGCAGCCGTAGCGTTGCAGTGCCAGAATTCTGCCGCTGCAGCGCTACGGGTGATTGTTCTAAAATCCCTGCATCTCCATACCACTTACTCTCTGCACTCAGGTATAAGACTCTCATAGAACACTGGCACGCCGGACTTAACGAGGAAGCTGGGATTTTTTTGCGGGCTGCTGGTGCCGGGGGGATTTCTGGTCCGTTCGCTTTCTCCGTACTCTTTGCTTGATACTCACGTAATACATCTACATTCCTGACAGATGACGGTATCTGCCTCATGCGTTGAAAGACTCTGGCCAGCTCAAATGGCTTGGAAGTGACAAGTCGGTCGGTATGTGTACTATCTGATAAGGCCACGCCTGTGTGTCTCACATCTCTCTCAATGCATAGTACTGGGGGATTCTGGGGGATATAGTACCGGATTTTGTGGTATCTATTCATCGTATATATTAGTGAAGACTGGATGAACAAAAGGGCTTAAAACAACGGAACTCTGGATGCCAAGACGTCTTCGAAGAACTGTGCTTGAAAAATGGAGTCATGTTTTTGCAGTGTACTCGAAGCTCAAGTATCCGATAATTTTACCGAGTTCTGTGTTTGTAAATGAAACTTGAAAAACTCAGTTGAGTTTCAAGTTTCAAGCAGCCTGAACTGCGGGTGATGACGGTCTCCCTGGATCCTTCGGTATTTGTCAATTAAGGCAAGGGAGCAATACGCTAACGAAACCCATCGTGACGTTTGATTTTTTTTTCGAAGCGTGGGAATTCATTTCACTCCCGGGCCGTTAGACCGAAGAATCCCCGATTCTTTCCGAAGGCTCTAAAGGCTCTACTACGTACTTACCTGTGGCCACCGTCATTCCAATTCCCGCCGCCCTTGGTGTGTCAACTGTCATGACACATTGCAGAACATGTACAGCACCACACTTCCTCCGCGCCTCAAGGTGTCACTCGAATTCACGTATGACAAGAAATTACCGTGCAATGATTAGTCGTACGATAACTTTAGTTCGGGGGTGTCAGCACGAATGCTATGGCGTAGTTTGACTTCAAGTCGGGGGTTTGTGAGGGATCTGCTGTCGTGGTTTCAGAGAACTCGGTCTCTGCGTGCGTGGGTAACTTAATTCGTGGTGCCGACAGTACGGTCGTCGGCGGCTGCTGGTAACTAACGTGCTTGTTGAAACAGAAAATAAACGGTTTATCACAATATCCTGAAGATCTTGTGATGCTGGGAACGCTTGCGGGTACGGTCACGCTTACATTCTAAAACTGATTGGGGTCGGGAAGGTACTTCTGTATTCATTTCTCCGTCTTTTATACATGCTAGCTAGTCTATAAATAGGTCCATTGGTGTACACGCGTCGCCGGCATCTAGGTGTACGCGTCGCATTTGCCAGGACGCGCGTCGTGATCCGGGACTTGCGCGTCGCGTGCCATGCATGACGCGTCCGCGTCACCTGCCGTGGCTTGGCAATGCCCCTGCCGCGCGTCCTTTCCTTCTTATCTTAATTGTCTCTTTATTACTCCTTTTCTCTTTATTTCCTACCGGTCCGGGAACCGGCCTGACAAAGGTCGTAGCTACCCAGTTCGCCTCAGATGACTGCCATTCCCGTCCCGTGCAACCTCTCCACAGGTACTTATCCTTGGAATGGTCTTTGGCCGTCCAACAGTATATCACCAGAGCAGACTGTCATCTTTGTAAACGAGCTATTGACGACTCAGGTGATCACCGCTGCCGAGGGAGCTGCGTCCCAAGGCTGATTTCGCACGTTTGATCTTGCATTCTACTTAACAGCAAAAGCACCAGTTGACCTGCGGCTGCTCCACCTAAGTATATAACCTTACGAACAACCTTGCGCGTCGGAAGTGCAAGGGGCCGATGCCGAGTTACGAGAAACGCGAAAACAGACCAAGAGGAGAATGTATCGACGGATGTTCCCAATCCACAATCGAACTTGGACTTAACCAAACCACTCCTAACAAGTCGCACTGGTACCACTTGTCACCTGCCAGTCTTCTTTCTCTCGCGGTTCTGTACATTACTGTCACCTGGCTTTGACATTCCCACGGAGCTGTCCGCATTTCTCATGTTCTATTGTTGTAAAAGCTTCTTGTTGTCAGCGTGATTGACGCCCAAGTCTTCTATCTTCAGCTCTATCGGTAACGCGGATCGTTGACAAGAAGAGGCATTACTGTACAATTCAGTTTATCGCCACATCGCCGCATCTGCTTCGTCTATTTGCTCTTACCATTGCGAAGTTTCCTCTATCGCAAGCTTCGATATTCCGCAAATCGGAGAGGCTTGTGGGCCTGTTCTCGCCCCGATAATTCACTGTACCACCTCCCACGCTTCATGACTGTCCGGCCGGGAATCTCATTGACAAGTTAAGAAGACTGAACAGCTTTCCACCTTCTTTCAAAGTCCGGTGATCGGTTGCTGGCATGCCTCGACCGCTATATATTCTATGCATGTTGGACAACGGGTCCTGATCATGGCTTTACTCCTCACTCTATCGTCTGTCTGTCTGCTCAGTGCATTGTACCTTGTATACAAGCGGCTTAGACGCATATCGATTGCCAATGTTCCTGGGCCGCAATGGAAATCTTGGCTCTATGGTACGTTTTGATGTCATACCCTCTGGCTGTTTCTCATATTTCAATAGGAAACTTGCCCGAACTTCTCAAAGGCGAAGCAGGAGAAGTAAATCGATCAACCTCAACTAGTTTTTCCTGTGGTTTCACGCTGAATTTAGATGGACTTTAAATGGCAAGGCCAGTATGGCGACATTGTTCGAGTCCGAGCTGCGCTTGGGGCAAGCGATTCTCTACTGACTACTTGTCCAGTTGCTGACGGTCTTTTCGTGCAGGAAGATCGTCTCCTGGTTTCCGATCCCAAGGCGCTCCAATACATATACCAAACCAGCGGATACAGATTTATCAAACCCCCAGGTCGCAAGGAGCTCGGACGACTACTTAACGGGACTGGAATTCTCTTCGCCGAAGGTCTGCAATTAAAATCTACGGCCTCTGTATGTTAATCTTTCCGTTTTTTACTTAGGTGATGACCATAAGAGACATCGCAAAGTTCTCCTACCCGGTTTTGGAGGACCGGAAGCAAAATTTTATGTGCCTGTGTTTTTCACGCATGCTGGGAAGGTAAGTATAGATGACATTATTTTACAGCACGATGATTGCTGAATATCCCATTTTTATGAAGATGGTTTCGAAATGGAAGGAGCTCATATCCGCAACTGAGGAACAGTCTGTTGTTATCGACATCCCTTCATGGACGTCGCGTGCAACATTGGATGCCATTGGCGAAGGTATGCTACTTGCACCCATATCCCATTAAGTTATTCCCTTGTCCAACAATATTTCTAGCCGCATTCGATTATCAGTTTGGCGCCCTCGACGACTCAGCCAAGCCTCTGACCAACGCGTATACAAATCTGTTGTCAGTTAGCTCAGTCTTTTTCACTCGAGAGAAGCTCTAATGAATAATTCGCTTCACAGGTTTGACACTTTCGCCGCAGCTACTGACAATAGCACCCTATCGTTATGTCTGATGGACTGGCTGCCTATATGGGTTGTACAACTTTTTGTTAAGAAAGCACCAATCAAACGGCTGCAGCATCTCAGAATGTCGAGCGATCTAACCCGTCAGGTCGCAAAGCAGTTGTTGATTGAGAAGTACGAAGCACTTGCTGCGGACAAACCTAAGAGGGATATCATGAGTTTGTTAGGTATGTTTCCTCTTTTCGGCGTGCATTTTACACCGACCGAACCTTTACCCGCCAGTGAAAGCAAATGTTTCGGAAAACCCGAAGACACAACTCAGTGAAGAAGAACTACTCAGTCAGATGAAGTGAGTGTGATACCTTAACCCTTAGAGCCTCACCGTTGATCCCTAAGCCCCCAGCACTATTATGTTTGCCGGCCACGAAACAACTGCCAATACACTCTCCTGGACATTTCTCGAACTTGCAAGACGTCCTGAAGTACAAGATCAGCTAAGGGTGGAGATCAGGGAGAAAGAAAGAGTCATTTTTGCTCGTGGTGATACCGAGTTCTCTGTACAGGACCTGGATAGTATGCCTTATTTGACCGCTGTCGTGAAGGTTAGCTCATGTCCTTTCTTATGATCCTGAACTCCGAGTCACCGTTCCATAGGAGGTGCTTCGATTCAATCCAATCGCTTATAATATCGCAAGGACGGCAGCTCAGGACGACGTACTTCCTCTGAGCAAGCCCGTGACCTTGACGACAGGAAAAACGGTCCAAGAGATAGCCATACCAAAGGGGACGTCCATCATTGCATCAGTTGCCGGCTATAATAGGTGGGAATCCTTCGTGGCGTTCATTGTGATGTTTTCTAATTATACCCGGGACGAAAAGGAATAAGAGCGTATGGGGAGAAGATGCCCACGTTTTCGATCCCGCGCGCTGGTTCCGCGGAAGTGCGAGTAAGGAAGTACCAATTGGTGTCTACGGGAACTTGTGTGTTCTGTTTACATCTGAACCTAGATACTACGCTAACCTTCCCGCTATAGGTTCAGCTTTGCTGGAGGACTCAGGTCTTGTATCGGCTGGCGATTTGCGTATGCAATCTAATTCATACCTCTTTGGCCGCACTAACCATGAAAATTCGTAGTGTCCTCGAACTCCACGCATTTATTACCGAAGTTGTCAATAACTTTGAGTTTTCTTTAACCAAGAAGTCTGAGAAGATTCGGAGGGAGAATTGTGGCATAATGGCACCGACTGTGGAGGGCGAGGTGGAGAAGGGTTCACAACTTCCCCTAAGAGTAGCATTTGCCTCTCGCGACTGAACTTTTGATTTTATATAAGATAATTTTTAAGATGCATACGCTGGGGAGAGAGGGCAATGGTTGCTATCGCATACTTCTCGAGACGTGAAACAAGACACCTAGTTTAGAATAGTGATACCACTCCTGGTAAGTAGCTATTTCGGAGCAGACAATAACTGTCGAAAATGGGTGAATAGCGCATAAAACGTTGACCACAGCAAAATGCGTCGGGATTCCCATTAATGGTAAAGCCGATGGATTTTTCTGGGGTCCAAAGAATGCGTCAATATTTCATCTATTCCAGTCGTTTCCCTTTCGAGTCCTGTGTATACATGTTCGGTCTATGCCAATCTGAGCTTTTTTTGTGGCTGTGCCTGATGGTGATAGTCCGGCAAACCGCCGTGCCGTGCATGCCGTAGGTCAGGGCAGCGTACATTGCTGTCACATGTCACACCGGTTACGTGTGGCTTTTTTGAGCATCGATTGCTCTTCCCCAGCTGTCTCTTTGCTAAATACTTACTCAAGGCTATATCCTTGCCTTCACATCTCACGGTCCTGTCTCTCTCGGTCCTCTTGCGTGAGATAAACATTGATGGTGAGAGCGCTGCCCCAGCGACCCTCCCAATCTCGTCTTACACACCCACCTGCGTCGCGCCGACTTGCAGTTCACCCACATAGCCGGATCTCACTCTCTTTTAAAGAATGCTCTCAATGAGCATATCGAGCCTTCCCCATACAAACGCACCGTCATGGCGTCTGGTGCACTCGGGAGCGAGAAATTAGCACTATGTTGAGAAAGCAGACGCGACTAAGGATTCGTGTCTGGAGGGTGGCGTAAGTTTCTCTCACCCACAATTCTAGAATTCTGGCTAAATCGCATTATCCATCAGTACCTTTGTTGCCGGCGTCTCTGCCAGTTACTGTCTGCAGAAGTCCTGGCCGCGCTATCTGGCGACCAACGACAAACCCATTAAGAACCATGCCTGTGTGATCAGGGTGACGCCTGTCGCTGCCCACCCTCTCGCTATCCAGCATGAGGTTCCTATGTGCCGTACGATCCACGCAGTCCGTTTATCCCCCCAACATCGTTACCGTCACCTTTGTGTACCTGCTCCCTATCCTGATGTCTGCTTTTCCTGCCCCATATCTTCCCTTACAGCCTCTCCGCTGTCACAATGACAAGATATCGTCGTGCTGATCCTCGCAGTGGGCAAGTATAACTGTAAATGAGTCATAGGTGGGTCCTTTTTTGGCCACAATTTCTCGGGTTTCGAAGGCTTACTCTTTCTTACTAGCTCTGGCTGCTCATGGACGTCAAGATAATGGTCTTCAATGCCGTCGATACGATGCAGCAACATGGTTTCTTTTGCCTTCGATAACGCTTTGATCGCTAGCAAGACGATTTTGGAAAAGAAACGACCCCATGAATCGTCTTCGTCTCCACCACCGCAGGTCAAGTCCTCGTCGTCCCGTTCATCAATGAAGCCAACAACATACATCGAACACTGAGCCATTCGGATTGGAATGGATGGCAAATGCACTGTTAAAATCGACAGCTTTGGCGGCAAATGTACTGATCCCTTTATTGAGGACTAGTCCTTCCGCGCCGTGTTTCCTTCGCGTCCAAGACTAAAGCCGTGAAGGTAGTGGAGAGTCTGGAGCAGAATCAGAATTGATCTGCTGGTCGAACCTCACCTTCGAAATTGAGGTCACGCTCCCGTTTCGAACAAAACGCACTCTTACGTCTTGGCATGGAACGTCCAATCTACATTACAACGAGTACCTACCGATCTCAAGTTCTTCGTATGCACGCGCATATCACCTCGTGGGCTCCGGATCTGATTTTTGCGAGCATTTCGCTCTTGCAAACACGCCACTCGTGGATAAATGTACGCACGCCATTCTTGCAAACGGAAGCTTACTGATACACCACTGTCAGATATATGGTCGGTCGACCACATCGCAGACCCTCTTATATATCCCTAGTGGCGAAGGGAAATGTTGGAAAAGTCGGGCGTGGCGAATGTCCTCGTGGAGCGGAGGTCATGAACCGGGTCATGTTTTTGACTTTGTCGGGCAAGTCTCACGTGTCGTAATTCTTTTATTGTGACACTTTCGCGTGTACCGTACCAGCGTCGGCTGTCATTTGTTACATATAGTAAGTGACATACAGGTCTCAGTATCTCTTTAGTCGGCGATGTCAACTAAAAGAATCACAGCTACTTTTTATGTCCAAGCCATTTTGAGTCTGGTATCTTATGATGATTGAGGCTTCTTGGCGGACCTTGCTTGGCAAAAGGGGGTTACGTCGGTGCCCTTGACACGGGCGTATCGCACTGGTTGTACTCGTGCATTCGACAAGGAATTGTGGGTCAATGGGTGGTCTTAGCAACAGTTTTGCGAAGTGACGGCGACGTTGGCATCTGTGCTCGGCCTTTCCTCATCTTCGGCAGCACCATCCCTCCTTTTCTATACCAAAAAGGTCTCCTTGGCTTCCTTTCAGCGTTGCCTTCGCGTGCACAGCCATCCTACCATCGCATGGGAATGTGCTCTAGCCTCTGACGTGACTTGAGCTCAGTCACCTGGCACCGGTTGCTCGCCAAGGCGAGTGCTCATTTCTAATGGTCTCCATGTTCCCATGAAGCTTCGGCTGAGCCCAATGCACCGTGTTCCTTGTCGCATGGAATACTCATGTCCACAAGTCCGGACCCCAGTTGCAATGATATCCTTGCATCTTTTGAGGATGAGGGCAATTATCTCGTGATATAAGATGCGGAAGCACGGTCGTTAAGCATACAGCAAATAATGAAGCAAATCGCGTAGATGCAAGGGAGAGAAATCAAAGATATGTCGCAGCTGAGTGCGTCTTTTCTCTTAAAAATTTGCCACAACTAACCTCCTTCAACAGCACTAAACACATCCTCTTGTATCTGTTCCCATCCTGGAGGCCAAACACACGCTGATCAGAAAGACAGCACAAGAAACACACCAATATGGTACCACGTAGCAACACATGTTCGACATCCACTACCTGCCATGGAGCCCCGATCTTCGTCTTCTCATACGGCGGTGGGTTCTGCATAGGCGCGGGCACATGCGCGCTCCAGCTCTCACCCCCGTTATCTGCCACAACTTTGGTTCCTTCTTCGCCGCATGCGAGTTCATCACCGTCATCCCCGACTACCGCTTCATCGACTCGAGTGTGTAGTATCCTGGCGCAGCTCAGGACATTCAGGATGCGATGCAGAGCATTAACTTATCAGATAAACATATTGCTTTATATCATATACTATTCCATTAATCTTTTTATCACATCCAATATAAAGGATCTTGTACCTCGCCCACGCAGAGCAGCCCACCCTATCTCAGGACTCGGATATGCCACGCCCTGCGATGGCCCCCCGCTTCATACATCTTGACCGGCGCGAATCAGTCACCTGCCAGGAGAGGCAAGGAGTGGTACCTTTTGAACTCGCGTTCTCCGTTGTAACTCCGACGGGTAACTTCTCTGTTTCGGCCATGAGATACGCATTTCTCTTGTTTTCTCTACTGCCTTTCTATGCATTTTCTATGCTTCAGACCCCCTTGAATGAGGGCCCGGTGCTCTATGAACTTGAAGATGCTCAGCTGTCGTCTTTACAGTCTGATAAATTCACTGTTGTATCTCATCCCAGGTATCCTGGACATCGTGTACGCATCAAGAAGACAGATTTTTGCGATCCTACAGTCAAGTGACAACTTTTGCTTTATTCCAGGGTTATATCTCACCAATCGTAGTGTGTACACAGGATACCTGGACGTCGACCAAGGCGCGAAGCATATGTTCTTCTATTTCTTCGAGAGCAGGCGTAACCCCGACGAAGGTGTGACGACTGTACCCATATCTGTACCTCTTTATATGAATTTTTCCAAGATGATGTTACGATGTGGATAAATGGAGGTGGGTTTATTGAGGCATGTAGATTTAACTTACACTGATTGATCCGTTAACTGTATAGGTCCTGGATGCTCGTCTTCAATGGGACTTCTCATGGAATTAGGCATCAACATCTTAGCAAGATTATCATTGATATCTGACTGTTATTCCGTCAGGTCCATGCAGCATCGATATGGACGGATCTTCTTCCAACGGGACTGTCTGGAATCCTTATTCTTGGAATGAAGCTGCGAACGTATTTTTCCTCGACCAGCCGCAAGTCCCTTCAAGTTCTATGGCTTCAGCCGCCTCCCTCTAACGTGACCTACCATAGTGTGGGGGTAGGTTTCTCATATGCAGATTATGGCGAGACCGTAGAGACAACCGAGGCCGCTGCTAAGAACGTACACGCGTTCATCACGATATTTTTTGAGACTTTCAAGCAGTTCTCCGGTAGGGTGCTTCATCTCTCTGGGGAGTCGTATGGGGTTCGTATGCGTGTCCGAGTCTACTTTTGATGCCCGCTCGCTTAGTGACGTTTGTAGGGCCGTTATCTCCCGGTGTTTGCGAGCGAGATATATGACCAGAACCAGATAGCAAAGGCTGACGGTCGTCCAACGCTGAATCTTCAGAGTGTATTGATCGGTAACGGCATTACGGATATCTCGACGTAAGTCTTCATTGTGGTCGGCGATCACTGTCAGCGCGTTGACGGAGACATTTCAGTTTATACGCTGGAAGATATGAGATCGAGTGTGGCACCGCTGCTCTTGACGTTCCCTTCCAATCTATAAGCACTTGTGTTCGCATGAAGACTGCTGTAAGATTTCGTGATTCCTGTCATTCCAGCGCGATATTCAACAGCGTGTTTTATAGCTACCGCGGTGTCAATCGGCCATGCTCAAAGGCTGCATAGAACAGTTTGATATTATTAACTGTAGGGCAGCAGTTAACTTTTGCGATAATGAACTATCAACTGGGATGTGGGCGAGTGGTATGTGCTGTTCGTCAGTGTTAGAACTCGGATACTCACGACGGTTTAGGTCGCAACGTTTATGATATTTCCAAGGTAATGGCCTGTTGAACTGCTTCGGGTTGTATTGTTCAGCGTCTTTTCGAAGATGTGCATCGGAGACGACCTGTGCTATGCTGAAAATACCGCTATCAAGAAGTATCTCGATTTGCCCGAGACCCGGGAATTACTAGGTGTGGAGACGCCATACAACTTTTCTGCATGTTCTTCTATGGTCGGCCAGAACTTTAATGTGCATATGGACAAATGGGTTGCACCTACACAGTACTATGTCGCTGGCCTCCTTGACCGAGGTATCCGGGTGTTGATCTATGCAGGAACGTATGATTGGCAGTGTACGTACATCACTGTTGCTTATCTCTGAAACTGAATTGTAATAATCCAGGCAATTGGGTCGCAAATAAACTGTGGGTCGATAAACTGGATTGGAACGGGAAGAAAGAATACAATGAAGCTCAGTGGGTAGATTGGTTTGTTGGCGATAGCAAAGCAGGCGAGATCAAGCAAACGCCATTGCTGACTTTCGCGACGATTCGAGGTGCTGGCCATATGATGAGTGCCGATCCTCTTGTGTTTCCTTGGTTTATACTGACATCTTTCCTCTCCTGTTTACGTCCCGCACGACAAACCTGCAGAGTCTCTCACCTTGATCAGCCATTGGATAGCCAATCGACAGCTTTGATTGTGATGGCCGGTGTCAGATACAATGCATGTACTTATACAATTGACACGTTCACTACTACCAACAACGCTTGGCGAATCAATGCTGACCGCGATCACAATGTCCGACCACACCGTCCCGAGATTGCACGCTGGATGGATGGCGCGATCTGATTGAAGGAGCTGAGTTCCAAAGGACCGGATTGAATTTTTTTTTCTTATTCAGTTGACTGGCAATTTGCTGGCCTCCTATTCACGATCATCCGAGATTGTATACTGATTCTCAAGGTGACAGAACATTTTCGTTGCAAAGCGTCGGTTAGGCCCTTGGAATCTCTTGGAAAAGTTAGCGTTGACCAGTGGTAGAGTCTCCATGGTGATGATTGTCCTATCACAACACACTAGTTGTGACCGATGACACCGAAACCAATCATATTGCGGCTGAGACCCAGCAGATCGGAACTTTCCCGCGGGGCAGCTATAAAAGCCGCACCGGGTTGCGATCAAAACCCCTTTCACCTTTCTCCCTCCCTCCCTTCCTTTTTCTTGGTGAGTGTGTTTCCTGCTTCCTTTGCTTTGCGACGTAGCTAAATATCTGTTGCCGTAGTCGTTCTTTCGTTATTGGGCTGCGCCCCCTACTCTTTCACGTTCTTTCTCAAGCAGGCTTTGTTTAATCGCTCAGACGATACTTTCTATCATGCGTTATTCGACGTCTATCCTCGCCCTGGCAGCGCCTCTTGCAGCCTTTGCTGCACCCGCCCGATTCTACGCGAAACGCTCGGATACAGATATATTGGTGCTCAGTCCGTCTTGTTCGTTTGTGTTGTGTGAGGAACAAAGCTGACTCGTTTTGTTTTTGTGTTTAGAATTTGCCGATGTTCTGGAGCAATTTGAGTCATCATTCTACCAGTCTGCCTTGTCCAAGTTCCAAGCGTCTGACTTTACGGCGGCTGGATTTTCGTCTCCATCAGTCCCGACAGAGCTTCTTAGTGTCATTCAGTCAGACGAGGCCACCCATTCTGCTACCCTCCAGGTACGTGGGTTCAGTATTGTTTTCGCACCCGCTAATGTTGGATCGTAAAGTCTGCATTAAAGGCAGCCGGACAGCAACCCATCACATCATGTACCTTCAATTTTGACTCGGCCCTTACCGATGTTTCTACTATGGCAGCCACAGCGCGAGTGGTGGAGAACCTAGGAGTTGCAGCGTACCTGGGAGCAGCTCCCCTCCTGTCGGATCCTGTCCTCCTGCAAGCGGCCGGTTCAATTCTTACCGTCGAAGCTCGTCATCAGACTGTGCTGAATCTCCTTTCTGGCACCGGGAGTGCCATCCCTCAAGCCTTTGATATCGGATTCACGCCGCAGGAGGTGTTGGCTGTTGCGTCGCCATTCTTGGGTGATGGATGTGACTTGGGTGTCACAGGTGCGTTTGAGGTTGGTACCTCTCTTGTGTTCGTGTTCTGACAATTGCTTGCAGCCAACCCCACACTCACTGTCACCAATACCGGTGCTGTCGGTCCTGGTACTCTTCTGACCTTCCAATCCTCCGCCATGAACGGTTCATCCGACGTAAGTCTACTCTTAGCAAGTCCGCTCCCCCCAGACTAACACTTCTCCGAACAGAATCTATTCTGCCAAATGTTGGTCGGCGGAGCACCTTTTTCCATCGCCCTCCCACTGTCCGCTTGTGTCGTCCCGCAAGGTATTGACGGACCCGTCGCCCTGTTCATCACGTCGGATTCCCAGCCCCTTTTGAACAATGTCCGTGACCGCGCAACAACACAGCTCGTGGCTGGGCCGACGATGGCGTTTGTGGATTCGTCGCCGCAGACGATTGGGCAGCTTGTTCGCTCGTCTGTAGCGTCGTCTGGGTCGAATGGGTCGAATGGGACAGCGACGGTGACGACGAGCACGATCTCGCCGGATCAGGCGTCGTCTATCATCGCGAGTGCATCGGCTGAGACGGCCACAGCCACAGTAGCGGCGGCAACAGCAGCAGTCTCTGCAACAAATGACAGCGGTGCCGCATCGACCGTCGCTATTGGAGCCAGCGCGAATGGTCCTTCTGCGGACGGAAAAGTTACTGTTCTAGGGTTTTCATAATTGGTAGAGTTGTTAATGGACACTTTCCTGTAGATCGGGGTGATCGAGGCCTTCGTCGGATACCCTGTTTATATTTCGTCATTCTTGTACTTATGGGTGGGAGGCTGGACTAATTACCCTTTGTGCCTTATGGGAAAATGTGTGATTAATTTAAAGCAAGTGATGGTATTAATGTCTCCGGTATCATGCGTATGAAAAGAAAAGGTATAATACTAGAATCTGATATCTAATCCTCGTCGCTATCGTCGCTGGAAGAGTAATCGTCGTCATCGTGACTGGCAAAATCTCCACCGGCATACTGGTTCAACGATATAGGAGCCCCCGAAGGAGGGTCGCCGTCTAGCTCGGTGAACAGGAAATCGTCTTCCTCTTCTTCCTCCTCATACTCCTCCTCTTCGGGCTCCTGTCCCACCGGTACTGACAGCGACTGGTCGAGCTGCTTTTCAAGCATCATGCTGAACATGTCCATGTCAATCTCTTCTCCGCCATCGTCGGCAGGTGGGGGGATCTGAGCAGGCACCTCGTCCCAATC
This sequence comes from Armillaria ostoyae, assembly GCA_902506015.1. NCBI lineage: Eukaryota > Fungi > Basidiomycota > Agaricomycetes > Agaricales > Physalacriaceae > Armillaria > Armillaria ostoyae. The sequence goes on from LR732083.1 coordinate 2,090,700, forward strand.
CTCTTCTGAATCCGACGCGACGTCCTGAGGTGGTGGCGGCGGTGGTGGAGCAGAGGTAGGAAGTGCGAGCGAGGGCGGTGCAGGAAGAGGCTGAGAATACGAGAAAGAGCTCCCTGGGAGTTCCAGACGGGCTCGTGGTTCGACGGCTGGCGGAGGAGCTGGAGTCGGCTTGGACCGTTTGGTGGGTCTGAGGTCAAAGTCTTCGACGTCGGGAATGGCTCGTTTGGGGGTCGGTTTGGCCGGTTTCGGGGGCGCGGTTTTGGTCGGTTTCGGTGGAGGATCGGCTTTGGGCTTGGGAGCGGACTTGGTCGGCCGAGGAACAGTTGACTTGACTTTCTTGGGAGGCGAAGGAGGTCTTGGAGGAGAAATAGTTACTTCGCCTTCCTCTTCGTCGCGTCTTCGTCTGAGAGGGATGTCTTCGACTGCCTCTTCAAAATCTGCATCACTGAGCTCCCGGCGATTGTCCTTGGCAGGCTTGGGCTTCGCTGCTGGACGAGACGAAGAGGCTTGGGGATAAGTAGCTGACGGTGGCCGTGAAGGTGCGGGCGGCCGTGCTGTACCGTGTGTCAGAGTAAATGAATGACGGCAAGACAAAGACACGCACTTTCTGCAGGGGCCGCTGCTCGTTTCTCGGTGTAGTCGACAGTCAAGACAGAGTCAAGCTTTTCCAGAGAGAACCTCTGTAAGAAGAGGGTGAGTGGCACGCTGACGAAGGCGATGAGTGGCATACCCCGGTTTGCTCGTCAAATATTAGCACACAGGCGTAGTCCTTGGCTGCATTTTCGTTGCCGTTGAATCTATGGAGCTCTCCCGGCTACGTAGGGTATCAGCGAGGAGCCCAAAATGTGCAGCGTGGCGGTCTGACCTGGGTGCTCGGGTGCTCCACGGTGACGGTCGCACTATCGCCCTGGTTCTTACGGACCTCGAGGGTGCCGGACTTTGTGGTATCGACTGACGAGGGCTTGAAGTTGTCTGCATGGAGTCAGTCGAGGAGATAGAGCAGACGACGACGACGACGACGAACATCGCAGCGAGTAAAAGTCACGATCGGGCATATTCGATCGCTTGGCAGGCGCGGCGGTGCCCTTGCGTTGGCGGAGGAGGCGGGAGAGCGATGTTCCAATGGTGACATCGTGAAGGCCGTGCGGTAGCGCAAAGGCGCTCGTCGTCGTCGCTGACATCGACGTTGAGGAAAGAGTGAAGGAGAAGGCCGAGCTTGCTGCACTGCTATTTCAATTATCCCGAACAATAATTGCTGAGGTAACAAGGTGGCTCAAAAGGGGACATCGCGGCTGGTCCGGGCCGTGCTGCAATGGTCTTTCCTTGCATGGCCTTTTCCAATGTCATTAAAAATATATACAACTGCTCTCATAGATACGCTGACACAAAAACAAAAAGACGGTCTAGTCGGATTTCTTCTTCTTCTTCTTGGGTGATGAGTCGCCGTTTGTCTCTTTCGCCGCCGCCTTTTCCGCCTTGCGTGCCTTTTTCCGTGCTTTTCTTTCCTCTTCAGTCTCCTCCTGATTCAAACAAAAGTGAGCAAACAGAAAAAAAAGGAAGCAAAAAAAGCAAACCTTCTCCTCGTGCCCATTAACAATCTCACTCTCTCTCCGTTTCCTCTTCTTATCCTTCTTGTCCTTCTTCTCTTCCTCCTCAGCACCGTTCATCGTCACATCCCCATCAGCATCCCCACCTTGTTCCTGCTCTTTCTCCGCCTTCCGCTTTGCCCGTCTCTCCTCCTTTGCCTTCTTCTTTTCTTCTTTCACATCTAACACGGCCTTAACAGCAATTTCCATCGGGTCTTCCCGCTGCGTCGACACGAACTCCACATCATCAGCCTTGGTGTTATACGTCTTCGTTTGTCCTGACATGTCAAAGCGTTGCTGCTGCTTCCCGTTCCCAGCAAACCGCCGCACCCCAGTACCCCCTTCCTCATACTCCATCGCACGTAACCGAGATTCGAGCTTGGCCCGGTGCGCGAGTCCTATTGACGGCGCGTCGGGCTCAGATTTCCCGTCAGAATCCGCCAGGGCGTCCAAGCGTATTGAGAGTGCGGCCTTGGTGGCGACCATACGTGCCATTTTGCCCTTTAATTTCGGGGGCGCCTGACCGATGAGAGACGCGTGGTATATCAGGCCGTACTTGGGGGTATCGTGCTTGGTTTTCAGCGCACGGAAGAGGGCCTTTTCGGCCCCGAGGATCTGGACAGTGCTCGCAGGGTGCTTGGCTAGACTCATAAGGCTCCCGGCGTGAGAGATGAGTCGAGCCCCGACAAGCTCGCCGACAAGGACGGTGAGGTTGGGCGCGATGGCGTTCATGCGGTTCCGGAGGTACTCTGAGAGTTGCGTTCGATAGGCGGAGATGGAGATGACTTGGTCGCAGAGGGAGTGAATGTGGGCAATGTCAGAGTCTGATATTTCGGTTCCCATTGAGATTTCGGCGGCGGCTTTGACGGCTTGCTCAAGGTCTTCGGGTAGTATTGTGGCAAAGGATGTTGACGATGCGTTAGTACGGAAGCCTGGAATATGGCTCTTAGCATCGGAAGAAAGATATGCAGCTAGATACACACCCATAAGCTTGATCACTTTTGCATAGGCAATGTTGTCGACGATGATTTTGGCGAGTTCTGGGAAATGCCATCCATACCATTCCTGCTCAAGGTCAGTATCAAGTCTACAGGAAAGTTCAGGACGCACCTTGACACGCATAGCATATATGTTGATTTCCTTGTCAAGGTCATCGAGAAGGGCGATTGCTTGCACAATCATGGTGTCCACCTTGTCAGGCGAGAATTTTATTTTAAAACTAAAAAGTTTGAAGAAAAAAAAAAGTTAATACGTGCTACGAATACCTAGCAAACAGCCACGTACCGAGAAAGTGAGTGACTGAGACCAAGACTCATAGTCGACAGATCCTTCGGGTCCAACCCGTCCAACAACGACGCGAGTTGTCCCCGAATGCCTCGAAACAGATCCATATTTGATGAACCGGCGGCGGTTTTTATGCTCAGCAGGTCTTTTATAGCGGTCGCTGCAAGGCCAGTAAGCACACAGAAAAAACATCCAAATAGACAACAACGTACCCAAATGCGTCTCAGCTACCAGCAGCGACTCCTTCCCCTTGCCTTTCCCCGCCACTTCGTCGCTCAAGAACTTTTTAAGCCCAGGCCCGACTTTTCCGTCTTGCAGAGCTGTCATGTCTTCTACCGCCGTCGCAGTAGTCGTGAATCGGTGAATAGCCTTCAGCTTCAGCCTATGACCACCAGTAAGTACGGCACATCCACAGACAGAAAAGCCGGATACTCACAGCTTGTTGGCCTTTTCGGGAGTCTCGAACTCTTTCCAGATGTTCTGGTCGTCGGGTGACGCAGACTTGGACATTTTGAAGAGGCAGTAGCCCATTGCGGTCTCGAAGAGTACCAGCATCGTGGATAACCAAGAGGGGAGCCGGACGCGTTTCCGTATGTATGAGGATGGACGTTGAGAAATTTATTTTGATTTTTCCCACAGGTACCCGTGGGAGTTGTATCCTCTTTTGAGAAGGGATGGCTGGCGCCGGTGGCCGATCACAGTTTTTCCTCCTCTCCGCTGATTTTACACTTCAATTTTCACGTCTGCTCAATCTATCGATTGTTTTAATCAGTAGACACATGCCTTTTTTCTCGCCAGATTACATCCCTGCTTCTTTCATTCCTTCAAAGACATGAGAAGTAAGCTTTTCACCTCCTGCCATGTCTTAATCGAATGGACTATAACAGTAATTCGTACGTTCACACCTTCAAAATGTCAACTATCAATACCCGAGCTGGATCTTCTCTAGGAAGCTTCGAAGCTTTCCACGAGCCGTGGCAAGGTCCCAGGGATCTTCTACTGCAGTACATGCATGCTTGTTATCACTATGGAGACATATACATCCATTCTGCCTCTGTGTACTTATTCGTCGTCCGGAACAGGCAAGTCGCGCATTGCAGATGTAAGTGTAACAGCTGAGCAACTCTTCTGTTTTCCTATGAACATGAGAGAACGATTTTTTTTGGGTTTTACGGTGATTATTTTCGTTCTTGCTTCATTACCATGCCTCGATATCTGTTGTCAGCTTATCCTCCCGGAGATAACATTTTATACGACTATCTCATTCCCTCCGGTCGGATTGACAGAGCAAATATGATGTACACGTGTGCTTCCTTCTTCCCTGCCTCATTTTCATGTACTTATACCTGGCTATCATTCGGAGCCGGGAACACCGGAGTAGTTTCTGATATAGTTTTCAGATGGACGAAATCGTCCAGAAATTTCCGCGTATTCCGCCCACTATCTCCTGCCTTGTGGTCAAGGGTTTGGGTACTCATCGACATCGATGGAACCAGCCAATTCGGATCGGACATTCGCCAGTAGCGGCACAAACCGCAAGACGCCTGAAGGCCTGACCTAGTCTTAAAGCATGTAAATGCTCTCCATCGACATTTCGCCGCTGGGCTCACAAGTTACGCTTGGGAAGAACACACTGGGGTGTTTGTTGGGGGGGGGGGAGGAAGGATAGCGCGAGGGCGATGAGTTTGGCTTCTGGCTTCTGGATAGTGATACCAGACTAACTAGGTCACCGTTTTGCATTACACGCAGGCCGACCACCATGACAAAATGGAGCTTTGACAGCCCCTCATTCGTCTACGGAAAGCACCGGAACGTACAGTTATACTCGGGTTGAAAGCAACGTATTCACACCGAGATCAATAGGCGATCACTCGAAGACCAGTGTAGAGTTTTCAATGGTATTTTTGGGCGTCCACATGTGATGATAGCTTAGCGCTTAGCGCTGAGATTCTGACTTCAGTGGTTCCATGTGTTGACACCCACGGATTCACACGACTCCCGAATCCTTCTTGACAGGAACAATTCAATTTAATATCCGCCTGTACACAGGGCGCTTCCTGGCTTCCACCCCGCGCCATTGGCCTTGGGCAGTTCCTTGCAATTTCTGCTTGCCCCGGCGCATGCCACCATCGGCTCTACACCTCCTTGAAGGGATATCTGTCTGAAAATGAAAAATAGTGCGTACAGTTATTTTACTGCTATTTCGAGTACTTAGTCCAACGACGTTAGCGCCATCTAGAATTGTAGACCGACCGCTTCCGAGGCGAATCGAATCGTTTTGGAAACGCTTGCGCGCCGTCTTCTCAACTCGGCGGGCACAAAAGGATTCATCTCCGGGTGCAACATCCAATTGGGACCAGAATGTCGATGGAATTGCACCTTCAGACTCTCACGAGGAGAATTTATACCAGAATATCTCAGACAATTGGGACCCCATCTCGGTGGTTTCCAATAAGGCGTGGGATGGTTCTCATTCTGAGAGATCCTGGGACTCTGATTCTGGTGTAAGTCAGTCGGCAATGCAAACAGTGTAGAGATTGATAACACATTTCCAGTACAACACTCTCCCCGAAGTCACCATCTCCGCCACCATTGAGACCGGCCAAGCGGAATCGACCATCAAAGTTCCAAAGCAACGAAACTACACTGGTCGAGAGCCTGTCATACCATCCTCCCTCGCCGACATTCCCTGTGCTACCCTTGGCGTTCAGGGGGTCTTGGATCGACTGAATGCCACCCTCGGAACGTCACACACACTCGACACACCATCCGTCTTGTCCGTTCTCGAAGACTGCATTGTGAAGAACTACGACTTTGGCACTGCTTATGGCCATCTTCGCGGTGTATGGAACATAAACATTTGTTGCACCATCAAAGACAATGTTGACGAACTACGTAGACATGAAGAAGAGGACAAGGAGTGGCGGCGAGAAGCGCTGGTTGGGAACAACTTCATGCAATGGCGGTGGACTCTACCTCGACGTGTATGGGACCTGTGCAGCAATCGCGTGGTGCCATGGTGGATCTGCATCGGCTCTGAGTGGGATAAATGGCCTCGACCGATATCGCATGCATGGGTCGATGAGAAGGATCGGGTGGATGTGTGGACGCCTATCAACGGGAAGGAATGGCCCGTGCCGATCCCGAAGGACGTCAATCTCAATCTCATCCGTATCGAGATGCTGAATCTGGGAGTGACGTACACATGGTTGGATGTGCTCTGTTTGAGACAGAAAGGGGGCCCAAGGGAGGATCTGCGCACGGAGGAGTGGAAGCTGGATGTGCCTACAATCGGAGATGTGTATAAGTGGACCCGCATGGTTGTGATCTACCTGAGTGGGCTGGGACGGCCATTGAGTTTGAAGGAGGGCGACTTGGAGAGTGATCGGTGTTGGTTTCGACGTGCGTGGACACTTCAGGAGGTCGGCCATAGGAGGATCATTGCCGGGGATACACCAGATGGACCGATGCATGCCTGGCCAATAGACTACAACGGAAACTATGAGACTAAAATGCTGACAAGCCTTCACAAGCGGCTGAAGCACATGGAGGGGACTACAAGTTCATTCCGTCTATTTGACGCACTGGCAGACATGCAGAATCGCGTGTCAACCAATCCGGTGGATAGAGTTGCAGGACTCGCATTCTGTCTACAGGTGCAACTTTGTGCATACCATGAGAGTGAGACTCTTGAGGATGCATGGACGGCGATGGTGAACACAATGGATCCTTATAAGCGGGCGTGCATGCTATTTTTGTATCCTGGAATAGGACTGGGATGCAAGAAATGGAGACCGACGTGGGAGCAGGTCATGACGGAACCTCTGCCAGCAGATGCCGGCTGTAGGGGGTTTGTTTACCGTGATGACGAGATGGACGAGGACTGGTATGAAGGGCTTTCAGTCATTAAACAGGGGTTTGTGCGGGGATTAAACACGGGATCAGCAGAAGGGGTTGATCGATGCGGGGAGTTGGTTGTTAAAGGCACCCTCAGGATGCGGCGGCACACATTCAACATCTGTGTCACCCACCAAGTCCCAATACCCGAAGGCGTATACACACTGCTGGGTGGTTCCAAGCTATGGGACCCTAAAGAGGTGAGGGAGTTTTGGGTAGTTGGCCGAAGCCTTCCAGATCGGCGGTTTGAGAAACTATCTGTAATCAGGATACCGGACGAGGGGGAAAGAAAGAGACTGGACCAGTGTGGAATTGTGCAATGGGGGTATGAAAGAATCTACCTTCTTTGACTCGACAGGTTTTGGCTCTAGCTCGAGGTTGATGTCGTCGTCGTCATCTTCGTCGTCGAGCTCATCCGTTTTGTGACGGTCCCTTTGGCGTCCTTGGTGTATTTTAATCTTTCCTGGTGCAAAGTTGCTGTTGCTTAATGTGTGTCTTCAAGGTCGACAATAGTTGGCCCAGCCTCTGTGTCATTGAGACCACTGTAGCTCATCTTGCTTTTCGAGGGCGAAGTTAGTGGCTCATGGGAGATTTTGAGAATAAGTTATTTGTCGGAGAAGTTGCCCTCACGTGATATTTTGCCAATCTCTGCCAAGCCAGTATCTAATTCTCTCTTAAATAGTTACAAGTCGTCAACTCACAAACTGCGTGCAGTCATATGGTTGCACCCGAGCGCTTGTAAATGAAAGACATCAACTATGAGCCTCCAAATACAAATAAAACACTATAAAACTACGAATAAATTATCCTATATAGTATAAATGTCCCATTTTGTTGATCACAGGTATTGTTTCATTCCACGTCGTCCTCGTCCTCCGTCTCCTCTACATGACTCTCCCACGAAGGGATGGGTGGAATAAACCCACCGCCCAACCGTGCCACTCGCCAGGCCAGGGCTCTCAGGCCTTGGTCCCCGATTTTCCATGGGAACTGAAGAAACAGGCGGAGAGAGAGGCACCGACACGCGCAAGCCTAAATTTGCGTGGAGATCCTTTTGCGTCTGGAAGTTGCGCTTGTCGCAGCTTCAGATTCGTCATGACGTTCGCGAGGGACGGGAGGTCCAGGACATCTACCCAGTATTACTAGAAGGAGATGGGGGTATAGGCGAAAGAAGCTCCGGGTCTGCTTGATGGCAGCATGTCATCTAACTTGAACCTCTGAGAGAGATTCTGCTGTGCTTTCTTGACAGATGGAAATGAACGCGTCAATTGTGCTTCCACCTCCGACTCAAGGGTTGGAGACTCCCTGGATTTATCGGCTAGAGCTCCGGGAACTGTGTCAAACCTGCGCATGAGAGCCATGCGAATTTTCAGCTCGACACGAGCGCCTTCTGCATAGTTGTTCAGCCATTCCGTTAGGAGTTGGTCGTTGTGAGATCTTGAAGTACGTGATGAAAGGCCCATCGAACGTCGGTTGACCTGCTTAAGTCAAGAGGGCTCATATTTGGTCAGAAACGGCACGGGATCCGATGTAATCCGAGTGGAGGATGAAGATGAAGATTCGGAAGGGGGAGTACTTTGCTTCGGATAGACTTGTATTTGGCGGTAAATGGGGCGACATGGATGCCCCGCCATCGAGCGAGCGAACGTAGTCAGCATACTCGCTCACGACCAGGTCGGACATCTTTCTGAGCTGCTTCTCTAGGTCCCGTTCCCGAACTTTACTCCTCCCTCCCTCGGATTCTCGCGGCTAAAGCATACACCCCTTCCGCAGCATCTTCTGTGAGCGATAATTTGTCCGACAGCCTCTTTAGCGACAGCGTCAACTCCTGTGACTGGAGAACTTTCGGAGGTATCCGAATGCGGGTTAGCTCGAAGTATACTGAGTTCCGACTTGAGTATAGCATTTTCACGTTCCAATTGTATAAGTCTTTCGTGCGAGTTGGAGGTAGTCAAGGCATGTCGGTGCAATTTCACGGAGGCGCTATGAGCTTCATCCTTTGGGAATATGCGTCCATAGATAGTCAGCGAGCGCAAGCAAATAGAATACCTGAAATCTGGATACGGCCGCTTGTTAAACTGGCCAATTCCAGGACAAAGGGTGCTCATGTGCATTTCAGTGATTTTCACAGCTTAAAACACGTCGTGGACTTGATGAACAGGTCGGTATCCAGTTCATTCAGATCGATAAATCGAGCAAAGCGGCTCGATACCTAAGGGAGCTAGACAACGACCTTCGTAATATAAGTTCAACATTCGGGTCAGTTTCTCCTTACTTTAAGCGTCGTATCATCTGCTGATCGGATACGTTTACAGGACATGGTTGACACAACCGAGCACCATGGACAACTAACTGGAGAATATCTTATCAAGGCCCTCATTGGAGGCATAAATCGTCGGGTTGATAACCATGGCGGTTCAGCTGTAATAGACTATTAGACAAAGTTATGTTATCGTTTAGTTTCTTACCACGCCATTGTATTATATGATTTGATTCTCGGAATTAAATGTCCCAGTCTTCGAGAGTGAATGCGATGACACCGAACGTGGCAGCAGCGTCTCCTGTCCCTCCTGCAAGGCTCTCGGCCCCTCTTCGTACAAAGCGCACAAGGGCATCTAGCTCAGAGGACATCTTATCCAGCCGAACCGCCCCACCATCCATAGAAGAAGACATCGTCGAAGCTCCTACAGAAAAGGATGACTCCGGTGCTACAACATCTTCAAATCCCTCGTCAGAATCAGAACTATCACTGGCATCTTCCATAAACTGGGAAAAGCCAATGACATCCCTGCGTGCACGCTTCTGTCCACGCGTTCGTCGACGCTTCGTGATGAGGGAGTGCCGCGAGATATCATGGGTGGTAGTGTCTCCTGCGAAGGCTACGAACATTTCACTGAAGTGCAAGGACATGTCTAATATCGATATGATCGTGCGATGAAGCGCTGTTGTCTATGGAGATGTTAGCTTTGGCAACAGCTGATCTCCACCATAACACTGACGTTGCTCTGCAATAAACATCGCCCTTGCAATTTATCCAGACTAGCGTGTGTGCGTGGGTTCAGGGGACGTTTCTTATTGTGATACCACGTACTGTTCGTTGTGTAAACGTATCATTTCGTCCATCGATTTTGCCTCGCGTATTGCCTCGTGGAATTTGAGGATTTGGACATGAATGACCTATATATCGTAATATCGTCGGAGGGATTATAAGAAGCACAGTTAATGGAACGTACATAAGTCGTCAGGAAATTGAGAAGGGCGCTTTGGTTGGTCCGGTCAGTGGGCATACAGCTCTGTGACATAAACAAAGGAGATACTTACTTCACAAACCAGCTCAGTCGACTCCGTATCGCATAGAAGGTCTTGAGCTCATTTCCCACTTTCCTATCATCGCCCCGCACGAGAATCCTCTCCAGCACGTTCGTTGCCCGTTTGATCTGCAAAAGGAAGACGAATATCTCTCCATACACCTGGAGGGTTCTGGGCGTGAAGATGTACGTCAACGGGAATGGCACCGCGTATTCCAAGAGAAGACCATCGAGGGCCTTTACAGTCTTTGCGGCAATCTTTTCCCGGCTGCCACGGTACGAAAACCGTACCAGTGACGATTGCACCCATTCTTTCGCACCAACATGGGTCCCAGCTTCCACCACATCGTTAAAGGTAGCATTGAGGAAGTGGAAGTCGCTCCAATGCTATTGAGTGTCCATCTAAAAAAAGGGAAGATCAAACAGCCCATCCCCTTGATGATGGTGAGAGAGGCACGGACTTTAGCATAAAGACCGTCACAAAAATGGCTCATGGCATCGCCTTTCATCATCAAAAAAAGATTCTCGATGGTTCCCAGGTGTCTCCATAGATCGCACTCCTCCACTATAGCGTTGGATAACCAGGATCCCGTCATAAGGCAATAGAGCGCCAGTTCATCATGAATAAGACTGGACAGTGTGTCGATGGACACCGAGAACAGTCCTTGCACTTCGTCCTGTCCTGTCTCCTTTGCGACAAGCTCAGCAAGCGGTCGCCAGTTCCACTGGACAGATTGATCCTGAGCTGTGTTAATACCAAGGGCCTTCAACAGCCCCACAGCCTTGCCAGACCCAAGAACAGGCTCAGCAATGTGCCGGAAGAACGTCGGTATGCCCTTCCTACTGCCATCTTCTTCATCTTCATACCTCAACGTATACCCTTCAGCCCAATAATCCGGGTCTAACAGCCCTACACCAAATGCTCCCGATCCAAGGCCGTTACTTTCGATGAAGAATTCATCATCCAAATCATCGACATCGCCGACGCCCATGCCTTCCTTTAGCCACCGCCCCACCATTCCCCATAATGGCTCTGCACTCCTGATGAACACCCTCATGACCACGCCGGCCGCTATCCGTTCACCTCTCTCCAGATGTTTCTGCATCGCAATGAAGAGATGGTCCAGCAGTGATGCCGTTACCGTCGACGGTGGAGCCTTGGTGGAATAGTCATCTCCAAATACCGTTCGTACCACGTCCAGCAAGACAAAGAATGACCCGCCAAATGTGTCTCGAATTCTAGGGAGAGTAAGCTTACGACCAAGCCACCATCAGAGGACACGCCGTTCGTTGATTTACATATCGCCTCCACCTTACCGGCACACCAAGTGTCCCATATGCGTATTTCTGAATCCAAAGCATTAGCAAAAGCTTCAGGTGTTCGTGTCTTGGACTTTGAACCGCCGGGCGTCTTGAAGACATGGCTGATGAAGTCACGAAGGTGTTGGACAGAGGTACATGGGCGAGCCAAAGCCGTTAAAATCGATGCCTGAGATGCGAGAGACAGGTGGAGAAGCCGGGGAGTAGTCACGGATGTTCGGTACTCTCCATGTCGCCATTGAAGCATTATGTTATCGCGTCCTTGCAACGCAAACAGGACTTCTCCTACTGCATCATGCTCATATATATATCGCTTTCCGAACGTATGAGCGTGAGAGGAAAACATGAAGCTCCGTTACTCACGTCTTGAATATGTGTCAATTCTGTCGGTAAGCCAAGACCGTCTTTCCCTAGGACATTCTGCAACGTAGGCCCTGCCCTCTCGTGTGAGAATGCTCATGAACACAGAGAAGCGGCAACATACCTAGAGTGCTTGCATCACCAATATCAAACTTTGTGCTGATGCCTTCGGTACGTGTCTTCCACTCAGTTCGCCAGTACTGTCGCGACTGCAGCTCCTCTACCTCTTTGCGATGAGATATCGACACCCGCACGTCATGCGTAGGCTTGCAGATAGGCGGCGAAGGCGAAGGCGATCGAGGAGGAGTAGGCAGCGACTCCGAAGAATCATCGAGATCCAAGTCGTCTGAGTCCAGCGAAAGCACTGATGAAACATCGCTTTGTGAATCAGGCTCATGCCAATTCTTGACGCTTCCCGGAGGCAAGCCGTAAACGCCTTCCCAATGTTCCCCTTCAAAGGGCTCTTCTTCGAGGATTTTCTTCCATGTCAGAGTTTCGGGTACTTTTGGAGTCTCTGTTAGTGAAATCAGGTACGAATGTTCGCTCTGTAAATCGTGCATCGTAGCATGAACTGACGTCAGTGCAATGGACGAGGCGTAAGAGAACAGAGCCCGAATCAAAGTCGTCTTCGTTGGTAGGCTGGGATTTCCGTACGTGCATCGTCCTACGCACAAATGGAGAGATCAGATCTTCAGAAGGTACGATAAGTATGCCCTGCATCTTGGGATTAGGTACTCGAACGGAAGTCGACCCGAATTAATGCTGGACGGAGACGACAAGCGATTGATGCCTAGACGATAGCATTAATGTTATACACAGATTTTCTAGACGAGTTCCACATCTCCTCGTTCTACTAGATGCTCTACGACGTAGAATGGGATGAGCGTGAGCTGATCTTTCTCCAAAGTGAGGGTCGTCCCGCTGCAAAATGATTAGACAGAGTAGGCAAGAGATCAACAGGACGTACTCTGGTGAACGGACAGGCGGACAATCTTTGAGTGCGTAGGCGAACACGGCACGGGATTTGTTGGGCTGTGTTACTGCAGAGAGAGCTTGAGAACAGTTGAATGTTAAACCAAACGACATACCCATGGGTGGGACAAAAATGGGCTGGTCGTCGAGGTGAGCCTGAGCTGGTGGCAGACTCTGCAGCACCGAGTAGTGGAGATGCCGATCCGTATGTTGTGCTTGGCTGACATGAATAGTACCACATACAACCCAAGCAAAATCAAACTCACCTGCTCGCATACGCCTTTTCTGCCGTCGTCAGACGCGTCTGTATCTCTGCGTCGGCGGTGATGAATCGCGCATATTTCTCGATCTGCCTCGCGTTCAGTCTTGGCCAGTTGCCCTCGAAAGTGGCTGCACCTTGTAGAGCCGTGTCCGGATGTACGAGCGCACGATAAACTTGACGCGTTCCACCTCTGTCTGGACGAGCATAATCCGAATGTGCTCTTCTTCCGAGGTAGAGGGGTCGCCACGAAGGGCTTGCACCGTGTCTGTCTGCACGCAAGTCAGATGAATAGGCCATTGGAAACGGGTGAGCGCACCTGCCGCCGTATGTGGTCGAGCAACAAGCCAAGGAGCTGTTCCTGCGCCACAAGAATGGTCGGCGCGTGTCGTTCGTTCATCCAGTGCCGGATGAGCTCGGAGAGTGGCGTCTCAGCTTCTGTCGGGGCTGGCGCACCGAGATTGAGAAAGTCGAGAGCGTCACCTTTCGATGAGGTGGCTAGCAGAGTGTACTCGTCATCCCAGTCCATCAAGGGAGGCAGCTACGTTCCAGAATAGGATTTTCCGCCTTGGCTGTTGCAAGGTAGAGGCCGGTGAGTATTGATGTACGGAAGTGGCTGACAGGAGGCTGGGGAAGCGAGGGGGTTCCGGGAGCTCGGCCCGGACTGGGATCTTTCAAAGGTATATCGGTCCGACTATCCGGTCGCAGTTGTGATCCAACCACCGCTACCAACTACTCTAGTTTCATTCTAATCGACCTCACACAGTATTCCACGATAATCATCAACTTTATTTGACGCCCCTACGCTGTCTGGATACCGTAATATCTGCTTCTCGAAATATTTCTCAAATGTCTCAGCTCCTACCTCCGTTTTCTCTGCCCAATTTTGACCACCTACCTTTCTCGAGCACGCCCCATGGAAACTCTGAGCCCACTTGGACATCTGCTGCAGGATTTGAACTCATAGTTTGGGGTTTAGACCGTTCTTCGCAGCTCTCTGCTCAGAGTGACTTTGTGGTGATGTACGAGGAGGTCTTCGAGCACGCGTTGATATCACAAACGTATCTACCCTCACCCTCCGACATCGTAGTCGTCCCTGGGGATCGTCTCCGGGCTGTTGACTATGTTTTCGTGTCACTCTCGTCGTCAGAACCAAGACCCGACATCATAAATAGCATGAGGCATGCAATCCTAGCCCATGGCAAGGCCAAAGCAGAGTGGAAGGTCGCCAGAGGATATGACCGGACTCGCCGTGGATTTTTCAGAGTGGATGATATGGAAGATGCTGAAGGAATGGAAGACAAGATAGCAGACGCGCTCAACGCGATGGGGCTGACATTCCAGTTCCATACTACCATTACTTGTGGTCAGTCTAGGCGCGTAGCGTTTGACTTCATTGACGCTGCATCCATCGAGCACTTGGAGTCCACGCCTCTAGTTCTAGACCAGCATGTCCTTCCCATCTTCCGACCTCGTTATATTGTACCCCAATTTGGGTATGATGTTGTCGTTACTGGTTGTGACGGGATTCAAGGGATGCAACGCGCGATGGACGCAATTATTCGCAATATGTTTGGTTCTCACTCCATCGCGCATAGCAGGATGGAGCTGGACGGAGATGCCTATGTCATTGTCATGAATAACTTCGACAACGCCGCTCGGCTTGTTGATAGCGACCTCCCTTTACCGAACGGTGTTCCTCCGTTCATCCCAATCTCCAAGCCCATGTATCTTTCCTTGTACAATCTCCGTGGCTGTCCAGCGCCCCCGACGGACTATGACGGCAAAATGTCTTCGTCAAGCATCAAAAGTCTCCAGAGACAGATCCGCCGTCTGCAAGACCAAATCCTTCATGCTAACCAGACCGTACAAAGTGCTGTCCAAGCGCAGGCGAGGGCCGTAGCAGAGGTTTACCAAGAATATGTTGCATTGCAGAATGCTTTTGTGATGTCACTAGCATCTCAGACTGCAATGCAGCGTTTGGTCGCCATACAGAACGAACTAAACCTGCTTCGCACCGAACGATCGTCCAAGGAGCTCTTCATCTGGCTTGCTCCGAGCGAGAAAGTTAGACTCCTATTGACGGACCAAGTCAGTGCGCTGGACAGGAGGATCAAGCTCCAGGATAATCTTCGAGCTGAGGCTACTGCCAACTACATGTTATTAGCGAACAAGATGGCTGCATTTGTTATGCCGTCTCCCGAGTCTGGTCAAGACCAGTCTAGCGAAGGCCTTTCTGGTGCCAGTTTGAGTTAACCCGTACGCAAATCCATCCTAACCTTCAGTGTCTCGGTTTGTGATCTATTTAGGCCAGGAAATTTTTGCCTTAAACTTGTTTGAAATAATTTTTCAATTTCGAGTCGAAATGTGACTCTTGTAACATGGGAAGATGGGAACAATAACGGTGAATATCCTACGTAGGTCCATTGTATAATAGGTAACAGAATCGAGACTGTAAAGTAAAGGAATAATGATAAAGTATGTCCCGATATACACCTAACATGAAAAGACGAATAAATAGTCCGATAGATAAACGACTGCATCTTAGAAAACCAAAGCTGCATCACGCGTAGATGTAACATAAGTATCCGCCTTGGGTGTCCAAAACGTCGCTGACCTAAGACAATTATCAGTAATTTTGATCACGAAGTGGTCCTACTCTTACGTACCGTGATGTTGGGTAGTATATCGTACATATATAGGTTGGTGGCTTCCGAGGTTGGCTGTGAAAGACTGAGTATCGGATGATCTGTCGCAGAGCTATTAGCTTACCACATAACCAGTGGCTGGCTCCGCCTGTGTTTCGTTTCCAGCGCCCTCCAGATCATGAATTCTCGTATCGTTTCGTCCTTGCCATTTCCACCAGACCTGCAGAAGTTCGATTAGCAGCAGGGCATTACACAGAGCGATGAACACTAACATAGTCTAAGTATCCGTGGTGCATGAAGAAGATCGGGTCGTCAGGCGATGAAATGGGGTTGACCATCTAGAAGTAGTATGTGTTAACCGAAATCCTTGCAGGTAGTTGAAGTGTAAGTTACATCTCCGCCAACACCGCCATGGCCTGCAGCATGCAACGTATTGAACAGAAGCTTTTGGAAAGCCGCAAAAGAGGTCTCGGCCATGACCGCATCTACATACGTCTGGTTGCCGAGCAAGGAATTCTTAGGGTCGCCTTCACGAGTCAACAGGTGCGCAGTGTTGGTCGTGCCAGGTCCAAGGTAGCGGGTGAGGTTGGCAAAGGGACCGTCTACAACGGCATAATCATTCTCT
This sequence comes from Armillaria ostoyae, assembly GCA_902506015.1. Taxonomy (NCBI): domain Eukaryota; kingdom Fungi; phylum Basidiomycota; class Agaricomycetes; order Agaricales; family Physalacriaceae; genus Armillaria; species Armillaria ostoyae. Next base: position 2,106,959 of record LR732083.1, read on the forward strand.
TCGATTCCTTCACCGCCAAAATCGAGTACGGTTTCGGATGTTGCGAATGACCCAGCATCGGGTTGTTCGTTCCAGTAGGGAATCTGTGCAAAGAGGGATTCATGAAAACCGGAGGATCGCTATTTTGGACATTAACATACCGGACCGGTATAACCGCATTCGTTACGGAGCAGGTATTCGTGAGTGTGGACGTAGTAGCGGTGCGCCTATCTCATTGTCAGTAATTGGTACATACTATGATATACAAAGGCATTTACCGCTAGAAACCTATATATGAAGTCAGATTAGGGTACTGGTTCGGTGAATAGATCAACATACTGTCCAGTAACATGCCACAGGTCCACCCCTCTCATGATGTTCCCCTGCTTGACGTGAGAGCCCACCTGTCATACGTTAGAGCGCAGATCGAACGCGAAGAAGCAATATTTACAAGATCGTCATAACGAGAGACAACGCCGTCTATCCTGGCTTGGAGTTGGGCGGGTGCTGCCAGAAGGCACAACTCAGCTTCAAAATAGGCGTCTTTCTGATCTTGAGTCAAAGTTGTCCTAGTGCTAGAATTCAGCAATCGAAGGTCGACAAGGGGATTGAGAACTTACCATTCCACACGAGTCGTCGGGGATTTACAGGTACCGGAGGAGGGGGAGCCGCCGTGGCTTCCACTACCGCCATGCTGCCAGCCGTGATGGCTTTCACCATGATTGTCATTCTGGTTGCCTCCGTGCCAATGGTCGTGGTCGCCGTTTCCTCCGGGTGGGGTGGGTCGTGCGAATGATAAATGAAGTATCGCAAAAAAGGTGAATGCAATTATTTGAGCAGAGAACATGATAACGAATCGTCGATGGCTCGGTCCTGAAGAGGAGGTGAGGGAATACTGGAGGACTAAGCGCTGACTGGAAATTCAGAAAGGAGGGTATCTTTTAAACGCTTGTTGATGCGATCCTCGGCGTGCATCTCTAACGTCGCGTACAGGTTATGGAGGTCATGCACTGTCCTGCATTGGTACATGTCCGGGGCGCGCGCGGCTAGATCGCTAGAAAAAGGCCACCGAAGACATGACAGATTAGATCGTCAGATGTGACTGGGGTTCAGCGGTTAGTAAGTACAAAGTCTGGCGGCCAATACCCCTGTTTGGAGAGGATTATCGTATGTTCAAAGATGAAATTGCTGATAATGACACTACTCACGTACAGCTGAAAGATCCTCCCAAACTCCCACAGTCTATGGTTGAATATCAAGTCTAGGCTTGGAACGCATCTGTTCACGAGCTCTGTACATCTCTGCGGGCAAGTCTTCTGCATCACGGGTAGAGCCTCGGTTGGTTCGCGACCAGAAGTTAAGCGGGCTTGGTTCGAACGATTAGATCGAAGCAGTTGGATGAGCACAATATCATCACCGTACGGAAGGCACAAGGGATCATCGACACATAGCACAGACATGTCCCTCACCCGAACATCGGGCTAAACCATGTAAGCTCACAGTTGTCCGCCAAGGCAGACAGTTTTGATACGTGTCCTCTATTTTGAATAGAGGATGAGTCCTACGTCCTGCACTCGACACAATTTTGGCAGAGTCTACGTTTCAGAAGCAATTTCAAAGGTCAGATAAATGGCGCATTTCGGATGAGAATTATTCGTACCTGAACAGCCCTGGATAGCCCAAACCGTGGAATTTGCCTTTAACAATCACCTCTTTGACTCCATGACATTTGAGGTGCGAGTTTCATGAACGCCTGCCTACGAGTCCGCCCGACTGGGCTATAGCTTGTACTGAAAGCAACCTGCCTTATTATGCCAACAGAGAGCGACACAGAACAGATATACTGTTACTGTTTCCTAAACATACGTTAGTCTTGTCCTAACCCATTAAAGAGCCGAAGCATACATTTAGGCATCGCTCCCGATAATCGTACAAGGAGGCTTGGCTGATCTTGCGTCATAGTGTCAATAATGCCTCAAACGTCACACAAGGCCTAGCCACCATTTTCCAATGGTTGAATGGATCCCCAAACACCAGCCCCGATATTGGCGCTGATGACATGAGATTAGAGTCTTCTGGTCGTCGGTGCCGGGTATGTGGGACAGTCGATGCTGCATTATATGTGTCCTAGACGCGAACTTACTCGATAATCTCCTCCAGGACTTTTTACCCCTCCGAACTCAAAATCAAGCGTGTTCGTCGACGCTGGTGAGGCCAACAGCATCGGCCAGGCACCTCAGATGCCTCCTACAGGCACCGTGCTCACGGCGGTAAAGATAACAAACGATACAGAAGGAATGCCAACTCGAAACAAACGAAGTTGTGTCAGGACCAAACACTGCCGATGGGTGCAGATTGAGCGCCAAGTGCTTGTTCAAAAGTGTGGGGTTTCAACGTCCAGGAACAAAGGACGGTTTGTGCACTTTCAACCTTCGCCTCGGCCAAATTTCGGATTTTCAGTTGGTGGAAGGAAGGACGAAGGATATTTCCGGTATAACATTGGTTGGAGTGAAGATATCCATCTTGCACTACATGTATTCCCTAGCTTTGAGAAACACATCCAATGCAGAAGATCTCGCACTGTTCGTCTGAAAACGAAAAGTAGCTTTGATGCAATGTCAGACCGATGGAGCAGAGAACCATTAATTTTCCGTTCACCTGATAGCCAGTGAATTTCGCGCCTGTCAAGGCGTCATAATGACCACCGATGGTGGACAGGGAAGCGGCGCAGCGCAGCTATAACATGTCCGTGTCCGCGACACGGGTGGGATAAAAACTTTAGACCTATTGTTCATGTTTCAAGTTTGGTAAACGCGACGTCGCAAAAGAATGGCTCTTCTTTACCCTGAACGCGATTCTTCAAAGGGGCCTAGAGGTCCAGGAATCCCGTAATCGGAGGGTCGAGGTACCTGCTAAGATGGACAAGGAAACTAGAGATGGTCACCCGGGTATTGCCGAAAAAAGGGACCAACATGTGGACGCCTGTGGATCCTGTCTTCCGCCCAGTCAAATGGGAACCACGTATGGTTTTGTGAAGTCCCAATTCAAGCCAGCAGTATGATTGCGCATACAAAAATGGCCTTGTTCAGAGCTTCGTAGTTTGCCATTGAATATCCTATCACCGACACCTGGGGTATTACTATTTGAGCGAGAAGGCGTATGGTGTCCCTGATATCAAGGGTGAAAAGCTTGTCTTCATCTGCCACGAACCTCAACTCGATTTTCAAACCAGGAGCCCGGAAACTTTCGAACACCGATCGATAACCTTTTGCACGACTTTATACTTATCGGTGACGGGAAATCGTAATGCACCGACCGCTCGGTCAAAGAAACAAAGCAATGAGAATAAGCAACAGTTGCAAGAAGTCGCACTATAGATGTTTTGCGGATGATACGAAGCTCGTAATCTTGGTGATCAAATATTGGAGTAGGGGCGGATGTGAGTTCATCGAAGGAGTTGAGCAAGGAGGAGTGTTATCTGAAGCCAGATTAGGAAAAGAACTGCCAGATACAGTAGCAGTAGTCTCGTTCGGGTGGTTGGAAGCCATATCAAAGAGAGGTGCACTGCCAGGAGAGGCGTCTGGGCGACTGGTGTAGAGGATCTCGATTTCAGCTTTCCGGCGATTGTGAAGCATATGCATGAGCTCTTTCCTGGTAACAGAATAGCCTGTCAGACGCGTTGTCGGACAAAAGTACACTAAGTGATAGGCGAACCTCCATTTCTTCGGTGTTTTCGTCGAACGGCGAAGCATCTCAAACGCCTCCGGAAAACTCAGAGGCAAAAAGGAGACATGCTGGAAAGTAAGACAGACCTTCTTCTCATCATGCTTGCTGATTGGAATAAGCGCGTCGCGGTCAATACCCAGACTGGCTCCAGACATTAGCATTTGCAAACCCAGGATTAAGAAGTGACGAACGTCGCCAGTTCACTAGACCACAGGCCGAGCCATTTAACACGTCCAGCAGCGAGCTTATAATTTTCGTGTTGAAGAGCGCGGCTTCCATATTTGTAAACCGATAAGATGTCGATGCCGAAGGCGTCACCGTCGACTAGCGCCATGATGGGGACACTAAACGACTGGAAGGTTCAACGCGTGGCTCCACGGGTACACAATAATCCGCACCTGGTAGGGAGGTTGTCTGAAAGGGTCTTGACAAGATGCCGTGTGGCCATGTCGGGGTACCCTTTACCCTATAGTGGTATTTAGCGAAAGACTAGAGATAGAGGAAACCGCTTGACCGTGATCAGTAAGCCTCGTCCCGGAAGAGATGGGTGGTTCGTTAACTGGAAGCGACAGAGATGCTGAAATATGGCCTATGTGTGGAACGATAAACCTCTCAAACAAGACGAGATAAAGCACACATACGTCTTTCTCAACAATGAGTACCCATGATATCTCTTCTGTCAGACTGAACGTCCGGATGTCTTCACCAACAGGTATCAGGGATCCCTGTATTCAGAAGGTCAGTGGGTTCGAGCAGAATTACTAGCGATAAATCCTACGTCGGTATCGCTGGGGCACAGAGTAGTTCCACTATTGAGATGGAACGTCAGAGATGAACCACAAATTAGTCCTTTTGACGTTGCTCGCTAGAATCGAGTCTCGTCACGATTCGATAGACTAGTATTGTATGCCAGCACATACGACGTTGAGTTGGGATCTTTCAAGATCGAACGTGGCAGCGAGGTCATCGACAAGCTATTAGAGATGCATTTGGTGTAATAGCATAAAGACCGTGCACGAACGTTGTCAACAGCTCGCTGGGTCTTCAAGAGTGGTACGTCCTTGTAGTAGATATCGCTACAAGATCTTTGAGTAGAAGTACTGGAGATGAGATGCTCAAATACCGCTTAGTAACTGGAACACCACTAATAACTGATTCATGCATGCTATCAAGGACGTGGAAGAGCTGGGCTTGAAGAGGCTGAGTTGGGGTATGGGGCATAGAAACCAAGACACATACCAAACGGTCGCGCACTGCCCGTGGTACATTTTCGTGGATAAGAGATGTGTTTCGTGTCGGTGGTTCTGAATGGATAAATCAGTGTCGATCCTGATTTATGCTGCTGTGCACTACCCAGGTCGCGTGCGTTTGGTCCTATCGACCAGCTGCAATCTGACGATAGAGCTCTTTGTCCTGGGAGAGTCGTCTTCTGAAGAGCTTTCGCCGTCATCTGAATCGAAAACTTGGTCCAACTGCTGTAGAAAGGATATCGCCAAGTTTTCCATTGCCTGAGTCGCATCCGGCGATCTGCAAGGCGTCTTGGCGTGGATCAGACATTGAAGATTGATATGTACTCAAGCTCGTCGTCTTCCTCGATTTCCATGTCTTCGTTGGTGAGTATCTGAGAGTCCATGGTCGTCGTCGAAAGGGAAGAAGTCGTGACCAATGACCATCGCGTCAAGCACGTGCTCTACGCGTCGCGCCTCGCGTTATTTACTGATGATGATGGCGGAGATTGAATGCCGGTGTCAAAATGATTTGTTTGGCAGGGCACTCTCTGCCACCACCAACATTCTCGACATCGACATCGACGGCGATGCAGACCCCACGCTCAACGCAGCTATCGATCCTCGGCAAGCGCACTCATCGAGGTGAGCTGTCGTCGCCCTCGAACTGCCAGCAGCTGCAGACGCCGGACCCCACGCCCAATCCCAAACGCCCCAAGACGACGATAACAATACTCGATGGCGACGGCAACAAGGAAAACATCCCCCCGTATCTCATCCGGGCGGTCAACGGCGATTCATCGTCACCTATCTCAGCTAGAGCTGCGCGCGCCCTCAGGAGGACATCGACTGAAGCTGGTATTGCTTCGCCGCGACGACGACCATGTACGTCCACTCACCACTCTTTGTTTCCTATTTTTAATTCTGCCACCTTATCTAGTGCCACAGAGGCGCGCATCTACGTCGTCGTTGATCCCTCCTTCAACGCCCACTACCGCCGTAGGGCACTTAACAATATCCACACCACCACCTACCCCGCCATCACTTTTGCCTATTCATGCTAGAGCTCGCACGCTGCTTCGTCCTGCCTCTGATTGCACAGGTGATATGCCAGGACGCGAGAAGGAGCGCTCAGTCATCCGGAATTTCATCACAATTTCCGACAACGGAGATCAAATCACCAGTCTGTACATCTCTGGCTCCCCTGGCACGGGCAAGACTGCCCTAGTCAATGCCCTCATCCAATCTCTTGGCTCCGACTTGAATGGGACGAAGATTATTACGATCAACTGCATGGCCCTTGAGAACGTTGAAGCTTTGTGGGAGCGGCTGTCTGAAGAATTCCAAGGTCCCTGCAAACGGAAACAGTCCAGAAGGACTGCCAAGGGGAAGGGGAAGGAGACTGTAGAAGACATTCTGTCTAGCCTTGACAGCAAATGGTATGGTAGTTTCTTATCTCTCTCTCGCGCGCGGTGACTTATATCTTCTATAGCCTTCTAGTATTAGACGAGCTGGATCATATCGCTACCACCACGCAGTCCTTATCCGCCGTGTTCTCCCTTCCCGCATGCAGGTCCTCTGCTCTGCGCGTCATCGGCATCGCTAATACTCATACTCTTACATCGTCGACGGCCTCGTTCTCTTCATCTGTACAGACACTTCACTTCCCTCCGTATACACCGGCGCAACTTCAACTGATTGTTCAGGCGCGACTGGCTCCCTTGTACAATGCAGAATTTGCTGAGGAAGCCAAGAAATTACTTCCTACCGCACCACTGGTATTGTTGACGAAGAAAGTCGCCGCTTTGACAGGAGATGTGCGGAGTCTTTTCGAGGTTCTTCGGGGAGCAATTGACGCCGCTGCCTCAGCGGGTATCTCTAAGGACGGCCAAGCCTCGTCGAACTTTTCCGTCACGCCCGCCCATGTTCTAGCGGCTCTCAAGGCCCACGGCCCGTTGAACAAGACATCTTCCGTGTCCTCATCAACTGCTAGCTCATGCAGTAGCGACATCGCGTCAAAAGTCAAGTCCTTGGGTCTCCAAGCACGACTTGTGCTTCTTTCGATCCTCCTGTCTTCAAAACGGATGGAAGCCGGTTTACCTCTTACGATGTCTACGCCGTCATCACCTACGAAGCGTTCGCAGTCGTCGCCACGTCTGTCAACAGTTTCCACAAGTATGGAGACATCGCAGCTACATGTTTTCTATTCGGCTGTCTTGAGACGTGATGACAATGACGTTTTCGTGCCCGTGTCCCGCAGCGAGTTCGGAGACATCACCGGTATGCTAGAAGGTTTTGGTCTAGTCTCCACGACGTCCGTCTTTGGATCTAAAGGGGGCAAGCGTCCACTTACTAGGACCGCATCCTTTACGCAGGGTGCACAGAAAGGTGTCGTATCGGGGAACGTCCAGCTGGCTACAGGTGTTTGGCCTGAAGAGGTACTAAGAGGCATGGGCATCGGGGCCTCAGAGACGTCGGTATCTGACGACGTCATGGAGGAAGAAGTGTCTGCGTTCTGGCGACAAGAGCTCTCCAGGCTGGAAAGAGACAGGAAGAATGCCGAGGCCAAAGATCGGCGAGATCCACATTTCGCTGGTGCTATGGAAGATGACTGATCTTCTATTGTTTCATTATATGCTTATTTTCTATCTTTGCTTGCATGCTAGACATCATTTTCATTCTTGTTGCATTTGTTTCCCATTCTCGTTCATGTTGATTGAATTCAATACTATTAGTTCAATTTTTGTATCCTATATTACGCATGTGTTATGTATCGTATCAATGTTATAGCTTTGTCTGAATCTGTTTAAGCTAAAGTGCCTTCTTCGCCAAGACAGCTACGAACTCCCTGACAGCTTTCGTCGTAAAGTTTGCTTGTGCATTGAATATGTCTGACGCCTTGATGGCATGGTACCATGCACACGCGCGCTCGAGTACTAAAGACTTTTCTGAACCAAGTAATTCCTCTCCAATGATGTGAGCACGTGCCATCCATTCGTTCATTCTATCGTTTCCTCTATCGCCGCTGTTATTGTCTTTACTATCATTGTTTTTAGAGCATGAGCCAAATCAATGAAGGTGTTAGGCATCGATTACTCTCTTCCATCTCAGATGTCATTTTCATGCGAGATCCTCGACCGACGACGACTTCCGAGTCAGCACCATCGGTCCAAAACTCATTAATGGCACCACTACTTGGATTGCTACAATACTTCCACGGCGCTGATTTGCTAGCTCTTTGCTATTGCTGGTTTCGTAGAGTTCAAGTGGAATTCGGCGTCTGCCGCGAGTAAGCGGCACTAGCGCTCGTTCACGTTCCAATTTCCAGATGGAAACATACTGACCGTCATGCCCATTCGTTTTCGAGGAGCTTCAAAAGAATCCAAGCTCTACCATGAGCAAGGGATGACTCGGATATCATCTCAAAGACCCTTCCATGGTCAAACCTGGGCCTGAAACTCCAAATATCTTCTTCCTCTAGATCTATATCATTTGTAAGTAAGTATGTAACGATGGCGATTGAAAATATGTCCACAGGTACTTAACAATTTACCAACGAGTCATCGCCACGACAAAGACAACACTGTGCACTCCTTGAAGGTGACTGCGACGCTACTGACTCAGTGAAGCAGCACTACCTTTTAAAAAGAAACAACCCCCCTTTCTTCGTAGCACATATGTCCCCCGAGTTATTACCTCCCGAGATACTATGCGCCATTGTTGACTTCGTCAGCCCCGATTTCAATGCGCTTGCTGCCCTTTCTCTTGTATGCAAGACATGGCTGTCCCCCAGCCGTCGCGTACTCTTCAAAAGTTTGGTCGTCACCCCAGTAACGGTACAAGGGTTCCTGAAGCTCTTCCAGTCCACACTGGTGTCGATTCCTGATTTCGCCCAAGAGCTGAAGATATGCAGATACAAGACGGGTGATACACGCTACATCGATAGCTGTATCTTCGAAAGCCTAGCCCCAGCCCTGGAGAAGCTGGAGAGGCTAACGCTACTCAGACTCGAGCACCTTTCATGGGAGACCCCGGAGACGAGCTTGGGAGATTTACTCAGGCCCTTTGGGGATGTCACGTCGCTTTGGTTGGAGAACAACAAATTTGCAGACATGCAACACTTGGGAGACTTCATGACATCCTTTCCTCATTTGCAGGATTTGACACTTATCTACACGGTTTTACCTCCGGCGGACACCGACGATCTCAGCGGTGCGGGCGTCCCGCGAGGTCTTCGACGACTCTGCATCATTGGTCCAATACCCGTTAATAGCATTATTGCTTGGATTGCTGCATCGCCTGCGCCCATCTCATTGCAGCGTCTAGAGTTGGGAGGGATCGGGTTCCGAATTACTTCCCATGTGCATACCTTGCTCAAAGGAGCGGGTCCCCATCTTCGCGAATTAATCCTTCGTCCCACGTCTCGTCCATTCTTCCCGGGTTGGAGCCCAGGTAGGTTCCATATTATCTGTGCCTCGAATGGAATATCTGAGCACTGCTTTTCTCTCGCTGAAGACGTTTCGCGGCATCTCAATCTTAGCGACAACACGGGGCTTCGTAGCCTCAGGCTGTCGGGTGCAATCCAACCACCTCTATGCGATACTATCATCGGCGTCCTCTCGACCGTTAACAGTACTTCAATCGAGGAAATTGTCGTGCCTGTCCTCATACCATTCACAAAGGAATGGCAAGAACGGCTTGAAGACCTACGTGCCAAGTCCATCTTTGCCCGTGTAAAGAAGTTCAGCCATCGCTCTATGTCTCTAATGTAATGCCACCGAATGCGACTTGAAAGAAACCGAGAGTTCCAATTTGTGGCGCAGGCTGACAAGGATCAGTTCTCCGGTGTATGATCATGAAGGGATCAAGGAAGAGGAGAACATTCTGATTTATCAACTGCAGTACCTGTTTCGCATGTATCGTTTAGGAATATTGAAGACAGACACCGCCGAGTCATACGAAATCATTTGTCGGGGAATCAAACAAGGGCGGCATCAATGATGCTCAGACAATTATGGCCACCTAACAATGCCGCCCAGAAACAAAAGACGACCCATGCTGGGTATATAAGCCTAATTCCACACGCCCAGTAACCCCAGTTCGCGTTCAGCCTTGAACGACCTCATTTACCCTGAGCCCACTTTTGACTCTCAGCTCTACACAATGCCACTTCGTCGTCAGAATGCCATGTTGAGTGTATGCAGCGTCGGGCCAGCTGTTGCGCCTCCAAGCATCGTCCGCAGAGCCTCGACTCTTGGGCAGCTCCTCGCAGCGATGGGTAACATGAGCATATCCTCCGCCCCTACTCCCTCAAACACCCCCCTCAAGAAGTCGCTGTACAAAGCAAAGAGAGGCCCGTCCAACCCCAAGGCCACCTCCAGGCGCAAGGCACCTCCTCCTATAGCAGAATACAAATGGATTGCCACTGACCCGTGGATCGACGCTTCCTACATTAAGAGCAAGCAGGCCGTGTGCGTAGGCTGCCATAACATCATTCAGTTCAGTGACAGCGTCTCTTCCCGTGCCGCCAGAGAGGAATGGCTCGAGCATAAGATGAATTGCATTGGGATACGTCTCCAAAAGATAGCAAAGCAGCAGAAGGTGTTGACGGGTCGCGTATGATTTGTAGGATGGATTTCTGTGTCGACGTTTCTTGGTAGCGTCGAGTTTACTTCACAGTTTAGCATGGACACACATATATTTTGTATACCTCAGTTTTCTCATTCCCTCATTCTGTTCTCAATGGATCTAATAGCATCGGTATAACTTAAAGTTTTGAAAATCCATTTGCATAAAAATCTAAATATTATATGAGAGAGTAGCTGTACCAAGGATGTAAAAACTCCATACTAAGAATACAAAATCATGTAAAAGTCAACAACCAATAGGAACAACCACGCTATGCAATAAAAGGCACAACGGCTATCAGCGTTGTGGGACCCATATTTTCACCGTCTGAATTACATGGTAAGCTCAAAGGCGTTGATAATTTTAAGACATGCATACCTGATCGCTGCTACATGTTGCAATAACGTTTACCAACGCAGGTGGAGCATTCGGGTCCGCTTGATCCGATGCCTGTGTAGAGACAACCTGACGTCCCCAGGACATTGCGGTCACAAATCGCTCATGAGCCTCTACTTTCCGCGTGCAACGTCCAGTCTTTAGGTCCCAGATGCGGAATGAATGATCGTCCGATGCCGTGAGGAGATATTGCCCATTTGGATGGAAAACCACAGAGCGAACCCAGTCATCGTGTCCGATCTACGGAGGAAACTGGATGAAAAGACGACAGAAGGGGTGCAAGATCATCACACACCAAAGTATGTAAGCATTGACCCCGGATTGCATCCCATATTTTGACGGTCTTGTCTCGCGCTGCCGTGACTGCAAAAACAATGGAGGCTTGAGCCGTCGCTTGTGCGCCTTGTGGAGCCTGCAAGTGAAAGATAAAGAACCGTCGAATCTGGGACAGTTTGTATCGACGCCCACCTTAAGGGCAACCAGTTCGCGAATGGCAGCAACTGCATGAGGCGGACAGAACTGCGCAGCCTCAACGACGTTCTCGTGTCCCCGAAACTCAGTCTTTACGTCACCAGAGGTCGTATCGACGATTTTCGCTGTCTGTTAGATCGTCAAATGAGGACTATAAACTTGGGGAAATGTCACATACATGGTCAGCAGAACACGTTATGATATATCGGCCGTCGGTGCTGGGAACAGCACATCTAATCCAGTCGTCGTGAGGTGAAATAACTTTAATGCAATGTCTAAAAAAGGGGTCAGTGTCTGAAAGTGACGAGCCTCGACCATTCCACGGGGCCAAATGATGCCATTTCAGAAAGCGTCAAAATCGCGGCTCCCGATATTAGCCAGTTATTTAGATGGCACTGATGCGAGCCTAATAGGCGAAAAAACTCACGTGGTAGAAACCTCCCATATTCTGAGGGTATGGTCGCGACTGGAGCTCACGACACGATCGTCTCCAGGTAGAAAGCGCGCCGAGGATATGGAGTGTTCGTGTCCTCGCAACGTTGCGGAATTTTGATAATCATTGTCGATATTCCATAGCTTAATAAAAAGGTCATACGAGCACGTCACTGGAAAGCGAAATTCAGCGTCGCGTTCGACATGTGTTTCCAAGCGACGCACCGAGCATCGTGCCTGTCGAATTAAACTGACAGTCCGAGACTCGCTTCGTGTGAGCCTTCAGTGTTCGTTCGAGCTCCCCCGTCTCCCAGTCCCAAATCTTGATGGAGCAGTCGTCGCTGGCGGTAGCGACGACGGAGTAGAGCGGGTGGAATGCCACCGCATTGACGCTGTCGCGGTGGCCGGTAAGGGTATGCTTGGCGGAGCCAGAAGTTGGTAGCCAGTCTGCGTCGTAACGTCGTGCCGAGCCGTTGGGAAGGTGCACCATGTGCGCGCTTTCCTCTAGTGCCTGTGCTAGACGGGATTCAAGGTCCATAATCTAAAAGTTATCCAGCGTCAATGTTTCGCACAAAAAAAACACAGACACACCTTCTTTTGCATTCGGATGACACTGGTCCATTTCTTAACGAGAAGACCGCTGCTATTCTGGCTCAAATCGTATCGAAAGTCGGACTACTAGTCGTTGATTAACGAGCGAAATTGTAGAAAACTGGTCGACAAACGGGAAGTTCCTGTTTGAACTGGTCAACAGTCTTGGAAAATCCGGCGGTGCTGAGGTAGTCCAGGATGGATTTATGTCTAGAAACAGTCAAAAAGGTGAAAGACAGGTATAGAAATGCTTACAAGTCGTCTCGTTGTCGTTCAGAGAGAATAGATGCCATGGCGTCGGTGCAAGCGATGGGTCGGATTCGAAGGAGGTTAGATGTTTAGATGTTCAACATGAAGGTAACGTTTCACGGCAGATTTCCTTTCTGAGATCATAATGTAACTTATGTAAACATAACCAATAAATAGCACGTTGATTGTTCCCACCGCCCTTTGATCACCTTTTCGGGCTACATCGCACGCTTTGTTGCCAGTCTTATCGTCTAACATGGCAGAAGAAGTCCTAATTATTGATATCCCAGCCATTGTTCTACGTAACCAAAGGACCGGCAATTCCAAGTACATGTCGATCAAGGATTTTCTATCGGAAATTAGCTAACGCACGCGTAAAGGTAAGCCTCTGGCCAGGATGTGACAATTTGCGCGTCGTCGAAAGCGCATCAGTGTCTACTGATGCGTATTTTTCTAATTTCGGTGACCATGTACGTTACCGTAAGTATTCGACACTCACCAACCAAGTACATATACGTCAATTTTCGGATGGTCAGTGATATCCTGCTGTCGAATAGCGTGTCATAATGTTCTGGATAAAACACAAAGCTAGTGATACAATTGTAAAGTCCAAGACTTAGTGACCATTGCTTAAGACCCGTATTCTTTCTGGATGAATTTAGCAATAGTTTGCAACTGGATGTTCGACGTCCCTTCGTATATCGCGCCCTATAACGCACCATCAGCATACTGGAAAGACACGGATTAAAACTGTTAACATACGATTTTCGAGTCCCGCCAATACTTCTCCACCCCAGTCTCACGGGTGAACCCGACGCCGCCCATCCACTCTATCGCCTTCCCACTGACGCTCTCAGCAACCTTACTCGCCCACCACTTCGCCATCGCCGCCTCCCTTACGAAACTCAAGCCCATCTCCTTTCTCCGGGCTGCGTTGTACGTCAACAGGCGGGCTGTCTCGATCTGCGTGGCAGCTTCCGCGAACTGGAAGCCCATACCCTGGAAGGTTCCAATGGGTTGCCCGAACTGCGAGCGTGTGTAGGTGTAGGGAACCGACAGCGCAAAGGCCCCCTGTGCAAGACCAAGCATTTGGGCGGCGATACCAATACGACCTTCATTGAGGATCTCAATAGCAATCTATAAAAGAGGCATTGTTAACATGGGTAGAGTGAACAAGACGTACACAAATTACCTTGTACCCTTTACCTTCTCCACCAATGATGTTTTCAGCAGGTATCTGATGTCGTCGGTTAACGATAGGAGTGAATCATGTGCATAAAGAATTACCTTGACGTCATCGAAGCTAAGAGTACAAGTCGACGATGCTCTGATTCCCAATTTCTGTTCCTTCTTTGCGATTTCAATGCCCATATCCTTCGTAGCAATGAAGCAGGTTATTCCCTTGTATCCCTTTGTTGGGTCAACCTAATCCAAGAGTGTCAGAGGGAGTTAGCGTCATAGAGGTTATTAATTATACGTACGTTGGCGAATACGAGGAAGATTTCAGCCTCGTATGAATTGGTAATCCACATTTTGGAACCATTGATAATATAATTGTCTCCATCCTTTTTCGCGCGAGTCTGAAGAGCAAAAGCGTCTGAGCCGGAAGCGGATTCGGACAAGCAGAAGGATCCCAGCTGGGGGATGTAAGTAACTTGAATCGGTGTGTCAGGAAAACCATACCTTTGACTCAGACAGCAACGGAAGCCACTTATTTTTCTGTTCTTCCGTAGCATATTTTCGCAACACGGTGTTAACGAGAGTATTGTGAACATCACACAAAACAGAAACCGATGGGTCAACTTTGGCAAGTTCCTCAATGGTGATGATAGCTGACGTGAAGGATGATTCAGAGCCTCCGTGTTCGGCAGATGTCTCAATACCCATGAGCTAAACACAGACACGGTAAGCAGGGTATTGAGTAGGATCTGGAGTAGGACGTACTCCTTGTTCGAACAAGCCGCTGATGATGGAAGGATCCATTTGCTCATTCTCATCCATTTCCCTGACTTTAGGTCGTACGACATCGTTTGCAAAACGTTGCACTGAGCTACCAATTAGCCGAGGAATACATGGAATGCGTCAGAACTCACCGGTCTCTCTGATCATCACCTCCTCTTCTGAGAACGTATCCAGAGAAGCTATTCGGGCTCCTTCACTTTCCCTGCGAATCCATGTTGACGAAAAAGACCTGTTAGCTCGGTGTCAGCCATGCTGGCTTCGAACGATGATTCTGAGAACTTTGACCTGGCAGCACGAATGGAACGGGCAGATTTAAGTGGTAAGGCTCTCAAGGACGTCCTGAACATGGTGGATGAAGAACAAGGAGGGAAACGGAACGCTTCAAATGTGTCAAGAACGGAATTGAGATGAGCCTAAGCCTTGGAGACCGTAATGGCTGTCCGGAAAGCACAAATCACGGGCCAACCCCGCACTAGGGCCGAGGGGAAAACCTCCAGGGGGTCGGCCCCTGGTATAATACCTGTTGCGGTATTGAGGGGGGTTTTGTACAAGTATTATACACGGTATAATACCCGGTCATGTGATACATGGATATTCGATTTATGGGTCTTTTTTCGCTCTTTTTTGGAGCATTTTCTAAGATTTTTCGTAATGTTCCGAGCCATTTTTGGTTATACCGTGCTTCAAAGTGGTACTACTTCATTCCATAGATACTTACAAGCTCCGGGAGTGTCCAGCTAACAGATTTTGATTACTGTATTAGGACCTGGTACAGGCACGTGACCCATGTATTATACATGGCTGACCCCCCTCCGGGACCCCTTAGGTATAATACATGGTATAATACATTGTATAATACTGTATAAAACCATTTTTGGTAAATAACCTAGGTTTTCCCCTCGGCCCTACCCCGCACCCAATGATCCGGGGTAATAGCCGGTCATGTGATCGTAGGCAGAACGGTCCGGTTCGTTCACCAAATCAGGGCTGTGCTCGGTTCGTCTCTCCTTATTCCTCCTCAACGCGGCCGACAATGACCAGATTAGCCTTTCTCTTTTCACTGCTGCCAGTAGCATTGGCCTTCTCAGACACTTTCCCTATTGTTGCTTGGACATCCCATTCGTGCGTTTGAGTGACCCATGCGACCCCATCACATTGCTCAACCTTATTTTGCAGCTCAAATGTCCTTAGCCGTCTGCCAAGTAGTACGCATTCAGCGGACCTGTTCAAGACTATTTTGCTAGACGAAGAGATATGTGTGCACGATGCAGTGATTGTAGTCGACCAGCCAGGAGTGCGTTGTCGTCTCCCTAGGTAGCCGTCGTAATTTGCTGACGTCCTCCAGTTGCATGCCTCCGACTTACGAAGCCTACCTTCAAATTCCCATATCGCACGATCCCTAAATGCTTCGACATCGTCGCGCCAGTATCCATATGTTCGCCATGATGGCTACTCGTCATCAGGAGACCTCATTTCATTTGCCCAGTCCGTTTCTGAGAGATGCAATACACGTCTCGTCAGTCTGATGCCTGGGTATGGTCATGCCTCGTTGGATGCAGGAGAGAAGGCTGTTGTCGTAGTAAGCCTTCCAGAGCTCTCGGTTGAGGGATACGCAAGGAAAAGCAATATGCTGAAACATGGTATGTCCTCTCGTCTTTGCATGCCTGTAGGCGCCCTTACGCTTTGTTTTACGGATGAACTCCTGGAATCGACGTTATCCACTCTACCGTATTCTCAGCACCTGACGATATACAGCACTTCTGTCCTCCCCACGCACCACAAGCGCCAGTCCCCTGACAGCCCACCTGTCTTGGACCTTCCATCAACAAGCGTAGCACCTCCGAAAGGAGGAATTCTTGCACGTTACCAACTCCTCACTCCAGGCCTCATTCTTGTCCTCCTCATTGTCGTAGGAGTTCTTTTGCCCATCATCTATTTTGGTATCCAGGCTTTGGCAAGCATCCAGAGTCCCGTGCGCATGGACGCCCCAAAGGGATTTAATGCTGCTGATAAGAAAAATCAGTGATCTCGGGAGAGAACTGGGATGGACCACAGTCGGTAGATACCACGAAACTATATGCTTTGATAATGCGAAACGAGGATTCCGAGGGGACAGAAACGTATTTCTTTCAATTGACGACAACGATGGATTGTACGTCGCCCTTCCTTTAACTCTTCCTTCAGCACTTCAAAACATAGCGAGTTCTGGAAGTCGAAGCTGTGAGCTTCTGCGACAATAGTCTCGGCACGGTGTAAGTGGACCCCAGTGCGCGTCAATCATGCGGCGTGTGAAACTCCAAGGTGCCCGATCATTCTTTCAAGGCGCAAGCCGAAGGTTCTTTCTTTACTTTACGTCTCTGTCGACAACCCTGATAAAACAGTAAAAGCTCCCTTTTCAGAAAACAACTATAGCCTGTTGTACATCTGTAAGTCATCAGTTTACAAGTCTGATCTCTTCGAGCTCATCTTTGTACCAAAGGAGCACCATGGTTCAATGTTCGGAGACCGATTGCAGCACTGAAGCTACACATCGCTGTTCCAAGTGCAAGGAACGTGTATACTGCAGCGCTGAATGCCAGGCAAAGGTACAATTGACGCCTTTTCTCTTGGAAAACATTTGGCTGAGAGAATGCTGAAGGACTGGCCTACTCACAAATTACAATGCAAGACAGTAGCCACCCAACCTGGCGCGCAACCAAATTCATCTCTGCCTCCAGGTTACATGATGGGTCCATGGGGCCCCATGTCTATGCTGGGGTCCACGTACAATCTCGCGACAGGCTTGTCTACTCCGGCAAGCAACAATGCCCTTTTCTTCTCGGAGATGTTCGGATACAAGGCAGATTGTCCTGAACGCATATATAGCGAAATCGTTGATACGTATCGCATCTTCCGCTCAGGCGACTACTTGCAGGCAACGGGACCTTCGTCCATGCCGTTTGAGGAGTATGTGGCCAAGGTCGAAAAGTCCGGGATCCTGCCGGGTTGGTGGAAGGAGGAAAACAGGGATGGGTTGATCAAATTCTCGAAGGAGGATGAGTGGGGAAATCTGGAGAGACGGGTGACCAAGGAAGAGATCAAGAACCATTTGGACAAGCCTGCTTATATGCTGACTTATGAGATGATGATTGAAAGGATCAAGAATTCGGGTTAAAAAAGTGAACACATTGAATCTCATATTTCTTGCAGACAGATGATGGCAGTGCAGGTCAAGGAAAAATATCTCATACTGTTGTTTTTCATTTCTTACTTTTGAGATACAAATATTCATGTTTGGTATTACAGTTATTGTGTAATTGGGTTTTTTTTGTTGTTTCGTGCAACATCGGCCATTAATATTTGGATTATGTATCACTTGCGAAGTCATTGCCCGTGTAATAGCAGCCTGCAAGTGTGGCGTATCGCGACGCATGTCGATCATGGCTTGGAAAATTGTGCTCTCACGGTAGGACCTATTTCATTATTGAATAAGCAAAGGAGATGGCGAAGTATGTCGAAAGGGCCAGCAATAGTAACTCGTTACTCAGGTGATATCTATCGGCCGAGTTAATCCAGACTATATAAACTCGAATGGGCTAGAAGTCAGAACATGAAATAAATTGTGCCTGTGAAGTTCCTTCCTGTAGATGGAATCTGTAGTAAGACGAAAAAAAAAAAAACTCGGACGGGTCATTGTAACTTGCGCTTTTAGCGGTGCAGCGCCGCACAAGTAACAGGGTCCTTCGGCCGGACTTCTCGGTTCTGTGTTGAATTTGAAATAGCTTGCCAAAAATGGACTTGCAGGAGATGTGGTTCGCGTATTGCCGGTTTGCCCTCTCAATGTCTCTCAATGTTGCGACAACGAACGAGGAGATATCCAACGTAGCCTACCTGGTAGCGTCGTCGTCCTCTCCAGCAACCATTGACGCATTTCGACGACGCATTGCAGTACGACATACCGGGTCCTCTTTGCTGGATTCCTTGCTTTCGAGCGTTCATGTAGCCGCCACTTCCTACATATATCTTTTTCGGATTATACGGGGGATTCAGTTGGACTCGTTCAATGATCTCGATTTCAACGGCCTAAATGGTGAGTGCTTTGCTGCTGTAAAGACAACAAATACTGATCCGAGTCCTTCCCAGTTGTAGAATCATCTTCGTTCTCTCCCCAGGATATCGTCTTCCCTACGTTCCCGGTAAAGGCTCTGAGGACTGTCATATCTCATTTTCTGAATGCCGTTCGAATCCGTCTCCTTGATGATATCTCACACGATGCGTCCGTTCTCGGCCGTCTCAATTCGGGCTTTCTAATAGCTCATTCCACGGCTTCAAATGAGTGGAGTGCGCCGTGGGCCATTATGAGGTAAGTTTCCCACGCATTTTGCCTTTCTTTATCTAATGGGCTCAAAGGCCTCTTGTGTACTGTCACCTTCAAGTCCATTTAACGTCATCCCGATTATTGATACACCCTCTTGTCATCCCAACTTCCTTTCTTCCTGTCACGCCATCCTTGACGCAAGGGTCACCTATCTTGCTGCTGCCCTATGCTACCCCAGCCTATTTCCTCGCGTCCTATAAGGGTCCATGCTCCGCTCTGTCGAAACAGTTCAAGGAATGCTTCGAGGGTCTGGGCGTGTCATCCTGGGACCCTGAATCCTACATCATTGCCTGGGTCAGTGTCGAAAATAGGCAGGGTGAAGATAAGGGTGTCATGATCATCTATCCGACATCGCTCTGCGTTCGATCGCTGTTCCCCAATACCTCATCTCTACCCCATATCCCGACTTTACCAGCTACCTTACAGTCTTCTCCGCAGTCAACCCCATCTCTACCCTTCCTATCAGTTTCCAGTCCCACGTCCGTAAGCGCGTTTCGGACGCTCACGATCTCCAAGAGCCGAGATATTAACCGAGTAGCCAAGGAAGTGGGCGGCTATGTTGACGCAGTTGCAAAGGAACGGGAACGGGAACGAGAGCGGCTCAAGCGAGAGAGAGAAGGCGTCGGCACGACTGTAGCGCAGCCTTCGTCAGCTCAGGTCCCGCATCTATATGTGCAACAGCAAGTGCAATTACAACAGCAGCAGCAGACACAGCAGCAGCAAATGCAGCAGCAACAAGCACAACAACAACAACAGATGCTTGATTTCTATCCTTCTCCTCCTCAAACGAACTTGATGGTTCCCCCACCTTCGGGTCATGTTTCGCCGGTAGCTCCGGTTGCTGCACCGATGGATGTCGATCCACTGCCGAATCCAGCTCCTTCGCAGCCTTCCTATGAACCATTCAACTCAAACTGGATGGACATGGAGGATTGGATGAATGGCTTGGGTGACACTGTCAACGTCGGCAATGGTGGAGACAGAGGCATGGGCATAGGGATGATGGACTTTGAAGCTGATTTCACGGAGGACGATTTCAGTTTTTTTGACGATAAGCCACCTCCTCCCATGCCTGCCGTGACCGGTTTGACACCGGCTGCACCACTAGAGGATCCGCACTGGGAAATCGAACCAACGCCAGATGTCGGCACCGGTTTACCATCTCCGCCAGCAGAGTCCGTGTTAAACTTCCGCGTCGACGACATAAAGGTACAGATGAAGGTCGATACTGCAGGTGGTCTATGGGATGCGATCCCTTTTGCAGATAGCTACCGTGCTACAGACGGGAAGTATAACATGGGTAAGTTCTCCTCTTCTCCGGGCCGGGCGGAAGGATGGCGGAAACGGTATGAAAAAGTGACCGATCCTCGGCTGGGCGTAGTGAAAAGGCTAGCCTTGAAGAGAGCGAAGAGTATCGATGAGCCTGAGAGGGATGACTGGGAAGCAGAGTGGCGGGAGGGGAATCCGGAGCCGGAGGAGGATTCGGAAGGGGCGGATGACAGCGACGAAGATATGGAGAGTGCCGGAGAAGAAGAGAGTGTGGACGATACAGAGGGGGAGAGACCTTGTACTCCCCTGCCTGCGTGGATACCGATGGGACCGGCTCTGCTTCCAATGCACTTTCGGCACGAGGTCATGCTTCCACTTAGTGCTCCCTTGAGGTCTGGTGTTGTAGGCGGCAGCAGCGGCGTAGGCGCAGGCGTGTCGTCTGTTCCAACTCCTGTATCCCCTGGTAGGGTCGGGAAAGGAAAATCATTGCAGGTCGCCGCCGAGAGTTTGGGGAAAGAGATTGTCGAAAACAGTGTTTGGGCAGCGGTATGGGATGGAGTAAATTCAAAGGGGAATCCTGGAGGGTTTGGAAGAACTCTTTGGGAGAAAGACGTTCAGGTTGTTGGTCGTCTATTTTCTGCTGTGCAAGATATCAACGCTCCGGTGCAGCTGGAAAAGCTTTTCGGGTTAGGTAAGTTGTTTGCGCTTTCCTCGGTGCGCTCGAAGCTTACTGTGGACAGCGGGATCATCTGGTACAGGCAACGGATCGGAATCGAGACTCGAAAAACTTGAATCGCCTATGTTATTGGTTGGCAAAGGGGATGCTGTGATACAGATATCACCGCCTGCATTGCGGTTCTGGGATAAGCTAGGCCTGGGTCCTAGAAGTGGAAAAAAGGACATTCAAGCATTCGTTGTATTTGACAGTCTTCAAGAACAGATGTCTGATAAGATCAGCGAGTGGCTGGTTAATCTCCGGACAGTCTATGAGGTAAAGTATAACCAAATATATATGCAACACACCGTCTCATTGCTTCCTTCTCAGGGAAAACACTTCGGCACGGTTTCATTTGGCCAGAGCCAGTTTTGCGAGCAGGATATGAACGGTGTTGTACCAATCCGCTACGACTCGACCTTGCGGAAGACTTTGGGTAGGTGAATTCGTATTGATGTTTTTCATTTCCTTAACTTTCCGCTTAGACGCATTTATCGCTGGATCCTCCTCTCCACCAAGGACAAGCACCATCGTCTTTATCGTTACTTCAATAACCACGATGACCTTGCTCTCGCCAATCTTGCGACAACTCTTTTCCGTCGTGCGCAAGGCTTCTGCCTCCCATCCCCAAATGCTCTTCCACTTTGTGCCGGAACAAATTCTTTACTCCGAGTCAAACTCTCAAGTCGAGGACCTGTGCGGTTCGGTATACGACCGTATACTAGTTCCTGTCGTTCGATCTATGTCAAGGAAGTTATCTTCAGCCGGGGAGGTGACGAAATTTCTGGAGGACCCCGCATTTGTTCTTGCAAGGACCTCCGAGGAATCAAAGGTGGTCTATAGTGGTCCTAAAGCAGACGCTACTGCCATGATCCTAGGAGTCATGGACAAAGGCACCTTTCTGCATGTGGGCTACGGGGTGAGCGAATGCGGGAAATGGATTTTTGCGTCGTGCAATGATCAAAGAGGCGACGGACATGATCTCGGAGTATGGCTGACGAGCAAGGGAGGGGGTGAAGCTAACGAAGGTGAAGTCGACGAGATGACGTTTTTGGTCCACAAAGTGTGGGACTTCACTGCCCGTTTCGCCAAGAAAGCGAATATAGAGTGGAGAATAGTCATTGCTAAACTGGGCTCGATGGGAGAGGCCGAATTAGATGGTAAATACTTGCTAATTTCTAGGGACTTTACTGACAGCCGTTTTTTTAGCATGGACAAGGCATCTTGAAAATGATACAGAAATGGGCCCGGTTCACGTATCCGTTGTTGCTGTAGAACCTTCGACACCTTGGATGTTCACTTCTCGCCCCGAATTCGATGCACCCAAGTCGGTGTCTCCTTCGTTAAAAAGTATAGGTCGTTCGGCATCTGTGTCATCGTCAAAGCCCTCCAAGCACAACTCACACCCTGTCTTCGTTGACATGGCTTTCAGCACGTATGCTCTGTTCCAACAATCCCCACTTCCCGTCTCCGTTCCTCCGACGCTTAGCGATATGGGTTTGGATCTTGGACATATCCCGGACCCTTCGCCGTGGCATGGTGGAGAGGAGACACACCCTCAGAGCCCTTCAATTGAGCACGATCATAGCAATCTGCCCCATGTGTTGCCCCTTATCCCGCATGCGAGCTCGACGCTCATTCGCGTACCTTCTTCTACGACCGTCGCTACCACAACCATGCTACATATCCATTTACTGCACATGATTCGATCGGTGGGATGTTCGTACCCTGCGTCAGACTACAACCGGCTGCTCCGCGATATCACCCATTCGTACTATGCGCTTTCGGTCCTTTCTTCGTTGAAATGGCGCATGAAAGGTGTCAATCCGATTCTGCCTTCTCACCTAGGTGCTGTGGAAGCGATGAGAACAGCGGTTGTGTCCGGCGGTTCTACGGACACGCCTGATTCTTGAATGACGGTTTATCTTGTTTCTGTTTATTCGTTCTGCGTATTTGTTGTCGTCATACCTTGTCGCATATAACCCCTGTTGTAACTGCTCATTTGCATATCTAGACGCTACATATCATATCTGTACAACACACGTCGTCATTCACTCTTGTATAATACTCTTACCTTACACCATTATCTCCCGCTTGAACTCCCGCAAATGGAATTAATTTATGGGGAATCTCTCTGCAAAAAAGTTCGAGAGACTCTACATACGGGGCATGACAACGAAACAGATTCCGACTAATAAAATCGCATTCCTTCCAGAACTTTGAGGTTGCTCAATTTGCAATCAAGAGAACTTTCGGCGAGTGTTTGCAAACCAGGAGCTGGATAATGCCCTCAGACATTGTTGACTTTGATGAAAGGAATACATCCGTTGTCGATATTTACGACTGATGTTACCGAGGGCTTTCAATATTTTAGTGATCGTCATGTATCATCATTATGATCCAGTGATAAGCGTTTGACTGAGCTCACACAGCGAGTATTCAGCGGTACCTTCTCCCGCTCCTTCAGTCCTCGTTGCGGGCTGTACGTGGTGTCCTGGTACTTGGTTGGCAGATGTGATCAACTTTTATCTCCTGTAATGATGTTCGAGAATGTCGAGCTACGCATTTTTTTTTCGCTCGAGTCTTCGCGATGGCCTAGTCACCTTCATCGCATGTCTGGGTATATATCTGTATCAATATCTTTGACGATCTTCTTGCGAGTTTGTCCAGAATATTGTATGTCAAGAAATGGTCTCGTGCTGAACTTCCGTCAACATCGCGATATCATAAGGATGTAGTACGCCCACGCACCGTAAATGACTCCCTAAATTCTAACCAGCGACTTTATCCCATCATAGCATCAATCTCCGGTCATTTTCCTACATATTCACTTTCTATCCAACAGGCTCCTGGACTCTGCAGCGATGCGATTGACGGGAGGTTTCAGAGAATGACCGGAATGTCGCACCTTAGACAGAGACAACTGATTAATAGGAATACGTTTATTGTTCAAGTCTTTTCTGACGGTCTGACGAGGAAGAGACAAGAGACAATGAGCGTGGGAAAATTGTGATATTTTTTCCTTTCAGTTTCCGCCATGACTTCGCCGCGCCCCGCAACGAGCTCGAACCCCTTGTCGTCGTCCACCGCCGCGATGGCGCGTGTCGACACCCAGACAACCGTCCTTGACACTGCCCATGGTCGGATTCTCTGCATTGCTGACATTCGGGGCCGTCTTTCGGCCCTCAATGACCTTGCTCGTGAGAATCAGGCCATTGCCATTATCCACACCGGCGACTTTGGTTTCTTCGAGGCCACAAGTCTCGACAGGATCAATGATAGGACATTGCGGCACCTTACTACCTACTCACCTCTGATTCCCGGTCCCCAGCGTAGCCACTTAACCAACAATAACAACCCGCCATCTCTTCTCCGTTCGACAGTCACCGTGTCACTCCTCTCGGAATTCCCTCTTCTTCTCGCTGGTCAAATACAGCTCTCCATCCCAGTTTATACCACCTGGGGCGCATGTGAGGACGTGCTTGTACTCGAAAAGATACGTCTGGGCACCTATTCCGTCCTCAATTTACACGTGCTTGACGAGGCCACTACCCGTTGCATCGACGTCGGTGGCGTCAAGCTACGTCTTCTTGCACTTGGCGGTGCTCTTGTGCCGCACAAAATGTTTGACAACGGAGATGGAAATGCGACTATTGCAGGTGGGCAGGGTACGATGTGGACAACAGCTCTGCAAATCGGACAGCTTGTTGACACAGCTCAGCGCGTCTTTGACCCGACAGAGACTCGTCTGCTCGTTTCTCACGCGAGCCCTGGACGTGAGGGTATCCTCGCTCAGCTGGCGCTTGTTCTCAGGGCAGATCTGACCATCTCTGCCGGATTGCACTTCCGTTACGCCACTTCTTACAACGAGTTCAGCATCCAGTCAGACTTTGAAGCTTTCCGGCGCAAGCTCATAAGTGGCAAGGAGCAGTTCGACAAGGTCTGGGACAGTGTCAAGACACAGGTTGACGCAGTCATTGATGACAACCAACGTGTTCTTCTGGATAAGGCCCTTAGCGTCGTGGAAAAGATCCCGCCCCCACTCCAGGCCACTGAGGAGGCCGCCTGGAAGAATTGTTGGAATTGGAATTTGTGCGATGCCGCATACGGTGCCTTGATCTTGGACATCAAGGACGGCCGGGTCAGTGCAGAGTTGAAGAGTCAAGGTAAGGGCCTCTTACTTCTCATCCTTACCACTCTCTAACCTTTGCAGGCTTCAATTACGCATATAGACGCGTTGCACCTACGCCTACCTCTGCTGTTTCTTCTCTTCCTCACCCCAATCCTGTCAGCAGCCAGCCGCCGACGAAAGCAGCGACCCCTGTTCCACCCGCGAATAAATCCACTCCACCTCCGCCCCGGCCACAGTCTCAAGCTAAAAACGAGGTCGAGCCGGCAGCGTCCACGGCGGCGAGTCCAGTGGCTGACTCAAAACCCGACAAAAAGAAGAAGGAGAAACGGGAACGAAAGGACAAGGAAAAGGAAAGAGACAAGTCTTCAGCTGCATCTCCTGTCCCTGTGTCCCCTGCACCACCACCGGCGAAAATAGCCTCTCCGGCTCCCCCAAAACCTTCAACACCTGCACCGAATGATGAGATCATCAAGTCCCCGGTGACAGAGTCCTCAGGTGCTCGTACACCACAACGAAACAAACCTCAGCGCAATCCCTGGACAATATTTATGCGCTTTTCCGTACCTGCTAGTGAAGCCGAAGTGCGAGACTTTTTCGGTGATGCTAAAGATGGCGTACGTCCAACAGTCTTGGTCTTTACCCTTGGACCTGACAACTTGCTTCTTTAGATCACTCGCATAACGTTCCCAGTGGGCAAGTTCAACAACAGGATGCAAAAGATTGCCTATATTGAGTTCGGGGACGAGGAAGCTATGAAGGCAGGCTTGGAGAAGCATGCGGAGGTGAGCTAATTTGACATGCGAGGGCGAAGAAACATATTCTGACGGGAATTCAACAGAAACTGAAGGAGACCGTACCTGAGGTTAAGCAGGCGACGGACAAAGAGACGCGTCAAAGTGAGAATGCATCTCATCGGGGACGGGGAAGCGGTGGACGAGGCAGAGGTGGAGGGTTCGCAGCTCGAGGATTTGCTGCCGCCGGGCTGACCAGACGCGACAGTGAGAAGAAGCCGGAGGAGAAGGCGGAGTAAGGGTCCCCCCATTTATTATTTGTTTATTTCGTCGGATGCTCTCGTTCTACTGTACTCGCTTGGTGCCATCGTATAATATGTCTCCTCCTTCTATCTCCATGCTGTTCTTTGGATTCGCTCGATACCTGATGTTTTGTTCGGCTACCATCATTCCTACATAGTACATACAGTAAGTAGTTTTTTTTTGATGTCGTCATTTCTCTGCATGCTAAAGTATGGTGTTATGGAACGTGGAAGTTGTACTTCTAGTGGGCAGTTGGTGCCACCGAAGAGATCGCCGAGACCTGTACCAGACCCGGAGATTCATATATAGGTTAGCAAGTGTTCAAACGTTCAATCGTCACAGCGATTTATCAGGGAACATGTTCAAACCTGGCAGCAGGTTGACCCGCTGCCGCCGAGTTGCCCCATGAAGTTTTGGATCTCCGAATATTACCGGCCCGAACTTCCTCTCGCTATGCACAGCGATGAGCATCCTTTGTCCTGGAATTGGTCAGTTTAAAAGCGGCTGTATCCAGATTTCAGGTGTTCTATTTGCTTGCGCTCGCTGACTACCTATTGGTGCATATTCCCAAAGGATGAAGCTCATAGCGCCTCCGTGAAATTGCAGCGACATGCCTTGACTACCTCCAACTCGCATGAAAGACTTATACAATTGGAACGCGAAAATGCTCTACTCAAGTCGGAACTCAGTATTTTTCGAGCTAACCCGCAATCGGATTCCTCCGGATCTCATTCAGCAGTTCTAAGTTGACGCTGTCACTAAAGAGACTGTCGGACAAATTATTGCTCACAGACGTTGCTCTACTTGAGCGTACGACCCGTGCGAACGCGGAACTTACCAAAACGAAAGATGCTGCGGAAGGGGCGTATGCTTTAGCCGCGAGAATCCTAGGGAGGGAGGAGTAAGGATCGGGAATGGGAACTAGAAGAGAGGCGCAGGAACATAACGACTTGGTCGTGAGCGAGTATGCTGACTACATTCGCTCGCTCGATGGCAGGACATCCATGTCGCCCCGTTTACCGCCAAATACCAGTCTTTCCGAAGCAAAGTCTGGCATTCATAAACTGTTCGAAGACTATTCTTTGGAGTCTGAGGAGCTACAAGCCAAGGTAGATCACCTTGAACGTGAACTTGCCTTCGCACATTCCAAGTATGAGGCGCAGATAAGGAACAAGGGAAATGATAGGGTAGAACTCGGGAAAGAGCTAGAGAAGCTGAAGATGGAAGATAATTCAACTGCATGTACGTCACTTAACTGGATCACAGACACCTTCTGAACAGTCACAGGAAATTATCTCACTGAGCGGCCACAAACCGTCTGCAGGCGTCACTTGTATCCATGAAGGAAAGACATGCCGCGACGGTCAATGCTCTGACCACGCAGAGATCCGTATTGTCTTCTCAGCTCAGTTCCGCACGAATACTGAAAAACTGAGGCTTGCGCTGGACGAAGCGGGTGGAGAAGTCATACGAGATGCATTTGGTCGTCGTAGAGAAGAATTCGCCTGGTCGCTCGAGAAGAGAGCATCAATGAGCGGCTTCGACGGTGGGCGTTCCGTGCTGAAGAAGGTATCGAGCGAGGGGATGACGCGAACGCGCTTTTGGAGAATATGCTTCGTGACGCCCAGGGGTTTTCAGCAGACTTCAATGGCTCCTCCAAGTCTATGCCAGATCGTCGTGGCAACTTGGGTTGATGAGTTACGATTACAAACTGCTCGAAGGCTCGAGTTGGAGAAGTCTACTCATTCCAGCTCATCAGAAAAATTTTCCTGAATCTCCAGCTTTAGAGGAAACAAGAGAAGACCCAGAGGAGGTGGAGGTATCTTCAGAACCAGGATCCCCCCAGGACCAATCGAAGATGAGAATCATTCTCAACCTTCTCCTCGTTTAGCGTCGCGGTCCACATCTATTGTCGACGAACTGACCTCTTCCGAATCTTCATCTTCATCCTCCACTCTGATTACATCGGATCCCGTGCCGTTTCCGACCAAATCTGAGCCCGCAGAGCTCAAGCAGGTCAGCCGACGTTACGATGGTCTGCAACGGGCCTTTCATCACGCACTTCAAGATCTCAAGAGTCAACTAACAACGACCAACTCCTAACGGGACGGCTGAACGACTATGCAGAAGACACTCGTGTCGAGCTGGAAATTTGCATGGCTCTCGTGCGCGGGTTTAAGACAGTTCCCGGAGCGCTAGCCAGGGAGTCTCCAACCCTTGAGGAGGCGGAAGCACAATCGACGCGTTCATTTCCATCTGTCAAGAAAGCACAGCAGAATCTCTCTCAGAAATTAGACGACATGCTGCTATCAAGCGGGCTTTGCATGACCTGGAGCTTCTTTCGCCTATACCCATCTCCTTCTTCTAGTGCTACCTGGTGGATGTCCTGAACCTCCCGTCCCTCGAGTCCTCTGCTACGACGTTCGGGAACGTCATGACGAATCCGAAGCTGCAACAAGCGCAATCGTGAACTTCCAGACGCGAAAGGATCTCTACGCAAACTTAGGCTTGCGCGTGTCGATGCCTCTCTCTCCGCCTATTTCTTCGGTTCCCACGGAAAATCGGGGACCGAGGCCTGAGAGCCCAGTGGCACGTTGGGCGGTGGGTTTATTCCACCCATCCCTTCATGGGAGAGCCATGTCGAGGAGATGGAGGACGAGGACGAGGACGAGGACGAGGACGAGGACGACGTGGAATGAAATAATACCTGTGATCAACAAACCGGGACATTTATGCTATATAGGATAATTTATTCATAGATTTATAGCGTTTTATTCGTATTTGGGGGCTCATAGTTGATGTCTTTCATTTACAAGCGCTCAGGGCAACCATTCATGCATATGGAGATACATTTCCGTTGACCGTATGACTAGTACTTCACGAAGTTTGTAAGTAGACAACTTGTAACTATTACTCAAGAGTGAGATGGCAAAATATCACGTGAGGGCGACTTGGGATCCGCGGTCCGAGAAACAACTTATTCTCAAAATCTCCCATGAGCCAGCAACTCCGCTCTCGAAAAGCGAGACCGAGCTACAGTGCTCTCGCTGGTCTCGATGACACAGAGGCTGGGCCATCTATCGTCGACCTTGAAGACGCGTTAAGCGGCAGCAACTTTGCACCAGGAAAATACACCAAAGACGTCAAAGGGATCGTCATGAAACTGATGAGCTCGATGACGAAGATGACGACGACATCAACATCGACCTCGGGCTAGAACCAAAACACGTCAAGTCAAAGAAGATAGGTTTTAAGCCCCCATTGCACAATTCCACACTGGTCCAGTCTCTCTCTTTCCCCCTTGTCCGGTATCCTGATTACAGATAGTTTCTCAAACCGATGATCTGGAAGGCTTCGGCCAACTACCCAAAACCCCCCTACCTCTTTAAAGACCCACTGTGACGTAGTGAAACTGCCCAGCAGTGTGTATGCACCTTCGGGTATTGGGAATTGGTGGGTGACACAGATGTTGAATGTGTACTGCATCCCATCGGCGTCTTTAACAACCAACTCCCCGCATCGATCAACTCCTTCTGCTGACCCTGCGTTTAATCCCTGCACAAGCCCATGTTCAATGCAAGGCCCCATGTACCAGTCCTCATCTGTCTTGTCATAATGGCCAATAAACCCCTCACAGTAGACATCCGCTGGCAGAGGCTCTGTCATGACCTGCTCCCACGTCGGTCTCCATTTCTTGCATCCCAGTCCTACTCCAGGATACAAAAATAGGATGGACAACCACATATCTTCCTCCATCGCGTTCACCAGCGCCGTCCATGCATCCTCAGGAGTCTCACTCTCATGGTATGCACGTTGCGCCCCTAGACAGAATGCGAGTCCTGCAACTCTATCCACCGGATTGGTTGACACACGATTTTGCATGTCTGCCAGTATGCCAAATAGACGGAATGGACGATAATTCCTCTCCATGTGCTCCAGCTGCTTGTGAAAGCTTGTCAGGATTTCAGTCTCATAGTTTCCATTGTCGTCTACCAGCTCGGCATGCATCGGTCCATCTGGTGTATCCCCGGCAATGATCCTCTCCTCGCCGACCTCCTGAAGTGTCCACGCACGTTGAAACCAACACCGATCACTCTCCAAGTCACCCTCCTTCAAACTCAATGGTCGTCCCAGCCCACTCAGGTAGATCACAATCCTGGCGTGCCTATACACATAACCGATTGTAGGCACATCCACCTTCCACTCCTCCGCACGCAGATCCTCCCTTGGGCCCCCTTTCTGTCTCAAACAGAGCACATCCAACCAGATGTACATCAGTCCCAGTCTCAGCATCTCGATACGGATGAGACTGAGATTGGCGTCCTTCGGGATCGGCACGGGCCATTCCTTCCCGTTGATAGGCGTCCACACATCCACCCGATCCTTCTCATCGACCCATGCATGTGATATTGGCCAAGGCCATTTATCCCACTCAGAGCCGATGCCGACCCACCATGGCACCACGCGATTGCTGTACAGGTCCCATACACGTCGAGGTGTCGGAGTCAATTTCATGAGGTTGTCCCCAACCAGCGCTTTTCGTCGCCGCTCTTTCTCCTTGTCCTCCTCTTCACGTCTACGTAGTTCGTCTTCGATGGTGCAATCATTCTTTCTGTTCCATACACAGCGAAGACGGCCATAAGCAGTGCCAAAGTCGTAATTCTTCACAATGCAATCTTCGAGAACGGACAAGACAGATGGCGTGTCGAGAGTGTGTGACGTTCCGAGGGTGGCATTCAGTCGATCCAAGACTCCCTGAACGCCAAGGGTAGCACAGGGAGTGTCGGCGAGTGAGGATGGTATGACAGGCTTTTGACCAGTGTAGTTTCGTTGCTTTGGAACTTTGATGGTCAATTCCGCTTGGCCGGTCTCAATGGTAGCGGAGATGGTGACTTTTGGAAGAGTGGTGTACTGGAAACGTGTTATCAATTTCTACACTGTTTGCATTGCCGACTGACTTACGTCATAATCAGAGTCCCAGGATCTCTCAGAATCAGAATCATCGGACGCCTCACTGGAAATCACAACCGAGAGTTGTTCCGATTGCAACTCCGACAACGAGTCAGGTATCGCCTCCGAGATGATGGAGCCCCCATTGTCTAAGATATTCTGGTATAAAATCTCCTCGTAAGAATCTGAAGGTGCAACTTGAATTCCATCGACGTTCTGGTCCGAATTGGTTGTTGCATCCGGTAATGAATCCTTTCGTGCCTGCGGAAGCGGTTGGTCTACAATTCTAGATGGCGCTAACGTCGTTGGACTAAGTACTCGAAATGGCAGTAAATGATTGTACGCACTATCTTTCATTTTCAGACTTCAGATATCCCTTCAAGGAGGTGTAAAGCCAAGGGTGGCATGCGCCGGGGCAAGCAGAAATTGCAAGGAACTAGTACTGCCCAAGGCCAATGGCGTGTGGATGGCAATGGCACATGGAACCACGGAAGTCAGAATCTCAGCGCTAAGCGCTAAGCTATCATCATGATCACATGTGGACGCCCACTGAAAACTCTACACTGGTCTTCGAGTGATCGCCTATCGATCTCGGTGTGAATACGTTGCTTTCAACCCGAGTATAACTGTTGTAACGTCGAGTATCCGATGTAGTCATATATAATGTTTATGGCCCCCATTATAAGGAGGATATATCAGCAGGTCCAATCTCATAATCGTTGTAAGCGCCGAAGCCCTACTCAGAAATATTCTATCATACCGAACAATACCTTTACACCCATTGTCACCGGTCAATCCCCAGGGAATCCCGGTGAACACAGCTGGTATAGAACTACAGCGAGTTTTTGATTCGAAATGGAAGGCATTGTCTCCTTTTCATGAAATCAGTGAAGATGAAGAGGACGAAGAGGCTCTCAGCGATGATGAGCATTCCCGTATGTTTCTACTTCCTACCATTGCTAGTGATGCATGATGTTTGACGCATATCTAGGCGCACTCGAGGACCAGATGAGAACAATGAATGATGATTTGACGGCGCTCAAGAACCTCAAAGCGAGCAAGGATAAGAAGAAGCCGAAGAAAGAGAAACCTCCTCACTTATCGACATCCAAACCCAGCAAGCCCAAGCCACTAGAAAAACGGAAAGAAATCGTGAATGCAGACGTCTCCGAAGATGATTTCCTCACCTTTGATCAGAAGAAGGGGCTTAAAGAATTATTTGAATTCGATGATAATGATGTTCCAATATGCGAGAACTGTGTCAAGTAGCCGCCGCAGCGTCGCCCGAACATCCGAATAGATTTTGAAATTCCTTAGATCCTAGTTTAGACCACCATGCACCCGTCGGCCAGCGCGGAATCTTCTCATCGTCCACCATGGCCCCCATCTAGTGCATCCCGACGTCAGCTATCGAGCCGACCGACGTCAAGTCTATCGACACGACTTCCAACCAGTGCAAGCACCGTCGTTCCACGTCCTGCTTCGAGCGCGTCTGTTCCGCCCCATTCTCGTCTCACACAGCGACCACAATCACGACTTGCTCGTGCAAACCATCAGCGGCTTACCGAGCTATGCGAGGATCTCGTACGAGGAGTCATTGGCGATGTAGATCGGGAACAAGTCGCGTATGCAGCGCGCTCGCTGAGTACGGAGGGCATGACCCTCAACAAACCTGGTATTGTTCTTGGTGAAGCAGAAGTAGACCGAATGATTCGTGGGCCGGAGCGGCTTTTTGCTCTTGATTACTTCTTTCTGAATATTTCTTGTAGACACGTTCAGAAAGCGCGAATTCAGTCCCGAGATGCTCTTGCAGACGCTCTTCAAGTATCCCGCAGGTTGCTGAAAATGCAAGTAGAGAAAGGTCATGATTTAGATCAAGAAATAAAGGTGCGACGCACATCCCTATGTTGATAACCGAGTGTTAACTGTGAGCAGTCTGTTCATGTACCCTCACACCTACAATTACTGGTAAGGCATCACAATGAAAGTCGACAGACACCAGATCGTATACGGTGCACTCTTAAAAGCGCTCAGATTGAGAATACCTCCAGACGAATTCACAAGTGGCAGCCGGCGTTTCATTGTCAAGTTGGCAATGCCCAAACCTACTACGAGGATGAAGCCGATGATTCGCATTGTCCATGGGAATCTAGCCTAAATTGAGTACAACTGCATTACAGCGAAATAGAGACGCACCCTACGGCGTCGATGGGCTTGCGAGCAGCTACCGGAAACACAGTCCCACCAATCGGCGCGCCGCTGGCCATCAGACCCAAAGCAATGCCTCGTCGACGTCGGAACCAATGCCCGACAATGCCGATACTTGGACCAAATATCGACCCACAAACCATCTGGGAAAGATAAGTGATGTAGTGGGACAATCAAACTCGGGTAGGACAAACCCCGACAGCGAAGCCCTGGCAGAGGAGGAAATGCCAGTACTGTGAACACTCGGCTACGAGAAACGTCGCCACGACGAGCAGGATGCTCGCTAGCATAAACGGCACCTTGAAGTGTCCGATATCGAACATTCGGCCCGTGACGAGGCCTGGCATTAATACGAGTGCGTACTGGTGGTTGATTAGATGTATATCATCAGTACACAACTAGAACGGAGATTGATCGAGAAGTGACTGGAACGGAGCCAATCCATGCGCTGAGAAAGTCAGCGACGATCAAGCAGCAAGAGGAAGACTCACATAGTGGAAGGATCAGAGTCATTCAACAAGGTTTCTTCGTAATATGCTTGAAATACCTGTTGTAGTCTCAGCATCATTCAGTACAGCAAACAAGAGTGATGATACTCACCCCCCCATACGTTTATGAACCCGAATCTAGATTGATAGGTCAGCTCCAAGAGGGTGATCATACCACTAAGGAGCTCATGTTGAAAACGTGCTGCACATAGTCTGGCAATTCGCCCAAGTCGGTACGGCCGAAAGATCTTGAAGAGCGCGGCTTCACTCACCCCTACAACGACCAACCAAGCTCTTAACCCGCCATCAGGAAAATCTCCCTCTTGAATGCCTGTGGATAGTCCATCGTTCCCTTCTGTTTTGGATTTCTCTGCAGGAGTCTCGCCGATAGTCCTTTCAGAAATTTCGTCAGTCGAACGAGTCTGAGTGCGGGATATGCGATGGGTCATGGCTGCAAAGAAGAAGGAACAGTCCAATCCTCGTACATTGTCGCCGGTTTGTACATAGCTGCATCAATCAGCCTGTCACGGGCAGACTGTCTCCGAGCAAAGACCCATCGAGGAACCCGATCTATTCGTGAGCACACGGTTCGTACAAACTTGTCGACCGCTCGTCTTGGTATGATGCCGACAGGGTTCATGTTTTCCGTTCCTTGCGGGAGGGGAGGGGATCAATGCAATCGAAAGAAGCCTGACAACTGATACCCGACTTGAACGGCGCGAACGCAACGACTGGTGACCGAGTGTTTGGGAAAAGAACGCCTGGGATGAGAGTTCGACGTCCGTCTTATGGTGGGATATACAACGGTAACCATTTTGTACGTCGCCAAATCCAGTTTAATGCTTTGAAGCAGAAGTATTCCATGCGTTGCTTGATGCCAGGTAAACCTTCGAAGGGCATAAGTCGATTGGTCTGAATACAGAAAATAGAAGCTAACAGAACGAACCTGGCATGGTAGAAAATGTCAGTAACGGAGTACGACCTAGGTAATTCCTCAAAGTTCCAAGTTTATGAAACGCTGAGCTGTCTGTTCAAAAACTAGGCCAGCAGTAGGTGTGATCTAAACAATCTTTGTAGCAGAGGCCCATTAGCGTCCTGAGCAGGCTTCGTGCTGTTGGCGCGAGTGGCATCTTCACCGCAAAACCAGCTTGAAGTTAGGGCGGCGGCCATGGAATTAAATCCAACTGTGGCAAAAAAGAATTATCGAATCCGGAAGTTTTTCTGCAGGAAAGGTAACTAGAAAATAGGAGTGCCGTGAAGCCAGGCAGCTGCCGTCTCCCGAGACAGGCGATGAGGGGTCCAAAAATCGAAATAAAAATCTAGAAAATAACGCAAGTGGATAGAAAGGTGCAGACCAAGGAAGAGGGCAACTGGAAAGGCTCTGAGGTGCCAGGCGACTGAACAAGGGATTCGGACGGAGTTTGTTTGTGATGTACACCGATGTCCACCGTGACCAAAGTCAAACCACCACTATCCTTGCCTCTGTCGTCAAGCTCGCTTTCCTGGTACCGGCTTGCGTCTAGAGCTTGTCTACCAAGGCCTCAAGATGACATCCATGAAATATTGGAAAGAAAAAGCGGGATAGCCAATCGTCTCGAAATCAAATCTCTTCGACTCTATCTCACTCCGGACACCAGCAGAACTTGTTTTTTGCTCTTGAAAGCTTCTCGACGGCATTTTGCTCATTCCGCAGCCTTCCAGTACTCGTTTGGGGGATTGCAAGGGGAATTACTGCCCACCGTCGCCTTTGACCGATATCGGACGTCAAAAATTAAACGTTGGTGCTCTTGCACTTGAGGTATAGCAGCAATCTTCTGGGCTCGTCGATGGATCATCCAGTCTCAAGGTCTATCCGGTTCACGGTAATACCCTTAGGGAGTTCAAGATATACAAGATTCCAGAGATTGTCACAACAGGGTGATTTTGTTGAATTGGGTGGGGGCGCAGTGTCTGGATACAGTATTGAGGTATGTCTTCAGTTCTTCAGGTCTTGACGTATCCCCTTGTCCTTGACGATACTCACGGGTAGCTAATATCCAGACAGGTCTTGCAGCTCTTGCTAATCCTTGGACAATATTGAGAGCACACCACGTTTACTTTCCTCGGATTCCGGCAACCACGGAGGATGGAGTATTGGGCTGTTGGAGATTACAATGGGTGTACAATTGTAAGCCTCGGTTTGCATTGGCGGGGATTCGTAACTCACGCCTCGTCACAGTTGTCACAGGTGTAACGAATGTAACGTCACAATTGTGGATTTGCCTCCATGGACAGCGTAGGCGATACAGTTGTGGAATATTCACGTAATAATCAAGATGACCAGACATAAGGACAGACGGCACCAGCAAGAATCCCAAAGCAGCGCCAGAGTAAACAGTTATTAAGCGTCGGAGTTGCGATTTCCAGCATATTCGGCAGTCCAGTCCAGTCTCGAATTCGAACGAATACTTCCGGCATGAACAGACGGTCTTTTTGGCATGCATCCTCGCATTGGAGTCAAATTTGGAACGTGCTATCCTTGCCGACGCCTCGGAGATGGGCATGGCACTAGAAAGAGTGAGCGCATCCGCGGGATCAAATCCGGGCTGTATATTCGCCTTATGTCATTCTCTGTTTACGCCAAACACACTGGAGACTCGCTCAATACGGATAAGGCTTCCAATATCGAAGCCCAGGTGCACTTAAAAACCAGAGAAGACGACCGTCAATTCTCCCACCCACGTTCTTTCCACTCTCTCTTTTTTCTTCGTCCCCGTCATGCCTCCAATCCGGACTCGCGATTATATCTTCCCCTCTATGCACTCGGTTCTTCGTCAAGCAGATTCTCTCCCTGCGAGTGCGACCATTTACTACCAACACGTTCCCCTGCCCTCCTTCGTCTTTCGATACGAGCCTTATGGCCACGCGTACTTCAACAGGAATCATCCCCTGATGGTCTGCACATTTCCTGCGATTCAGGCCATTTGATTCTACTGAAGACTGTACAGACTGCGAGTCATGATGGAGATATCGACTGGGACGACTGTGTTTATTTCACTGTAGCCCTCGTGAGTTGCCTAGTATTCGTTGGGGCCGCATATTCTCAAAACTGGGACGGTTTCAGCCCACGAAGGGAGAGGACGTTCTGGACGAGGCCCTCCAGGAGCCTGAGCCTCCTCGCGGTCAGGTTAGGCACCTATCTGTTCTTGTCATCGTGAGGCTTTTCTCATTCATTCCGGTACACTCACTGATCTGATTAGGAGCTAGCTCTTGCTTTCACTGCTTGTCTGCACACTCGTTTGGGATTGAGCGCCACCCTGATATCAAAAACATCCTAAATCCTGTTGCGGTTGCCCAGCTCTATCATAAATATTTTCATCACCAAGCCGAATCGCTGCTCTTCCCCATCCTCCATCTTGGTTTTCCCATCATCTTCAAATGTATTGTTACGCCGTCTGTGTTTATTAGATTTGTTCTCACCGTACATTTTTCGTCCTTAAATTGCACGTACATTTGCTTCTGCTCAAGCACCATTGCTGTGACTTCAAGCATCCGAATGTTCAAACAAGCAGGAAGACATCGGTGTTTTCTCGTTGCTGGGGAACCCACCTGGTCAGGCGATATATATATGAGCATGGTTCTGTACGAGAAGTCCTGTTTGCGTTGTAAGGACGCGATAACATAATGCTTCAATGGCAACATGGAGAGTACCGAACATCCGTAACTACTCCTCGACTTCTCCACCTGTCTCTCGCATCTCAGGCATCAATTTTAACGGCTTTGGCTTGTCCATGCATCTCCATCCAACACCTTCGTGACTTCATCAGCCATGTCTTCAAGACGCCTGGCGGTTCAAAGTCCAAGACACGAACACTTGAAGCTTTTGCTGATGCTTTGGATTCAGAAATATGCATGTGGGACACTTGGTGTGCCGGTAAGGAGGAGGCGATATGCAAAGCAACGAACGGCGTGTCCTCTGATGATGGCTTGGTCGTAAGCTTGCTCTCCCTTCGCTCGCTCGATGGCAGGACATCCATGTCGCCCCATTGACGCAATCTCCGGTACTTGAAAAGAACTTGGACCGACAATGGCGTCATCACATTGTTGAAGAGCGTCTCAAAGAGGCCTTGAATTCCCGGGTTGCTTCAGCTATATTAACAGCTCAGCCGTGACAACTAATAAAATCAATCATTCTTCCTTCCTCCCAGGTGTCTTTCCTCATCCAAGCCGTTCCTACAAAATGTGGGGTCGTATAGCCACGCACGGAAACGATGTTTTCCCCAGCGCGAGGAGATGGGACATCCATCCATTGGTAGCAAGGACGATATGTTTGGTGGATATCGCCGCGGATGTGGATGTACAACCAGAGCGACGAGTGTGTCTTGAGGAGCCTTGCCGTACTGAGCCGGGATGGATGCACCGCTCCGCCTCCGCTTCTCCTTGGTTCCGTTATAGACTTAGTCAACCTCCAACGTCCGTACCCACTATCCCAGACACATCGATCACAGTGACGGCGAATGTTAAGACTCGAGGGAAAGATTCAGACTTATTCAATCCTTGCAACGAAATATGTAAGAGTTCGCGGCCACCACGTCACAGAGATAGAGGACAGAGCAACAGCTGGGCTGTGAAACGGAAGGAACAGAATGAAAACAATTTTCGAGCATGGTTGAGGATTGGTTGAGGAGGAGGTCGCAAAACGGAGGTCACGAAATTTTGAAACTCCGATCCTTGAAGCCTGCTATAACACTTAAAACACCATCACGTTTTCTTGCTTATCCTCTTGTCATCATCATCGAAAAATCCTGACTCTCCGTTCTCTACGAGCAGATGGACTGTGTGATTACGGAGTCACGCTCGCAGGTCCATGTTCAGATTCTACCACCTTGCGGAAGTAAACGACGGCTAGTGATATATTCATTCGTTTGAAGGGAAATTAAACGGTACATCGACTTTATGACAATCATGTCCATCTGTATTTTGAGATCTAGTGTCCTACATAGACCACGCGCACGCATCGTCATCCACGGCGGCGCTCTGCGGCCACAACATTAGGTCTGCCGCTGCGGATATCTCATCTCCTACGACAGCCAACCTTCCCCTATCTCGTCTGGGGCTTAGAGACAATTCCTCTGCCATCCGGACTCGACGCCCCCACCATGGAGGCTGACGACGACGGTCAGTGTTGGTAAAAGGATGAAAACTGAGAACGACGCCGAGACGAGACAAGAGATGACGCTGGGAAGGGGAAGGGAACGGGGTGATACGGGGACGGGGACGGGATGGGTCAGGAGTGGATAGAATCGTGTCCGATGTGGGGGTTTGTTCTGATATTAGATCGGACTGGTGAGTGATGTCTTTGGCGACGCGTCTTGTGCTGACAGGCTCTCAGGGAAGATTGCAACGTTTGGGTGGGCATCGCTGGGAGCGTCGGATGTGCCTGGAGGGACGTCGCTAGGCGGGGACCGAGTTGAGGCCTGCTAGCAAGTGGGTAGGTAGCAGCTACGGAATGTGTTTCCACTTGACCTCTATGTCCGGGTGGAACGGGTACCAAGGCTGCTTCACCAGACGGCAATACGGATATCCTCTCTGAAGAATGGAGGTCGGTGTCGCTACAGTATCGGAACCTAATGCCAGACTAGTATATCTATTTTCCTGATAATATCACTGGCAGCTAACCTCCAGAAAGTGCTCTGGACAGACGAATCCTCCCGAAAATTTATCAGCGAATGTTATCCATCTTGGCGGTAGATCACCTTGAAGGTGAACTTGCCTTCGCGCATGAGGCACAGCTAAGGAACAAGGAGAATGATAGGGTAGAACTCGCGAAAGCACAGGCTGAGCTAGAGAAGCTGAAGATGGAAGATAATTCAGCTGCGAAAATGGTGTCAAGATACATGTACGTCACTTAACTTGATCACAGACATCTTCTGAACAGTGACAGGAAATTATCTCAAGCGGCCACAAACCGTCTGCAGGCGTCACTTATCCATGAAGGAAAGACATGCCGCGACGGTCAATGCTTTGACCATGCAGAGATCCATATTGTCTTCTCAACTCGACCAGTCCCACACCAATACTTGAAAACAGAGGCTTACGCTGGACGAAGCAGGTGGAGACGCATGATCATACGAGAGGCATTTGGTCATCATAGAGAAGAATTCGTCTGGTCGCTCGAGAAGAGAGCATCAATGAGTGGCTTCGACGGTGGGCGTTCCGTGCTGAAGAACGTATCGGGCGAGGAGATGATGCGAACACACTTCTGGGGAATATGCTTCGTGACGCCCAGGGGTTTTCAGCAGACCTCAAGGGCTCCTCCGAGTCTATGGGCCAGATCGTCGTGGCTGAGAATGCCGTGGAAACTTGGGTTGAAGAGTTACGATTACAAACTGCTCGAAGGCTCGAGTTGGAGAAGTTGGTTGTGCTGCCACTCATCAGAAAATCTTCCTGAACCTCCAGCATCAGAGGAAACAAGAGAAGACCCAGAGGAGGTGAAGGTATCTTCGGAACCAGGATCCCCCCAGGACCAATCGAAGATGAGAATCATTCTCAACCTTCTCCTCGTTTAGCGTCGCGGTCCACATTTATTGTCGACGAACTCACCTCTTCCGAATCTTCATCTTCATCCTCCACTCTGATTACATCGGATCCCGTACCGTTTCCGACCAAATATGAGCCCGCAGAGCTCAAGCAGGTCAGCTGACGTTACGATGATCTGCAACGGCCTTTCATCACGCACTTCAAAATCTCAAGAGTCGACTAACAACGACCAACTCCTAACAGAACAGCTGAACGACTATGCAGAAGACGCTCGTGTCGAACTGGAAATTCGCATGGCTCTCGTGCACGGGTTTGAGACAGTTCCCGGAACGCTAGCCGGGGAGTCTCCAACCCTTGAGGAGGTGGAAGCACAATTGACGCGTTCATTTCCATCTGTCAAGAAAGCACAGCAGAATCTCTCTCAGAAATTAGATGACATGCTGCTATCAAGCGGGCTTTGCATGACCTGGAGCTTCTTTCGCCTATACCCATCTCCTTCTTCTAGTGCTACTGGGTGGATGTCCTGGACCTCCCGTCCCTCGAGTCCCTTTGCTACGACGTTCGGGAACGTCATGATGAATCCGAAGCTGCAACAAGCGCAATCGTGAACTCCCATCGGACGCGAAAGGATCTCTACGCAAACTTAGGCTTGCGCGTGTCGATGCCTCTCTCTCCGCCTGTTTCTTCGGTTCCCTCGGAAAACCGTGGGCCGAGCCTGCCTGAGAGCCCTGGCCTGGCGAGTGGCACGTTGGGCGGTGGGTTTGTTCCACCTATCCCTTCGTGGGAGAGTCATGTAGAGGAGACGGAGGACGAGCGTGGAATGAAATAATACCTGTGATCAATAAAACGGGACATTTAGATTATATAGGATAATTTATTCGTAGATTTATAGTGTTTTATTTGTATTTGGGGGCTAGTGCTCATAGTTGATGTCTTTCATTTACAAGCGCTCGGGGGCAACCATTCAAGCATATGGAGATACCTTTCCGTCGACCGCATGACTTCATGAAGTTTGTAAGTTGACAACTTGTAACTATTGAAGAGAGAATTAGATACTGGCTTGGCAGAGATCGGCAAAATATCACTTGAGGGCGACTTCTCCGACGAGCAGCCAAGATGAGCTGCAGTGGTCTCGATGACACAGAGGCTGGGCCATCTATCGTCGACCTTGAAGATGCATTAAGTGGCAGCAACTTTGCACCAGGAAAATACACCCAAGACGCCAAAGGACCGTCACGAAACAGATGAGCTCGACGATGAAGATGACATCGACATCGACCTCGAGCTAGAACCAAAACCTGTCGAGTCAAAGAAGGTAGATGTCTTCAAACACCCATTGCACAATTCCACACTGGTCCAGTCTCTTTCTTTCCCCCTCGTCCGGTATCCTGATTACAGATAGTTTCTCAAACCACCGATCTGGAAGGCTTCGGCCAACTACCCAAAACTCCATCACCTCTTTAGGGTGCCATGACCAACTGCCCAGCAGTGAGTATGCGCGTTCGGGTATTGGGAATTGGTGGGTGACACGGATGTTGAATGTGTGCTGCATCCCGTCGGCGTCTTTGACAATCAACTCCCCGCATCGATCAACCCCTTCTGCTGATCCTGCGTTTAATCCCCGCACAAACCCCTGCTCAATGCAAGGTCCTTGGTACCAGTCCTCGTCCGTCTCGTCATCATGGCCAACAAACTCACCACAGTCGACATCCACTGGCAGAGGCACTGTCATGACTTGCTCCCACGTCGGTCTCCATTTCTTGGATCCCAGTCCTACTCCAGGATACAAAAAGAGGATGAGCCCCCGTGTACCCTGGCCCATTGCATTCACCAGCGCCGTCCATGCATCCTCAGGAGTCTCACTCTCATGGTATGTGCGTTGTGCCCGTAGACAGAATGCGAGTTCTGCAACTCTATCCACCGGATTGGTTGACACACGATTTTGCATGTCTGCCAGTGT
Source organism: Armillaria ostoyae (assembly GCA_902506015.1). Lineage (NCBI taxonomy): Eukaryota > Fungi > Basidiomycota > Agaricomycetes > Agaricales > Physalacriaceae > Armillaria > Armillaria ostoyae. The sequence goes on from LR732083.1 coordinate 2,149,251, forward strand.
GTCAAATAGATAGAAAGACAATGAACTTGTAGTCCCCTGCATGTGCTTCAGCTGCTTGTGAAAGCTTGTCAGCATTTCAGTCTCATAGTTTCCGTTGTCATCTACCGGCTCGGCATGCATCGGTCCATCTGGTGTATCCCCAGCAATGATCCTCTTCCTGCCGACCTCCTGAAGTGTCCACGCACGTCGAAACCAAGACCGGTCACTCTCCAAGTCGCCCTCCTTCAAACTCAATGGCCGTCCCAGTCCACTCAGGTAGATCACAACCCTGCTGGCCAACCTATACACATGACCGATTGTAGGCACATCCACCTTCCACTCCTCCACACGCAGATCCTCCCTTGGGCCCCCTTTCTGTCTCAAACAGAGCACATCCAACCACGTGTACGTCAATCCCAGGTTCAGCATCTCAATGCGGATGAGATCGAGACTGGCGTCCTTTGGGATCGGCACGGGCCATTCCTTCCCGTTGATAGGTGTTCACACATCTATCCGATCCTTCTCATCAAGCCACGCATGCGATATCGGTCGAGGCCATTTACCCCACTCAGAGTTCTTGCCGACCCACCATGGCACCACGCGATTGCTGCACAGGTCCCATACACGTCGAGGTGGCGGAGTCAATTTCATGAGGTTGTCCCCAGCCAGCGCTTTTCGTCGCCGCTCCTTGTCCTGCTCTTCACGTGTACGTAGTTCGTCTTTGATGGTACACTCATTGTTTCTGTTCCATACACCGCGAAGACAGCCATAAGCAGTGCCAAAGTCGTAGTTCTTCACAATGCAGTCTTCGAGAACGGACAAGACGGATGGCGTGTCGAGTGTGTGTGACGTTCCGAGGGTGGCATTCAGTCGATCCAAGACCCCTTGAACGCCAAGGGTAGCGCAGGGAGTGTCGGCGAGGGAGGATGGTATGACAGGCTCTAGACCAGTGTAGTTTCGTTGCTTTGGAACTGTGATGGTCAATTCCGCTTGGCCGGTCTCAATGGTGGCGGAGATGGTGACTTCGGGGAGAGTGATGTGCTGGAAATGTGTTATCAATTTCTACACAGTACCGCTTGCATTGCCGACTGACTTACCTCAGACTCGGAATCAGAGTCCCAGTATCTCTCAGAATCAGAATTATCCAACACCTTACTGGACTGACTAGATGGATGTTCGTCCGCAGGACCAACCTCCGATAACGAGTCAGGTATCGTCTCCGAGATGGGGCCCCTGTTGTCTGAGATATTCTGGTATAGAATGTCCTCGTGAGAATCTGAAGGTGCAATTCCATCGACGTTCTGGTCCGAATTGGATGTTGCATCCGGTAATGAATCCTTTCGTGCCCGCGGAAGCGGTTGGTCTACAATTCTAGATGGCGCTAACGTCGTTGGACTAAGTACTCGAAATGGCAGTAAAATAATTGTACGCACTATTTCTCATTTTCAGACTTCAGATATCCCTTCAAGGAGGTGTAAAGCCAAGAGTGGCATGCGCCGGGGCAAGCAGAAATTGCAAGGAACTGCCTAAGGCTGATGGCGCGGGGTGGAAGCCAGGAAGCGCCCTGTGCACAGGCGGATATTGAATTGAATTGTCCCTATCAAGAAGGCAGATTGCATATCATAATTGATTCAGCAGTCGTGTGAATCCGTGGACGTAACTACGGAAGTCAGAGTCTCAATGCTAAGCGCTAAGCTATCATCACATGTGGACGCCCAAAAATACCATTGAAAACTCTACACTGGCCCTCGTATCGATCTCGGTGTGAATACGTTGCTAGGATAACTGTTGTAACGTCGAGTACCCGATGTAGTCATGTATAATGTTTATGGCCCCCATTATAAGGAGGATATATCAGCAGGTCCAATTTCATAATCGTTATAAGCGCCGAAGCCCTACTCAGAAACATTCTTTCATCCATTGTCACCAACTGACTTGCATCATTCCTCCATATACCTTTTGGTGAGTCAGACTTTCAGTTGCTACCATTTGCCGTCGCTCATTCAAGATTGGAACGTTGACCTTCCGACGTATCCGAAAAATTGTCGAAAAGCCCATGAATATGTCTACAATGCGCAAAAAGTTGGACAACGGCGACTATCCGAATGCCCAAAAGTTTTGCGACTACTTCAAGCTCATGATTCGCAACGTGCAATGTTCAATCCCGGTGAACACAGCTGGTATAGAACTACAGCAATTTTTCGATTGAATGGAAAGTACTGTCTCCTCTTCAAGAAATCAGTGAAGATGAAGAGGACGAAGAGGCTCTCAGCGATGATGAGCATTCCCGTATGTTTCTCCTTCCTACCATCGCTAGTGAATCGTGATGCATGATGTCTGGCGCATATCTAGACGCACTTGAGGACCAATGAATGATGACTTGACGGTGCTCAAGAACCTCAAAGCGAGCAAGGATAAGAAGCCGAAGCACGAGAAACCTCCTCACTTATCGACATCCAAACCCAGCAAGCCCAAGCCACTAGAAAAAGGGAAAGAAAGCAGACGTCTCCGAAGATGACAACTCACCTTTGATCATAAGAAGGGGCTTAAAGAATTGTTTGAGTTCAATGATAATGATGTTCCAGTAACCGCCGCGGCGTCGCCCGAACATCCGAATAGATTTTGAAATTCCTTAGATCCTAGTTTAGACCATCATGCACCCGTCGGCCAGCGCGGAATCTTCTCATCGTCCACCACGACCCCCATCTAGTGCATCCCGACGTCAGCTATCGAGCCGACCGACGTCAAGTCTATCGACACGACTTCCAACCAGTGCAAGCACCGTCGTTCCACGTCCTGCTTCGAGCGCGTCTGTTCCGCCCCATTCTCGTCTCACACAGCGACCACAATCACGGCTTGCTCGTGCGAACCATCAGCGGCTTACCGAGCTATGCGAGGATCTCGTACGAGGAGTCATTGGCGATGTAGATCGGGAACAAGTCACGTATGCAGCGCGCTCGCTGAGTACGGAGGGCATGACCCTCAACAAAGCTGGTATTGTTCTTGGTGAGGCAGAAGTAGACCGAATGATTCGTGGGTCGGAGCGGCTTTTTGTTCTTGATTACTTCTTTCTGAATATTTCTTTCAGACACGTCCAGAAAGCGCAAATTCAGTCCCGAGATGCTCTCGCAGACGCTCTTCAAGTATCCCGCAGGTTGCTGAAAATGCAAGTAGAGAAAGGTCATGATTTGGATCAAGAAATAAAGGTGCGACGCCCGTCCCTATGTTGGTAACCGAGTGTTAACTGTGAACAGTCTGTTCATGTACCCTCACACCTACAATTACTGGTAAGGCGTCACCAGAATATCTATACACATATGTTAAAACTCTTTCAGCTTGAAGTGTCCGATATCGAACATTCGACCCGTGACGAGCCCCGGCATGAATACGAGGGCGTACTGGTTGATTAGATGTATACCATCAGTACATGACTAGAACAGAGATTGATCGAGAAGTGACCTGAACGGAGCCAATCCATGCGCTGAGAAAGTCAGCGACGATCAAGCAGCAAGAGGAAGACTCACATAGTGGAAGGATCAGAGTCATTCAACAAGGTTTCTTCGTAATATGCTTGAAAAACCTGTTGTAGTCTCAGCGTCATTCAGTATAGCAAACAAGAGTGATGATACTCACCCCCCATGCGTTTATGAACCCGAATCTAGATTAATAGGTCAGCTCCGAGAGGGTGATCATACCACTAAGGAGCTCACGTTGAAAACGTGCTGCACATAGTCTGGCAATTCACCCAAGTCGGTACGGCCGAAAGATCTTGAAGAGCGCGGCTTCATTCACCCCTACAATGACCAACCAACCCCTTAACCGGCCATCAGGAAAATCTCCCTTTTGAATGCCTGTGAATAGTCCATCGTTCCCTTCTGTTTTGATGTTTTCTGCAGGAGTCTCGCTGATAGTCCTTTCAGAAATTTCGTCCGTCGAATGAGTCTGAGTGCGGGATATGCGATGGGCCATGGCTGCAAAGAAGAAGGAACAGTCCAATCCTCGTAATTGTCGCCGGTTTGTACATAGCTGCATCAATCAGCCTGTCACAGGCAGACTGCCTCCGAGCAGAGACCCATCGAGGAACCCGATCTATTCGTGAGCACACGGTTCGTACAAACTTGTCGACCGCTCGTCTTGGTATGATGCCGATAGGGTTCGTGTTTTCCGTTCCTTACGGGAGGGGAGGGGATCAATGCAATCGAAAGAAGTCTGACAACTGATACCCGATTTGAACGGCGCGAACGCAACGAATGGTGACCAAGTGTTTGGGAAAAGAACGCCTGGGATGAGAGTTCGACGTCCGTCTTATGGTGGGATATATAACGGTAACCATTTTGTACGTCGCAAAATCCAGTTTAATGCTTTGAAACAGAAGTATTCCATGCGTTGCTTGATGCCAGGTAAACCTTCGAAGGGCATAAGTCGATTGGTCTGAATACAGAAATAGAAGCTAACAGAACGAACCTAGGACGGTAGAAAAGGTCAGTAACGGAGTAACTGCAGCTACGACCTAGGTGATTCCTCAAAGTTCCAAGTTTATGGAACGCTGAGCTGTCTGTTCAAAAACTAGACTCAGCAGTAGATGTGGTCTAAACAATCTTTGTAGCAGAGGCCCATGAGCGTCCTGAGCAAACTTCGTGCTGTTGGCTCGAGTGGCATCTTCAACTTGAAGTTACGGCGGCGGCCATGGAATTAAATCTAACCGTGGCAAAAAAGAATTATCAAATCCGGAAGTTTTTCTGCAGGAAAGGTAACCAGAAAATAGGAGTGCCGTGAAGCCAGTGGCAGCTGCCGTCGTCCAAGACATGCGCCGAGAGGTGCAAAAATTGAAATAAAAATCTAGAAAATAACGCAGGTGTATAGAAAGGTGCAGACCAAGGAAGATGGTGGAAGAGGCCAACTGGAAATGTTCTGAGGTGGCCGGCGACTGAACAGGACATTCGGACGGAGTTTGTTTGTGCAACACACTGATGTACACGGACGCACACCAATGTCAACCCGCCACCATCCTTGCTCAGTCATTGAGCTCGCTCTCCTGGTACTGGCTCACGTCTAGGGCCTGTCTATCGAGGCTTCAAGGCGATAGCCTCGATATCTCGGAAAGAACCAGCGGAATGGCCAACCGTCTTGAAATCAAATCTCTTCGACTCTGCTTTCACTCCGGACGCCAGTAGAGCTTGTTTTATTGCTCTTGAAAGCTTCTCGACGGCATTTTTCTCATTCCGAAGCCTTCCAGTACTCGCTTGGGGGATTGCAAGGGGAAGTACTGCCCACCGTCGCCTTTGACCGATATCGGACGTCAAAGATCAAACGTTGGTGCTCTTGCACTTGAGGTATAGCAGCAATCTTCTGGGCTCGTCGATGGATCATCCAGTCTCAAGGTCTATCCGGTTCACGGTCATTCGCTTAGGGAGTTCAAGATATTCAAGATTCCAGAGACAGTCACAACAGGGCGATTTTGTTGAATTGGGTAGGGGCGCAGTGTCTGGATACAGTATTGAGGTATGTCTTCAGTTCTTCAGGTCTTGAAGTATCCCCTTGTCCTTGACGATACTCGCGTAGCTGATGTCCAGACAGATCTTGCAGCTCTTGCTAATCCTTGGACAATATTGAAAGCACACCACGTTTACTTTCCTCGGATTCTGGCAACCACGGAGGACGGAGTATTGGGCTGTTGGAGATTACAATGGGTGTACAATTGTAAGCCTCGGTTTGCATTGGCGGGGATTCGTAACTTACGCCTCGTCACAGCTGTCACAGGTGTAACGAATGTAACATCACAATTGTGGATTTGCCTCCATGGACAGCGTAGGCGATACAGTTGTGGAATATGCACGTAATAATCAAGATGACCAGACATAAGGACAGCCTTCTCGAGCAAGAATCCCAAAGCAGCGCCAGAGTAAACAGTTATTAAACGTCGGAGCTGCGATTTCCAGCGTATTCGGCAGTCCAGCCTCGAATTTGAACGAATACTTCCGGCATGAACAGACGGTCTTTTTGGCATACATCCTCGCATTGGAGTCAAATTTGGAACGTGCTATCCTTGCCGACACCTCGGAGACGGGCATGGCACTAGAAAGAGTGAGCGCATCCGCGGGATCAAATCCGGGCTGTATATTCGCCTTATGTCATTCTCTGTTTACGCCAAACACACTGGAGACTCGCTCAATACGGATAAAGCTTCCAATATCGAAGCCCAGGTGCACTTAAAAACCAGAGAAGACGACCGTCAATTCTCCCACCCACGTTCTTTCCACTCTCTCTCTTTTTTCTTCGTCCCCATCATGCCTCCAATCCGGACTCGCGACTATATCTTCCCCTCTATGCACTCGGTTCTTCGTCAAGCAGATTCTCTCCCTGCGAGTGCGACCATTTACTACCAACACGTTCCCCTGCCCTCCTTCGTCTTTCGATACGAGCCTTATGGCCACGCGTACTTCAACAGGAATCATCCCCTGATGGTCTGCACATTTCCTGCGATTCAGGCCATTTGATTCAACTGAAGACTGTACAGACTGCGAGTCATGATGGAGATATCGGCTGGGACGACTGTGTTTATTTTACTGTAGCCCTCGTGAGTTGCCTAGTATTCGTTGGGGCCGCATATTCTCAAAACTGGGATGGTTTCAGCCCACGAAGGAAGAGGACGTTCTGGACGAGGCCCTCCAGGAGCCTGAGCCTCCTCGCGGTCAGGTTAGGCGCCTATCTGTTCTTGCCATCGTGAGGCTCTTCTCGTTCATTCTAGTGTACTCACTGATCTGATTAGGAGCTAGCTCTTGCTGTCACTCGTCGTCTGTACTTCACTCTTTGGGGTTGAGCGCCACCCTGATATCAAAACATCCTAAATCCTGTTGCGGTTGCCCAGCTCTGTCATAAATATTTTCATCACCAAGCCGAATCGCTGCTCTTCCCCATCCTCCATTTTGGTTCTCCTATCGTTTTCAAATGTATTTTTACACCGTCTGTGTTTATTAGATTTGTTCTCACTGTACATTTTTCCTCTTTCAATTGCACGTACATTTGCTTCTGCTCAAGCACCATTGCTGTGACCTCAAGCATCCGAATGTTCAAACGAGCAGGAAGACATCAGCGTTTTCTCGTTGCTGGGGAATCCGCCTGGTCAGGCGATATATATATGAGCATGATGCTGTACGAGAAGTCCTGTTTGCATTGCAAGGACGCGATAACATAATGCTTCAATGGCGACATGGAGAGTACCGAACATCCGTGACTACTCCCCGACTTCTCCACCTGTCTCTCGCATCTCAGTCATCTATTTTAACGGCTTTGGCTCGTCCATGCACCTCTGTCCAACATCTTCGTGACTTCATCAGCCATGTCTTCAAGACGCCCGGCGGTTCAAAGTCCAAGACACAAACACTTGAAGGTTTTGCTGAGGCTTTGGATTCAGAAATACGCATGTGGGATACTTGGTGTGCCGGTAAGGAGGAGGCGATATGCAAAGCAACGAACGGCGTGTCCTCTGATGATGGCTTGGTCGTAAGTTTGCTCTCCCTTCGCTCGCTCGATGGTCGCCACGCAATCTCCGGTACTTGATGAGAACTTGGATCGACAATGGCGTCATCACATTGTTGAAGAGCGTCTCAAAGAGGCCTTGAATTCCCGGGTTACTTCAGCTATATTAACAGCTCAGCCGTGACAACTAATAAAATCAATCATTCTTCCTTCCTCCCGGGTGTCTTTCCTCATCCAAGCCGTTTCTACAAAATGTGCGGTCGTATAGCCACACACGGGAGCGATGTTTTCCCCGGCGCGAGGAGATGGGACGTCCATCCATTGGTAGCAAGGACGATATGTTTGGCGGATATCGCCGCGGATGTGGATGTACAACCAGAGCGACGAGTGTGTCTTGAGGAGCCTTGCCGTACTGAGCCGGGATGGATGCACCGCTCCGCCTCCGCTTCTCCTTGGTTCCGTTATAGACTTAGTCAACCTCCAACGTCCGTACCCACTATCCCAGACACATCGATCACAGTGACGGCGAATGTCAAGACTCGAGGGAAAGATTCAGACTTATTCAATCCTTGCAATCAAATATGCAAGAGTTCGCGGCCGCCACGTCACAGAGATAGGGGACAGAGCAACAGCCAGGCTGTGAAACGGAAGGAACAGAATGAAAAGAATTTTCGAGCATGGTTGAGGATTGGTTGAGGAAGAGGTCACGAAACGGAGGTGACAAATTTTTGAAACTCCGATCCTTGCCTGCTATAACACTTAAAACATCATCGCGTCCTTTTGTCATCATCATCGAAAAATCCTGACTCTTCGTTCTCTACGAACAGATGGACTGTGTGATTACGGAGTCACGCTCGCAGGTCCATGTTCAGATTCTACCACCTTGCGGAAGTAAACGACGGCTAGTTATATATTTCATTCGTTTGAAGGGAAATTAGACGGTATGTCGACTTTATGACAATCATGTCCATCTGTATTTTGAGATCTAGTGTCCTACATAGACCACGCGCACGCATCGACGTCCACGGCGGCGCTCTGCGGCCACAACATTGGGTCTGCTGCTGCGGATATCTCATCTCCTACGACAGCCAACCTTCCCCTATCTCGTCTGGGGCTCAGAGACAATTCCTCTGCCATCCGGACTCGACGCCCCCATCACGGAGGCTGACAACGATGGTCGATGTTGGTAAAAGGATGAAAACTGAGAACGACGCCGAGACGAGACGAGAGACGACGCTGGGAAGGGGAAGGGAATGGGGTGATGCGGGGACGGGGACGGGATGGGTCAGGAGTGGATAGAATTGTGTCCGATGTGAGGGTTTGTTCTGATATTAGATCGGACTGGTGAGTGATGTCTTTGGTGACGCGTCTTGTGCTGACAGGCTCTCAGGAAAGATCGCAACGTTTGGGTGGGCGTCGCCGGGAGCGTCGGATGTGCCTGGAGGGACGTCGCTAGGCAGGGACCGAGTTGAGGCCTGCTAGCAAGTGGGTAGGTAGCAACTACGGAATGTGTTTCCACTTGACCTCTATGTCCGGGTGGAACGGGTACCAATGCTGCTTCACCAGACGGCAACACGGATATCCTCTCTGAAAAATGGAGGTCGGTGTCGCTACAGTGTCGGAACCTAATGCCAGACTAGTATATCTATTTTCCTGATAATATCACTGGCAGCTAACCTCCAGAAAGTGCTCTGGACAGACGAATCCTCCCGAAAATTTATCAGCGAATGTTATCCATCTTGGCGGTAGATCACCTTGAAGGTGAACTTGCCTTCGCGCATGAGGCACAGCTAAGGAACAAGGAGAATGATAGGGTAGAACTCGCGAAAGCACAGGCTGAGCTAGAGAAGCTGAAGATGGAAGATAATTCAGCTGCGAAAATGATGTCAAGACACATGTACGTCACTTAATTTGATCACAGACACTTTCTAAACAGTCACAGGAAATTATCTCAAGCGGCCACAAACCGTCTGCAGGCGTCACTTGTATCCATGAAGGAAAGACATGCCGCGACAGTCAAAATACTCTGACCACGCAGATATCCGTATTGTCTTCTCAGCTCGACCAGTCCCATGCCAATACTTTAAAACAGAGGCTTGCGCTGGACGCAGCGGGTGGAGATGTCATACGAGAGGCATTTGGTCGTCGTAGAGAAGAATTCGCCTGGTCGCTCGAGAAGAGAGCATTAATCGGTGGCTTAGATGGTGGGCGGTCCGTGCTGAAGAAGGTATCGGGCGAGGAGATGACGCGAACACGCTTCTGGAGAATATGCTTCGTGGCGCCCAGGGATTTTCAGCAGACCTCAATGACTCCTCCGAGTCTATGGGCCAGATCGTCGTGGCAACTTGGGTTGAAGAGTTACGATTACAAACTGCTCGAAAGCTCGAGTTAGAGAAGGCTACTCATTCCAGCTCATCAGAAAAGTTTTCCTGCACCTCCAGCTTTAGAGGAAACAAGAGAAGACCCAGAGGAGGTGAAGGTATCTTCGGAACCAGGATCCCCAGGACCAATCGAGATGACAATCATTCAACCTTTTCCTCGTTTAGCGTCACAGTCCACATCTATTGTCGACGAACTCACCTCTTCCGAATCGTCATCTTCATCCTCTACTCTGGATCCCATGCCATTTCCGACCAAAGATGAGCCCTCTTGACTTAAGCAGGTCAGCCGACGTTCGATGGGCCTTTCATCATGCATTCAAGATCTCACAATGACCAACTCCTAACGGAATGGTGCAGAAGACGCTCGTGTCGAGCTGGAAATTTGCATGGCTCTCGTGTGCGGGTTTGAGACAGTTCCTGGAGCGCTAGCCGGGGAGTCTCCAACCCTTGAGGAGGTGGAAGCACAATTGACGCGTTCATTTCCATCTGTCAAGAAAGCATAGCAGAATCTCTCTCAGAAGTTCAAGTTAGATGACATGCTGCCATCAAGCAGACCCGGAGCTTCTTTCGCCTATACCCCCATCTCCTTCTAGTACTACTGGGTAGATGTCTGAACCTCCCGTCCCTCGGGAACGTCATGACGAAACCGAAGCTGCGGCAAACGCCTTCCAGATGCGAAAGGATCTCTACGCAAACTTAGGCTTGCGCGTCGATGCCTCTCTCCGCCTGTTTCTTCGGTTCCCACGGAAAATCGGGGACCGAGGCCTGAGAGCCCAGTGGCACGTTGGGCGGTGGGTTTATTCCACCCATCCCTTCGTGGGAGAGCCATGTAGAGGAGACGGAGGACGAGGACGAGGACGACGTGGAATGAAATAATACCTATGATCAACAAAACGGGATGTTTATACTATACTATAGGATAATTTATTCGTAGATTTATAGCGTTTTATTGGTATTTGGGGGCTCATATACATAGCTGATGTCTTTCATTTACAAGCGCTCGGGGCAACCATTCATGCATATGGAGATACCTTTCCGTCGACCGTATGACTTCACAAAGTTTGCAAGTTGATATAGATAACTTATAACTATTTACATAAGAGAGAATTGTCTATGTAATTTAGATACTGACTTGCAGTCCGAGAAACAACTTATTCTCAAAATCTCCCATGAGCCGTCAACTCCACCCTCGAGAAGCAAGACCGAGCTACAGCGCTCTCGCTGGTCTCGATAACACAGAGGCAGCAGGCTGGGCCATCTATCGTCGACCTTGAAGACGCGTTAAGCGGCAACAACTTTGCACCAAGAAAATACACCAAAGACGCCAAAGGGACCGTCACGAAACGGATGAGCTCGACGCAAGCTCGACGACGAAGATGACGACGACATCGACCTCGAGCTAGAACCGAAACCTGTCCAGTCAAAGAAGGTAGGTTCTAAGCCCCCGTTGCACAATTACACACTGGTTCAGTCTCTCTCTTTCCCCCTCATCCGGTATCCTGATTACAGATAGTTTCTCGAACCGCTGACCTGGAAGGCTTTGGCCAATTACCCAAAACTCCCTCACCTCTTTGAAGCCCCAGTGCGCAGGGGAACTGCCCAGCAGTGTATATGCGCCTTCGGGTATTGGGAATTGGTGGGTGACACAGATTTTGAATGTGTGCTGCATCCCGTCGGCATCTTTGACAACTAACTCCCCGCATCGATCAACCCCTTCTGCTGATCCCGTGTGTAATCCCCGCACAAACCCATGTTCAATGCAAGGCCCTTTGTACCAGTCCTCGTCCGTCTCGCCATCACGGTAAACAAACCCATCACAGTCGACATCTGCTGGCAGAGGCTCTGTCATGACCTGCTCCCATGTTGGTCTCCATTTCTTGCATCCCAGTCCTACTCCAGGATACAAAAATAGGATGAGCGCCCGCATATAAATTCCCATTGCATTCACCAGCGCTGTCCATGCATCCTCAGGAGTCTCACTCTCATGGTATGCGTGTTGCGCCCCTAGACAGAATGCGAGTCCTGCAACTCTGTCCACCGGATTGGTTGACACGCGATTTTGCATGTCTGCCAGCGAGCCAAATAGACGGAATAGACGGGTAGTCCCCTCCATGTGCTCCAGCTGCTTGTGAAATCTTGTCAGCATTTCAGTCTCATAGTTTGCATTGTCATCTACCGGCTCGGCATGCATCGGTCCATCTGGTGTATCCCCGGCAATGATCCTCTCATCACCGACCTCCTGAAGTGTCCACGCACGTCGAAACCAACACCGATCACTCTCCAAGTCGCCCTCCTTCAAACTCAATGGCCGTCCCAGCCCACTCAGGTAGATCACAACCCCCTCGGGCCCTCTATACACATGACCGATTGTAGGTACATCCAGCTTCCACTCCTCCGCACGCAGATCCTCCCTTGGGCCCCCTTTCTGTCTCAAACAGAGCACATCCAACCACGTGTATGTCACTCCCAGATTCAGCATCTCAATACGGATGAGATTGAGATTGGCGTCCTTCGGGATCGGCACGGGCCATTCCTTCCCGTTGATAGGCGTCCACACATCCATCCGATCCTTCTCATCGACCCACGCATGCGATATCGGCCGAGGCCACTGTTCCCAATCAGCGCCGTTCCTGATCCACCATGGCACCATGCGATTGCTGCACAGGTCCCATACACGTCGAGGTGGCGGAGTCCGTTTCATGAGGTTGTCCCCAATCAACGCTTTTCGTCGCCGCTCCTTGTCCTCCTCTTCACGTGTACGTAGTTGGTCTTCGATGGTGCAATCATTGTCACTGTTCCATACACCGCGAAGACGGCCATAAGCAGTGCCAAAGTCGTAGTTCTTCACAATGCAGTCTCCGAGAACGGACAAGACGGATGGCGTGTCGAGTGTGTGTGACGTTCCGAGGGTGGCATTCAGTCGATCCAAGACCCCTTGAACGCCAAGGGTGGCACAGGGAATGTCGGCGAGGGAGGATGGTATGACAGGCATTCGACCAGTGTAGTTTCGTTGCTTTGGAACTTTGATGGTCGATTCCGCTCGGCCGGTCTCAATGGTGGCGGAGATGGTGACTTCGGGGAGAGTGTACTGGAAATGTGTTATCAATTTCTACACTGTTTGCATTGCTGACTGACTTACCTCAGAATCAGAGTCCCAGGATCTCTCAGAATTAGAACCATCCGACGCCTTATTGGAAACCACAACCGACGACGTTGAGAGTCGTTCCGATTGCAACTCCGACAACGAGTCAGGTATCGCCTCCGAGATGGAGCCCCCATTATCTGAGATATTCTGGTATAAATTCTCCTCGTGAGAGTCTGAAGGTGCAATTCCATCGACATTCTGGTCCCAATTGGATGTTGCATCCGGAGATGAATCCTTTCGTGCCCGCGGAGTTGAGAAGACAGCGCGCAAGCGTTTCCAAAACGATTTGATTCGCCCTGGAAGCGGTTGGTCTACAATTCGAGATTTCGCTAACGTCGTTGGACTAAATGCTCGAAATGGCGGTAAAATAACCGTACGCACTATTTTTCATTTTCAGACTTCAGATAAAAGGTGTAGAGCCAAGGGTGGCATGCGCCGGGGCAAGCAGAAATTGCAAGGAACTAGTACTGCCTGGCGCGGGGTGGAAGCCAGGAAGCACCCTGTGCACAGGCGGATATTGAATTGAATTGTCCCTGTCAAGAAGGATTCGGGAATCGACAGTCATGTGAATCCATGAATGTCAACACATGGAACCACGGAAGTCAGAATCTGATTCTCAGCGCTAAGCGCTAAGCTATCATCACATGTGGACGCCCAAAAATACCACTGAAAACTCTACACTGCTAGTCTTCGAGTGATCGCCTATCGATCTCGGTGTGAATACGTTGCTTTCAACCCGAGTATAACTGTTGTAACGTCGAGTATCATATATAATGCTTATGGCCCCCATTATAAGGAGGATATATCAGCAGGTCCAATCTCATAATCGTTGTAAGCGCGGAAGCCCTACTCAGAAATATTCTTTCATACCGAACAATACCTTTACCCCATTGTCACCAACTGGCTTGCATTATTCCTCCATATACCTGTTGGTGAGTCGGACGTTCAGATGCCGTCACTCATTCAAGATTGGGTTGACCTTGACCTTCCGACGTATCCGAAAAATTGTCGAAAAGCCCATGGACATGTCTACAATGCGCAAAAAGTCGACTATCCGAATGCCCAAAAGTTTTGCGACTACTTACTTGAAGCTCATGATTCGCAACTATTTCGTTCAACGTTCAATCCCCAGGGAACCCCGGTGAACACAGCTGGTATAGAACTACAGCGATTTTTCGATTCGAAATGGAAAGTATTGTCTCCTCTTCATGAAATCAGTCAAGATGAAGAGGACGAAGAGGCTCTCAGCGATGATGAGCATTCCCATATGTTTCTCCTTCCCACGCTAGTGATGATGTCTGACGCATATCTAGGCGCTATCGCCGCACTCGAGGACCAATGAATGACGACTTGACGGAGCTCAAGAACCTCAAAGCGAGCAAGGATAAGAAGAAGCCGAAGAAAGAGAAACCTCCTCTCATCGACGTCCAAACCCAGCAAGCCCAAGCCACTCCCTCCATAGAAGAACGGGAAAGAAAGCAGGCGTCTCCGAAAATGATTTCCTCGCCTTTGATCAGAAGAAGGGGCTTAAAGAATTGTTTGGGTTCGATGATAATGATGTTCCAATAGAGAACTGTGTCAAGTAGCCGCCGCGGCGTCGCCCGAACATCCGAATAGATTTTGAAATTCCTTAGATCCTAGTTTAGACCACCATGCACCCGTCGGCCAGCGCGGAATCTTCTCATCGTCCACCACGGCCCCCATCTAGTGCATCCCGACGTCAGCCATCGAGCCGACCGACGTCAAGTCTATCGACACGACTTCCAACCAGTGCAAGCACCGTCGTTCCACGTCCTGCTTCGAGCGCGTCTGTTCCGCCCCATTCTCGTCTCACACAGCGACCACAATCACGACTTGCTCGTACGAACTATCAGCGGCTTACCGAGCTATGCGAGGATCTCGTACGAGGAGTCATTGGCGATGCAGATCGGGAACAAGTCGCGTATGCAGCGCGCTCGCTGAGTGCGGAGGGCATGACCCTCAACAAAGCTGGTATTATTCTTGGTGAAGCAGAAGTAGACCGAATGATTCGTGGGTCGGAACGGTTTTTTGTCTTGATTACTTATTTCTGAATATTTCTTTCAGACACGTTCAGAAAGCGCGAATTCAGTCCCGGGATGCTCTTGCAGACGCTCTTCAAGTATCCCGCAGGTTGCTGAAAATGCAAGTAGAGAAAGGTCATGATTTGGATCAAGAAATAAAGGTGCGACGCACGTCTTTACGTCGGTGACTGAGTGTTCATTGTCAGCAGTCTGTTCATGTACCCTCACATCTCCAATTACTAGTAAGGCGTCACCAGAAGATCTACGCGCATATATTAAAAATTCTTTCAGCTCGCTCTGGCCAGTCCACCCACTGAGGGAACCCTCGCTCATGCGTCTGCGTACCTTGTTTCACTAACAGAGACTCCAAAAGTACCCGAAACTCTGACATGGAAGAAAATCCTCGAAGAAGAGCCCTTTGAAGGGGAGCATTGGGAAGGCGTTTACGGCTTGCCTCCGGGAAGCGTCAAGAATTGGCGTGAGCCTGATTCACAAAGCGACGTTTCATCAGTGCTCTCGCTGGACTCGGAGGACTTGGATCTCGATGACTCTTCGGAGTCGCTCCCTACTCCCCCTCGATCGCCCTCGCCTTCACCGCCTATCGGTAAACCTACGCACGACGTGCGGGTGTCGATATCTCATCGCAAAGAGGTAGAGGAGCTGCAGTCGCGACAGTACTGGCGGACTGAGTGGAAGATACCTACCGAAGGCATCAACACAAAGTTTGATATCGGTGATGCAAGCACTCTAGGTATGTTATCGCTTCTCTGTGTTCATGAGCATTCTCACACGAGAGCAGGGCCCACTTTGCAGAATGTCCTAGGGAGAGACGGGCTTGGCTTACCGACAGAGTTGTCGCATATTCAAGACGTGAGTAACGGACCTTCATGTTTTCTTCTGCGCTCATACGTTCGGAAAGCGATATATATATGAGCATGATGCAGTGCGAGAAGTCCTGTTTGCGTTGCAAGGACGCAATAACATAATGCTTCAATGGCGACATGGAGAGTACCGAACATCCGTGACTACTCCCCGACTTCTCCACCTGTCTCTCGCATCTCAGTCATCAATTCTGACGGCTTTGGCTCGTCCATGCACCTCTGTCCAACATCTTCGTGACTTCATCAGCCATGTCTTCAAGACGCCCGGCGGTTCAAAGTCAAAGACACGAACACTTGAAGCTTTTGCTGATGCTTTGGATTCAGAAATACGCATGTGGGACACTTGGTGTGCCGGTAAGGAGGAGGCGATATGCAAAGCGGCGAACGGCGTGTCCTCTGATGGTGGCTTGGTCGTAAGCTTACTCTCCCTAGAAATGCAGATTCGAGACACATTTGGCGGGTCATTCTTTGTCTTGCTGGACGTGGTACGAACAGTATTTGGAGATGACTATTCCACCAAGGCTCCATCGTCGACGGTAACGGCATCACTGTTGGACCATCTCTTCATTGCGATGCAGAAACACCTGGAGAGAGGTGAACGGATAGCGGCCGGCGTGATCATGAGGGTGTTCATCAGGAGTGCAGAGCCATTATGGGGAATGGTGGGGCGGTGGCTAAAGGAAGGCATGGGCGTCGGCGATGTCGATGATTTGGATGATGAATTCTTTATCGAAAGTAACGGCCTTGGATCGGGAGCATTCGGCGTAGGGCTGTTAGACCCGGATTATTGGGCTGAAGGGTATACATTGAGGTATGAAGATGAAGAAGATGGCAGTAGGAAGGGTATACCGACGTTCTTCCGGCACATTGCTGAGCCTGTTCTTGGGTCTGGCAAGGCTGTGGGGCTGTTGAAGGCCCTTGGTATTAACTCAGCTCAGGATCAATCCGTCCAGTGGAACTGGCGACCGCTTGCTGAGCTTGTGGCAAAGGAGACAGGACAGGACGAAGCGCAAGGACTGTTCTCAGTGTCCATCGACACATTGTCCAGTCTTATTCATGATGAACTGGCGCCCTATTGCCTTATAACGGGATCCTGGTTATCCAACGCTATAGTGGAGGAGTGCGATCTATGGAGACACCTGGGAACCATCGAGAATCTTTTTTTGATGATGAAAGGCGATGCCATGAGCCATTTCTGTGACGGCCTTTACGCTAAAGTCCGTGTCTCTCTCACCATCATCAAGGGGATGGGCTGTTTGATCTTTGCTTTTTTTAGATGGACACTCAACAGCATTGGAGCGACTTCCACTTCCTCAATGCTACCTTCAACGATGTGGTGGAAGCTGGGACCCATGTTGGTGCGAAAGAATGGGTGCAGTTGTCACTGGTACGGTTCTCGTACCGTGGCAGCCGGGAAAAGGTTGCCGCAAAGACTGTAAAGGCCCTTGATGGTCTTCTCTTGGAATACGCCGTGCCATTCCCGTTGACGTACATCTTCACGCCCAGAACCCTCCAGGTGTATGGAGAAATATTTGTGTTCCTTTTGCAGATCAAACGGGCAAAGAACGTGCTGGAGAGGATTCTCGTGCGTGGCGATGATAGGAAAGTGGGAAATGAGCTCAAGACCTTCTATGCGATACGGAGTCGACTGAGCTGGTTTGTGAAGTAAGTATCTCCTTTGTTTATGTCACAGAGCTGTATGCCCACTGACCGGACCAACCAAAGCGCCCTTCTTAATTTCTTGACGACCTATGTACGTTTCATTTACTGTGCTTCTTATAATTCCTCCGACGATATTACGATATATAGGTCATTCATGTCCAAATCCTCAAATTCCACGAGGCAATACGCGAGGCAAAATCGATGGACGAAATGATACGTTTACACGACGAACAGTACGTGGTATCACAATAAGGAACGTCCCCTAAACTCACGCACACACGCTAGTCTGGATAAATTGCAAGGGCGATGCTTATTGCAGAGCAACGTCAGTGTTATGGTGGAGATCAGCTGTTGCCGAAGCTAACATCTCCATAGACAACAGCGCTTCATCGCACGATCATATCGATATTAGACATGTCCTTGCACTTCAGTGAAATGTTCGTAGCCTTCGCAGGAGACACTACCACACATGATATCTCACGGCACTCCCTTATCACGAAGCGTCGACGAACGCGTGGACAGAAGCGTGCACGCAGGGATGTCATTGGCTTTTCCCAGTTTATGGAAGATGCCAGTGATAGCTCTGATTCTGACGAAGGATTTGAAGATGTTGTAGCACCGGAGTCATCCTTTTCTGTAGGAGCTTCGACAATATCTTCTTCTATGGATGATGGGGCGGTTCGGCTGGATAAGATGTCCTCTGAGCTGGATGCCCTTGTGCGCTTTGTACGAAGAGGGGCCGAGAGCCTTTCAGGAGGGACAGGAGACGCTGCCGCCACATTCGGTGTCATCGCATTCACTCTCGAAGACTGGGACATCTAATTCCGAGAATCAAGTCATATATAATACACTGGTCTGGTAAGAAACTAAACGATAACATAACTTTGTCTAATAGTCTATTACAGCTGAACCACCATGGTTGTCAACCCGACGATTTATGCCTCCAATGAGAGCCTTGATAAGATATTCTCCAGTTAGTTGTCCATGGTGTTCGGTCGTGTCAACCATGTCCTGTGAATGTATCCGATCAGCAGATGATATGACGCTTAGAGAGGGGAAACTGACCCGAATGTTAAACTTATTACGAAGGTCGTCATCTAGTTCCCTTAGGTATCGAGCAGCTTTGCTCGACTTACCGATCTGAATGAACTGGATACCGACCTGTTCATCAAATCCATGTTTTAAGCTGTGAGAATCGCCTAAACAAGATTGTCATACCTGCGTCTGAGGGAAATGCCCGTTGTCGAGGCGTTTTGCCATAGCTGCAATGACCGTGGCGGGATCATCCGCTGAGGCGCAAAGGTGAATTAGTAAGGAAGGCCCACGGCTACGTCCGTGATATGCTTACTAGCTTGGCCGTCGGTTATGACGATGTAATTCCTATGCTTAATCAGCTTCAACTCCTCATAAGTCTTGGACTCGAGGAGATGAAGGTAATCTCCCAATAGATCATCTAACCTCCCTCCTATGGGTGTGACACCTTTGGGACTAACAGAGGACAAGAGCGCCCTGACCTGCTCGTCAGTCTGAAGGCAGAAGTTACAATTTTGCTGCAGCATGATACAGTCTCAAAGAGTCACCTTGATGTTTCTTCCGAACTTGGGGTCATTCAGGAAATAGATATCTATGCCGTCGTCATCATATCTACCAGCCATGTCTGCCAGGTTTGATAAAGCCTCTGTAGCCTGAAATGAACCTTTGAATATGTTTCCCCCAACTAGAATATCACGTACTTCAGTCCAAGAAGGACCAAGCATCGAACTGGAATCATCTAGGACAATGACAGTATCAAACTTCCGCAACATTTCAAGAGCATCTTCAAGTGATTGTTGTCGATAGGGAGTACGAAAATCTACTATGCGTGTTAGAGGGTAAAACAAGACCAGAACCAGTGAGACGTGCTGATGCTTCTTCGCCGGTTGGCTATAACATGATAGATTAGACAGAACACACATGGCTCGAGAAAAATAAGCATACTTCTTGAAGGTGAAGACGGCTGTGACGAGGAATGCCGCTGGCCTGCGAATTGATATAGATGGCTGAGATTCAAATTCGAGCTTGAATGACTTGGAGTCAAAAGTTGAGTATCCAACCGAGGTGGTGTACGTGAATATGGTGGAGGTGGCGGGATGTCATCAGCGTTACTGCGACGAACTGTGGCATTGGCAGATCTACTCCGTCTATGGCCAGGATTCGGTGCTGCGTGTGCTGAATCACAACTTCTGTGTACCATATCACTGTCGTCGGGAAGTACTCGGACAGAAAACTTGGGTGGGATGTCAGCGTCTTTGTATCTGGCAGAAGACGAATTTCCCATTGCCGCGCAAGATTGAAGGGTTAGCTTTTTGGTTGATGTGGGTGGAGGTGGTGGTAATAAACCGGGATGCACTTGACGCCAGTTTCGCTTCTGATATAGGAACTCGCGGCCAAATATAGAAATGCGGTGACCATCCGACACCCGTCTTATGGAGTAAAGCATTTGAGACCTACAGCACAATAACCCAACTTTCTCTTTTGTTCCTGTGCGAAACTCAATAGTAGTTCATGACTCCATGTGGCCTCTCCATTACAGCTATACTCTATACGACCGCTTTATCATCTGCAGACTCTATCTATCCAAGATTCCAAGCACGCCAAGTGTGGCTCCGAAGAAAATACTTAAAAAGTGTGGTTCCTGCTGCACAGGTTCATAGCTGCCGATCAGGGCGCAATGAGTGGTGCAATTATGATGATAGAGAAAAGAGGAAGAACTCACGCGGAAAAGGAACGAAAGCTGCATAGCCACAATTAAATAAGATGAATGGCACAAGGTAGAAGAACTTACATCCGCTGGAGTTAACCTGCCCATAGCCTAGAAATTTTGAATGAATCAACAACAGCTATTGATCAGCAGAAGGACAGCTTACAGAATCATCCGGTGACAAGGTTGCGTCGACCATAGCCGACTTCTTCTCCTGAAGCTGGTTAAAGTTGTCATCACCGCTCCTCTCGGTTAGAGCAACGGCACACCGCACCTGCACAATCCGGCTCTCGATGCTATCTTCAACCACCAATTTAATTGCCTTCACCGGCCGGTGTTGTCCCAAACGATGGATCCGGTCCATGGCCTCTGCATCACGCTCCGTGAGAAGGCTTACGTATATAGATACCGTGAAGACTTACGGTACTCGACCTGTTTTATGTCAGTTGATTATGACTAGGAGATGAAGGAGCCTTTACTTACAGCAGGATTCCACCAACTATCCATGAGGTACACCCGAGAAGCTTCTGTAAGGTTCAGAGCCACACCTCCGGCCTTCAAGCTGACAAGGAACACGGTAACATCAACATTATTCACTGCATAACAGCAATCATGAGACCCGTCCAAGAGATATGGGCTTCCAAGACTTACTGAAATGTTTAATGGTGGCATCACGGGCCTGTGGACTCATGGTCCCTTCAAGGCGGCAAATCTGTATCACATGATGAGGATAAGCACTGCTAGAACAAGAATAAACAAACGTACTGTAAATCCAGCTTTCTGGAGCCTGAAAGCGATAAGATCAAGGAAATTAACAAACTGACTGAAAACGAGGCTCTTCGTCGTGGAATCCTGCATACGCAGATTGCTTAACTCTTCTACGAGCGCTTCAATCTTCGTGGAGGATCGCCACGTGTCGATGTTGAGTCGGCCAAGAATGCCTTGTCGCGCTTGGGCTTGTTCCTCTCCCAGCTCCAGGGCAGGCGCCTCCAGATCGATAGTCAAGACTAGATGACATACGGGGCATGCCGGCTAGAGCGCGACATTAGCGAAAGTATCGGAAATGTAAATCGGGACTTACATTTTGCTCCACGGCAGTGTTCAGATACTGCTTGATACACTCGCGGTCGAAGATGTGCCGGCACTTAGACTGAATGGCATCTTCGGCAATGTCATTACAAAGTCGGCAAACGGTGGCCTCGCTCTCATCTTCTTGGATAAATTTATTAGCGTTGGTCTTGCTCCGAATGACAAGATCCGGGTGACAAGCCATTTGCCGCATACGAGTAAGTCTATATACGTGAGCGTCAGTTGATCCATAAGACAGGCGCGCGCTTACAAGCTGAAAATATTCGAATAATCTGTACGAGACGTAAGCACCAAATGCAAGGCAACAACGAATACCTACTATTGAGGATGGTTCCATGATCCAGGTATGTATTAAATTGCCTCTTAGCATCTGAGAATAGAGAGGTATAGAGCTCTTTTTCTTCCGGACTGAAATAGTCTCGGCGGACAATCACGGTACGAGGGGGTAAGCCAAGATCGTCGGCGCGTTGGAGCTGTAAACGCCCAGTGAGTCCCGCAAGGAAGGTCCGAAGATGGAGAAACGAAGCATACTTTTGTCCTACGCAGCATCATGCGGTCCAACAATACCTTGAGCTTCTTAAAGGCCGGTTTGCCTGGTCCTTGCATTCCGTGCTTCTGGATGGGCGTCAAGATTTCGTTGTTCCAGAAACAGGTCTAACAAAGGTTGCTGTGAGTGGGCCATCGCCAAGCATGTATACACCTACGTGTTGCATCGGGCTATGTCCGCAATCTGTGTAAACGCCTCAGAAGTTGGGAGAGAGGAAACGGCGAGTCGACATTACCGTCACAAGTGCGCTTGTCTTTGAATCGCCAGTGCAGTGATTTACAGGGACATCTTTTACCTGACAAAGGGCCATGAGGGTGACAGATACTAGAAACGCAGGAGCCTTACAGAAATAATAGGAAAATGGATCGCCACCCAAAAATCGAACGAGACTGTACAATTCTCCAACACGATTCTGCAGCGGCGTCCCGGAGAGACACCAGCGGTAATTACCCTGCAACTCAAAGGCGGCCTTAGCTGTATTAGTTGCGCGTTCTTTGATATTGTGTGCCTCGTCCAACTACGAAATTCATTTTGTGCCTGCTAAAACCAAGATACTAGCCACTCACGATGATTCGATTCCACTGTATTTGATGCACCGGTGACTTTTCGGTGACGAGCATTTTACGGTCACCCTTTTTACGTTCGAAGCCTTTCTCTTGTTTTCGGAAAGAGCTATCAGACGAATTCAGGTTCACGTATTCATAGCAATTTGAGGAGACAAACCTCTCCAGGACTGCGTAGGTACTTAAAACCTATATAGCCATTAAGAGCGCGAACAGCTACATGCATATGCAGGTAACTTACCACGTCATACTTCTTGAGTTCTTTGACATCGGATTCTCGAGCATGGCCGTGCCAAATAAGAACCTTCATGCCATCAGTATGAGCTTCGATTTCGTTCTTCCACTGCATGATAGCGACGGTCGGGCTATCGAGAGAATCTATAAGTATACCAAGCTACAGCCGCCCGATAGAGCACATACGCGATGACAAGGTTTGGTTTCTTTCTATCAGAAATCAGAAGAGCGATGATTTGAATCGTCTTGCCCATCCCCATTTCGTCCTGGATAGGAATACCATAAGCTACATAGTCCGCGAAGAGTAACAGTAGACCTACGGCAAGCATCCCACCATGCCATACACCCTGCTCTTGCTGTTTCATCCAATACAGACCCTCCCGTTGGAATGGCAGTAGCGTGAGCTTTATGTCCGCAGGCTGGTCGGCTTTAATGGGCACAACAACAGGTATAGATTCTTCCAAATTCCCCCAGACATTGCAAAGCTCCTCGTGATGGTAATGTAAAGCGATGGTCGATTTTTCCGCCTATGACGGATGTCAGTGGCGAGTAAACTGAGTGGACGTTATACTGACATAGGTAAGCCTCCTGCCTAAACGTTTTCGCATCGCCTTTTCTTCCATTCGAGTCGCTTTGGTCTCCTCGAGGTTTTTGTTTTTTGCCTCTCTGCGGAGCTTTCGCAATTCTGCGAAGGTCATAACTTTAGGAGGGTCCGCAGAAGCTTTGGCTTTGGCTTTCCCTTTCCCTTTCCCTCTCCGAGAGAGTGGTTCGTCATCAGACTCGGAAGAGAGGTCGCCAAGAAACTCCATGGCCGAATCATCGACATCTATACTCCTGTTCGCACGAGTAAGTCGGCGTTCAGCAGCAGCAGCACGAAGAGCTGCTGGTGACATTTGCGCAGAAGAGGACTCCCCTGCGTCCTCGCTATTTGTATTAAGTGAGTTGCGGACGGCAAGTTGCAACATAAGCGCTTCTTCATCCTCAGAATCGGAATCGGCGTCGCTGTGGTCCTCGTTACCAGGGCCTCCAGAGCCTTCAAATACCGATTCATCATCTGAAGCAACGAACTCAGATCCACTGGTATCGGACTCCTCGAGATCTCGGTCTTCATCGTATTCTAAATTGCTGTTTTGGTCGTCGTCATTGACGGCGGTGGCTTTGGGTCGCACGGGGGCTTTGCCCTTGTTCTTTGCTGGAGACTCGACCTGGTAGAAGTCAGCGAGCAGATCAGCATAGAAGAGGGAAAAGGCTTACAGCAGCATTCCCCTTTGCCTTTGCTGCCCGTGCAGGCACCTCGACGTAAACACGATTTCCTCCCACCGCACGGCGTTTGGGTGCCTGCTTGCCTCCTCGCCTTGGTTTCTCACTTGTATCACTATCGAGGTCTTCGCTTTCGGCCTTACGCTTCGACAACGCTCTTGAAAATCTTGCTCTCGTCGTGGCGACCTTGATTTCTTCCGCCTCCTGATCTCCGTCAGAGGTCGGGGGACTGTCTGCCAAGGACGTTCTTGCACTGAAAGTGGGAGAAGGATTTGTGGTGGTCGGTGTGGACGAAGCTTCCTGTTGCTTGCGCACTGACTGCCGAGTGACACGGGCCATGTCGATGTCTCTCGGATGAGCTAAGAACAAGGTGGTGGATTGCAATTTTCACGTTCCGCCGGGTCCGACTTGTCACAGCAACCTTATTTATTAGGTGACTAGATCACGTGCTATGTCACGTCGTGGCGAAATGTCGGGATTGACGGGCCGGCCGATACAATATTTTACGGAGGCAGCTTTTCACACATATGTAGTACACAAAGCAAATGAGGAGCACGTAGAGAAAGGGAAACAGAGCTGTACTGGCCAGGTTATCATCGTCTGAGCAAAATACGAAACAATTAGTGCATACCTTAAAAACGATGTCCAGAGTGATGGCCTGGATGTGGATGTGGGTGAACCGTCTGTACGTGATGCCCATAGCCATGGCTATGTTGGTATGGATGTCCCGACGGGCTGACAGGCACATTGTGATGTTGTGAATGTTGACCGGCGTATGGATGCGTGCTCTGATGCGGCGGCGGCGGCACTGACTGCTGCGAAGGTCCCCCCGAATTAGAAAATGAGAATGGATTCTGCTGCTGTTGTTGCTGTTGCTGTTGCTGCTGCTGCAGGGCACTAGCCATCTGCTGTGTCGCCTGTTGTTGTTGCTGCTGGGACATACTCATGATATCCTGCAGCTGCTGCATATTCGCGTTCATTGCATCTTGGTAGTTCGCCTGAGCCTGTTGAGTGATGGCTTGTAGCTGTGCTTGATAGTCGACACCGGGCGGTGTCGCGGGTTGATAGCTTTGATTCAATTGAAGATTCGCGAGCTCGCTAATGATAGACTGATAATCGACACCAGGCGCCTGCTGAGGTGCCTGTTGAGTGATAACGTCAATGATAGATTGATAGTCGGCTCCTGATTGTCCCTGCACAATACCCTGGAGTTGCGAAATATCAAACGCTCCAAGGGCATCTCCGACGTTTAAACCTTGGAAAATGGTCGAGAGACCAGAAAAAGCGTCACCACTCAATACTCCGCTGGTAAGTGAGTTCAGAGCGGCACTACCAGCATATTTCAATGCGGCTTTTCCAGCAATTTTCCCCACGTCAGTCAACAATGATCTATCTGAAACCGTTGCAGGAGGGGGTGGCAGAGACGGAGTGCCCTGGAAGGAACCTGCTGTTGGCAGAGGAGTGGGGGGAAGATGGGCAAGCTGTCTTTGAGTCTCCGGTGGGGACTGTGGGAACCGAGTTATTGTTGACGGTGATGAATGAGGTGGAGAAGGAATCGTGAAACTGGTATTCACGGCTGATGTTGGTGGCGAAGTATGAGGTGCACTAGAATGTGCCGAACTAGTTGGGTAATGTGCAATCGGAGGTCGAGAGGGTATCGTGGGAGGTGAAGGTACATGAAGCGGAGGAGGAGGAGGCGGTGCTGGTATGCTTGCTGGCGCTGTTCGGTAATGTGAAATGGGTGGTCTCAACGGAGAAGCAGACGGTGGAGGGTTATGCTGGGGAGGATGTGAAGAAGTTGCAGTAGGGTTTGGCGTCGAATAACCTTTGAGCTCTCCACTCGGATCTGGCCGACGCGCTATGAGAGATACCGTAGGAACATCTGTGGGGCTTATAGCGCTGGTAGGAGCTGGATATGTTGATGCACGTTGGTGACGGTAAATTTCCGGAATTCGTGAGGGAGTAGGCAAAGTCTGATGTGTTTGTGCTCTGTGAGGCGCGGGAAGACATGTGTCCGAGCTGTTCGAAACGGTCGCGTTTTCAGAGTGGACAGTTGGAGTTGGACGAGACGACTCGGTAGCGTCTTGAGAACTTGACTGCTGATCACTATATTTCGGAGGAAGCGCGCTGGCATATAACTTCTGAGCAAAGCTCAAAGGCTTCTGGGGAGAAGCCGCGGCCATGGCAGGAGGCGAAGGAGTTCGTGGTACGGATCTATTTTGCGATTGATACGAATCTTCGTCCTCTCTCTGGATATCAAACCTGTAAAACATAGGAGTTGGCCCTAGTTAGCCCCCGCAAAATCCTACACGCCTT
This sequence comes from Armillaria ostoyae, assembly GCA_902506015.1. Taxonomy (NCBI): domain Eukaryota; kingdom Fungi; phylum Basidiomycota; class Agaricomycetes; order Agaricales; family Physalacriaceae; genus Armillaria; species Armillaria ostoyae. Next base: position 2,175,569 of record LR732083.1, read on the forward strand.
AGACGTTACCAGACGTTTCCCCTTGACATAGACATGAGAAGACAAATTCCAGAAGGATGAGGCAGTTGTACTCACTGTTCATCATAATGGGGAACCCAACCTGGTGGCAACGGTCTACCGTTCAGACTTTCCGGGGTACTCATTGCCTATACTGTATAGACATGGGAAAAGTAAGAGGGAAAAGGTATGTATCAAGTAGCCACTCGTCTTTCCGATCTTTATACCATGTCCATGAGGGCGAACTGTCAGTTTGAAGCCGGCTCTAATTTGAAACTTGAAACTTGACGTGCAGGGTACATAGTGCCTGGATGTACGGCCACTGCCAGCATGAACACGTCTCATAATTGGCAGCGCGTCTAACGGCGTAACGATATGGACCCTTTTCAAAGAGGCACATTTGAGCTACATGGAATACATACATTCAGTCAATTAACCCTCCATCATCTCTTCAGGCGGCGCGCCCTGCCCTTGTTCTCTATCTTTCCGCACAGCTTGCACCACATCGTCCACGCGGAGTAGCATACGAGCAGCCTACGAATAAGGGAGTTAGTATACCAGATATGGACATGTAGATCCATTCCTTACCTCGATGGCTGTCTTCAACGTCTGAATCTATCCAACACGTCAGCATCGCGTTTTCATTGTATAGAACGGTATTACCTTCACGCTTGCCGACTCGTACAAACCATACACCTTCATATCAACCGGTTTGCCTGTATCGCCGTTGACACCCCAGGAGTTTTCACCAGCCGCATGCTTAGCCTATGACAAAAGTTCCATCAGAAATGAACATGCTAGAACAACCCGATGTCGTACCCTCAGCTCAGTCAAAACTCGGATAGCGTTTCCACCGCTATTCTGCACCAGTGTGCGAGGAATAACTTCCATCGCATCAGCTACGGCTCTGAAGGGCCATCCCTCAACACCCACGACGCTTCTCGCCTTAGCATGCAGACCAACACTGATCGCCATCTCTGTTGCACCGCCACCAGGCGCGAGAAGAGGGTTGAACACGACGTTCCGCGCAACTGACATGGCATCAGCGAGGTTCCGGTCGATCTCGTTGAGAATGTCCTTTGATGGGCCACGAAGAAGTATCGTGCAAGCTTTGGGATTGTTACACTCTGTCAAAAAAGTGAAGTATCTTGGAAAAGAAATGAGATACAAGAAAGTGAAGCAAGATAGATACGTACTCATCACCGATCTTCTCAATGTTGAAAAGACCACAGCGAGTGCCGACATCGGATTCCCGTAGATCCTCTGCTCGGTTAACGATGGTCGCACCGACAGCGAGAGCAATACGATTATTGTCCGATTTTCTTACTCTGCGAATCGCAGAGACGTTATGCTTCATAAAGAAGTGCTGGGCGATGTCTAGCATGATTGAAATGAGGACGTGCATTGGCAATAAAGAAAGTCCAGCACACCTGAGACGCCCTTTTCTGTGAGCACCAAATCCGGCTTGAATTCCAGAATCTTGTCACACAGGAGCCGTATCTGCTCTTCTTCGATAGCTTGTGCCTTCTCCCAATCTTCAACCTTGGAAAATTCCATGTTAGTTTGACTCTCGCCCTTTTTATACTCCAGTGGACAATCGAGAAGTATGATCCGAGGATTGACGATACGTCTTCGCATGTTGGGATGCGTGATATCCTTGTTCAGCATAACACCGCTCAACACTCTGCTCTGCTCGATCTCACCCCCGGGGACCTTCTCCACTCGCGCATAACGCTTGATGTCTACTGTTTTTAGGCCATTTTCCTCCTGAGCGACCGTCCGTACAGCCTGCAAGGCCAGTTTGCACATGAGATCAGACCAACGCATGACGAACTTGGTGCCTATCGACGTTTTAATGAGGGCTAGCATTTCTTCATCATTAGACGTGTCGATGGGAACCGATATCCGCTTGATGATTTCGAGCGCCTCTTTGAGGGCCTTATTGTACGCTGAGATGATGACGACAGGGTGGATGTTGCGTTCGAGCTGCCCAAGGGACTGTGCAAGAATTTCCCCGGCTTGGAGATATGAGAAAACCCAGAGCAGTCTAATGTAGCAGAAGACACACCAAGAATGATTACACTCGTCGTTCCATCTCCACATTCTTCATCCTGAGTACGACTCAACTCAATCATATTTTTCGCAGCTGGATGGGCGACATCTATTTCACGAAGAATTGCATTACCGTCATTTGTCAGTCTGTGAACAGTTCAACAGCGACAAAATGGAACGAAAGGCAAGGAAGACAAACAATATGCCTCCCATCGGATCCAAGATCATTTTAAGCATGGCTTTTGGGCCAAGACACGTCCGGATAACATCTGCAACAGTCTTCGGAGATAATAAGAAACTGTTGCACTGCGATACAGAGGTGGTGAGCGAACCTTGGCGGCAGTGATATTTGAGATCTGGGCTTTTCGTCCTGACTGCCGTTCAGGCGCAGTATCTAAAAGAGCCTGGTCAGAACAGCAGAACACAGAGAAAGAAAGAAGCTCACTCATAACAAAAACAGGTGTTTGCCCAGACATCTTGTGGTATTAGCGTCCTGGAAGGCAAGACGAGAGAATAGGGAGTTTTCTAAGTTGAAAGTACGCGTTAAGGGTTTTGATGACAAATATACAGAATCAATAAATTCTTAAATTTATTAAATAATAAACAATCCGTTGGTTGTCACGTCCATCTAGCGCAGATTCCCAATGACCGCGGACACGATTTTTCACCACTTATCGGCCTGTAGTGGATATGCGAACTTTCGAAACTGGCTGTCAAGAATTCAATATCCAAGAGTGCGAAAAATGCCTGCCGGACGGTAAACAAACAATTTTCCAGTTAATTCCTACAAGTGCGAGGGATGCTAGGTTTCTTGTGCTACGGATCCAGAATCACCTACCGTACGCCTCTTTCTCTCGTACGGGGTGAGTTATTACTTCTCTGTACGATGCTCTCTTACGCGCTGGTTTTTCAGAATACTGACTACAAGGAATGCTGCTGGAGAATTACTGATCCATCCGACTGAAACGATTGCCAGCGGTTTCCCATACCGATGACGACGACGAAGCTACCCCAAAGAAGCCGAATGGACGTACAAGGGCGATAATCATAGCGTCCCTGCGGGCGTGCGTGGTGATTCAAATATTATATTCAAGTGTCAAGGCAAACCTGACGACAACCAGCCTCTGACATCATCCCCTGAAAGCAATGTCTAGGCCGATTTTTCCAATCCAAATTTCCTCTGTGTTCCCTTCTCGCGCCCGCGTACATGCAAGAGGACTACCGACTCCCAATACTAGAAGTGCCTGACTCAGGGATCTCTTGAAACCGCAATCTAACCCTCTAACTCGTGCTAGATATACGGCGATTTCACAAAGACCTCCGTGCCCAAGTCTGCGAGGGTCATGTATGCGATATCGACATCAGCATTATAATTGTTGCAAATCACATATTGGCAGTTTGTCCAGTCCGACTTCGATGAAAAGGTGCCACTATAACACTTATTACATGTATCGAGATGTTCCTGTACAAAATGCAAGAGTTGAGCGCGGCGCCATAAATTATTTCTTTGTTCCTTGATTCTTTGATCAGGATTTACTCTTCAAAACTTCCGTGATATGAATCATGACCCTGCCAACCGAAGTCGCACTTTCGTTGTCGGCCGTAGTTCAGCTTGCACGCTAGGAGGATTATTGTTATTCTGGCCAAAAGGGTGCAAAGATGCAAATGCGTGTGGTTCCAGAGTGCAGCGATTCCTTGCTGTCTACTCTGATGGCACAGCGCACGACATAATCGCATACGGCGGTTGAGTTCCCTTCTTGAAAACGTTTACTACAGGTATTAACTTGTCGCCAATCAGACCGATTATGTCCTCGGGGATGGCAATCACTAACAGTATGTCTGCCCCCGGTATCAAGATAGCAAGCGCGTGCGCCCAGTACCGCGTAGAACGTTTTACCGTGGTCGACCCCAAACTTATGCGCTCAACCATTCTTTGATGCGTTTCAACAAATTTTACCCAACTGCTGCGCGACTTTGACATATAAAAAAACTATGGAGATCAGACCGGCTATAGTCTGAATACTACTAGATGCGTATTCTGATTCTGATGACGAAACACTGCAGATCAGCCATAGGCAGTCTATGAAAACTGGCTTTCTCATACCTAAAAAACCTGCATGCTCATCATGGGGAGAAAGAACCGGGACAATGGGGCCACCGGCTACCCCAAGCCACGGGTGTACTAGTAAGGCTACACCGCTATATCATATCGTCCCTTCCCCAGCGAAATCAGAGTACAAGTATGGGTAATCATAAAAATAGCATTTATGCGTTTCTTTCGTCTAATGAAGGTGGGCCATCACAGCGCTTCCCAATACAATGCGTCGAGCCATGGAGCACGAAACAGCAAGAATAACGATATGCGCGGGACGCTGTTAATTACGAACACGAGTGTCCCGAGCGGGGACCGGTGCCGTGTTGCAATCAAATATCTCGGAAAGCCGCGATCACCAACCCTTCACGATTACGAGATGCTGCGTCCCTGCATAGTATAAAACCATGCCTTCGCCCTACCTCGAGTTTGCCTCCCCAAAGAACGATGTCTACGCCAGTGAAGACCTACCCATCGCTTGCGCGCTCTGTGCCCATCTTCTCTCACTCGATATTCACTCATCTATTGACCAAAGATGGTGAACTCATTGGAGGACACGCTCCAGAGCTACCCGCGTTCACTGATGCGCCCTCGGGAACGACGATAAATCGTAGACAGTTGAGGGACTTCAGTCTCGCCCTTGGGCATGGTCTCAAGAACTTGGGCGCGAAACGCGGAGATACCGTCCTCGTGTTCTCTCCCAACTCGCTAAATTATCCCGTTATTCTTCTTGGAGGTGCGCCGTGATCCTGCATTCTTTTGAGGTTCTGTCGTTAACGTATACCATAGCTCTTTCTGCCGGCCTTCGCTGCACCCTCGCAAATAACGCGTATACGAGCCATGAACTTGTTCATCAGTACACTGACAGCAGGGCCCACTTCGTTTTCTCCACAGAAGACGGCCTTCCGACCGTTCGCGCCATGTTCAAGGAAATCGGTGTCGGTGAAGAGGGCGAGAAGCGGATCATCGTGCTCAGCAACAGCTTGGCCTGGGCTGGCGGACCGGATGCCGCTAGTAAGCCCGAATCCGCAGGACTTCCACGCATGGAGGACCTTCTTTCCAGCGGCTCTTTAAAAGAGGAGGAGCAATTCGACGGGGATCTCGCCCATGAAACTGCATTCCTGTGTTACAGCTCCGTGAGTGCCGCCAGGCTAGATTTTTGGGGATCCATACCTACTAATTCTGGCATCCATGCAGGGAACCACAGGGAAGCCCAAGGTAACTATACTACTGTTGTATTCATATATCTCAATGCTGATGATCATCAACCTAACCCTTCAAGGGTGTAGAGGTTAGTGTATTGCAATATTCCTTTGACGTAAATGGCTCATCCATTTAATCTAGACAACACATCAGAATCTCACTTCCGTCGTTGACATCGTCAACGAATCATATCCTCATGAAATCGGAGGATCGATGCTCGGTTTCCTTCCTTTCTATCATATATATGGTGTGTTTGATGGCTTTGACAACTACACCCGTCTCACCGACCTCTCCAGGCTCCGTTATGCTTCTTTTCCTGAATATCAAAATGGGTGATCCATGCTACATCATGCCTCGTTTCGACCCTGTGCAGTTTTGCAGCAATATTCAGAAATATAAGATTCCTGTCGTGCTTGTTGTTCCGCCAGTGCTCGTCTTCCTTTCCCGGCACCCCGGTATGCCTCAGTCTCTCATCTCATAGCCCAACTAACAGCCACCACTTTCAGTGGTCCAAAAGTTCGATTTCTCGGCTCTCAAGCTTTTGATTTCTGGAGCAGCCCCGTTGGGTCCTGATTTGACGAACCAGGTAGGTTCAGGTGTTTCCCTTTTTATCTGAAGTAATCTGATGAAGCTTTTGAAAGGTCACTGAGCGCTTCCGTTCTATGAACGTCGATGTTGCGGTCGTGCAAGGTTTCGGTATGACGGAATCTTCGCCGACGACACATCTGCTCCCGATGACCGACGCTGCGAACAAGACTGGTAGCATAGGTGTTCTGCTCTCGAACTTGGAAGCGCGTTTGGTGGATGAAGGAGTCGATGTTGAGGAGGGCAAGCCTGGGGAGCTCTGGATTAAGGGACCGACCATCATGAGGGTACATTGCTACTTAATCTCATTTGTCGATTTCCATGTTAATCATTTGCGTTCAAGGGATACCTCAATAACGAAGCCGCGACGAGACACACCATAACGGAGGACGGGTGGTTCAAGACCGGCGACGTTGCAATCAGGGATAAGGAGGGACATTTCTTCATCGTCGACAGGGTGAAGGAACTGATCAAGTACAAGGGCTTCCAAGGTAAGTTACCGATACTTAATTTCCTTCTTCGTGTTATTCAACCATCCTTTCTTCAGTCCCTCCCGCCGAGCTAGAAAGTGTTCTGCTAGGCCACCCCGAAGTTGCAGATGCTGCCGTTATCGGTGTGTATGACCATCAAGAGGCCACCGAGCTCCCCAGGGCCTACGTCGTCCATGCGCAACCCCACAAAGTCACAACCGACGAGCTCAAACTTGCGTTTGGTCAAGAGGTGGCGAAATCCATTGAATCCAAGGTTGCGAGGCACAAGTTCTTGCGTGGAGGTGTTGTAGTTATCGATGTCGTTCCCAAAAGGTGAGTTATAGCAGCCTATAGTATCTGACCTCCTTACTGATGAGTTCATCTTCCAGTGCCGCCGGAAAGATCCTTCGGCGGGAATTGCGCGAGCGGGCGAAGGTAGAACTAGCGAATGGGATCGGGGCTACGAGCCCTGTCCCACCCTGTTAAGCACACGGATTATTTGGTATTTAAAGCGGTCATTTTGTTTCTTGTAACTGTATGCATAAACTCAAGCACTTGTACTCGCGATAGACATCTTTCGTGTCAAGATAATAATGTAATGTGATTAGTCCTAGACGGACGTATTACTATTTGGGTGGAATTGTTGCTAGGCCTTGGATTCCACTCACGCATGGACCATCCAGCCGGAGAAACGGTACGAGAGGTGCATCAATCAAGTAAATTAAGAGTTTTTTTGCTTGTACGTGCCGGCATTCTGACCTGTGGCTCTAGGAACACTTGTCGCCTTCTTTGAGGACAAATGATGGATACTAATTAAGCTAGTCCACGCTTCTAACTCCTTCGATTGCAGATCCGTGCCTGTAAGATATTCTTACGCAATGCCGTTGTAGGAGAAGTGCTCAAGACTCTGGAGATGGTCATTACAATACGGAGAAAGTCCCTGTCGGGCATCGTCACTCTTGGAGGCAGACTGGGTTCAACTCAATTGTCCCTGAAATTCCTGAGAAACTGCGCTGCGTGCTTTCATTTATCGTTATCGTCGTTCAAACATTTATCGTTGACCAATGGAGAGTGCTTGCCAAGTCCATTCTTCCTAACTCAGACTTGAGGAAGGAAGGGGAGACTTAAGAACCCGGACCACCTCAGTGACTGTCACTCAACTTTTATACGATGCTCTCTCGCATCTCTATCGTCTTCAGCGCTCTCGTCGCTACTAGCACGCTTCCTCATCACAATTACCGCGGCACAATCACTGGGAACTTGCAATACCGGCGGTCTTTTATGCTGCAAGCCCATCCAAAGAGTGCTCAAACCATTCGAAACTGCAGGTAGTGACTGACATTTCTCATAGCCCTGGTAGGTGCCGACCCAAACTATCCTCGATCTGCTTGGAATCCCTGTGGCAGGTCTGACTGGTAAAGTGTACGCACCCTAAATTGGCCATAGCTGAAGTTACTAACTTGCGTTCTAAAGCGGCGTCAATTGCACCCCCATAACTATACATAACGATGCGGGAGCTCTCGATGTACTGACCAGATTGTATGCTGTGAAAACAACAACTTCGTGAGTAATGCTAACACAAGTGTGTTCATGCGATGATATTTTCCCATAGAGCAGCCTTATTGCATTGGACTGTAATCCCGTCAACCTGAGTCTCTAAATTGCATTCGTCCATCTAATCAGACATCTATCTTGTGTTGTCTGTGTTGGCTATTCGTAAAGCAAAGGAATGAATGCGTGTCAATCTTTGGTCATAATGATTGATCTCCGCTGACCTTGTCATCGTGCAATGACACGCGTTTTCGGGCAGCGAGGGCCGATGTATCATCTCTCAAATCCATCAGCGCGCGGGGACCGACAAACTGCGGTGTATATACCTTGAGCGTCACGTAAACCGCCTACCTGGGGCTAGGAAACAATTCAAGAATCAAGTAAGTCGTGAGACCCACCACTGAGCTTAATATGATAGGCATCGCAGAAACCTCAAGTTATATATAGCTGTACCTTTTAAACAGGCCGTGGGGGAAATTCAGTGGGCCTGGGGTGAGGGGGCGGAAATCCGACGTACCTTGCATCGCATGTCATCGAATATTTCCTCCCCTAACTAACATCCAGTTAAAATCATCGCTCCAAGGTACTTCTCATCGTAACTCGACCATTTTTGTCATTATGAAACATTTCTCGACGATGTCCGACGGGGAACAACGTACCCACTCCAGTTGGAAGCCAGAATCATAACTTCCATCTCGACCCTTAAAGCCGCCCTGAACCGCCACTGGAGGCGGACTAGGCATTGTGCTATTTCACCACCGTTCTGTCTTTCAAGAATCTATTTTTGGCCTAGAGTGCCCGTCAAAATGAGCGCTTTACACTGGGACTCAAAATAGTCTGGGAGTCGGAGAACTATAAATTTAAAATGCGGCGAGGACTCACCGGGTAACCCTCAGACAAGAAACAAAATGTTCCCCCGCGCCTCCACCTTCTTGTACGCCCTTGCGGCTGTCACCAGCATACTTCCGGCACTGATTTCGGCCGTGGTTGTGGGAGACACTTGTACCACTGGTACACTAGAGTGTTGCAAATACGTGGGGGTCAGTTGTTCACTTGCAGTCCACTTATCATTTGACAACGACGACCGTTCAGCCTCAAGATAAGCCAGCTCAAACCTACCTCGAAGCGTATGCAATTCCTGTTACGAATACAACCACCGACATGTATGTGTGTCATAGCCCTGAAATCACTTTGAGGATAATGACTCGTACCCCAAAGCGGCATCAATTGCACTCCTGTGGCAACCCTTGGCGACACTGAGAGCTCTGCGTGCGCTGACCAGCTTGCCTGCTGCACGGGTAAGGTCTGCCGCGTGAGTAACGCCATACACGTCTAGCGATCCCTTTGTGCTGAAGCTGTAGACAGAATGGCGTCGTTGTCTTCGGTTGTACTCCCGTCACCTTGGTTCCTCAATGAACCTATGAGACTGTAGGCATGGAACGACTCGAATGTATCATTTCTTTTGAATACGTTACCTTTGTATTTCCTGTACGGGCCATACGAGTATCGAGGATATAAGTCTGGAACTAAATTTGGTTGTACACTCTAGCGGTGACCGTTGGTGTCGCTATTGCAGCATGTCGCACAATGCTTGAAATACCGATCTTTACTCAGACGTTGAATTGATAAGTTGTCCTCGGCGTCCATCCTTTCACGAATACATCGCAGGATCTGGCAATGGTTTGGTCTGGGTTTAGGATACAATCGAAGATAGATAACGGGTGAAGGATCCGCGCGCTGAGTATAAAGATTTCCTGGTGCTAGGCCTTTTCATGGAGAGACGATATTCACCCAGTTGGTAGAATGTTTCTGCCGAGAGCTGGAAATGAGAATCCATTCGTTTCTTGTAATCACATAACCATTGAATAGAAAACTTGCCATATAACGTAGTACATTTATTCTGGACATAAGTGTCGGTATGAAACTTCGGCCAACCTGAAGGATTTCTGCAGTCCACCGTCATGTGGTAAACATCTAGACAGTGGCGTCTTGTCACGGAGAGCTTGAGGTAGCTGTCTATAAGGGAAAACGTCTGAGGAGACTACACGAAGTAAGTCATGAGATGGAAAGTCACCTTTTCGCTGCTTTTTTAAAGCATTAATGAGACATCAGTTCGTCCTGTGACTTGAAGCGTACGTACGGCGTCGCAAATGATTGCTTAAATCCTCGTGAGGAAGAGGAGAAAGTCAAGTATCCCTATAGAATGTTTTAAGGGCTAACAAAGGCGTTGGCACTAGATTCCAGCGTATAGATACCAACGGAAAGCGTAGCACCTTGGGCGGGAATAGACACCGGGCTGAACAGAGGGTGCCACAAAGACTCGGGTGCCTGAAATTACTGAAAAGCGGGGCTACCTAAATTTCGTGATCGTGCTGCCCTTCAAACGTCTATCAGATAAAGTCGTTGATTGGGAGTGCCTGTCAGAATGTGTGCTTGAAGAGATCTTTGCTCGGATTTGGGGCTGAGGTCACTCGGAAGTTGAGACATATAAATGAGAAGAAAACATACCAATTCTACTCAGGATCAAGCTCACCAAGTAAATAAGAGGATCCTACTACATTCCAAGCAATGCTTCCTCGTTCATCCGTCCTGTTCTGCGCTCTTGCAGCAGTGAGCACCCTTCCAGCAGCAGTGAGCTCAGCCATAGGTGCCAGAGACAGCTGTAGTGTTGGTTCGCTCCAGTGCTGTAGATACGTCCAGTCTGTGCGTTGTTCATGCAATCTTGCAAGAATAGACAATGACCACGAAGAACTTTTAGCCTCAGCAGGAACCGGCTCAGACCCTCCTGGCTTTGCTTGGAATTCCTATTGCTGGTCTGACCGGAGAAGTGTACGTCTATCCTTCGATGCAGTAATGAAAACTGACTGGTGCTCCAAAGCGGCGTCACTTGCGACCCCGTAACGGTCATAGGTCCCGGGACCTTTCAGTGCAATAATCAACTCGCCTGCTGCACGGGTACAAACTATGTGGGTATCAATAATTCCGAAGAAGCGTGAGAGCTAAATTGACCCACAGAGTGGCATCGTTGTATTAGGCTGTACCCCCATTAATTTAGGTCTCTAGATCTGCCATTGATGGCAAGATGAGTTTAAAGCCATTTTCCTGTAATTTATATATGAGCCGTGAATGGTATAAAGATCGTAACCGAATACCGACCTTTGACATGACCGTGACCGTGCAAGGACTCGAACTGCTTTCGGGAAGGAACCAAACAACCAAATATGAAGGTGATCGATCGGGACTACTACGTTTGGACATGGGAGGCACGGCACTCAGGAGTATCATCATGGCCTTTTTATTTCTCTCTCTTCCCTATGTCCAGGCCCTACAGGATATACGCATTCTGCGCCATTGCTTTCGCTCTTATTCTTTCTTTTGCTAAATGGTCTCGTCTCTCCTTTGACGCAAATTCCTTGGTCTGCCCGTCGCCAGCGGGGCCGCCGACACTAGTAGCTCCTCCACCTCCGCCTGAGCCCATCGTGATCACCCTCGTTCTTATGGGCGAAAGTGTCGCACATGAAGGAAGCGTCGCGATAAAGTCTGCGATCATGCACACGAGTCGGCCATTGCACTTTCACCTCATATGTACCCAGAATAATATCCCGTACCTGGAAAAGAAGTTTGCCTTATTCACACGACCGGCTTATGATATCCAGGTCAGTAACTTAAATTCCTCTTTGTCTGCGCTAATGTAGCGACGTGATTCTCAGGTAACCTATTACCCTCTAACCGCTGAACGCGTACGCGAACGAGGCCACCGTGCTGGCATAGGAGAGAACTGGAACGTCCTCACTAAGGTCTTCATGCATGAATTGCTCGTAGACGTTGACAAAACGATATTCATTGATACCGATATGATATTCCTCGTCGATCCCCTAGAGCTCGTACGTACGCCCAGTCCTCTGCTACTATCCAAATTCACACCCTTTTCCAGTGGAATGACTTTAAGCATTTCGAGGCCCACACACTCATGTCATTCCCCACCTTAGGACCTACCTCCCACCCGGGACAGATCTGTAGTTGTATCATGCTCATGAACCTTGCCCTCATGCGTAATCCATCCGCCATGCTCATGCCTTCAAGCCTCCTCCCAGAAACAGAGCAATCCTCTTTAGCCGCTATGCCGTTCGCTCGAGGAATAAGCGATGGGATACCGAGTCCCATGGCCGATGAAACGGTGTCTTTTGATCCCTACAATCCATTCTTCGCCGATCAGGGTATATTTCACGTCATCTGGTATTACAGACCGACGATGTTCAGGCACCTGTCGATGCGATGGGATGTCAGCACCTGTCGGCAGCAGTTGGGCCTATCTTTGGGCCATTTTGGTGAGGATCTCGAGGAGGATATGACGGAAGAGGAGCATATTGGACGACAAATCGCGCTGGGCGGCAGTGGAGAAGAACACACGCTGATGAGCCCTGGCGTCTTGCACTTGTATGGTGCCCTTATCGAATCTTCTGCTACGATCTAACACTGTTTATTTAGTAACTGCCAAGGCGATAGGGACGACATCTGGCTTTGGGAGGATAATCATAATCCTAGTGCGAAGTTTGGTCCTGTCATCACGACCACTTTACGATACAAGTGAGCGCCGCCGATCTTTCCATTCGTTCCAACCGCTGACCTTTGTACCTATAGATGGGTATGGCTTAACAGGGGAGATGGTTCCGCCAGGGTACAAACACGAACAGACTCTGATGGCAGGTGGTGGGATGAGCGGTTAGCGCAGGCCAACGCTGGACGGTAAAAGAGCACTGTGAACACCGAATCGCACGCAGCCGCGGCTCTATGTATTTTATGTATCTTCGCCACTCAAAAATCAAGTTCCTCGTTCGATATTGACTCTGGCTCCGACGAATCAGTTCTGGAATGCAATTGTGACAGCAGCTCGGGCGTCCACTGCCGTTCATTATTTACTGACTGCCTTCATTCTGCCTGATGATCATGGTCGGAGTAGAGTTTTATTCATGCAGGAAATCAAACAAAGGGGTACAAGGATAGATTTTCTACCCTCGAGGCCGTCGCCTTAGAGGCCCGTGCACTAGAAGCGGGAACAGCGGAGGTGGTGGCAGTGCGAGATCGAAGTGTCGGAAAAGACGACCGAGATTCCTCTTCTATGCACTTGAATGTGGCGGGAATCTGCCTTCATACTTCTAGTAGGGCTCTAGTCCTAAAAGACCCTGACAAGCACCCTCAACGTCGACAATCTATCATCATAGCCGTCAGTTCAAGGGAGGCGCCTAAGGATGATATTTTACACACTTCCTTGGGGGCAGATACGGTGAGCACGATGGGATCCGTTTTTCCCACCAAGACCTCATCCTGAAGACAATAAAATACAGGAATAAACAACAAGGGGCAACGAACGAACCTCAATCCTGATCCCTATATTATGGAAGGCCTTCGGATACTGAGGGAGCGGAGGAACGTAGATTCCTGACGGGAGAAATGTCATGAGGGCAAAAGAATCTGGAGGCGCCTATTGTCCCGTACCGGGTTCAATCGTGATAACCATACCCTCTTGGAGACTATTATCTAGCGGTTAGAAATATGCGAAGAGAATAAATAGACGCATTCACTTACTGCGCCGCCCGGCTGATGGTATGTGACTCGTGCAGATCTAAGATGTAAAAAAAAACTTGAACAGAGATGATCAAGTGAGAGAATCAGCATGTACGAACCGATACCAATCGGATGGCTCAAGGAGTGCGGATACAACTCCCTCGCCAGATCAGATGTACTGACGCTGAAACCGATCTGGGCAAGTTCAGCCCGGAGAAGTCGGCATGATGTTGCGTGAAGGCTGGATAAGGTCTCTCCGGCACTTTCATGGCACAACGCAACGAGGGCTTTCTGTGCAGACAGGACGGCCGCGTATAGATCACGCTGCGGTTTCGTGAAGGTTCCATTGGCGGGATACGTGCGTGCTGAAACGAAAGTAGGTTAGCACGATAGGTATCTTGTGGAACTGCGGGTACTTTACTAATATCGGACGCGTAACCACTGGAAGAAGGAAATAAGCATCACCAATCACAATCTAGTAGGCACACGAACTTGTATTCGCATCCTGCATCGATGAGAAGTAACTCGTCATTTTGGACTGGCATATTATTTGACGTATAATGTATGATTAGAGCATTCGGGCTACAAAATGTTTCAGCGTCGGTACTGTGAACATCCCGTGAAAGGAACATACCCGGAAGCAACAACCGGGACGTAAGCTAGACGCTGAGCGCCATCTAGACAACACAGATACTCAAAATGAGCACACAACGCTGCTTCTGACATCCCGGGATGTGTGAACCGCATGGTCTAAGCGCCTATTTCAACGAAACAACACACCAAAGAAAGATATACAGGTCTTTACCTTGGCATGGGCACGTCCGCTGATGTCCGCCGCGGCTCGCATGACGCGTCTTTCGGCTTCGCTTTTGATAGCTCTCAATGGCGCGACTTTGGACTTCAGCGGTCGTCGTCGTGATCCAGAGATGGTGGACATGGTCGTGTCTATCTCACGAGCACGTTTCTTGAGAGGGTTTGATAGATATTTGAGGAGCTTTTTGTGCGCAGGATCGTCTTCGTGAGACTGGGGGTCAGAAAAGATGTGTGAGTAGGAGGAGGCTATTGAGCCTAGATGTTTGGGGAAGGATGCTATGGGTTGGGCATCATCTGCACGAAAGGCTTCTCCGGCAGCGCGAACTCCCGTTCTGGTGCCGGACCATTTCTCTTCAGATGGATCCTTCTCGTTAACGAACAAAGTCATGGAATATCCACGCGAAGTTGAATTCTTCTCTGTGAAGGCATCAGTACAGAGAAAGGGGGCAGAGATTCACGGCGTGGGCTTGTTGTTCCACACATAATTCCCCGCGACTGCTCGTAGACTTTTGAACTTGGCAAAAACGAATTCCTGAATCCAGGTTGAGGATTTATTCCTCCGGTGTTTTGTGAAGAAGAAACAGTCATTGTTTGCTGATTTCCGACGTCGGTGGGCATGTCTCATTACTGGGATCCATGTTCAAAATGTCGAAAAGTGTTAAATTTCCATGTTGGAATGTACAAGCCCACGCCGTCACAGTACTTACCGAGAATAACGGCAGAATCAGGCTCCTCAAAGCCGGTAAGATACCAGAAATCTGAATTTTGTCGGTACTTGTGACTTGATGTTGTTCAATCGGTGACGGGGCAAGAAACGCGAAGGAACTCACAATATTTCTGGTCGACAATGTCAGCCTAGCTATCAACCAAAGTATGGACTGAATACCACGTACCTCCGCTCATGAACGTCACAGGTGCCGCTGCCGCGACAACCATGCTGTTGTCCGGTAGGCTTTCCATGAGTGCTCTCCGCCGCCTTTCGTATTCTTCATGTGGTATCCCAGCTGTCAACTCATTCGGCTGAACTACAGAGAGAACGTATGAGTTGGACGAAGCCTTAGGCCGAGCCGAGTACCGACCTAGGTGAGGATGTGATGGGTGAAGTGGTTGGCCGTAAAGGGACGGTTTTTGTATCAGCGGTCGCGACAAGGCCTGGCTACCAGCAGCAATGGTAGTGGCGAGGGCCTGGGCATTGCGCCGTACGGTGGCATACATAAAATTGGCGGCCACGGAAGGACAAGGAAGAGATTAGATCATTTGTTTGGCACTGTCCTGGGTACTTGATTGTATTTTCAAAATTGTTAACATGCATTTCGTATTCAATGGCGAACAGAGCAACATATATGCTACAACAAAATCCCCTCCCTCGAATGCTCCTCATTACTCGCATCTCCACAGTCTATTTCCGAAAGGTTGACGCAAACCGAAGCATGAGTAACGTAGCCCCATCTTTAGATTGCGTCTAGTGATGCGAGATTCATGTGGTGCTATGTTGGTCCAGATGGTGACCGGAGGTAGATTGCAGGAATGGTATCATTAACACGTAATTGCGTCGGTGAAAACCACCCGTCGAAAGGCAGATGATTGAATATAATAAGATATTTTTGCCGGTCATAGGAGGTCGTAGTCATCCAGCTCGTCATTGTAGGACATGATTGTCCGTTTGAGTTTAGACGTATCGACCCAGGTGACAAAGTCCTCCATTCGTCTACGAGACCGTCAGCAGCGATCAGACAAGAGAACACGGTACACACCTCGTCACCAAGAACGCAGGATCTGTAATGGTGTCCGGCCCGACTCGAACATGCCCCTGCTCTATAAATTTTGCAGCCTGTACCGTTGAGTGCGAGACTCCGGTGTAAATGGGAGTACACTCACTGCGCTAACAGTTTCGGTCATCTTGGTCATGCACATGAACACGGCTAGACGCCGGCGACAAAAAGCAGCGACGGTAATTTTGTCCACGTCGCTTAGTTTCGCCGTGGAGTTGAGGACCCCCATATCGTACAGTTTCGCCAGGAGCTGGCTCTCCATGCGAGGTCGGAATGGGTCCTGTGCAGGCAAAACCGAGACGCGGTGGGCAAAGGACCTCAGAGAACCGCAAAGTTTATTGTACCTGTGGCCGAAATGTCAGTGACGGCAACGATAACATGGGACGAAGACCTGCTTGTGGTAGTCCTCTCGGTCCTGGACATGGTAGCGACGCATAACCTTAATTTCACGGAGATTGGCGTCTTGTTTCCACTGGGACGAACATTAGACAGTGAAAAAACGACGGAAAAAGGCGCATACATTGAGAAAATCGACTTTTTTAAGGAGCTTCTGCTCATGATACTTGAGCTTGCGAACCATGACTTGCGGCGGTCGTCGTGGTCGTCGTTGTCAAAGCGTCGTTGACGGCGACGAGGTCCGGAGTAGAGAGATACGAAAAAGGAAGAAGAAGCGAAGCACGCTCCCACGTGGGAACAATTCGTTGAACAACGAGCGCTGGCCTCTGACTAGCCTCGTTTCCCGCACTTCTCTTCTTCCCCCGACGCTATCGACGTCGCTCCCGAGGCATTTCTTGTCGTCGTCGTCGTCGTTCTGTTCGTCGAACTCCGGTGTCGCCAGCGTGCGCTCTGCCCTGCCGATCACCACAGATTTCCCTTTTTTTTGACATCTGTCTCGGTGTCTCTGCAGTTCTCCAGCTCGCAGACTGCATCCAGTCTGCGTCGTTTTCCCTGTCTTTTATGTGCGTCTACACGCTCGAAGACTCTATTTGCAGCCGCCTGTCTAGGTATCCGACCGTCGCAGTTTCTTCCCGGGGCAACTTTTTGCGAACATGAACGTCAACGTTCGACCTGAAATGCTGCGTCAACCAAGCATGGGCCAGCCACCGATGCTAGGTCTCAACAGCGGCCCTTTCATGCAGTCGCCTCCCCAGCCTGGCCAGCAGCAGCAACTGGGTATGCCATCATCGAACGTGCCGCCAATGGGCATGTTGGGCGGCGGCCCACCTAATCAGAACCCGTCTATCCAGCATCAGCGATATCCAATGCAAGTCCAGCAGCAGCATCCATCAGCGGGCCCGACACAGCGTCCGATGCTCATGCGACCCGTCCAGCCAATGAATCCGCCCGCCGGTGGCGCGCATATGGCAAGTGTTCCTTACAACTCGCTTTGATATACTATTCACTTTTCATCTGCTCTTCATCTCCTTAGAATATCAATTTCGGCAACGGTCCTATGATGCAGCAGCAGCAGCAGCAGTCTATCGCTAATCGTAGGGTCTCTCATGGCCAACCACTACCACCAGGCGGCAACCACATAGGCTCTCTGCCCATGGGAATAAACCAGCAAGGCAATATGCCTACTCAAATGCGACAACCCCAACAGGCACATGGACAGCCACAACAACCGCAGATGCGCCAACCCTCTGGTCATATGTCCCCCGAGATGGCGATGGCGATGAGGAGCGCCAGTGGCAATCCAGGGCTTCCCCAGAACGTTGTCAGAACGAGCTCAGCACCGATGGGAATGATGAATGGTATTTCTCAATCAGGTCAGCCGCAGTCTATGCCAGGTGGGATGCAATCGTCGCATCAGAACAACTTTCAGAGTCCAGTGCCACTTCCTCTCCAGCATCAGACCGCGCAGATACCTCCTTCGCCCCGCCCCCCTTCACACCCATCGTCACATACCCCTGCTATGAATATGGGCCCAGGTCCGTCGCAGTCTGGCATAAATCGGCCCCAGATGCCCACCGACAATCCCATGGCCTTTATCGACTTTTCGACCCCACAGTTCTCAGCACAGACACCATCGGGAGGCAACAACCAATTTCCCTTCGTGCCTTCATCAACTCCACCAACGCAGATGGGGGAGATGTCAAGAGCACTACCAACTAACATTGCCAATACGCCGCCGAACCGGACCGCATTCCAGCTGACTCCAGCTCAACAATTTGAACAGATGCAGCAGCAAGGAACTGAAAACAACTACAATAATTCATTTGGTATGCCGCCTCCTCCCCGCCCACCATCGCACAATCACCACCACGCCTCGCTACCGCAGTCTCAGCCGTCCTCTCATCCTCCGTCACCCTCCGATAATATAAACACATATCCCCGACCCGGTTCTCGACCGCGATCTCAGGCCGGGCGACCTTCCTCTTCACATACGCCCCGTATCACTCAGTCCCAGCTCCCTTCAAATAACGCACTTGCGGCTGGCGGGCGCATACCGTCCCAACATACCGGCCCCCAGCCACAGCCTGGACTCCAGCCTCCACCCGTCCTGAACTCTAATCAACCTGCTGGGCCGCCAAGACCGCCGAATCAGCCCCAGGGCAATCTTGCTCACGGGTCTCCGGCCTCTTCGTCCACGGTGTCATCGACTGATCAGCACCCGTCAGCGCCTCGTCCCCCGCCCGTAAGCGTGTAAGTTTGAGCCTTTTTCGTTGTCCATGGCATGCCTGAACATTATTTTCCATATAGTGTGACAACAGCACTTGGGAGTGGCCAGGGACTCACGCGACTATTGCAGTTTAGTGGTAACTTATCGAATGAGAACAAAACGGTACGTACAGCTCGCTTCGCTTATTGCCAGGCACTTATTTCTATGATAGAAATTGCAACTTTCTTGGTGGAATGACCTAATCAAGGAGTATTTTACGCCAAGAGCAGTCATGAAAATAACCTTGTGGAAAGATAACCAAAAAACTGAAGCAAAGCCATTTGGTATGGCCTTTTCGTGTTATCGATTCGCAGATACTGACTGTCACTCGCTAGAAATCGGTGTTCCTATATTACCCCGCTTCTTCCTGGTGACGACCCAATCAGGCGTCAAATCCATGACACTAACTTTGGACGGTGCTCGAGAGCGAATGTATTCACAAGGTCACTCTGTTGTTGAATGCGTAACGGCCGTCTGGACATACAAATACAACAACGGCTACACAGTTACTCTGCGGGGACCGCTGACGGCACATGTTGTGGTGGCATCACCGCAACCTCCTGCGACCAACCATGTGTTGAAATTCGATGATTTCCAGTTCGATGCTAACTATCACGATAAATTTATTTCTATTGAGTCTATCATGGGCCAGAGAATGATAGAATCTCCAAAAACGCCACGGATACGCAATGTGCCTACACCAGGACCCAATGGTATCTCGAACCAGGAGGATGAGGATAAGAAGTGGGAGGAACCTAGAATCATCATTGAACGAGGGTCCATTCCAGGGGAGCCTGTCAATGCGTTTGGGATACCGCAAGCCACGATGCGATGTTTGGAGGTTCGTCCTTGGTTCTGATCGCACAAGTGCCTCGATTGACACTTGTTTGTTTAGTTGGCCGAAAGTGTAGCGCAGATGACCGACCTGATAACCTTCTCCAACGACACAAAACTGGGGCCAATAGGTTCGTTCTTCTCTTCTGCCAACATCGATAAAGACTTTTAAAGGATACGATAAGATGCTCTGAACAAGTATGCAGACCGACTGCGAGGTTCGATGCCGATTCTACCGTCGCTCTCCGGAGGTCAACATATGATGAATGGGATGAACCAAATGAATACCGGCGTTGGCATGATGTCCCATCCTTTTGCTTCATTTCCCACTGCGAGCCCTATGGGCTCGACAACACTGTACTCTAGCGCCCCCCCTTCTGTGACCAACCCAGCCCCACTCCCCCAACCTCAAGCACCCACATCTTCGATCAGCTCTCCCCAAAATGCGCCGCCGTCAGCCCATAACTCGCCGACGAAGCAGCACAAGACGATTCCGCATAACCAGAATGCGTCGTCGTCAACAGCGTCTTCGTCGACGCCTACATCGACGGCGAACACGCCTGCGCTATCGAATGCCTCGTTGAAGCGCAAGCAACCATCTGGCAATATTTCACCGACGACCGGATCAGATCAGCCGCCTCCAAAACGCGCTACGCGGAAACGAGGAAGGACTACTGGTGGGGGATAGCATCTCCAAGTCGTGTTTATCTTTTGGCTCATATTTTGCTCTCCGATTTGCATCAGTTAATTTTTGTGCACCATAGATTGTAACTTAGTACTCTACATGGATATCTTACTTCTACCAGGAGACATTTTGTTTTATGCTGTTGTTATTTATATTTCCTTGTAACCTGTACTTACTAGCGAGCATTTTTGAAAACCAATGTGTAATGGGGGTTGATAATCCTGATTGTGTGTTACGGCATTCATCAAGTTCCGTGTGAGTCAAATGACGGTTGTGATAGGAATATCAGCTAGCCTTAAGCTCTTGCGAACTGCTTTCCAGTGTACATTGGATTAAGATAAGATTGCAATAAGTAGCGTACTACACCGTCCCGTATATCCCAACCATCCTCCACGTTCGTCATGACACGTACTCGTGTGCAAAGTCACATTGATCGCCATACTTGCATCTGTTTACGGAACAATCAGTCTCCGTCCGGTTTTAGACATATGTTGATTCAATGCTCGCCTTCCTGCCTGAAAGAAACTGCATGGTTTTCTTTTATTGTGTCTATACCCATCGTCAGTTCGTCCACCCCGACCACGGCCGCGGCCCCGTCCTGCTCCACGCGCCCCTCTTCCTCCGCCGCGCCAGCCATCTGACGCGTCGTCTTGCCCATATTCGGCAAATCCCACCGGCTGCTGTGCCCAATTCTGGTCACCACCACCGCCGAAATTCCCATTCCCAAATAGAGTTGGATTCAGTTGTTGTAGAAGCTGTTGTAGCTGCTCCGGCGCCAGAGTAGATAATGCAGATGCAGTAGTCGCGTCAACAGGAGGTACATTAATATCTCCATTCACGTGCGGCGTCTCCATCGTGCCCGCCAACTGGGCAACAAGGTCCGCTACTCCAAGGTTTGATGGCGCTGGCTCGGCATTATTCCAGAAGATGCCTTCGACATCAGGTCCCGACGTCATCGTCTGTACGTCTCTATCGACTTCTTCATCCGCTATTTGCTTCGCAGGTTCGCCTGGAGAAGGGGGGATATGTGCCGAAGTCATATACATCGCACCCAAGGCAGTTTCTTCTCGCTGCTCTTGCGTCGTCTTCTCCTCACTAGCATCTCCTCGCGGCCGTAGCTCGATATCAATCGGTATGTCAATCACTGTTCATACATTGTCAGCTGGAAGAACGCGCAGCTAAGACGTCTTTAACGCTTACACTGAGGTTCAGACCAGTCTATCGTCTCCTCAAACACATGCTGATGAAGCGCAGCGCCCTCACCCTTTTCCAATTCCCGTGCGCTGTGTGCAGTATGCATACCCTAGACCTCGATATTAATTTTACAATAAGATTGAAAAGTGAGCTGCTGACATCTACGGGATCGTCATCATAGACAGCCTTCTCTATGAACCGTATTGACTCAAGATTGCTATCGGGAGCCCATGACACCGATTTCTTCTTCTTACCAAGTTTGCTAGGACCAGGCTGCGGAGGACTGCTCGTCGTGGCCATCGGCGGTGTCGGCGTGGGAGCAGGAGACTCCTTCCGACTCTTCGCCATCGACTTCAGAGCCTCCTGGAACGGGTCGATAGATAATGGCTGCGAGACGTTGGTATCAGGCTCCTTCTTTACCACAGGCGCCTTCTTGAACGTCGGCAATTTCGGTTTAGGTTTTGGTGCAGAGAAAAATGATGAATCCGACTTGGCATCCTTCGCCGCAGGCGCCGTCACCTTCTTCGTCACCGTCTTCGGGGGGACCAGAGGCACCGTGGCCTTTTTGACGGGTACAGCGGGAGGCTTGCTAACAGGTGCTTCCAGTTTCCGCTTCTTCGTCTTCGGCTCTAAACCAACAGAAAATCGAGCATTAATAAAT
Source organism: Armillaria ostoyae (assembly GCA_902506015.1). Taxonomy (NCBI): domain Eukaryota; kingdom Fungi; phylum Basidiomycota; class Agaricomycetes; order Agaricales; family Physalacriaceae; genus Armillaria; species Armillaria ostoyae. Next base: position 2,197,705 of record LR732083.1, read on the forward strand.
ATTCAGCGTTTCAAACTGACATGACTCACCCTCGCTTTTCGTGTCATTCGCGACTTCAACGATCTGACGCCATCTTCGTTCGATGTTCGAAGCCATATCCTTGATCGCTGCGTTGCATAGAACACAAGAAACAAGTTAGATACATGTATTTTATCTCATCGTTCAAACATGTCGAGACCCGCACGCCTATTACTATTAAAAGAAACGCCATATGCATATCGGGCATACGTCCACTTGCATTAGGCAGAGAAACATACAACTCACCCGGAGAAGGTGGGTCCTTCGACAGTTTTACTATCAGCTTGCCCAATTTGTACGTTTTCAAAGCGTCAATGTTCAGTGGTAATCGATCGATGATCTGTGAAGCCCATGAGAAACTTTGTGCCTACCATATGTGGCACTCACATGCAAAAGCGGCATAATCGTCTCAACCAAGGTGTTATCGTCCTTTGTTGCGAGCACGGATCTGAGCCACTCGCGAGAGATGTCCATCGCTGTTGGATTCTCGGACCAGGCACGAAAGTAGTGATTACCTGCACCGTCACGGATCTTGGTTAGTATCTCAAGACGGGTAGCAGCATCGACCTCTGGAGCGCCGTAATCTGATATGCGAGATGCCAAGGTATTGACGGCCTGGGCTCCGGTAAACGCGGACGCCTGTAGAAGGGGCCTGATCGAAGTGAGGAATTGCTGTTTACGTTCCTGTGGGGTGGAACCTGGTGGCTGAGAAGGTGCAGGTGGGGGGGCTGCCGGAGGGGCAGGTTGTGGTCCTGACGGCTGAGGTTTGCCGTAGAACTGTGACGGTACCATGGTTGTCATTAACTGGGTAGGCGAATGTAGGGCCTGAGGCGAGAGGGTCCCTTGTGCAGATGCTGTTGCTATTTGTTGTGGGTACGAATGTGAATACATATATGGATTGGAGTTGCTGAGTGATAATGAAAGATGCGTGAAAGGGTATGAAGTGCGTGTTTGCTGAGATTGAAAAGAAGAGGCTTGGGGGTACTGTTGAAGGCCGTTTGTGGCTGCGCCATTGAGCGTCGTCAATGCCGGACTGAAAGAAAGTTAGCCCCGTGATACACTGATGAAAGATATGATGATTTACTCGATAATCATAGGCTGGGGCGGTGACTGAGCTTGCAGTGGAGGTGAATGTTGCGGTGCCGGCTGGGGTTGGGGCTGAGGTTGGGCTGCTGGCTGAGGAGGAGATGAAGACGAGGGGCCTGCACTCGTTGCGCCATTGAGACTGGAGTAATTGGACAGAGGGACTGTCGACTGAGCATTCCAGGCAGAGCCGTAAGGAATCGAATTGAAGGGCGCCTGGAAGTAGTTCTGAAAGGATTGGTAAAATGCGGCGGACTGCGGTGAAAGAGTTGAAGGTGAGGCTGTGGCTGTGTGAAGAAGAGTGTCACAATTAGGCGAAACAGCTTGAACACGTTGGACGCACCGGCGAGGTCACCCATGATATCGGCGAAATCCAGTGTTGCTGTCGCTGGCGCTGCCGTCGTCGCCGCAGTCGGTGCAGTCGTCGAAGCCCCTGTCGACGCTGTCCGTTCTTTGGACCAGTCCTCAAGGGACGATGTCGGACGTGATTCATGACGAGTCTGCTGCGACGCTTCGGTCAAGATTTGGGTCTGCTGCTGCGGTGAAATCCATTGACTGAAATAATTTGGGTCCATCGCGACTTTTTTCTCTTCCTTTTTCTTACCGGGTCTTATGGACGGTAAGACAACTACGACGCCTTTAGTGGGGAAAATAAGCACAAAGGACCGCTCTGCGCGCCGCCAATGGTGCCAATCTGCTCGATAACGGCCTTATTGACGTCTTTCGCAGTGGTAGCTGGTCCGTGCGACGCCTTTTGAGTGTCGAATGGCTCCAACAGCGAGCCAAACGGGCGACTAGGCTCATTAGAGCGGCGCTTAAATTTATTCCAAACCCCGATTTGGAGCTCCGGTTCAAAACAAAACCTCACAAAAAATGGTGAGATGTATAAACGAACCTTGAGCAAGGCTTCAAAAGCTAAGCAAAGCTAAGCAAGGTTCAAAAAAATCGTTGACTCGCCGACCCGGGATCTGCCATGGCACCTTCAAAACTGGAACACGACCGTCTTCAGGTATGCTCTCTCCAACGACGCGTCGAATTGGCTTGTTGACACGCCTGTGCAGATGGTACGCGGTCTCGAAGACTTGGTCAAGTCGATGAAACACTGCGTCGAGACGTCGGAGGCGTACCTCACGTCGTACAAGGCATCATTTTCTAGCAATGGGCAGGAAGAGGATGTGAAGCCTGTCAAGGGCAAGCGAAAGCACTCTGACGCGGAGGAGCCTGCTGTCGATGGCAAACGCAAGCGTATCGTCAAGGCGAAAGACCCTAACGCGCCCCGACGCCCTGCCTCGACCTACCTGTTGTTCCAGAATGAAATGAGGAAGGCTACAAAGCAAGACCACCCCAATATCACCTTCCAAGAGCTCACGAGCCTAATGTCGAAAATGTGGTCAGAAATGTCGGCGGCAGAGAAACAGGTGCGGTGGTCGTTTCCCGTACCGCTTGTCTCATCATCATTTGTTGTAGACGTATGTTGATCAACACGACGCCCTTAACAAAAAGTACGAAGAAGATATGACTGCATACAAGGCGCTAGCAAAAGGCGACGACGAGGATGAAGAAGGTTCAGCACCTGCTGCCAAGGTATGCATTCTGTACATATGCGCACTTAGTTGTGCTGACGATGTATTGCAGAGCAAGACGGTCCGTGCCCCAAAAGAGAAGGCGTCCGACAAGGTGAAGGAGAAAGCGAAAGCTGAGAAAGCTGAGAAAGCCAAGGAGAAGCAGAAGGAGAAGGAGCGTGAGACTGAGAAGGAGAAGGAGAAGGAGAAGGAAAAAGAGAAGGAAAAGGAACGCGAGCAGGAAAAAACCAAGACCAAGCCCAGAAAGTCAGCTGCACCCGCATCACCACTTCCGGAATCTGACACGAGTGAAGAAGAGGAAGAGGAAGAAGATAAAGCATCATCATCATCTTCCAGCGACAGTTCTGAGGACGAGAGCTCATCTGAGCCAGCCGCGAAGAAGACCAAAACTTCGGCGCCGGCATCGACTGCGACGACGAGGAAAAGGAAAGCGTAATGAGAGGGGCCTGTTTGTATGATCTTTTAATACTTTTTGTATCCTACTTATGCTGTACTTAAATAACGTTTTGACTATTTAGCGGCGGCGAGATCACGAGACGCTGCGTGATGCAGTGCCGGGAACAAGGTCGGAGGCTTTATAAGGCTCTCTCACTGACCACGACCATCCTTCACCTTTCCTTTGAATGTCGCAACCTCCGTCGTACGGCAGCGAGCCTCAAGTCAACCCAGATACCCGTCAGCTACCCCCTGGCTGGATCTCTCAGTATGACAGCACGTAAGTCTCCTTGCCGTCGCTTATCACGATCGATGAGATTCATGTTTCCACAGCTACAAGACCTGGTACGCCTATTGCTCTCAATTTCTCTCGTGGCGACTCTGACCGTCGCGTAGGTTCTACGTGAATACCCATGTTCAGCCGCCAGTTACTACATGGAACCATCCTCTAGGGCCGCCGCCACCCGCCGGTCCCCCGCCTAGCCAGTACGGCGCTCCATCCGGCCCCCCACCTCCCGACAATCGTGGATACAACCAGCCGCCGCCGCCGCAACAGGGCTACGGTGGATACGGCAATCCCCAGGGGCAATACAGCGGCTACAACCCCGGATACCCACAACAGCCACAGGGCTACGGTGGATATCCACAGCAGCCGCAGGGGTATGGTGGGTACCCTCAGGACGGGTACGGCCAACAGCAGCAGAGCGGGGGGAGCAAAGGTTAGTAATCTTCACAGCTTTATCTGACGGGCTGTAATCCCCCTACCGCAGGATTACTTGGCGGTCTCTTTGGAGGCGGAAAGCAGAACAACCAGGGTTACCCCCCTCAACAAGCCATGTACCAGCAGCAGCCGCCAAAGAAGTCAGGTGGTATCGGCACGGGCGGTGCCCTTGCTATCGGTGCGTATCGCCGTCGTCCTGTCACCTGCTTTGATCCCTCATCCTTTTTTAGGCGCCGGTGGTCTACTCGGTGGAGCTTTGCTCATGGATGCTATCGACGACAACGAAAGGGACGCATATCAAGACGGCTTACAAGACGGTGCTGACTATGACGACGGTGGCGATTGGTGAAGACGGTTCCTTATCTGCTTCGTTCTTCTTTCTTTCTTCGACATCAGATGTAACTGTGCCCATTTTTTGTATTGTTTGTAGTATACATTTGCAATCGATATTTCTATGAAGCATACCCCCCCGGGTGACCTTGGCGTCTCCACAGGGTTCTGTTCTTGGTAACATGTTCCACTTCTTGCACACAGAAAGACGTTAATGGAAGGTCTTCTCACCACAGACGGATACTTATCGATGTCCTATTCCCGACCGTCGCTCTCGTTTCGCCGAAATGAAAGTGGGAGTTGAAGGTTTTGCCTAATTGGAAGTACAGGAGTTTCGCGTCTCGATGCTATGATTGCGTGTTCATCGCGTTCTCGTAGACTATTGCACTATCCCCGGCCCTGGAATTTCAAAACGCTTCAATTGAGGAAATCGTCAGTATCTCATGCTGACATCTTTGTAAGGACGCGTTGTGCACAGCGAACCGCGTTGCTATGGTACCCTTCCTGGCTTTATTTTGTAATCCTTTCGGTAATCTCTCTCCGATTTCAAAGCTTGTAGCGCAAAGGATACGGAACGCCTTAACAACGTCAAACCTAGCAACATCCTCAACCACAGCCAGAGAGATACAGCTTTGAAAAGATCAAATGGGTCGTTCACTACACTCCCTAGGACACGCTCACGGTCACCTCCCTCGATCTCCGGAGAGCATCGAGCGCACGTCTTCGAAGCCTATCAAAGGGGTGATAGTCACACAGAGAGATAGTCCCGAGCATTTTCTTGTCAAACTTGTTTCCTCCGGATCTGGAGAGAAGATACAAGCAATCGCCGAGAGCGAAGGACAAGGCTCATATCCATTTTTACGACCAAGTGTAAGGATAAACTATGTTCGCGCACCGTACATGAAGAGATAGCACAAAGTTAAAAGAACCACACATCAGCGTAAGAAGATCTAATCGAGGTTTAAAAGTGAGCAAATGTTTATCGAAAACGGCCGGCGTGCATATCCACTTACGGAAATGTTCATCCAGGGTATGCCGCGAGTTGGCGATTGCTTTTCGAAGTGGCTAAGAATATTTCGGCCGTTGAGACATCAGAAGGCCGAAATACCTCTTTGGCGTGGAGTCATGGACAGCTAGAAGAACGGATGGACGACCCGTTTTCCCGGTACCGGTTCGTCACAGGCCCTTGGTCATGCCGAGGACCTCAGTTTTAAACTCGAGGTGGACGAGGACTTGCAAACGTACAACTTTCTTTCACATGTCTACTTTTTTGCAGCTATGGATTCTTGCCGCAGTTGTTGCTCTTTTTTCACCCAACTTTCAGAACGGGATTCAATTCACTAGAGCGAAGTGTCCCCGTATTGATTTCGGATTTTCTTGTGTTGAATATGACTATCGTTGATGTTATTATGATCGCGTAAGAAATGCCAACCACGTTGTGTTTATCTTTAAATTGAGCCACGGCACTGATTCCCCAGCTCGTCACAGGTCCTTGGTCATGCTAGCACCCTGATTGCACGAGACTTGCGAACCTCGGAAGTGTTTTGCTCATCCTTCTTTGTACCTTGTGTCCAGAAACCCTACTTATCTTCGTTTGTGCGCGACGCGTGACGCGTCTTGTCTTCCGCGGACTCTAACTATTCTTGTATCTATTCTGCTTATGTGATATATCTTTGTGCGCGTGTGCTATGCCTCGAAGAGACTACAGCAGTGTCTGTATATAATTTCCTGGCGACGGAGGAGAAACTAGAAAAGGCAAGAGAAGAGCACCAGACCAAGCTGATTGTACTTCGAAGAGACTTCAAACATAAATAGGATTACCCTTGTTTTCTCAGTGTCACAGAAGAGAAGAGACATTGATTGTGAAGATAGAGAACAAAAAATGCCAGCCATATCTGCAACTTCATCTAGAACAGGCAGATAACACACAGAAGTTCGCCCGACGGTCTCCTGGCACCATCTTTCCACCGCCTCCCGTTTGTCCGATCCGAACTCCTTGCGAATGATTGTTTCTGCATCATCCACTCCATCCTCTTCCATAGTTACGCCATTAGCTCTCCAAAGCCAGCTAACAAGATTGCTTGCTGCGTCATCAACAGAAGGTGATGGTGATTTTGCCGATTGGTCGACGGCGACGTCGATGGGGTATTGCTGAGAGTTAAAACTGTTGAGGATGGACCGGCTGTCTTCGTCCAACCATAGATGGAGCGCAGTCGCCCCATAATAGAAATGGCAGATAAAAAAAGGTGGGAAACTTGAACGATCGTCAGGCATTCGGATGAATTTGTTTGTCCACAACCGCTTTCCCGCCATAAAGTCTAAAAATTGCCAGTACGCCTCCGTATCTAGCATCTGAAACTGTAAGTGCGCGTGCTGGGTGTCTTGCAGAGACTCGGGAAGGGGAGGCGGCGGGTGATCCTCAGGATATAACACGTCTTCTATGGTCATACAAGCATTGGGAACCTCGATATTAAAAAATAAGCGGAAGATTGGTGACATCAAGGAACAACAACTCACATAAAGGAAGGCGCAGGTTTGGTAGGCTAGCCCTTTGGCGTGAATTTCTCTGTTGATGAACATGGCGTTCTTCTCGTTGTCTATACCATCCTTGAACTGGAGACGCTCATCGATTCCTCTCGCCCGGATTATCGCGTCGATATACTATGAAAAAAGGTAACGCCGCCGGCCGCTCAACAAGATAAATGGACATACCGAGGAGCCTTTGCTGTGGGGTAGAATATGCGCTCCTTGGCACGCATCCCATCGAACGGCTCTACCCCGATGAGCGAAACCATCCAAACGCTCCGCTATTCCAGGCTCTAGAATGACACATCTCCCGCCATCCCGACTGGCAATCATGTCCCTATTGTAGTGCCAGCTCTCTTCAGGATTGATAGACGTCCTGGTGTCACCACACTGAGCATCTGCAATGTGGAGCGCGCCTGAGGGTATGTCGTTAGTAACAGCATGGTAGATGATCGCTTGTGTGTACCTTCCGCCACGAAATCGTACGTTTCATTATCAGCCACCGGCTCGTCCATGGCCTCCGCTTGTAGATCCTGTCCGTATTGACGCAAGTGGCCGGAGGTCCCTGTGACAGCAGTAGCAACATACAGCACCCATTTTCGCCCTCGGCGGGCAGAGGCGTTGATAATGGCGATTGGAATCCTTAGGAGCAGAAACTGTTCGTTGGCCGGTTTGTCGACAGCCATACCCGGAGGCATTGGGACGCGAAGGATAATATACGTCGGTTCTTCCTCGGCTGCGAGGACAGATCGCTCTAGTTGAGGGATACCCATGCTCGCCAAGGTATTAAGTTGCACTTGTGAAAGCGGCATGATGGTCAATGGTGTCATTGGTCAAAGAACAATGTGGGGTAATCACCCTATATAAGTCGACTACTGTTCCAAAGTGAGTCAGCCATCGTCTTGAAACATAAAAACCGGTGCGAGACAACTGTAGCTTCGGTCCGTTAAACAGCTGCTTGTAGGTCGGTTGGGAAAAAAGTGGAAAGTTCGGTAAGTTGACATCGTTAGAATAACTTTTCATAGAATTCGAATCTCCAGTGCGCCGCAGAACGCTCCGAATTTCCCATATTGATGGCATTTCCGGTTATAAAATATGGACACAGATAAAGGCTTGCCAAATGTGTGGTGCTACCGGTGTTCTTGGTATCTGGTGGATCAATAAGTATGAGAATTGTCAAGTAACTGCAGGTGACGTCACCTCCGTCCCAAATGCGAATTCCGGAGCCGGCCAAGCTCTGTGAAGAATCCCCGGTTCAGATGAGTTGAACTCTTATTGCAACATTCTGACCAGGCGGGATTCCCAGCAACGAGAAAACGCTGATGCACTTCCTGCTCATTTTGAACATTCGGATGCTTGAAGTCACAGCAATGGTGCTTGAACAGTGGCAAATGAATGTGCAATTGAAGGAGGAAAAATGTACAGTGAGAACAAATCTAATAAACACAGACAGCGTAACAATACATTTGAAAATGATAGGAGAACCAAGATGGAGGGTGGGGCAGAGCAGCGATTCGGCTTGGTGATGAAAATATTTATGACAGAGCTGGGCAACCGCAACAGGATTTAGGACGCTTTTGATATCAGGGTGGCGCTCAACCCCAAACGAGTGAAGTGCAGACGACGAGTGACAGCAAGAGCTAGCTCCTAATCAGATCAGTGAGTGTACCAGAATGAATGAGAAGAGCCTCACGATGACAAGAACAGATAGGCGCCTAACCTGACCGCGAGGAGGTCCGGGCTCCTGGAGGGCCTCGTCCAGAGCGACATCATCCTGCGTGGGCTGAAGCCATGCCGACGATGAGAATCTGCAGTCGCAACAAGAACTAGGTCACTCACGAGGGCCACAGTGAAACAAACACGGTCGTCCCGGTCAATATCTCCATCATGAGTCGCGGTCTGTAGTTTTCAGGTGAATAAAATGGCCCGAATCGCAGGAAGTGCGCAGACCATCAAAGGATGATTCCTGTTGAAGTATGCGTGGCCATAAGGCTCGTATCGAAAGACGAAGGAAGGAAGGGGGACGTGTTGGTAGTAGATGGTCGCACTCGCGGAGAGGGAATCTGCTTGACGAAGAACTGAGTGCACAGAGGGGAAGAGATGGTCCCGGGTCCGGATTGGGGGCATGATGGGACGAAGAAAAAAAAGAGAGAGGAAAGAACGTGGTGGGAGAATTGACGGTCGTCTTCTCTAGTTTTTAAATGCGCCTGGGCTTCGATATCGGAAGCCGTATCCGTATTGAGCTACTCTCCAGTGTGTTTGGCGTAAACACAGAATGACATAAGGCGAATACACAGCTCAAATTTGATCCCGCGGATGCGCTCGCTCTTTCTAGCGCCATGCCCGCCCTTCGAATCGTCGGTAAGGATAGCGCGTTCCAAAGGATTGGCTCCGATGCGAGGACGCGCGCCAACAAAACTGTCTGTTCATGCCGGGAGCATTCATTCGAATTCGAGACTGCACTGCCGAATACACTGGAAATCGAATGGGAGCAATAACTGTTTACTCTGGCTGCACTTTGGGATTCTCGCTTGTACTGTCTGTCCTCACGTCTGGCCATCTTGATTTTATGCGTATATTCCACATCTGTGTCGCCTACGCTGTCCATGGAGGCAGATTCACAGTCAATTGTGACGTTACATTCGTTACACCTGTGACGATTCGTGAGTCATGGATCCCGCCAATGCGAACCAAAGCTTACAATCATACACCCATTGCAATCTCCAACAGTCCAATGCTCCATCCTCCGTGGTTGCCAGAGCTTGATGATAAGTAAACGTAGTGTGCCTTCAATATTGTTCAAGCGCTAGCAAGAGCTGCAAGATCTGTCTGGGCGTCAACTACCGGGAGTATCATCAAGGACAAGGGTACCCCAAGACCTGAACAAACTGAAGACATACCTCAATGTTATATCCAGACACTGCACCTCCAACCCAATTCAACAAAATCGCCCTGTTGTGACCGTCCCTGGCATCTCGAATATCTTGAGCTCCATAAGCGAATGACCGTAAACCGGATAGACCTGAGGACTGAATGAGCCATCGACGAGCCGAAGATTGCTGCTATATTCCCAAGTTCAAGGACACCGACGGCTGATTTTTGACGTCCAATATCGGTCAAAGGCGATGGTGGACAGTAATTCTCCTTGCAAGCCCCATTGCGAGAACCGGAAGGCTTGACAATGAACAAATTACTGTCGAGAAGCATTCAACAGCAGCGGTGCAAGTTCTACTAGCATCCGGAGCGAAAGCAGAGTCGAAAAGTTTTGATTTCGAGACTTTTGGCCACTTCGCCGCTTCTTTCCAAAATATCGATGCTATCGCCCTGAAGCCTAGGTGGACAGGCCCTAGATGTGAGCTAGTACCAGGAGAGCGAGCTCACCGACTGAGCAAGGATGGTGGTGGTTTGACATTGGTGTGCGTCCGTGTACATCAGTGTGTTGCACAAACAAACTCCGTCCGAATGTCCTGTTCAGTCGCCGGCCACCTCAGAACATTTCCAGTTGGCCTCTTCCTTGGTCTGCACCTTTCCATCTACCTGCGTTATTTTCTAGATTTTTATTTCGATTTTTGCACCCCTCAGCGCCTGTCTCGGACGACGGCAGCTGCCACTGGCTTCACGGCACTCCTATTTTCTGGTTACCTATCCTGCGGACAAACTTCCGGATTCGATAATTCTTTTTTGCCACGGTTGGATTTAATTCCAAGGCCGCCGCCGTCCTCTGTGAATTCAAGCCGGTTTCGCAAAGGTGGCACTTGCGTCGCAGTCACAATGATTGTCGGGCTGCTATGTACCACCGTTGATGAACCACCGTACTTGTCTACATTAACATGGCAACCATCGCATTCTAGATAATGAATCTGGTTTTCCCTTTACTAATGCTTACATCGCGCAACTCATAGCCATAGCAAGCACTCTGGATACTATCGAGTTTGGTCAACGCTCACGATACCAAGCATATAATAGCATGATTATAGCCACCAACAGAAACAAGCTCGCAACTCTTTGATTCGAACCATCGTCTTCAACGAAGTTCGAACATGTAGCAACTTGATCGTACAACCGTTCGCCCGGTACAAGCCTGGTAGTAGTACTGGGTTTATCTGCTGTTGTAACAGTAACGGTAAAGGTTCGTGTGACACGTTTTGTTGCTATTGGAGCCCATTCCATTCGGATTCACTTCAATCCCCTAATATCGGTTCCCAGGTGTGCTGATCCCATCGTTAAGCACGATCGACGATGCTGTTTGCAACGGCGCCCGACTTAACATCAGATTCGCGTACACATGCTTTCTATCCATCGTCCAAACAGTCACAGAGACACCGAAAGGTATCTCAGCTCCCAGTCTAGTCTAGCTGAGGGCGTTGAAACGAAACAGATGGTTATCAGGCTGAAGTACTGTGCCCCGTTGAAGTGAGATAACTTATGAGCCAGTTATCTCTTTACGTATATTGGGGGAACCACGGCCATCCTGACTATATAGACGATTTTTGCCTTTATGGGAATCGCAAGCTCTTATCTCGAATCAGCTGGCCGATAACTGCGGTGGATACTGCCATATCCCCAAACTCCTATCCGTTCGAAGTCGATTGAACCATGCCTTCTCTACGAATCGATCAGGCATTAGCATCCTTCAATGAACACATCGTCACTTGCGCTGCTAGCAGACGGACTATTTATGCAAGCGTGTATATACTGGGGCAATCTTGCCATATATACAACATGGATCATCGTTCCTCTTCCCGCCATGGACCACTACATAACGCACACACAGACGTGAAGCGCCAACGACATGTCTGACACCACTATCAGGGAGACGACTACAGGAAAGGCCAAGACAGAATATAACGGTGATTCTGTCAAGACATCCACAGACCTGGAAGATTTTCTAGATGGTGGATTGAGAGCTTGGTTGATTATCGGAAGGGTACGATATAGCATGGACGTTCACTCGATTTGACCATGACCACTTGTCATTTTGCAGACTATGTGCACCTCCTTCGCAACGTGAGCGGCAATCACATTATCTTAGCCTGGCTGATTAGATTTCATGGCCCTAGGATCGGTTTCGTGAATGCGTGGGGAGTCAGTGTGCCTTTGTCTCAAATTCAATAAGTATTTCAAGAATATTACGAAGAGACCTTGTTGAAGGGCTCTAATCCCTTCCTGCATCTTCCAAACACATTTATCAATCACTGTTTATTGCATGGATCGGCTCTGTCCAGGTACCCTCTACTGTCCATCACTGTAGTACACTGGTGCCTGATATAATGGAACAGTACGCTCTAATCTCAATGCCAGGTATAATAGTAGGCCACATATTCGATTTCGGGTACTTCAGAGTCCCGTTCATACTCGGGACCATCCTGCTAGTCATATCAACCTTCCTCATTGCTGAGTGTTCCCAGCACTGGCATTTCCTGCTTTGCCAGGGCTTCGCTAGCAGGGTTTGTTTTTATCTGCGTTCACCTCTTCGCTCTTTGATGAAAGACCTGATTCTTAATTGGCCTGTGGAACGATATTTAATTGCGTCGTAGGTATCATCGGGCATTGGCTCTGACGACGATGAGGGATCGCCATGGGTTTGATGACTGCTAGGGCATCAATCAGCAGTACAGTATTCCCAATAGTTGTTCATAAGCTTATACAAGACATAGGGTACCGACACTCCCTTCGCATCTCAGCTCGCTCAGAGAATTGTACCTGGAAGATTTCCATGGACGATACGAGTGATTGCCTTCATCCTCATCTTTGGCGTGGGGCATGGGTACTGTCGCGAACCTGACAATGGGGCGCCGACTTCCCCTCCCAAATTCACCAAGAGGGATCCCTAACCTGAAAGCATTCATAAAGCTTATATACGGTCTTTTTACTTTCATCGTATTTCGGGGGGCGTATTCAGGTGAGATTGCTGTTTTTATTCAGCTGGCACTTCTGATGCCTGCGTTCCGCATTGATGCTGAGGGATATCCGGTGGAGAAGTATTAATGGGTGGTAATTTCCTGGAATCCACGGCTGTATCCTGGGATCATGGGCGAAGTCCCAGATGAATATACCGGATTCCTATGCTGAGCGCCGTATCGATTATCTTGGGTTCATAATAAGTAGTCAAATGACGACGCTGAGTGCTCATCTTTAGTACAAGGCTTGAAGAGAATTCAAAGACTCACATCCAATATTTGGCTGCTGGCGTATCTGGAGGTATAATTGTATCCTCCTGGAGAAGAGCGTTGTTGAGGATAACGGTTAGAATACGCCACGGGAATTAATCCAGTTCGGACGATAAATTTCTGTTGAAGATTTGAATACTCATAGACACAGACATGGAAAACGTGGAGTTGGAAAAACAGAAGAAAGTTCGCCACCCTAACCCGTCTGGAAAAAGCCGACACCTTGAGTCTCCCAGAGGGGGACTCCTTGACCTGCCATAATAACGATTCTCTTTGGGATTCGACAGAAGTAGATAATATGAAGGATACTTTAGTAGAAGAGAAAGTCGGCGATATTACTGTGGCAAAAGGACGACCCCGAGTTACATACGAAAAAGCACGCGTGTCTACGCAGGCCGCTGTGAGCGGCCAGAGGCGATGCAAGAATGTAAATAAATCAGGAACCAGACAACGAGGGAGACATGTACAAGAAAGGCCAATTACACGAAGCGGGGCGTAGTTGGGCAAGGGGAAAGGGCACGCGTTGGTGAGTGCAGATCCAGGACCAGTGTGTGTAAAGAAACAAGTGGTTTCAACGACGTTGAGGGCGAGAGGTATGGAACAAAGTACCCTCGCAGCTTATTGTAGAAGGCGCAGTGGACGATCTAATGATGGTCCAATGGGTGCGCTTGCTGGTATATTTCTTGTGTTAAGGTCCATGAAAGCAACGCTACGGGCGTTAACACGTGCGGGCAAGCTATTCCAATTCCGAGTCTCACGCCAGCTCTCTTGAGGTTGATGGACGTTCTGATTCCACCACGCTGAGCGTCCGTAACGTGGAGCACACCTGAGGGCATGTCGTCAGTAGCAGCATCACAGACAATCGCTTATGCGTACCTTCCGCCACGAAATCGTACGCTTCATTTTCAACAACCGGCTCGTCCATGGCCTCCGTTTGTAGGTCCCGTCCGTCTTGACGCAAGTGCCCGGAGGTCCCTGTGACAGCAGTAGCAACATACAGCACCCATTTTCACCCTCGGCGTGCAGAGGCATTGATGATGGCAATTGGGATTCTGAGGAGCAGAAACCGTTCGTTGGCCGGTTTGTCGACAGCCATACCCGGGGGCATTGGGACGCGAAGGAAAATATACATCGGTTCTTCTCCAGCTGCGAGGACAGATCGCTCTAGCTGGGAGATACGCATGCTCGCCAAGATATTAAGTTGCACTTGTGAAAGCGGCATGATGGTCAATGGTCGAAGAACAATGTGGGGTAATCACCCTATATAAGTCGACGACTGTTCCAAAGTGAGTCAGCCATCGTCTTGAAACATAAAAACCAGTGCGAGACAACTCACTGTAGCTTCGGTCCGTTAAACAGCCGCTTGTAGGCTGGTTTGGAAAAATGCGGAAAGTTCGATAAGCTGACATCTGTAGAATAACTTTTCATAGAATTCGAATCTCCAGTGCGCCGTAGAACGTTCCGAACTTCCCATATTGATCGCATTTCCTGTTATAAATATGGACACAGATAAAAGCTCGCCAGATGCGTGGTGCTACCTGTGCGCTTGGGGTCAATAAGTATGAGATTTGACAAGTAACTGAAAGTGACGTCACCCACGTCCCAAATGCGAATTCCGGAATCTTTAAAGGATCTCCGGCTAAAATGAACTCTAGGATTACAACAATCTAACCAGGCGAGTTTCCCAGCAACAAGAAAAGGCTGATGCCTTCCTGCGAGTTTGAACATTCGGCTGCTTGAAGTCACAGCAACGGTGCTTGAGCAGAGGCAAATGTACGTGCAATTGAAGGAGGAAAAATGTACAGTGAGAACAAATCTAATAAACACAGGGCGTAACAAGACATATGAAAATGATAGGAGAACCAAGATGGAGGGTGGGGCAGAGCAGCGAGTCGGCTTAGTGATGAAAATATTTATGACAGAGCTGGGCAACCACAACAAGATTTAGGATGCTCTTGATACCAGGGTGGCGCTCAACCCCAAACGAGTGAGGTGCAGACGATGAGTGACAGTAAGAGCTAGCTCCTAATCAGATCAGTGAGTGTACCAGAATGAATAAGAAGAGCCTTACAATGACAAGAACAGATAGGCGCCTAACCCGACCACGAGGAGGCTCGGGCTCCTGGAGGGCCTCCTCAAGAGCGACCTCTTCCTGCGTGGGCTGAAGCCATTCCGGTGGTGAGAACCTGGAGGTGCAACAAGTACGAGGTCACTCACGAGGGCCACAGTAAAATACACACGGTCGTCCCAGTCAATGTCTCCATCATGAGTCGCGGTCTGTACATTTTCAGCTCAATAAAATGGCCTGAATTGCAGGAAGTGTGCACACCATCAGGGGATGATTTCGGTTGAAGTACGCGCGGCCATAAGGCTCGTATCGAAAGACGAAGGAGGGCAAGGGAACGTGTTGGTAGTAAATGGTCGCACTCGCAGGGAGAGAATCTGCTTGACGAAGAACCGAGTGCACAGAGGGGAAGATATAGTCGCGAGTCCGGATTGGAGGCATGACGGGGACGAAAAAGAGAGAGAGAGAGGAAAGAACGTGGGTGGGAGAATTGACGGTCGTCTTCTCTGGTTTTTAAATGCGCCTATGCTTCGATATTGGAAGCCTTATCCGTATTGAGCGAGTCTCCAGTGTGTTTGGTGTAAACAGAGAATGACATAAGGCGAATATACAGCCCGGATTTGATCCCGCGGATGCGCTCACTCTTTCTAGTGCCATGGCCGTCTCCGAGGCGTCGGTAAGGATAGCACGCTCCAAAAGATTGACCCCAATGCGAGGATGCGTGCCAACAAGACCGTCTGTTCATGCCGGAAGTATTCGTTCGAATTCGAGACTGGACTGCCGAATACGCTGGAAATCGCAGCTCCGACGCTTAATAACTGTTTACTCTGGCGTTGCTTTGGGAATCATGCTGGTGCTGTCTGTCCTTACGTCTGGTCATCTTGATTATTACGTGAATATTCCACAACTGTATCGCCTACGCTGTCCATGGAGGCAAATCCACAATTGTGACGTTACGTTCGTTACACCTGTGACGGCTGTGACGAGGCGTGAGTTACGAATCCCGCCAATGCAAACCGACGCTTACAATTGTACACCCATTGTAATCTCCAACAGCCCAATACTCCATCCTCCATGGTTACCAGAATCCGAGGAAAGTAAACGTGGTGTGCTCTCAATATTGTCCAAGGATTAGCAAGAGCTGCAAGACCTGTCTGGACATTAGCTACCCGCGAGTATCGTCAAGGACAAGGGGATACTTCAAGACCTGAAGAACTGAAGACATACCTCAATACTGCATCCAGACACTGCGCCCTCCAACCCAATTCAACAAAATCGCCCTGTTGTGACTGTCTCTGGAATCTTGAATATCTTGAACTCCCTAAGCGAATGACCGTGAACCGGATAGACCTTGAGACTGGATGATCCATCGACGAGCCCCGAAGATTGCTGCTATACCTCAAGTCCAAGAGCACCAACGTTTGATTTTTGACGTCCGATATCGGTCAAAGGCGACGGTGGGCAGTAATTCCCCTTGCAATCCCCCAAGCGAGTACTGGAAGGCTTCGGAATGAGCAAAATGCCGTCGAGAAGCTTTCAAGAGCAGTAAAACAAGTTCTGCTGGCGTCTGGAGTAAAAGCAGAGTCGAAGAGATTTGATTTCGAGACGGTTGGCCGTTCCGCTGGTTCTTTCCGAGATATCGAGGCTATCACCTTGAGGCCTCGGTAGACAGGCACTAGATGTAAGCCGGTACCAGGAAAGCGAGCTCGACGACAGAGGCAAGGATAGTGGCGGGTTGACATTGTAGTGTGCGTCCGTGTGCATCAGTGTTGCACAAACAAACTCCGTCCGAATGTCTTGTTCAGTCGCCGGCTACCTCAAAACAATTTCCAGTTGCCCTCTTCCTTGGTCTGCACCTTTCTATCCACCTGCGTTATTTTCTAGATTTTTATTTCGATTTTTGCACCCCTCAGCGCCTGTCTCGGACGACGGCAGCTGCCACTGGCTTCACGGCACTCCTATTTTCTGGTTACCTATCCTGCGGATAAACTTCCGGATTCGATAATTCTTTTTTGCCACGGTTGGATTTAATTTCAAGGCCGCCGTCGTAACTTCAAGCCGGTTTTGCGTTGAAGATGCCACTCGCGCCAACAGCACGAAGCCTGCTCAGGACGCTCATGGGCCTCTGTTACAAAGATTGTTTAGATCACACCTACCGCTGAGCCTAGTTTTTGAACAGACAGCTCAGCGTTTCATAAACTTGGAACTTTGAGGAATTACCTAGGTCGTACTTCGTTACTGACATTTTCTACCGTGCCAGGTTCGTTCTGTTAGCTTCTATTTTCTGTATTCAGACCAATTGACTTATGCCCTTCGAAGGTTTACCTGACATCAAGCAACGCATGGAATACTTCTGCTTCAAAGCATTAAACTGGATTTGGCGACGTACAAAATGGTTACCGTTGTATATCCCACCATAAGACGGACGTCGAACTCTCATCCCAGGCGTTCTTTTCCCAAACACTCGGTCACCAGTCGTTGCGTTCGCGCCGTTCAAGTCGGGTATCAGTTGTCAGGCTTCTTTCGATTGCATTGATCCCCTCCCCTCCCGCAAGGAACGGAAAACACGAACCTTATCGGCATCATACAAAGACAAGCGGTCGACAAGTTTGTACGAACCATGTGCTCACGAATAGATCGGGTTCCTCGATGGGTCTCTGCTCGGAGGCAGTCTGCCCGTGACAGGCTGATTGATACAGCTATGTACAAACCGGCGACAATGTACGAGGATTGGACTGTTCCTTCTTTTTCGCAGCCATGGCCCATCGCATATCCCGCACTCAAACTCGTTCGACTGACGAAATTTCTGAAAGGACTATCGGCGAGACTCCTGCAGAAAAAATCAAAACAGAAGGGAACGATGGACTATCCACAGGCATTCAAGAGGGAGATTTTCCTGATGGCGGGTTAAGAGCTTGGTTGGTCATTGTAGGGGTGAGTGAAGCCGCGCTCTTCAAGATCTTTCGGCCGTACCGACTTGGGCGAATTGCCAGACTATGTGCAGCACGTTTTCAACGTGAGCTCCTTAGTGGTATGATCACCCTCTCGGAGCTGACTTATTAAACTAGATTCGGGTTAATAAACGCATGGGGGGTGAGTATCATCACTCTTGTTTGCTGTACTAAATGACGCTGAGACTACAACAGGTATTTCAAGCATATTACGAAGAAACCTTGTTGAATGACTCTGATCCTTCCACTATGTGAGTCTTCCTCTTGCTGCTTGGTCGTCGCTGACTTTCTCAGCGCATGGATTGGCTCCGTTCAGGTCACTTCTCGATCAATTTCCGTTCTAGTTGTGTACTGATGATATACATCTAATCAACCACCAGTACGCACTCGTATTCATGCCAGGCCTCGTCACGGGCCGAATGTTCGATATCGGACACTTCAAGGTGCCGTTTATGCTAGCGAGCATCCTGCTCGTCGTGGCGACGTTTCTCGTAGCCGAGTGTTCGCAGTACTGGCATTTCCTCCTTTGCCAGGGCTTCGCTGTCGGGGTATGTCCTACCCGAGTTTGATTGTCCCACTACATCACTCATCTTTCCCAGATGGCTTCTGGGTCGATATTTGGTCCAAGTATCGGCATTGTCGGGCATTGGTTCCGACGTCGACGAGGGATTGCTATGGGTCTGATGGCCAGTGGCGCGTCGATTGGTGGGACTGTGTTTCCGATAGCTGCTCGCAAGCTCATCGACGCCGTAGGGTGCGTCTCTATTTCGCTGTAATACAGTTGTACTCAATTTAGGCTAGATTCCCATGGACAATGCGAATCATCGGCTTCATCCTCGTAGTAGGTTTGGGCATCGCCAACTTGACAATGAAACGCCGGCTGCCGCCTGTGAATTCGCCTGGAGGTATTCTCAATCTGAGCGCTTTTAAGAGTGCACCGTATGCGATCTGGTGTCTGTCGACTTTCATTGCATTTTTGGGATTGTATACAGGTGCGTAGGTCTACTGGATTATTAGATTCTGCTCATTCTCAATTTTATTTTTCTAAACAGTTTTAACTTATATCGGCGTCAGCGCCACTGTCTATGGTGTCTCCCCTGACGTCGCATTTTATCTTGTCTCTGTCGCTAATGCCAGCTCTGGTATCGGACGAATAGTATCGGGGATATGTGTTGATCGAATAGGTACCCAAACCTTTCAACTCATAGATCAACATTAATTCTGAACACTTTACAGGTGCCTTGAACTATTTCGGGCCTACGACGATCATTGCGGGCCTTCTTACTTATGCGTGGCCATTCGCACGGAGCCTAGCTGCCATGATTGCCGTCGCAGTGATTTATGGGTATGGTTGTCTTTTTTATTTATTACCAGGGTGATGCTGAAGGAATCGTAGCTTCTCCAGCGGTGCATATATCTCCTCCTTTCTCATCCCAATAATCGAGCTAGGCGAGATAAGCGATATTGGGCGAAGGACAGGTATGGCGTTCTCGATAGCGGCATTTGGGGCCGTTGCAGGTCCGCCGATCTCTGGGGCTATTAATACAGCAACGGGAGGTTTTGATGCTATGGGGTATTATGCAGGTATGAGAGCCATGGTACTTCGGTCTGGGAGTCTTGTGCTGATATTTTTACTTACTAACAGGAAGTGCTATCATGCTCGCGGTGGTATTGATGTACGTCGTCCGGTATCTTGTTCTTGGAACATTGAGAGGAAGGTTTTGAGCGTAGTTTACTCAATGTGACAATTACTAGACTTAGATCGCACATATACACTGCTCTTACTTGAAAACTCTTGCAAGGATGGGAATCTACGATTCTGCGAGAGTAATAGAACGATGAATAACCTGGTGCAATGAGTCGTTAACTTGTACAATGGTCATTTGGTATACGTATATGGAGGATGAAGCACGACATATCGATGTCCATCATATCGCCTAGCAGTTGCGCTTGCGCAAGAAGTCTAGGCGCATGTGATTTTGCTGGTCGTAAGTTCGACTCTTACTTGCCCCACTTCAAGTTTGTTTAGGGTTTCAATATTAATGTTCATGCGCACTACGCAACCCAAACTCCGTTAGCCTGGCCAACGCCTTCTTTGAATACTTGCACAGATAATATAAGTATTTACATATATCCTGGAAAGTACTGTGGCAGAAGGATACAAAAAGATTGTGTCAAGGTCAAGACTCGAACTGGCGACTAGAAAAAACTATTATGGATCAGAAGCTGCGCACAAGCACAACCACTGAGCCATGTAATAGAACATTAATCTGAGGACTTTCATCTTCCATATATTCTTCGCTAAAAACAATTCGCCCCGACCTGAGTCTAATTGTCATAATAAACTATACTCAAAATATGTGGCTGGGTCTTCTGACAACTTGAAGACGGCGGACGATGTACATCAGTATCACCGCAAGCATGATAGCACTGCCTTTTAAGTAGGACTATTAGCATATAGTCCTCGCGGACTTGACCCGGTTCCCATACGGTATGGTCATACCTGCATAATACCCCATAGCCTCAAAATCTCCCGTTGCAGTATAGATAGCACCAGAGATCGGCGGACCCGCAACGGCCCCAAGGGCAGCTATCGACATCGTCATCCCCGTGCGTCGTCCAACGTCACTAATTTCGCCTAGCTCAAAGACCGGGATGAGGAACGAGGAGACGTATGCTCCACTAGAGAACCTGTTCATGCTTGAGCATCAATCAAATACTTAAAACTGGGAGATAAAGTACCCGTAGATAACCGCGACAACGATCATAGAAGCCAGGGTCCGTGCGAATGGCCATGCATAGGTGACAGCGCCTGCTATGATTGTCATGGGCCCGAAGTAATCCAAGGCGCCTGTAAATAAATCAGAAACTGGGTTCAACGAATTGAGGAAATGCTAGAAGTACTGAATCGATCGGCGCAAATCCCTGCTACGATTCTTCCAATTCCTGAGGTGGCATTGACGATAGAGACAAGGTAAAACGCAATATCGGGTGAAACGCCATAAGCCGTGGCGCTGACACTGATATAGGTTAGAACTGTTCGGAAGGCAGGGTGAGTTGAGTATTGAACAATAAAATAGCAATCGCACCTGTGTATATCCCCAGATATGCGGTGAAAGTAGAAAAACACCAAAGAGTATACGGTGCATTTGTGAACGCTTTCAGGTTGAGGATCCCTCCTGATGCATTTGCAGGGGGAAGGCGGCGTCTCATTGTCAGGTTGGCGATACCCATGCTAAAGATGAGGATGAAGGCAATGAGTCGCATCGTCCACGGAAATCTGCCGGGTATATTTGTGTGAGTGATCTGAGATACGAGGAGAATGTACGCACCCTATATCTTTTATGAGCTTATGAGCAACTATTGGGAACACTGTACTGCCAATCGACGCCGCAGCAGTCATCAAACCCATGGCGATCCCTCGTCGTCGTCGGAACCAATGCCCGATGATACCCACAACGCAACTAAAAACTGTTCCACATGCCAGCTAAGAACCGGGGCTTTCATCAACAAGGGAAGGGTGAATGCGGATAAAAACAAACCCCGATAGCGAAGCCCTGGCAAAGTAGGAAATGCCAGTACTGGGAACACTCAGCAATGAGGAAGGTCGATACGACTAGCAAGATAGTCGCGAGTATGAACGGGACTCTGAAGTACCCGATATCGAATAGGTGGCCTACTACTATACCTGGCATGAAGATGAGAGCGTACTGTTCCATTATATCAGTACCAGTGTACTACAGTGATGGACAGTAGAGTGTACCTGGATAGAGCCGATCCATGCACTAGACAATTGATAAATATAAATGCGTTTGAAAGATGCAGGGAAGAATATTCACATGGTGGAGGGATTACAGTCCTTCAACAAGGTCTCTTCGTAATATTCTTGAAATATCTATTGAATTTGAGCCATCAGTGACTTTTCGACGACCGAAAAGGCACACTGACTCCCCACGCATTCACGAAACCGATCCTAAGGCCGTGAAATCTAAACAGCCGGGCCAAGATAATGTGATTAACACTCACGTTGCGAAGGAGCTGAACATAGTCTGCAAAATGACAAGTGGTCATGGTCAAATCGAGTGAACGTCTATCTTATAGCGCACCCCTCCGATGATCAACCAAGCTCTCAATCCGCCATCTGGAAATTCTTCCAGGTCTGTGGATGCTTTAACAGAATCACTGTCATATTCTGTCTTGTCTTTCCCAGTGATTGTCTCCCTGATAGTGGTATCAGAGATTTCGTCGGTCGATCGCGTTTGAGTGCGGGTGGTGTAGTGGTCCATGGCGGGAAGAGGAACGATGATCCACTTTGTATATATGCCAAGATTGTCCCACTACGTACACATTTGCGTTAGTCCGTCTGCTAGCAAGTGACGATGTGTGGATACTAATGCCTGATCGATTCGTAGAAAAGGCGGGGCTCAATCGACGTCGAACGGATAGGAACGTTGGGATATAGCAGTATCCACCGCGGTTATCGGCCATTTGATTCGAAATAAGAACTTGCGATTCTCATGAAGGCAAAAATCGATGTCGATGTAGCTGGAGTTCCCCCAATAGACAAGGGCTTGTTGCGATGTCCTGAAAGAGATAACCAGTGGCCTGACAATGAGTTGTCTCACTTCAACGGGGTGCAATACTTGAGCCTGATAGCTGTCTGTTCCGTTTCACCGTCCTCAGCTAGACTAGACTGGCAGCTGAGATACGGCTAATAAGTGTATATAAATACACGCGGATCTGATGCCGAGTTCAGCGCCGTCCGAGGTAGAGATGCGCAGGATCATCGTTCGTGAACGTCATCGTCGGCTGTGCTTAACGTTGATCAGCACCTGTAAAATTCAATGAGCCACCTGGGAACCGATGTCAGAAGATTGAAGTGAACCCGAATGGAATGGGCTCTAATAGCAAAAAAACATGTACGAACCTTGATTGTTACTGTTATAACAGCAGATAAAGCTAGTACCAGGCTTGTACGGGGAAAACGGTTGCACGATCAAGTTGCTACATGTTCGAACTTCGTTGAACAAAATGGTTCGAATCAAAGAGTCGCAAGTTTGTTTGTGCTAGAGATCATAGTCATGCGATTATGTGCTTGGTATGGCGTCGACCAAACTCGATATCCAGAGTGCCTGTTATGGCCGTGAGTTGCGCGATGTAAGTTGTAAAGGGAAAACCAGAGCCGTTGTGTGGAATGTAATGTTTGCCATGAATATAGTCAAGTACAGCGGTTCATCAATAGGTTGCTGGTACATAACAGCCCAACAATCATTGTGACCGCGACGCAAGTGGCAGCTTCGCAAAATCGGCTTGAAGTCACGGAGGACGGCGGCGGCCATAGAATTAAATCCAACCGTGGCAAAAAAGAATTATCGAATCCGGAAGTTTATCTGTAGGATAGGTAACCAGAAATAGGAGTGCCGTGAAACCAGTCGCACCTGCCGTCTTCCGAGACAGGCGCTGAGGGGTGCAAAAATCGAAATAAAAATCTAGAAAATAACGCAGGTGAATAGAAAGGTGCAGACCAGGGAAGAGGCCAGCTGGAATTGTTCTGAAGTAGCCGGCGACTGAACAAGACATTCGGACGGAGTTTGTTTGTGCAACACACTGATGCACACGGACGCACACCAATGTCAATCCGCCACCATCCGTGCTCAAGCCTCAGTCGTTGAGCTCGCTCTCCTGGTACTGGCCCACGTCTAGGGCCTGTCTACCAAGGCTTCAAGACGATAGCCTCGATATCTCGGAAAGAAATAGCGGAACGGCCAATAGTCTCGAAATCAAATCTCTTCGACTGTGCTTTCGCTCCGGACGCCAGCAGAACTTGCACCGCTGCTATTGAAGGCTTCTCGACAGGGTTTGTCTCTTTCACAAGCCTCCGAGCTCATGCATGGGGGCTTGCAAGGAGATTTACTGCCCACCGTCGCCTTTTACGACTCTTGGACGCCAAAAATCAGTCGTCGGTGCTCTTGAACTTGGGGATATCGCAGCAATCTTCCTGGCTTGTCGACAGGTCATCCAGTCCTCAGATCTATCCGGTTCACGGTCATTCGCTTAGGGAGCTCAAGATATTCAAGATTCCAGAGACAGTCACCACAGGGCGATTTTGTTGAATTGGGTTGGGGGCGCAGTGTCTGGATATAATATTGAGGTATGTCTTTAGTTTGTTCTGGTCTTGAGGCATCCTCTTGTTCTTGACGATACTTGCGGGTAGCATTGGGTACTTGACGGTCCAGACAGATCTTGCAGCTCTTGCTAGCCCTTGAAGAACATTGAAGGCACACTATGTTTGCCTTATCCCTAGATTCTGGCAACCACGGAGAACGGAGCACTGGACTGTTGGAGATTACGGTGGGTGTACGATTGTAAGCCTCGGTTCGCATCGGTGACTCACGAATCGTCACAGGTGTGATGTTATTATGTAACGAATGTAACGTCACAATTGGCAGTCGATTTGGCTCCGTCGGTGTCATTGACAGCGTAGGCGGCACAGATTTGGAATATATGCGTAAAAAGCAAGACAGAGACGTGGGTTCAGACACCTCAAGCGAGAATCCGAAAGTGGCGCCAGAGTAAACAGTTATTGGGCGTCAGAACTGCCATTCGATTTCCAGCATATTCGGCGGTCCAGTCTCGAATTCGAACGAACGTTTCTAGGATAAGCACACGGTTTTGTGGTCGGGCATCCTTGCATCTTCGGAACAAGTTACCCTTACCGTCACCTCGAAGAATGGACGATCATGGACAGTGAGCGTATCCGCGGGATCAAATCTGAGCTCAATACCGCCTCATGTTATTCTGTGTTTACGCCAAACACACCGGAAACTTGCTCAATACGGATACGGCTTCCGACGTTGAAGCCCAGGCGCATTTAAAAACCATAGAAGGCGACCGTCAATTCTCCCACCCACGTTCTTTCCTTTCTCTCTCTTTCTTCGTCCTCATCATGCCTCCAATCCGGACCCGGGACCATCTCTTCCCCTCTATGCACTCGGTTCTTCATCAAGCAGACTCTCTCCCTACCAACACGACCATATACTACCAACACATTCCACTGCCCTCCTTCGTCTTTCGATACGAGCCCTATGGCCACGCGTATTTCAACCGAAATCATCCCCTGATGGTGTGCACACTTTGCGATTCAGGTCATTTTATTCAACTGAAAACTGTACAGACCGCGACTCATGACGGAGATATCGATTGGGACGACTGTGTTTATTTCACTGTGGCCCTTGTGAGTGACCTAGCACTTGTTGCCACTGCAGCTTCCTTATCACTGGCATGGCTTCAGCCCACGAAGGACGAGGTCGCTTTCGAGGAGCCCGAGCCTCCCCGCGGTCAGGTTGGGCGCCTATCTGTTTTTGTCATAGTGAGGCTCGTCTTATTTGTTCTGGTGCACTCACTGATCTGATCAGGAGCTAGCTCTTGCTGTCACTCGTCGTCTGCACCTCACTCGTTTGGGATAGGCACCACCCTGATATCAGAAACATCGTACAAACATCCTGTTGGGGCTACCCGACACTGTCATAAAATTTCATCACCAAGCCAACCGTCCGTTCTGCCTCACCCTTCTTGAATCTCCAATTCAAATGTATTGTTACGCCCGTCTGTGTTTATTAGCTTTGTTATCACTGTACATTTACTCCTTCAATTGCACATATACTTGCCACTGCTCAAGCGCTACTGCCGTGACTTCAAGCATCTGTATGAGTGTGGGCCATTTCTAATGAACGACTCGGAACGGCTTCTACTTTGTGTCGCTTCTATTTCTGGTCGTATGGTAGGTCTTTGAAGAGTCTTTCATTCGCGCTCGCTAAAGATGTTCAATAGAATACAAATTTCGTTCAAGGTCCCTATACTGCTGTCTAAATATGGGCGTCGCATCTATCTGAAAGGAACTGCTAGACGGTTTTTTCTTCTTCCTGCCCCACGAGTGCTTCTGGCAATGAAGGTGGTTGCCAACCTCGTATCGCTCCAGACCACTTTCCTGCCATCGCCATGCGCGCATCCTCCTCGGAAGTGAAACTGAGGCCCTGACACATCGCCTTGTAACTGTTCTGAAGGTGCGACAATCTTTCTTTGTACGCTTGCAGGACCTTGTTAACCTCGACCAGATCTCTCATGCGGGTCGACGGCGTGATGATGAACGAATAGAGGATTTCAAGCGAGTTGAGTATATCCGCTTGCGATCTGAAAGACTGTTAGGATTTTCTGCTAATTTGGACGGACGAATAGACTTGCGATCGATATCCTTCTGTACACATTTGAAAGGGTTGCGGAATTGCTGGGATACTCCCTATTGCTTGAATGGCGTACATTTGGCCCCTAATGTTATCTCGCAGCATCCAGACGTCAAATTTCAACAGCTTTGAGTCGTTGATTAAAGCATGTTTGGAACGGGTCGAAAGAGGAACTTACCGCTACGAACGCCTCCTTCAATATCTGGTAAAGACCCGCCATGGTGAGGAATGTGGAAAAGGCGTCGAGAATGAGATTCCCAGCTACGTCCATTGGATCACGCCAGCATCTTGACTCGGATATGGCAGAGGACGCCGAAATGACAACCATGATGGACCAGTTGACTGTGGACTGTCCGTGCTGTAAGTTGACATCCTACGAAACTTGAACTGGGGACTTACAGCGAACATGTTTAGAATGAAAGAGAGTAAGTTGTTTATCGCCGAAAACGCTATATTGGAGATTGAGTATTGGCGAGACGGACCTCTGCTGGCATACCTAAACAACTCGCCCAAGAAGTGATGACGCTTAGGCCGGTTGCGTATTTGGGTGACATGGTGGAAGAGTCCAGATGGGATTAATCCGACCTCCGCCGAGTTCGAAGGATAGACTCCACTCCGACACTTAGACTCGCGGGCGCGTCAATGATGACATCACCCGCCGTATGCACGTGATGGACTGAGACCTTAAATTAAAAAAATTCGAAGTTCGAATTGGCTGGCTTCTGTTTGCTTCCAACCACGATGGACGACCAGCTGCCCTTTGAGCTCGTCGAGGCCATCGTCTCCGAGTTTTGGTTCGCCGAACACGCCTCAGACGACCGGATCGCGTTTATGACGGCATGTCCTCTCATCAGCACCGTGTGGCGCGACGTGTATGCGCGTGTTACTTCCAGAGACATCTACGTTCCAACGCTCGCCTACCTTCTCCATCTCTGCTCCATCGTTCGTTCCACAAAATCCGCCATATATCGCTCTTCTCTCCCAGAATCTGCCCGTACCATCACCTGCCATGTTGACCTCATCAAATCCAACAACGACGCCGCCATGCACCCGTATTCAGTCTTCTGCAGCTTGCCAAATTACACCGGACTTCGCAAATGTTTCCCGAATATCCAGTACATACACCTCCAGACCAGGTTTCGCATTGGAACGGGTCGCCCTTTCTTGTCCCGTCGACAGCTCGTCCGGACTCGGGTTTCCATAGCGCTCAATCAATCCACGACGCGACTCAGTATGCTTCCTGTGGATTGGCACGTTGCTGTTGACGATCCGCCAGATTTCCTGGAATACGACCCATTCTGCCTTCTCACGACATGGAGTGTCTTCCTTGTCGAGTATACTTGCGACATGGTCCAATGCTGCTCGCAGTTCATGACCATATGGAGCTCTCCCTCTGTCACCACTGCAGCGAAACGCTCGACATACTCTGAGGGTGTCCGTTATTTCAGCAATCGCATTCGCTTCCAAGAACGAGAGGGTGACCTGTGGGACATAAATTATCGCTTCCGGAAAGCCGCAGGACCGCCTATGAGTAAGAAGCATTTTTTCGTTAATTATAGCTGCTTGATGTCTCTTAGATCTCAAGAATTTCTTTTCCGACTTGTACGAGGACGTGCTTTGGGCTCTCAAAGGTTCCAGCGCGGTTGAGAGTCACATGTGGAGAAGCATCTTGGAGCTTGAAGATAACACCTATTACCAACAACGCACCCTTACCACCAATCAAAGAACCCTGGTCTTGGCACACCCTTTCCCAGCAAAGAAAATTGTACGTGCACCTGTTCAATTCATAGTATACGCTCACATCTCCCTCCTACAGTCTCAGAATAGCGATGGCTCCGAGGAGTTGGTATCAATGGTATGAACGCAAGAATACGCAACTTTCCCTTTAGAAATGTTATGCATTATCGTATTAAATTTTATCGTTGTTTGTCACTGTCATCTGGTTGGTGTGCGCACCGGACGACTGGCAAGTACTGTCGAAATTTTTTGCAGAGCGATAATGCAAGGTCTGTAGTGACAAAGGCTTCATGTCGGGACTATGGGCCGTCCTTCTATTTCTTTCCAAGACGTCGAGGTGGTTATTTTGATGTCCTGGTAGGAATGTCCCTCTGCAAGGCAGGAGTGAAGCTAACTACGGACACAGACATGATGATTTGTCTTCTGTCACAGAGTGTTGCCTTCTAAACGCCCTCTTTTCTCTTTCCTCGTACATTTTCTGGATTTCTATTTCTATTTTTGCATAACGCTAGTCCTCTCATTTTGTCTGTTAATTATCCTCCATATATATTTCTGGAAGAAATTCATCGCCGATAATGCTAGTGCAAGTAGCGCTTACTTTGGTAACCAACAATTCTGGCAGGCGATTTTCCCAGCAAGAAAATGAGCATAGCCCACCTGCTTACTCATTTCAACATGCGGATGCTCTTGAGCAATGGCAAGTATATGTGCAATTGAAGAAGTAAATGTACAGTGATAACAAAGCTAATAAACACAGACAGCGTAACAATACATTTGAATTGGAGATCCAAGAAGAGTGAGGCAGAACGGACGGTTGGCTTGGTGATGAAAATTTACGACAGTGTCGAGCAGGCCCAACAGGATTTTTGTACGATGTTCCTGATATTAGGGTGGGGCCTATCCCAAACGAGTGAAGTGCAGATGACGAGTGACAGTAAGAGCTAGCTCCTAATCAGATCAGTGATTGTACCAGAACGAACGAGATGAGTCCTCACTAGGAAAAGAACAGAAAGGCGCCCAACCTGACCGCGGGGAAGCTCGGGTTCCACGAGAGCCTCCTCAAGAGCGACCTCTTCCTTCGTGGGCTGAAACCATGTCAGAGATGAGAATCTGCAGGCGCAGCAAGAACTAGGTCACTCACAAGAGCTACAGTGAAATAAACACGGTCGTCCCAGTCAATATCTCCATCATGAGTCGCGGTCTGTACATTTTCAGCTGAATAAAATGGCCTGAATCGCAGGAAGTGTGCACACCATCAGGGGATGATTTCGGTTGAAATACGCGTGGCCATAGGGCTCGTATCGAAAGACGAAGGAGGGCAGTGGAATGTGTTGGTAGTATATGGTCGTACTGTTAGGGAGAGAGTCTGCTTGATGAAGAACAGAGTGCATAGAGGGGAAGAGATGGTCGCGGGTCCGGATTGGAGGCATGGCAGAAGAGAGAGGGAGAGAGGAAAGAACGTGTGTGGGAATTAACGGTCGGCTTCTATGGTTTTAAAAATGCGCCTGGGATTCGATTAGTGTTTTTGGCGTAAACACAGAATAACATAAGGCGAGTATTGAGCTCAAATTTGATCCCGCAGAGGCACTCACTCTTTCGGGTGCCATGGCCGTCCTTCGAGGCACCGGTAAGAATGGCACGCTCCAAAAGACTGACTCCGATGCGAAGACACCCGACGACGAAACCGTGCGCTTATGCTGGAAGCATTCTTTCGAATTCGAGACCGGACCCCCGAATTATGCTGGAAATCGAATGGCAGCTTTGACGCCCAATAATTGTTTACTCTAGCGCCGCTTTGGGAATCTCGCTTGGGGTGTCTGAGCCCACGTCTCTGTCTCGCTTATTACGCGTATATTCCACATCTATGCCGCCTACGCTGTCAATGACAACGACGGAGCCAAATCGACTGCCAATTGTGACGTTACATAATAACATCACACCTGTGACGATTCGTGAGTCACAGACCACGCCAGTGCGAAGCGAGGCTTACTATCGTACACCCACCGTAATCTCCAACAGTCCAGTGCTCCGTTCTCCATGGTTGCCAGAATCTAAGGATAAGGCAAACATAGTGTGCTTTCAATGTTGTTCAAGCGCTAGCAAGAGCTACAAGATCTGTCTGGACGTCAGCTACGAGCTACCGGGAGTATAGTCAAGGACAAGGGTGCCCCAAGACCTGAAGAAACTAAAGACATACTTCAATATTATATCCAGACACTGCGCCCCCAACCCAATTCAACAAAATCGCCCTGTTGTGACTGTCTCTGGAATCTTGAATATCTTGAGCTCCCTAAGCGAATGACCGTAAACCGGATAGATCTGAGGATTGGATGACCTGTCGACGATCCAGGAAGATTGCTGCTATATGGCCATGTTCAAGAGCACCGACGGCTGAATTTTGGCGTCCGATATCCGTCAAAGGTGACGGTGGGCAGTGACTCTCCTTGCAAGCCCTCATGCATGAGCTCGGAGGCTTGTGAAAGAGACAAACCCTGTCGAGAAGCCTTCAATAGCAGCGGTGCAAGTTCTGCTGACGTCCGGAGCGAAAGCACAGTCGAGGAGATTTGATTTCTAGACTATTGGCCGTTCCGCTGTTTCTTTCCGAGATATCGATGCTATCACCTTGAAGCCTCGGTAGACAGGCCCTAGATGTGGGCCAGTACCAGGAGAGCGAGCTCAACGACTGAGCAAGGATGGTGGCGGTTTGACATTGGTGTGCGTCCGTGTACATCAGTGTGTTGCACAAACAAACACCGTCCGAATGTCTTGTTCAGTCGCCGGCCACCTCAGAACAATTCCAGCTGGCCTCTTCCTTGGTCTGCACCTTTATATCTGCCTGTGTTATTTTCTAGATTTTTATTTCGATTTTTGGACCCCTCAGCGCCTGTCTTGGACGACGGCAGCTGCCACTGGCTTCACGGCACTCCTATTTCTGGTTACCTATCCTGCAGATAAACTTCCGGATTCGATAATTCTTTTTTGCCACGGTTGGATTTAATTCCAAGGCCGCCGCCGTCCTCCGTGACTTCAAGCCAGTTTTGCGAAGCTGCGACTTGCGTCGCAGTCATAATGACTGTTGGGCTGCTATGTACCAGCAACCTGTTAATGAACCGCCGTACTTGTCTACATTCATCGCAAACATCGCATTCCACATAATAGATCTGATTTTCCCTTTAAAGCTTACATGGCAACTCATAGCCATAGCAGGCACTCTGGATATCGAGTTTGGTTGACGCCCACGATACCAAGCATATAATAGCATCATGATCATCATGGGCTCTAACAGCAAATTCGCGAAATATCTGATTCGAGTCATCGTCTTCAACGAAGTTCGAACATGTAGCAACTTGAACGTGCAACCGTCTTCCCGGTACAAGTCTGGTACTGGCTTTATGTGGTGTTGTAACAGTAACGGTAAA
Source organism: Armillaria ostoyae (assembly GCA_902506015.1). Taxonomy (NCBI): domain Eukaryota; kingdom Fungi; phylum Basidiomycota; class Agaricomycetes; order Agaricales; family Physalacriaceae; genus Armillaria; species Armillaria ostoyae. The sequence continues at coordinate 2,228,983 of LR732083.1, forward strand.
GGCTCGTACATGTTTTTTTGCTACTAGAGCCCATTCCATTCGGGTTCTCTTCAATCCCCTAACATCGGTTCCCAGGTTCCCAGGTGGCCCATTGAGTTTTACAGGCGCTGATCCCATCATTAAGCACGACCTACGCTGCCGTTCGTTGAGGCCACTGTCAAGTTCAAACGATGATCTTGTGCATCACCACGTCGAACAGTGGAACCCAGCATCAGATGCGCGTATCCACGCGCACGCTCCAGATATTCATTATTCGAACGGCCGTAGAGACACCTAGACGTATCTCGGCTCCCAGTCTAGTCCAGCTGGGGCATTGAAACGAAACCGACGCTTATCAGGTCCCTTTGAAGTGAGATAACTCATCGTCGAGCCAGTTACCTCTTTTCAAGACATTGCATTTACGTCTGTTGGGGCCATCCTGACCACATCGACATCGATTTTTGCCTCGAGAATGGAAAGTTCTTATTTCGAATCGACTTCAACTTGAAGGCCGATTTCGCGATGGCTGAAAGGCGATGGATACATCTAAGATTAAGCGTACAGTCGGAATGCAAATAACAATATTTCTAAGAACCTAAATTCACTTTACAACGCCCCTTCAAACAGTAATTTCCTCGGTTTGCTAATAGTCGGCGCACTAGAGAATAAAGCCGGCCTGAAAGAAAGCTATGAGCCTCCTCATAGATATGAATAGGAAAAAACCACTAACATCGAAGTCCCACAATGAGCCGCGGGATTACCCATGATGATGCTCTCTGAAACACCAGAGATACTATCGTTTTTCCCAAATGCAGCGGCATCAAAGAGATGGTCCGTCGTCTTCTCAAAGGACGCCAACATCAGGACGCTGTCCTTCATTTTTGCGACTCCGAACCGGGTGATGCCTAGTACCTCGCCCTGGTGAAAGTACTCGTTAGTGGCGGTAAGGATGGGGGCAATAAATACAAAGGCAAGGTACCTTGTAAGTCATGACATCACCTAGCAGCATGACATGCCGAGGGTCAATAATCATGTCGTGCGCTTTCATAGTCGTTTGGATTTCGTTGATAATTGTTCGTCGGGCCGCTTCGATACCCAACACTTGCGCAACCTCAATAACTGAGTTGGAAGTCGTGAACTCTCCAACAATTCCTGGAAGAGAAAGGTTCAGGGGGAGCCGACGCCGTCAAAGCTGGCTGGACTGACCCTCTGTAACCATACACTTCTTCAGACCATAGCCTTCCACGAGGAGTTCCTTGTCTCCTTTCTTTCCTCGAGCATCGTCCTTTTCCTTGATGTTTATAATGGCTCGTTGGATTTCAGGAACACCCTTGATATAACATTTAGTGGCGAGCAGATGCACAAAGCCAAAGGTTATACCTTCACAACAACGTCGGCCAACCCTCGCTTCAATTCCCGCAATCGGTAATATTTATCCTCAGTGTCAACATATATCCTAAGCCGGTTTTTGCGTGGAAGGACAATCACAGACTGGAGTGAAAACAATTCAGTGGTGTTTCCCTTTTCCGGCCCGATAGACATACCTCTTGTTTAATCTTCAGCTTCTTTGCACCAACTATAGCCCACTTGATATCATCCAAAGTGAGTTCCAGCTGAACCACAAAGTTAGCGATATATACCGAGCGAGAACAGGAAAATAACCTGAAGCTTTTGAATGGCGTCCGTGTCGACAATCACGCCAAGGTATGTGTACTCAGGAGCCCATGCTTCCTCCAAGACGCTAGCAATCTGGTGAAATGTATACGGTAAGCAAAGTGCGGTACAGCAGAACGCAAGACGACGGACTTCACCGAGCAGGGTCTTCTCAAGGCGTCCTTTCACAATACGAGCCGACGCCTCACTATCGCACGTAACCAACTTGCAGCTGATAATGGGCGTGCTGATGTTCTTAGCAGCGTTGATGATTTCCTTGATACGAGGAACTCCAAGGGTAACGTTCATAGAAGCGACACCAGCAAAATGGAAAGTTTTCAAAGTCATCTGTGTTCCGGGTTCACCAATGGATTGAGCTCCGACAGCGCCCACGGTAGAGCCTAAAGAACTTGTATCAGACTAGCTAGTACGGTAATAATCCGCAGACTTGCCAGGTTCTATGCGAGCCTTTGCATACTTGGACCAACAGAGCTCCAAAAACGTCCGTAGTTGCAATTCAGTGACCTTGGATTTGTTTTGCACGATCGCCTTGTCAGCGTCTACTCAGATCAATTGGTACCCCACAACTGCTAAAAGATGTAGTCAACTCACCAGAAGCTCCCAAAGATAAATCGGTGTGTTCGTCCCATTCTTCATGACGTTCCAGTGCTTCGAACATACCACGGCTCTTCCTGACCTCCGCTTGTCTGAGAACAACGTGGTCAAGAACAAATGCTCGGATCGTTGCAAGATACGCCATTGTGCACTCGCCCATGAACTTTGTCGAGTTGAGGTCAGTGTTGACGATTTCCATGACTTCATATGGTAGGAGAGCTCTGCCGCCAGATAACCCAATTGCCTAGAAGGTTATAATCAGTACTCGGTTCGATAGCTAGCAGGGTATGACGTACACATGCATGGCTCCAAGCGCGCTCAAAGTCAATAGGCTGAGCGTCACTTTCCAGGCAGGCCGGGTCAAGACCGTCATCGCCATACTTAAATTGAACGACCCCTCCCGTTGAATTCCTGACTGACAGGTCATATTGTGTGGTGAGATCCTCCAGCGCCTTCATAAGCCGCCGCTGCATGTACCCAGTTTCTGCAGTCTTGACGGCAGTATCGACAAGACCTTCACGTCCTGAAATGGCATGGAACAGGAATTCCGTCGCAACCAACCCAGAGTAGAAACTATTCCGCACGAATCCTTTTGATGGCGGCTCCTTTGATTTCTTGGGGAAGTGAGGCAAAGAACGATCCTGAAAACCATCGGGAACACGATGGCCAGCTATGATTTGTTGACCGACACAGGCAACCATTTGAGAGACATTGATGACGGAACCTAATAGGAATGTCAGTACATCCACAACGCGGTTTCGACTTCTGACTCACCCTTCGATCCACAGGTAGCCATGATGAGCGGGGCATTGTGGCGGCTAAGCTCCTTCATGCAGATTTGCCCCACTTCCTCTCGAACTTTTGACAAGACCGATGATATGAGCGCTTCAAGAGTCTGCTCTTGATTACATCCTGGTTTGTTCTCCAGCTGCCCCTTCTTTGCTCGGGCGATATGCTCCAGACATTGCGCATAAGCAAGCTCTACTAGCCTGTCCTTCTCTCTGGTCAGCTCTGGACCAGGTATAACATCGTTGATTCCCAAAGAGAAACCAAAATTCGCTGTCCGAAAGTCAGCAATATGTGACAACGGGATGGACGGAGATTGGGTACCTAGCCATCGAGCGCATAGCTTCGCCAGTCGGTTCATTGCAGCTGCAGCTTCATGAGGGCCGTAATCTCGCATAATGACACCAAAGATGGATTTCTTCTTTCCGCTACCAACAATGGCCTTGTCCATGACTCCACACATGATCTCACTGTTGACGATAACAAGCCAACCGTCGTTCGGTGAAAGATCTTTGACGACGTGCATCCGCTCTGGATAATTGGCAGCCTTGGCTTCCTCCCATTTATTGCACTTCGACTCCACATTTACGAAGACCTTCGATTGCTTGTTCGGACGCATCAAGACATTGAATATCTGCTTCCCCGTCCAAAGCCTGACCGGCTTCCAGACGGTTGGAGGAGGAATATCAATTTGTATGTTGGCATCGGCAAAATAGCAGCATATCTGAGTGAATTGACGCCGGTCGAAAAACTGGTCTTTCCGAGAGATGAGGTAGGACGCTGTAATGAAATCCTGAATGGCGGCGATGACGGGATCACCGTTACGCGGTGTAACAAGATTGTGCTTGACGCTCATAAGCTCCAGTGCCTCAGTTCTCGCCTCTTCTGTTTGGGGTACGTCTGTAGAACACATCAGAATTTGCGGTGCTCCAGACGAATATAGCACCGACGCAAGTTCATCTCATCCCCATCAAAATCAGCGTTATACGGTCCACACACACATTCGTTCAGACGGAAGGATCTCCACGGACGAACTTTAACCTAGACCGATATGAGGAGCTTGCTTTGGTGGCATATTACGCGAACGTACCCTATGACACATGATGGATAGCTAGGATGGCATTAGCATAAGAAGCAAAAACATAGATAGTAGTGACATACCTTGTGCAAACTTGGCTGTCGATTGAATAAAACAATATCCCCGTCAATGATATGCCGTTCTACGATATCACCGATCGCCAGTCCATCGGCAACCGCATCTCGATTCCCAAACTTCAAAAACTTTTTGACCGTGTCCCTTGCGACAAAATTGGCACCTGGGTGGACGTCTGGGCCATTTCTCACTGCCCGCCGGAGCATTTCAACATTATGAGAAGTGACGCGCTCTGGATATGTGAGAATCTTGGCCACTCGCTCGGGTACAGCTACTTCGTCGATGCGCAAATTCGGATCAGGAGAAATGACGGTACGACCAGAGAAATCGACACGCTTTCCCGATAGATTCCCACGAAAACGGCCTTGCTTTCCCTTGAGACGTTGCACGAAACCACGAATAGGCTTCTGGCCAGGTTGAGTGTTAACACCTGGAGTTTCAGAGTTGACATAGACAGCGACAGAGAGCTGAAGAAATTCCCATTGTTCCTGCACAGTGGTGTGAGTTAACAAGGAAAAAACAGCGAAAGACGATCGAACCATAAATTGAAACGTGGGCGTTCCTTTCGTTAGGCCTTGCTTTATTAGGGCATTTGTAAACACGATTTCAGTTAGCTTGACGGTGAGATCATCTTCGTTCGATGCGCCATCCTGAGCGACAGATGGGCGAATGCAGACAGGCGGAACCGAGATATACTGCCAGATAAACTCTTCTGGTCTACCGAATGACGGCCGCAGTCCCATGATTTCGCAATCCTAACATAGAATTAGACGAATGGATATTCAGCCAGGATAGAATCACCTCATCCGATATCCTCTTGAACAAGTCCAGAACCTTTAACGGATTCAAATCCTCGTGCACGGCCTTTTTCAGAAACATTCCGAGCTCCTTCTGTGCCTCAACAGCCGAAGAAAATGTTTTCTTCCACCGTTCCATTTCATCGGCTGTTTTCTTGGCGCGGAATTTATCGTGAATGATCTTCAGTACACCGGTTTTCTTCACGATGCCATTCGTCGCAGAACAATGTGGACAGTAGATTGCCTTTCTTGTCTTGGCTTTCAGGGTCTTCAGGAGTTTCGTTCGCTGATAATTCTCCATATCTGGGCGTCGAAAGCTTTTGAGAAAAGGACGTCGTTCTTCTTCCTCCAAAAGAACACGAGCGCAAGTCTTGATAACAGTCAGATGGAACAAAGCGGCGATGCACGAATTCATACTTTGCAGATGCATTGCAGGATGTCGATGGTATGCTTAAAGAAACCAACATGGAATACCGGCACGACAAGTTTGACATAGGCATAATGACCAACGCAATTCACAGATGATTCGCCACAAGTTTCACAGAACGCGTTTTTCTCCGATGTACCCTATCCTTCATTTAGAAGAGAAGAAACCGAGAGAGGACCACGTACGCACGAGACGTCGGTCAAGGACACCATCCTTTACTGGCAACCGTTCCGTGGCGGTATACAGATCCCGGTGGGTGACTTCGAATTCAGATACTTTGACAGTGTCCTGGGCATTGAGTAAACTGAATTGAAGTTTCTTTCTGTTTCCTGTGAGTATGACCATCCGGACACATCTAGGTAGGATCTACATACATGACTTTGGGAGCCTGAGAGGGCACAACTTCCTTCATCTTGTCTGTCAAAATTGGACCTGTCTGAAGTTTTCACTTGGGGATCTTGCTATGACATTCGATCGCACGAAGATGAGACCAAAAAGAAAAGAGAGTCTTGACTTGACGAGGGAAAAATCAAAATCGCAGAGAGTGACGTGACCGTAACGCGACTTCAGCGGCTTCAACGGGCCGGATTTTGATCTCGGCAGCGGATTTTTGGTGACCGTCACGTCACAAATCTACGACGCGCGTACTTTGTGCACTTTTCTCATCTACCATCATGTCCCGAACATCCTACGACAGGTATGCATGTCTTCGCAATATATCTGAAATATACCATTGACACAACTTAGGTATCTCACCGTATTCTCTCCGGAAGGGCGCCTATATCAAGTTGGTTCGTGTCCATCTCGAAACCATTGACTTAATGGCAAGCTCATCCACCGATGCATAGAATATGCTTTCAAGGCCATCTCTGGATCCGCTCATACAGCCATTGCTGTTCGCGGAAAGGACACCTCCGTCGTAATCACGCAGCGCAAAGTTCCCGTACGGTTCTGCATTTCGATATGTGCGCCATTAATGACATTCGTTCTAGGACAAGCTCTTGGACGCGTCAAGCGTTACACATCTCTTCAGTATAACACCGACAATCGGATGTGTAATGACTGGACTCATTGGTACTTGTCAAGGATAGGATTGTGACATCAGATCACTCACCATTTCAACAGCGGACGCTAGAGCCCAAGTTACTCGAGCACGCTCAGAAGCTGCTGAATTTCGATACAAGTATGGCTACGAAATCACCCCGGACGCTCTCGCAAGGCGGCTGGCGAACATCAATCAGGTTTATACCCAGAGAGCAGCCATGAGACCACTGGGCATATGTTCGTTGTTTTTCTCGGTATATGACCAATTTCACTCATTCTTACGTTACAGCCATGATACTCATTGGTATGGATCCTGAATATGGAGCTCAGTGCTTCAAGCTGGATCCTGCTGGATACTTTGTCGGCTTCCATGCCACAGCGGCAGGGCAAAAGCAGCAAGAAGCCATGAATCACCTGGAGAAGAAATGGAAGAAGTTGGACTCTGGACGAGGCGCCGATGATGCTGCAAAAGCTGGCAAGAGCTTGGGCCGAGCCGCGGTGATCGAGGTGTGTCCGCAGCATCATTCATCCTGCTTTGATTGCTGAGTTTTTAGATGGCCATCGAGGCTATGTCTACTGTTCATGCGACAGACTACAAGCCTGGGGAGATTGAGATTGGTATTGTGTCGGATGCACCGGAGGAGGATGTCAAGACAAGAGGCCAATGGCGTGTGATGGGAGAGGCAGAGATAGAACAACATCTACTTGCGTATGCAGAGAAGGATTAAATGTCTACAGCAGACTTGGCGATGATCATTGTAATTATTTCGCATCACCACAGCGATGCACCTCCACTCTGTATCCTGACATTAGCCTGCGAAATGAATATATGGTGCAGCACATACCTCAACGGCAGCTATTTCAACATCGTTCACGTCATGCTTCCAAAGTCTCTCGGGTGCCTCCCAGAAGTTAGTAAAGACAACACCGTTCGTTAGTGTGTTCGCCGATGATGTTTGTACTACTGCTGGCTGGGATGGTTTCCGGAAACTCGCCGGGAGCTCGGGTGGACCGTATGGGTGAGCGTGAGGAGCTTCAGGTTCTGTACCTCTGTTCAATATGAGCTGAACCAGCACACTGAAATATACGTACTGGAAGGCCATACACGCTTTCCAAGGAACCTGATTAGCGGAGTACGTGCCGTCGAGAGTAGACGAACAGAAGGATGCATGGAGGAAACAGGAAGAGCTCTGTATTCCCAAAACGGAAACAGCGGCATCATGTCGGTGGCTGTGCTCCAAAATTTTGGACGTCTTCAAAGTCGACGACCACGATGGCGGAATACGACCTGTCCAAGAAAATCATTTCCTACCTTGACCGTCATCTGGCCTTCCCGCTACTAGCCCACCTCGCTGAAACCAATATCTTCGCAGTATCCGATGTTCAGGTAGCCGAGTATGAGCTCGCCAAAGGCACCAACATGTTCGACTACGCACAGTCACTTTTCGTGCAGCTACACCCCGACGCTGAGGTTCCTGCAGGTGTGTACGTGTTGCTATGCTTTATTCATCTACTCAGCAATGGCGACAGAGTTCGATGAGAAACGGCAGAACGCAGTATCGACCCATGAAAGACTACAACAAGAAGCCCAGGCCGTGTTCGATGTCATTGAAAACCCCGATGTCGCCCAGGCTTTGCGACAAGACAAAAACCAGAATTTGCAGTATCTGAAAGAGCATTACAACGTGCGCAACTAAAAGTCCTCTTTTCTTGGATTACAGCCCACTTTTTCGACAGGTAACGCTAGAGCAAATAACTGCACTGTACAACTTTGGAAAATTCCAGTATTCGTATGGAAACTACAGCGGTGCCGCTGACTACCTATACCATTTCCGCGTTCTGTCGACCGACAACGACTTGAACACGTCTGCTCATTGGGGTAAACTCGCCTCGGATATCCTCGTTGCACGATGGGACATTGCTCTTGAGGAGCTTAACAGTCTCCGGGAACTCATCGATTCTCGGTCGCCTGCACCTCTGCTGCCCACCGCAACCGCCACAAATGCCTCCGCACCGGAACCAGCCCTTGCCCAGTTGCACTCTCGGACGTGGCTTGTTCACTGGTCTCTCTTTGTCCACTTCAGACACCCGCAAGGTCGCACCCTGCTCCTCGAAACATTCCTGTCGCCGACATACCTAAACACAATCCAAACAGCTTGTCCGTGGGTTCTTCGGTACCTTACGGCAGCTGCTATTCTCTCCCGAAAATCCTCCGCCGGAGGAGGAAACGCCAACGCAAGCTCTTCTCGCGTGAGAAATGCGATCCGAGAAGTCGTCAAGGTCATCCAGATGGAGGAGTACCAGTATTCCGACCCCGTCACCAATTTCCTGAAAGAGCTCTATGTCGAGTTTGACTTCGAGAGCGCACAAAAGGAGCTCGGCAAGGCCGAGAAGGTGGTTGAGAATGACTACTTCTTGCAGGAGTTCAGGGAAGAGTTTTTGGATAATGCGAGGTATCTAATCAGCGAAGCTTACTGCCGAATTCACCAGAAGATTGATATTGGGTGAGTCCGGGGCCCGAGCCGCGTTGACTGGAGTTCTAAACTTAATGAATGCAGGGATCTTTCCGACCGCCTAAACCTGACACGCGCCGAGGGCGAAAAATGGATCGTCAATCTTATCCGTGAGACTCGAATGGGCGCGGATGCCAAGATTGATTTGGAGAAGGTTCGTTGTGCTTGGTCTGGATCAGATGCGATGGACTAATCCGTCTGCCACAGAACGTTATCCAAATAAGTCGCCCGCCACTCCCGATATATCAGAGCGTGATTGAGAAGACAAGAGGGCTTGCAATTCGGACGCAAGCTCTTGGCGCAGCGGTCGCAAGGACAGGACAACAGCCGGTTGCGGCTCAGTGAGTCTTGGCTAGACCGTAGGATACAAGTTGTTGCTCTGTATCTCATATAAGTATTGATATTCCAAGATCATCATTGTGCTTCCGTAAAAAAAAAAAAGAGTTAAGAAGAGGGAAAACAAGAATGAATCAACAGGAAATAGTCCATGTGTTCCGGTGTTTCTGAAAGGGTGAAAGAATGATAACCTTTTTATGCTACAAGTATGTGAACTTCGGTATGGAATACAATTGGTACAAACATTGTATTTGCGACAAGTAATGCAGGAGTGTCCCAAGGAAAATAATGATGGTAGAGTGCAGTTGTATGCAAAGATCACTGCAGGAACTGTTAGTGTGCGAGCTACAACGAAAATTATCTGAACCCACTTCTGACATGAAGCTCAACATGTCGGTTCGAGCCCTGGTCAGCAATGCCTGCTGTGCTGGGGGAAGCTGCAGCCATGTGACAAAAGTATCATAGTCACCAGCGCCAGTAGCTGGGTGAGCACTAGGGTGGCGAAGTGTTCCCCAGTACCCCTTCCCTGCTTTAACAGCCTTGACGATACCCTCCCAATGCGTTTTCAGATGTGTATTCCAAATATGGAAGTTTGTCGCATCAGAGGGGAAAACATCGAGGCCACGTCGGCGGCGACGTTCGCAGCGATTGATAGAGTAGAAGAAAAGGGCGGCTATATCAAGAAACAGCTTTGTGGCGGTTTTCCGTGACACTAAACGGGTGAGCTCACCGCTGGGACTTTTCATACGTGCTTGCTGATCTAACGGTAATACAATTTGACAGATATACTCATAGAGGGCTGCCACATTGTCAGTATTGCAGTTATCGCTCGTGCAGATTTCAACGTACCTTCTTCCACTTTGGCAGCAACCTGCCACCCTATCAGGGTTGTCGTCAGAGATTCAAGTTCACCCCGAAGATCTTGAATTTCTTTTTGTATAGGTGTAAAGAGTATCTATATGTGATGTTCAACGGCGTTCAGTTGAGAATAAGAGAGAGTACTCCACCTGATAGTCATAATGCGCAAGAGAGACGACGGTCGTAGTAGGGGTGTCTACCGGCCTTCGATTGATGGGATCAATTCTATAGTCCTCGTCGGGATGTGATTGGCTGGTCGTGAGGCTTCCCTGGCGCTGCAAGTCTTGCAGGTGTACCGCAGTAATGTCGGTTACCTCCGAGTCAACCTCTTTCTCTCCCAGCGGTATTAATTTCACTCTGCAGATATATTGTTAGTTTTATTTTGGTGAGGAAGGTCATGAATCGGGGATACTGACGAGGTTCCGGATCCACTGTTACTGCTGCGAAGAGGAGATGCCATGGCGGTGGTTAATGACCAAGTTGTAATAGGAGGTTGGCTGACTGGATTGGTCGGCCATCTAAGACTATCTTCGCTAATACAGCTCGGACGCGACACACTGTGTTCGACCAGCCCGGCAGCAATCGCCTCTTTCCAGACTCAAACCAGTCTGACGAGGCGGTGTAGTTCCTATTGAGGGACTGAAGGATGGAATAATGACTATGTACACTTTTTCAGTGCCAGGTTGGCTGGTATCGAGCCTAGGAAGTTCTTTCCGAAGAATGAGAATAACTGGAAGGCTGGATTGATTAAACATCTCTTGTAATGTACCCCTCTATTCCATTGGACAGCGGCCAATATCTCAAGATAAGTACAATTATATTTATGTGCAAGTACCTGAAAATCGGGGATGATACATCGTTCGCTGACAACCATTTGTTGGGCACTAGAACCACAAAATTGGCGTAATGGTTCTCACATGTAACTCAACACATCAGCTCGAGCACTGTCCAGCAACACCCGCTGTGAGTCAGTCAGTTCGAGAGACCTGATAAAGGAGTCGTAGTCAGTGATGGTAGTATCTAGATCTGCGGTAGCATGTCTCTCAACGCCATACTGCTTCTTCCTAGCGTTTATAGCATCCAAGATGCCCTCCCATTGCACCTTCAAGTGATCGTTCCAAATGTTGAAGCACATAGCATCGTCAGGGTGAAGAACTAGGCCCCAAAGGAGGCGCCTTTTGCAGATTCTCACTGATTCGAAAAATGACTGTCCTGTATCCCAAATCAGATACCTTCCGTAACATGCAACTTGTGAGCTCACCGCTGACACCGCGGGGGAGTCGTATTCGCTGTTCTGGTGTCAATAACCGCCAAAGGTAATTGTGCAACGCTGCCAAATTGTCGGTACTACAATCATCGCTCATGCAGATTTCAACGTACCAGCTTCGGCTTCGGAGGCTACTTGCCGCCTCTTTAGAATTGTGTCTTGTTGTGCAAGCTTCCCAAGGATTGTGCGGTGTTGTGCAAGGATTATACCGTGTCGTGCAAGGATTATACCGTGTCGTGTAAGGATTATACCGTGTTGTGTAATTTCGGCTGCTAAAACATCAACTCCTGCTCGGAGAGAGTCAAGTAGTGGCTACGTGACATTCAACAACATTCAGAGGACATGTGGGAGAATACTCAACAGTAAATTCGTTTACGGTCTCTTCCATATGCTGTAATAATAGGAAGTTGATGGCGGTACAATATCACGGACGAAGAACTGAGAACTGATGAATGGAAGAGCATGAGACAAGCTGCAAAAGGGAATCTTTGTCTCATGGAGGCAATTCTCAAAATATTGATCCTGGACAGAAATTAGACCCGGGGTTTCTGTTAGTCCTGGAGCATAAAAATTTGACATCTGAACGCTAAATTGATGAACAGTGGCTCCTCGGGGCAGCTTCTATTCTTCTGAAAGCTGTTCTACTAGGGCTGAGGTAGAATATTGTACAAGCGTTCAAAGGATGCGAACCTACTGTAGTACGCCGATCGTGAATGAGAAGGACGACGTTGTTCGGGTTGTACAAGTAAAGACGTCCACCCTATTGACTTCGAGTCACTGCATTCCCAGATAGCTAATCAGGACCCGTCAAAGACATGGTGATGTTGTTCTGACTTGGATGGTCAAGCAACAGAAGACGAGATACGTTTCCTGCTGCGAAGAGAAGTCGAATTGAGAAGCCGAACCAGCCGCTGAAGAAGTCCTCTCGCATCTACTCGGCAGGCCTTCGCATGTGGGTATCGTATTGACCATCATACTATGCTGAGTGGAGGAAAGATGAATGACCCAGCTCCTCGGCCCGCAGGCGATACTGATTTCAGGTATTTGGCCTGGGTTGAGACGGCGACTGAACTTGAAAGCAGAATACTTTCAAGAGCATACTGGATAAGGCATCAAATGATACTTAATCACTGTCCTCGACTATGATCAATACACCGGTCCACTGCCTGCCCACATTCCACACCAGAATTCCTTGATCAGCAAAGCTTTACGCCCAGAAGAAAAAGGCAACCAAGGTCGGTACTATCCACAAAATCTCGTTCTCCATTGCCACGGCCGAGTCAGCAGTTCCTGAGGCTGCAGGTGTGGTGCTTGCCGATGCTGGTGCACTCGAACGTTCGGTAACAGGCGTCGATGATGCCGCAATGGAGGTTATTGTACTTCGTGAAATGCTGGATATAGAAGCGGCGGCGGTCTGAGATGTAACAGGTGTGATAACCGAAGTCGACAGTGAAGTTGGCGTGCTGCTGCCGCCGCCGGTACCAGATGCTGCGCCTGAAGTAGGTGACGCTATGACCGAAGTAGCCAGCTGCCTATTCGGATCTTGGCCGGGGAAAGTCACTTTGGGTATTACTATTCCTTTAAGAGAGCACGAAACGACCAACTCTGTGGAATAGTGAGACTTTTTTGCAGGAAGTATACTAAGGGCATAATGAACACACCATCAACGGTTGTTTGGGGTACGGTATAGTCCGTAATGTTCGCCGCACTCCCAACACATTCAATGCATGACACATAGTCGTTTTCAAACCCAGATGTGCAGCATTGGGGCTGAGTACAATTCTTTGCAAATAATAAATGAGCAGAAAATAATCTGATAGGAAAAATCTGCGTACCGCGCTGATCAAGGCATTAGCAGCAGAGCAGGGTGTCTGACATTGCGATGGGATGCCAGAAACTTGTCTACTGGCAAAATGGAGCGCTCTATTCCATGACAGAGAGCGAGGATCCAGAGCTGTTACGCAGGTGTGCAGCTGTACGCCGAGAAGAAGGAAAAGAAACGTCTGTGACAAAGCCATGACTGACATCCACTAGGTCGTGAGTGAAGCCTCGTGCACAGGTACTGGGGGGAACAAGCAGAAGCGGTTCCCAACGGATGTCCATTAATATACGATTAAAAACGCCCTAGGTATTTCGGAAAGGAAATAGAGACCCAAGGCGAGGATTGCGATCATATCCTCCGAGTCACCTGAGACATGAAAAATGGACCATTATCGGTATCTTCTCTTCTCAACACGTTCTGCCGCTGACGAAAGATCGATTCGATTCGATTGAATAGAAAATGTTGACCCGGAGATGATGTACGCTGATGTTGGGGCACGTGGTCGTGTGGCGATGATCTCATAAACTTCCGGTCCATTCCGGTCTGACTCTTAAACACTCGATGACCCGTATGAAGAAAAGTCCTTCAATGGATGTAGAACGTCAGCTCTAACACGCCTACTGATGCATAAAAATACTCTCCACTGCTACTACGCACCAGCGGTTATCTTGATCGATGAACGTTATTTACGATGTCTCGGGCCGAACCTGGACCGTGCTCGCCTCGCTACTGGCGCCTGGCAAGATGGAAATCAGAGTCGGCTATGCTAAGCACAATCGTCGATATCATAGTGAGATGCGCGTGTCCTTGAAATTTGGAGTGCGTATCCTCACGGTGCATGGTCTGCCATGGAAGTGGCCTTGTCATTACACCAAGAAGGAGCGAGCACCCAGGTACTTGTCGTGAATACCTTATATGCGGGGAAAGAAATTATTAGGGTGGTAACTACGGAGGAAGGAAAACAAAAACAAAAACTTTCGTCACATGCTGAAGCTCTCACCATTACGCCCAGGTCGTTTCACAGCATATTGATTGTCGTAATGATAGCAGCCTTTGCGCTCCTGGCCGATACTGTATAACAATCCTTATTTTCGTAGATCAATCCGACTTGAGATGGCCCTGAATAATCCGAGTCAGCACCCTTCTGTCCAGGTTGAATCGATTGTAGTATATGGCTATCACAGACAGTGATGCAAGGTAACAGAGTATATGACAGCATGTCAATGAAAGTCTACGCTGGTGAGAAACGATTCATCTGGAAAATCAGTATGACCAGTTGTCAATGAAAGTCTACGCTGGTGAGAAACGATTCATCTGGAAAATCAGTATGACCAGTGGCAACTAATGAGAATCCCAGATATCACATGGACCCTCCCTCGGTCATTTGACGCACAACTTCAGCGTGATTCTCGTTCCTAAGCTCCTGGTCTGCTTGGGTGTCGTTGGAGTACATCATGATGACGACATCGCAGTCGGGGGAGATAGGATTCACATATGTGAGTAGTGGCATGCGACAAAGACGTTGGTGAGTTACGTGGTATGAGGGGAATATAATGATACCACCCACTCTAATGTCTTTGGGGTCATCATTCTCTGGGTTCTCAGGCACCTCTACGATGTGATGCTGAAGCGCAGAGTCGATGAGCTGCTGGAAGGTAAGACTAAAACCATACCGGAAGGCAGGCGGGACTCGGACACTCTGTATTCCACCGGAAGAGTTTCCAGATTTCTAGAGACTTAGTGCAGTTCCCAATTGGCCTACGTCTAGATATGCATTAGAGAGGAGGAAGAAAGATAAAATGCGCTCTCACCCGTCGTCTCTTCATAGCGTCTCTCGCTTCAAAGGACATAGACTCGGCGGGCATCGAGGTGTACTTGTGAAACTGATGCATTCCTCAGGGTAGTACTACCAGTTAGAAGGGGAACCGTTGGTACTAGCGCATGGCGGTGGGACCAAGCAAGGGAGCTTCCATACTTGGGCATCACCGCTTTTCCTGCGATAGGGACTTCTCGACAGAGGGCGGGCAGATCCTGTTCTTCTGAAAGTTGTCCTTTGAGTTGTAAAAGCATTGAAATGAGGCAGAACATTGGTGCAATGCGCCAGTCGCGAATGAGAAGGACGTCGGTCGAGTTGTACAAGTTAAGACGTCCACCTTATTGACTTCGAGTCACTGTATTCCAAGAAAGAAAATCAGGGCCCGTCAAAGGCGTGAAGATGTTGTTCTGACTGGGATGATCAAGCAATAGAACTTCAAGACGAGATATGTCTCATGCTGCGACGTGTAGTGGAATTGAGAAGTCAAACGAGCCGCTGAGGGAAGTCCTCTCGCATCTGCAAGCTTTCGCATGTCGGTATTGTGTTGACCGTCATACTATATAGAAGTGCTGGGTGGAGGAAAGATGAACGACTCAACTCGCAGGCGATATCCTGTGTTGAAACGGCGATTATACCTGAAAGCAGAATACTTTCAAGAGCATACTTAGTACATAGGAAGGAAAAGACGTCAGGTAATACTTAATAACTGTCCTCGGTTATGATCAATACACCGGTCCACTGCCACCCCCATTCCACACCAAAATGCCCCGATCAGCAAAGCTTTACGCCGAGAAGAAAAAGGCAACCAAGGCAGGCACCATCCACAACATATTGCTCTCCATTGCCACGGCCGAGTCAGCAGTTCCTGCAGGCGCGGGAGCAGTTCCTGAGGCTGCAGGTGTAGTGCTTGCCGATGATGCAGGTGTGGTACTTGCTGATGCAGGTGCACTCGAACGTTCGGTAACAGACACCGATGATGCCGGCGCAATGGAAGTTATTGTACTTCGCGAAATGCTGGATATACTAGTAGAAGCGGAGGTCTGGGATGTAATAGTCGTGATAACGGAAGTCTCCGATATGGTTGAATGTGAAATTGACGTGCTGCTGCCACCGCCAGTACCAGATGCTGCGCTTGAAGTAGACGATGGTATGGCTGAAGTAGACAGTTGCCTGTTTGGATCTTGACCGGGGAAAGTCATTTTGGGTATTGCTATTCCATTAGCGGAGCACAAAACGACCAACTCTGTGGAATAGTGAGCTTTTGATGCAAGGAGGAATAATACAATGAACCCACGATCCACGATCGTTTGAAATTGGGAATAATCTGTGACGTTCGCCGCACTCCCAACACATTCAATGCACGACACATAGTTGCTTTCGAAGCTAGGCGTGCAGCATTGAGTCGGAGTACAATCCTTTGCAAATAGTAAGTGAGCAGAAAATAATCTGAGACGGAAAATCCATGTACCGCATTGACCAAGTCACTAGCAGCAGAGCAGGGTGTCTGACATTGCGATGGGATGCCAGAAACTTGTCGACTGGCAAAATGGATCGCTCTACTCCACGACAGAGAGCGAGGATCCAGAGCTGCTACGTAGGTTTGTAGCTGTACGCCGAGAAGAAGGAAGAGAAACTTTGACAAAGTCATGACTGACATCCACTAGGTCGTGAGTGAAGACTCGTGCAGAAGTACTGGGGGGAGGCTATTCCCAGCAAGATGTCCATTAATATATGATCAGAACCGCCCTAGGTATTTCGGGAAAGGGAATGGTGACCCAAAACGAGGATTGCCCATGCGACATCCTCAACGTCTTCGTTCTGTTGGCCCTGAGACATGAAAAATGGTCCGTCAACGGTTTCCCCTCTTCTACACACCTTCTAGTGCCGCTGATGAAAGATTGATTTAATGGATGCTGTTGACCCGGGTTGATGTACATATCATTGGCTGATGTATATTGTATATCGCGGCGAAACGAAGGCTCCAGGGATGTGGTCACTGCGAAATGTGAGCCGGACGTTGGCCTTTTTTCTGAAGAGAGCCTGCCTCTAGCCTTGAAGAGGTTAGGGCGCTATAGCTTCCAGATGGAGGACTAAACAGAGACAGTTTTGAGCCGACAGCAATCCGAGTCCAGACTGTGTCAGAACTGTATTTATGCTGTGTAGAAGAGTGACAGCTTGTGGAATACTCGAAATGAAGACGTCGAAGAAAACGTACCGACGACGCGCAGGTGAAGAATGGACCGGCTCTCCGGCCCGACAACAGAGTCATTCCTCGATTACCTAACACCAGTTCCTTACTTTTCGCTTTCACGTTGTTCTACGTAGCGCTCGGAGGACTTGCTACAGGCGTGTCGAAATTGCCCAGCGGCCGCTGGAATGGTGAAGCAACCACCCAGCTTCTTTCCTACAACTGCCTTGGTGCGATATTCTAATGTTTTCTCGCGACCTTGGCAGCTAATCTAACTCTTCCATTCAGGACCATGCAGCTGCAGGAATTGGTGCTGGTGTCGTCGCCACGCTTTGTATGAACCCTCTCGACCGTCTCAAAGTCCAATTTCAAGTGTCCGAGACAAACCCAAAGGGAGCGTTCGGAAAACATATATGGTACGCTCTGAAGGATATCAAGCAACAACAGGGATGGAAGGGGCTGTATCGTGGAGTAGGTCCTAATATTGCAGGCAATGCGACAAGCTGGGGGTTTTACTTTCTATTGTAAGACCAATTTCCCAGCTCTCTCACTCCTTCTGATCGGGTGTTAGTTATAATATGCTCAAAAAACGCGCCTCTGGAGACGATATTACTCGACCACTGTCCTCTGTAGAGTATCTGATTTGTTCCGCCGAAGCAAGTACGTACGTCCTGATACTCAATGAGCGTTTGTACTGAAGTTGTACAGGTGCTGTGACGGCTGTAATGACCAACCCTCTGTGGGTAGTCCGAGTGCGTATGTTCACCAGTGACGCAAGCTCTCCCCATGCCTACCGTGGCCTATGGCGTACGCTCATTTGATTCGTCATACATGACATCGTGATTCCAATTCATCTTCCGTTCAGACGGTCTTCGAACTATAGTTCAGTCCGAAGGCTGGCGAGGACTCTTTCGCGGTACTTGGCTGGGGCTCTTTGGTGTCAGCAATGGAGCCATCCAGTTCATGGCGTATGAACAGATGAAACGCTGGGGATTTGAGAGGAAGAAGAGACAATTTGAGAAGTCGGGGCAACCTTGGACGCCTGACGTCGACAAACTGGTGCGTGGAGCGATTGGTCAGGTTTTTATGACTGATGTATATTTGGGACAGTCAAATACTGCCTACACGATCATGTCTGGCGCCAGCAAGCTGGAAGCGTTGGCCATAACGTATCCGTATCAGGTCGTACGATCACGAATACAAGTATATACTGTCTTGTTTCTAGTGATTCGGCTTCGCTGATCCCTTTGTCAGAATACCAATGCAACGGCGCATCTTTATCCTAATATCCGGACCACCATATTAAAAACTTGGCAGCAGGAGGGTTTACGTGGATTTTATCGTGGTCTTGGGACCAATTTTGTGAGAGTTTTGCCAGGTACCTGCGTCACATTCGTTGTATACGAGAACCTGGCATGGCTATTCAGATCAACCGCTGCAAACAGGGCAGCAAGGCAGGGCAACCTAGATTAGAATATATCTTTGTACTTTTAATACCTACCATTGAATGCTCACCTCGATACCTGCTCGTTTATTGGGAAACTTAAGCAGTGTGGCGGTGCTCATTGTTGCTCATTGGGCTTTGATGACAATACGATAGTACTGCTTTTGACCACCACAATCTCGAACGGTGAGTTCCAGAAATGAGAAAATTCGACTCTTCTCTGACCGACATCAGTATTTATCCTTCATTCAGCACAGTGATTCCCTTCAAAGCGATCCGTTTTGTACAGAGGGAGAAACACGACGCGAAAGCAAGGTCAGTACATGCCACGATTCGACGCGACTTTGCCAGTAACTTCGAACTAGGTCAATCCATGGCTTCATTTGTGGCGTTTCGCAGTGCCGTTGTGAGGCTCTCTGGCCGCCAGATCCGTCACATGCACTCTACACCGGTTTCTATGACAGGAAACAAATACCGGCTCGAAAACAAACGAATTCCCTACGAAACGCTCCACCTCGTTGATCCTGAGACAGGCCAACTGCGAGAAATCGTCCTCAAGGACTACCTTGAGACCATCGATGTCAAAAAATACAAAGTCGAACTGGTGTCAACTCACCCCAAACCGATTGCCAAGCTCGTAGAACGGTGGAAAGAGCACGAGAAGATGAAGGCGTCCAAGGCGAAGCGATTAGAAAGTCATCGCAAGGCGGAGCATAAGGAGTTCCAGTTCACATGGAACATGGCTCCTTCGGATTTGACCCACAAGTTCAACAACGTCAGGAAGGAACTCGAGAAGGGCAGGAAGGCCGATTTGGTTTTTGTTACGAAGAAAGGGCACAGGGCGCCTAAGGACATACCCGAGAGGCTGCAAGCGGTGGTGGATGAGCTGGCTGATGCTGCAAAGGAGTACAAGGCTAGGGAAATTGTTGGCGCCATGGGCGCTATCTTCCTTCGGGGTACTGGGGAAAAGCCTACAGAGGTGCCTCCAAACAGTTCACCATCATGACCTCAGACAATAATACAACATAAATATTAACCCGATTTACTGTGGTACTCATTGAAAAAAACTCTACGTGTCTACATGTCTACTCAAACGATGCTTCCGTCGCAATTTGCTCTGGACTTCAGGCTCTGTATAAGATGAGAACGTCTCCCTCACAATCTGGAACCCTCCCTTTTGTCTATCGAACTTTTTCCGCAAGAAGTACTGGACGCCAGGAGATACTTGAAGTCCAGCGGCATACATGTCAGCCGCGACGCGATAAAGACTGTCCATGTGTACAGAGTCGCAGGCTTCGTACCGAGGACGAAGACCAAGTGCGAGTTCTTCGTCGAGCATGCGAAGCCATGGACGCCTCACACCACTCGTCGGAAGTAACTCTGAAGGCACCAGGGCTTGCAGCACGGCATAAAAGAACTTTGCATCAGCTTTTGGCTCCTTGATCTGCTTCGGATCCACCTCCATCCCGAGGGCTATCGCTCTCTGCGCGAGCTCCGTGAAATCACGGTTCATCGTTTCATCGCATAATGAAAGGTAGAACGCAAACGCGGATCGTCTCCCCACGTCGCGCCGTGGGCCGAAGCGGTTCATACGGATGTTGTCCCGGGTTTCGGTGTCATAACCCCATCCCTTCACCTGGGGGAAGGATCCGACGTAGTTGGCCTCCCGGGCGTAGCATGATACCATCACCGTATACGCTTGGATGTGCAACCTCCAGGGTCTATTCGTAGAGTTCATTTCTGGGACGAAGCTCGCTCGCTCAGACCATCTTGCAAGATTCCACACGCGCTCGGCAAGACCAGTGTGCCCACCCTCCCGGAGCCCCTCTATCATCGTTGCAAAGAATATCGGTCCATACTCCACCCCGCGACGAATATACGACTGCGTCAGCTCCTTGGCTACCCTGCTGAGCAAGACGGGGCGGAACTCCCATGGTGAGAAAAGATCCGTCGTGGACAGTTTGGGGAAGATCATGGAGAGCAGTTGGATTATACCGCCGTAGTTTCCGGTCTCGGTAAGATTCTTGAGGTGTGATGTAAGGGTTACAGTGTCGGGTACTTTGGCAGCGGACGAGGCGGGAGCACGGAGTGTCATGCTTTCCGTCTGCATACGATAACGCGCCTTCGAGACGCGATTGTTTCCTGGCACTACCGGATATGACGGTACCGACCCGAGGAATACATCAACAGCGTCTGATGAGAGACCAAGACCGACCAAATGCTCCTCATTCCGTAGGATGTTCATGGCAGCATCTGTAATATCAGAGCGTTTCAAGCGGGTACCTGACCGTATAAGAGTATTATACGTCACGATATCCGGCCATAATGGCTTTTCACGCTCGGTCATGTAGTTGAGAATACGGTCTGCTTTCTTCGGCGAAGAACGGTGAGTAAGGGAGTAGTGGAGTAAAGCGTTGCAGCTGTGAAGGTCTAGCATAGGCAACTGTCGACGAGTCACTATACGGGATGGAAGTGGAGGAACATTTTCAGGAGGGGTGATAGCCTTATGGATGGATGGTTCTTTACGAGGGGGACGTTGTGGCGGGAGATCATCAAGTAGCCGTCTGAGAACGCTATGAAAATAATCATAAGCCTTCACCTGCGTCGCCTTATTGTCTTTGTCCAGTATCCAGACTTTTCTCTCACTGTAAGGACAGCGATAGAGAGCACGGATGAGGGCTGCGATGTCGGAGAAAGGATATTCGCGAAGATCAAGAAGGACCGCTAAGTTGGCTAGAGCTTGCAAGGATGCATCAAACTCTGCTTTTGAAGCGTCATCGACGGGTCTTTGAGATAACTTTTCGTTGATAGAGGATACGATGGTCTGCAAGGAAAGAGAGCGTGGCTTGCTACAGACTTGCCGAAGATGTTGATAGTTGGTTAGCAAATGTCGTGATTTCTCCGTCTCCTCGTTTGATTCCTGTGCCAAAGAATCTAGCTCTTCCGCAAGGGCATCCTTGACTTCCCAGTCATGAACAAGGCCGACAAATATCAATGACGCGAGAATTATCTCTCCGTGCAGGATACAGCTGCCAATCAATGCTCGGAACATACGATCCGTGCGTCTCTGCTTGTATGCCCGGGCGGACTGCAAGATCTGGAGAGTGGAGATGACGAATTCATCCTTGGTCGCGGCGGGTCCCGGGTTAAATACAGCAGGTGTTTTGAGGGCAGCTTGTAGCATGATATATTGCTCCTTTATCCATGCTTTGGGGGCAGATGACGCCGAATACCCCTTGATGACAGCTTCCAAGGTTGTGACATGGATAGGTATTCCATTCGACATCATCCAATCGCATACATTATACGATTTCCTGAAGAAACCCTGCCGAATGAGTGCATGGAGAAGAGTATGTGCGGATAATCGCGGCGAGACGGGACGAGGGAGCTTAATGGCAATGTTTCTGAATGGTTCGTATTTTTCAACCATCTCTGGATCCTTGAGGACCGAGGAATTCGCCATCAAAGATGAGAACCGGACAGAGTTGAAAATGTGATAGGCGCCGCTAACATCGGCACGGTGCATGGAGATCCTTATGGCATGAGAGGCTGCGCGAGACAGCTGGGGTGAAGAAAGAGATGGATCCAGGTATGACGGAAAATATGTTGGAGACGGGGAGGGATGAATTTCGACATTTGACAGAGCCGTTGCAGACCGACAGAACGTTCTTGAGGGAAGCGTACGCAACGACCTTAGAGCATATACTGAGAGCGACCTCTGCTCAACGGTACGGTAAACAACGCTGAGCACATTGGCACCTGTAAGCCAATTGCATCGCATATAGCTTGCATAACTGATGGAAAATGTTAGAAACAGAGAAGAAAATACAGTGCGCTACTCACCCGACCTGTGCTTCTAGCTGGCCGTCAAAGGACGATGTCGGTGAGGAGAGAACTGTAGGCTTATGTAACGCGAGGACCAGGCCCCGGACCGACGGTCGATCTTCTTGAATTCGAACCACGACATGAACTTCGACGAAAACATTTACATTTACTGCGATGGCTGCACCAAAGAGTTGCACAAGCCATACCTTGATGCTCTTCCTTCTGTCCTTCGCTCTCTGCGCTCCGCAACACAGATCTCGCCTTCTGCCGAAATGGTCAAAATACATACTAAACTCAAATCTGAAATAATTCGCCTTGAAAAACTCATAAAGGCTCTTCAGTACAATCTTGGGAGGCTTAAGCGTGTAGCACCCACATATGCATCTCTATTCTCCCCCGTTCGCCGTCTCCCGTTCGAAGTTCTCCAGGAAATATTCGAACAGACCCTCTATTCTAGTGTTGACGACATGTTCCCGTCGTCGGACACAAACAGGGCCGTATCACTCACTCCCATCCGACTGGCATCGGTGTGCTCCTACTGGCGGGGAGTATGTCTCGCATCTCCCAGCCTGTGGCGGCATATGTACATCTCTATCGGTGTCCAGGACATACATAGTCGTGAGCTCGACCTCATCAGGGCTTTCCAGCAGCGTGCACAGTCCAAGGACGTCTTATCGCTGCGAATCCGCTCGGTTGTAAGGAATGAGGACGACCGTGCCCCCGAGGAGGCAGAGCATCCACATATGTTAGCGGCCCTTCTACTCCCGTCTCTCGAGTCTCAGGGTGGACCAGAAACGGTGCCATATCTGAGTGTAGACGCATGCCAGGAAGTCATATTTGAACCGTGCTATCGAGACAGTCCTGACTTTTCCGTATTCCGTCGTGATGATGGAAATAATACAGTTCAATTCTCCTGGTCCTCCCTCAGATGCCTCGGCATGTCTCCCATTGGGCTTGGTGCACAATCAGGCACCTCCATTCCATGCATTCTCTTCCGAAACGCCCCTCTCCTGCATGAACTTAAGATCTGCAACCCATACTTCAATCCCCGCCACTTTATTCTTCCGTGGAACCAAATAACCACTGTCCGTTTCCACAACAATCATGACACCCCTTCCGTTTCCGCGTTTTTGCGTCAGTTGCCCAATATCGAGCACGTAGAATTCTCCAGGTGCAATTTACCATATCCCCAGGGCGATGCAGTTGTACCCATCACTTCCCTGACGACAATACATTCCGATGGAGCGCTAGGGTTAGCCAAGTTCCCCAGGTTGGAGCGCCTTGAGCTCCGTAACATGGGCGAAGGGAAGAAGAGCATCATCCTTGACTCTAGCGGCCTGCGAAGGTTCATGTCGAACTTGCTCTTAGTTTCAGGCGGTTTAACAGAGCTAGCTTTGCTGTCCGTTCCTATCGCCTATAAATACGTCCTAATGGCACTCGCCGAAGCAGTACACCTCAAGCGCCTCGTTATCGTTGAATCCTTCATGATTGAAGACAGATACGATTGTGAACTTGTCACGCCCGAGTTTGTTGAGGGCTTGGAGGAGCTAGTGCCGGATCTAGAGCACCTGAAGTTGGTATGGCGGGAGTACGAATCCATCGAGGAGGAGCTGGTCGTTAGAATGCTTGAGACAAGGTGTAATACCCCTTTGACATCGGCAGTCATTGGGCCTAGGAGCGGTGGCCCGCTGCAGCGAGAGGTTTTGGATAGGTTGCAGGCCTTGAGAGACCGAGGGCTAATGATGACATTGAATTAGGCGAGTCTCCCGTTTGCCCCCAATACCTCGCTCGAGTCGGAAAGTTGCGATATTTATTGTTTGATTTCTTATGCAGCCCATAGAACAATCATTTTGATACCGTTTCTTGACTAAAAGTTTTCGTCCTGCTATTTCAAATATTTCCTGCTACCACGTAACCAAAATCCGCAGTACTTGCTTATACTGCGCAGTGCGCAGTATGAGGAATCTCCGCCCATGGGGATAACGGTCAAGAAACTGTAATTTCGATTTGTTCGAGGATCCGGGAATCGGATCGGGAAAACAGAAGCTTTTTGGCACCTGCCATCACTGTTCTCTGGCTCCAGCACTAAACGGACCTTTACTCTGAAGAAGGAATAAGATGAAGGTGGCCAAGGCATGCGATAATTGTAAAAGAAAGAAAGGTACGTCTCCGCTTCGTGCATTTCTGAATCTGAACCCCGCTTATGGAAAAAATAGTGAAGTGTGAGCGTTAGACCCCATTCGGTGACTCTCATAGTGTTAATGTAAGTACTCACTGACAGGTGAAGGTGACAGACAATCCAACCAGAGATGCAAAAACTGCATCTCCAATGATGTCGATTGTACGTATATCGCCGCTGCAAAGATGATACCGGTAGGCCTAAAGCTTATTCTGCGTGTACATCTCATGACCTTTTTTAGTACCGTCATTCCTCTAAGGAATACATCGAAGACCTCGAGAGAAGACTAGAGAAGACGCGAATGGTTTTGCGCAAGGTATGATCGGTCTGCATTGGCTCGAGTGGAATGCTTTCTTACTATTTATCTTCAAGTTTCTTCCGGATGCTGTGATTGAAGAAGAAATGATCAGAAAAAGTCAAAATCAGAAACGCCAGAAACGGAAACCCACCGTGACCGAGCATGTGTCCGAGTCGACCGACGTCCTAGCGAATGACGACACGGTCTTTGACGATGACTCGGAACCAGATGAAGCGGATAGGTTAAGTCAAATGGCAGTGGGTGGTCCCGATGTCAAAAACTTTGGGAAGTCGAGCAACATCTCGTTCACGAGTACGGCCCTGAAGGTCAAGCAAGAGCTAGGAATTCCTTCAGTCAGAACTTCCCAACCACCAAGCAATCAGCTGTGGGCCAACCTTTGGTATGTACGTATATCACGAATCTCTTCCGGGTTCCTTTAATGACAGTCTACAGAGAAAGTATAAGGACGCCGACGTCCACCTCTACGATTATACCTTTCCGGAGCCCGACCTTCTAGACAACCTTGTCGAGCTGTATTTCATCCACATAAATCGATTCTGGCCTCTTCTCCACCGTCCCACCTTCGAACGTTCCTTGGCTGTTGCTCTTCACCGATCCGACCGGGCGTTTGCGGCCATTGTTCTCATGGTTTGCGCGAATGGTGCGCGTTTCTCCGATGACCCTCGTGTACGTGTCGATCGTGATGAGTTACGTTATCGTCACGGCTGGAAATGGTTCGTCCAAGTACACCGGGTCTCTGTGTTGCGAACTCCGAACCTATACGACCTGCAAAAATGCGTGGTAATTACTATCTTACCCAGTGAATTCGGTCTTGCTGATCAGAAGCTTACAGCTGTCGGTTTTTTACGTAGAAGGCTTCGCTGCACACTGCTCATGGACGATGCTGGGGACCGCTGTGCGCATGGCGCAAGACCTCGGTGCGCACCGGAAACAAAGGCCGGGAAAGTTGCCAATTGCTGAGGAGGAACTACTGAAGAGAGCTTTCTGGTATTCGCCACCATTAGATGACTGCTTATTATATGTCTAACTTCTTGCCCCAAAGGGTCTTGGTATGCATGGATAGAATCGTAAGCATGGCGTTAGGTCGACCATGTGCTATTCAGGAAGAGGAGTGAGTTTTTTCTTATGCCTTTAGTGACATCATTATAAATACCTTCCGAGTATTGATGCAGACCTTCCGAATGACTGCGACGACGAATATTGGGACAGCGCATTTGTACAGCCCTCGGGTGTACCTTCCGCGATGTCATTCTTCAGCTCCTTCGTGAAGTTAGATCGCATCTTTGCCAGATGCCTTCGAACAATAGTCAGTACAGCTGCTGGCCCACGCTGATTTCACTGATTTGCTTCAAGTACTCTCCGCGTAGGTCGACAGCTCTATGTCGTTCCGCTGAGAAGGGAAGCAAAGAGGATATTGTCGCTAAACTCGATTCTTCCGTAAACGAATGGATGGATTCCGTACCTGAACATAGTATGTCTTTCTTTGATGGTGCAGCAACCGAACTCATGACATGGTAGTCCGCTGGGAACCTCGACCTGAAAATGAGATTTTCTACAGTCAATCCGTTTTTCTGTACTGCTCTTATTATCACCTCCGAATTCTCATCCATAGACCCTTCATACCAAGCCCAGGGAAATCATCGTCTCTTTCCTGTCCGTCTCTGGTAATCAGCACCAATGCAGCTCGGTCCATTGGCTATATTTTGGACCGTCAATTACAAAAGCTACCAGACAGTCCGAAGCATTATTGTGCAGTGAGTCTATATCTGCTTATCAGCGGGATAAAACTAACCTGAGTTGCTGAGATGTCTATCTTCTCAGCCGCGGTTATTCTTCTCCTCAACTGTTGGAGCAACCCAACGGCGAAGTCGGAAAGCAATGACGTGAAGCGCATTGTACAGTGTGTAAACACTCTTCAGACGTTCGAGCAACAGTACGTGACTTTCATATGTTATCGCGCTGTTCTTGTTCACATTGTCTTTCTGAAGATGGCCGTTTGCTGGTCGATTCTGGTATGTGATGACTGCGCTCGTGACTTGCAATCTAACAGTTGGTGCTGCTAGTGACGCTATAAGTCATCTCGTCAGTGGTGTATACCCCAAGCAACGGCAGCCAGCACCTGTGCGTGAAAACGCTGACATACCATCTCAGTCACTCTTCCATGCATCTCAGTGGGCGGAGCTTATGGGCATGCCCTTCCCTTCGTCAAATTGGGTATCTTCGTCCGACGATGCATATGCTCAGAATTTTTGGGTCATTACCGAAGATGTATTTCATGACACGCTGCCTCTTGATCATTGAAAGTTCTGAACATCTCGAACTTCAAAGGCATATGATCCATGCTCGACGCTTTATGGTGCTGATGAAACTTGGCAAGTCTTGTAATGATGCTGACGGCTTCATGAACTGGGCGAATTACTTTGTATACTTATATCAGCAGCGTTCCCGGAATAAGTACGTGCAGTGGCAGAGTATGCGTTGGTGACGTAGTCATCGAATACTTACGCGATCGGAGAGGCGGCAGGCAGTAGCCAGGGTGACGACGTTTATTTACCATGATCTTCGAAAACAAATACGGTTTATCTCGACTTGCTTCTCTCTTCCATGTTCCTTACCCGTAATGGCCTTCAATGACAAGCAAGTTGCTTTGACTAGTTCTTTTCGCTCGTTCAATTCCAAAGTGCCCATATTTCTGCAAAAATTGTTTAAGTGCGCCGGCTAAATCCACCTCTTCGTGCATCAAAATTGACGATATACTGCTACTAGAATCGTCGACAGTCCAGAGACGAACGATGCGATTTCTTGGTCTGATGATGGAGAGTCGTTTATTGGTGATTAGTCCAGGTGCTGTTGTTTACCTTAGGCTGAATCCGAGCACCAGTGTATGACCACGAGCGGTTAGCAAGAGACTATCTTCCACAATGGTTTAAACATAACAAATACCCTTCGTTCGTTCGCCAGCTCAACAACTACGGCTTCCATAAGGTGCCTAACCTTCAACAAGGTGTAATGAACGCCAGCATGGACGTAGAGCAGTCTCAGTACGCGCATCCCTATTTCCAACGTGGCAAGGAGGACCAACTTATCCTCATCCGGCCCACCAAGCAAGCAAAGGACCGTCCTACCATTGGTTTTGAGCAAGGTAGCTCTTCTGTCCCTTCCTCGGGTGCTGGACAGCAGTTGGACATGCATGCCGTGTTAAATGGCATAACAGCGATCAGAAAACAGCAGACAGCAATAACACAGGATTTGAATGAACTGAAGCGCTCGGATCAACTGCTGTGGGAGGAGGCTCTGCAGGCACGGAATCGACATACAAAACTGCAGGACACTGTAAATCGCATCGTCAAGTTTCTGGCCACCCTCATAACACAACCCAGCGGCAGCGGCGTCGCACATCCCCAGCCTCCGCGCATGATGATTGAGGACTCTACTACGAGCAAAATCGGAGAGGTCGAGGAACACGAAGGTGATGGTACAGAAACCGAGATGGCTTCTACTTTGTGTAACTATACTTCTTAGCTCAGTACCGATCTATTCTCACCAAATTTACAGCAAAATCATCTATCGAAACACCAAGTACAGCAGTTCCCGAAACTTCCTCCTTCTTCACCCCGGCAACAGACTCTCAATATTCCTCATTTATTCCGAGCGCAACGATAGACCCATCAATAATACCACAACCGATACCCTCCCCTCCTCCTTCCCCAGGAAAACTCAGCTCCGCTTTCGATAGCATGTCTTCCTCCGACTGGGATATGTTTTCCTCCCTCCTAGGCTCCTCTCCCTCCCATACAGACTTCAGTAAACTCCCTCTTTTCGACATGGGCCAGTCGCCTTCACGTCTTCCTTTAACATCTGGCGACAATGCTTTCACACAACCCTTACCTAGTGAAAGTCTTGTCAAAAGCCCTGGCTCGCTTAACAAGAGCATCGGAGACATTGATAATGCTGTCAGTGCACTTGATTGTGATATAGATTTTCTGAGCAGTGCCTTGGGAATACCATCCGATGGCCTGCCAGTTGGCGATGACGGGATTGATTTCAGTGCTTTCTTCAATTACGCGACCCCTCCACCAGATATTCTTGCCGATGTCCCAGACCGTAGCCGGCATGGGTCTCTGCAACCTGACGGTCAGGATGTGGATCCTGGAGACTGTCCACCGATGACAGCGGGGCTAAAGCGCAAACTGGACACTACAGATCTGGAATCTCCTCCTGTAGTATCAAAACCTCCTCCATCTTCAGGCTTGCAGGACAGAGGGAATATCGGATAAGTGAAGCGGATAGAGACAGTCGACCCATCTGTACTTAGGCAACTGTATACTACAAGTGTTATAATCTTGTCTACGGGACTCTGCGTTCTGATTCCTGCATTAATTTTCACTCATGCTTGTACCAAAAATGTCATATCGTAGTCATGTAGACTTAGTATGTAAACTTAGAGCGCATAAGCAGAGCAACAAAGATACCTGCAGGCTGTAATACTGCCTGCTTTTGAATAGTAGCTCCGTATGATGCAGAAACACCTATAATATTGCTATGGATAATTCCAGTCCAAATTTTTCGGACGTGTCGGCGGTATGTGAAGTCATAGCATTTCGGGCCGGTGGCCGGACTATTCCTCCAACCATCACTACCATGTCGCTACCACCTGAAGTCATCTCCGAGATTCTCTTCGACCTCTGGTCCATTCAATCTACCACTGAGGAGCATGTCAAAACTTTCGAAAACTGTACCCTTGTATCCAAATATTGGTCTGCCATCATGAAGGAGGTCAATTCCACGCATTCGGTCGTTCCCTTCTCCTACAACGGGGGTCAATTGTATACCATCCGGGCGATGTCTTCGATGTCTAATCCGTTACTCTGCCGCTCCATAACGTTCAAGGTCAACTACATGATCCTGCCGCAGCTCCTTGCCGACATGGAATGCGAACCCTCCATTACAGCCAATAAAGGAATAGTGTCTTTGCTTCGGAGGATATTCTGCGGCTCTACTACACCCACAAATGCTACCCATATCTACGTAGACTATCTCGACGATCCCCAAGTCCACATCCCCCGCTTCTGGATTCCTCGACAGATCACACATCTGACTATCGTATACCACTACCGCCGCTGGGTCCCCTATCTATTCCGATACGGCAATCCCTGTACTTGCAAATGTAACCAGCCCGCTGTTGACCAACAAATCATCTAGCTTTCTGTCATGGGAACTACACCCGTGATAGTACGGCGACTCATGACCCCTCTCAGCAAATGGAAATGCCTGGCTTCGCTGATTACAGATGCTGGATTTCTGGAAACTGATATTCCGGTCACTTTGCGAGACGCTTTTACCCGGAGACGTCACAAGTATCCTGTCCAGGAAGTAATAGGACCGGAATTTGTGCGTTGCGTCATGTTCGGCGAACGAATGTCGTGGCCGTCCTCGATTTCCAGGTGCTACCCTGGTAATGTCTTCATATGTCTTTAGACCCAGTACAAATTACTCAACCCGTTATCAGCAGGCTCATATGTCAACGAGCGTTATATTTCAATGCTTGAACAGGTCATTCCGCTGGGCTCTGTGGGATACATTGATCCATTAACCAGGAAATTCACCATATTGTTCAATGCTATCGATCCGGTGGTGTCTTCGACGGAACCACGCATTCAATGCATCCCTTCTCTCCTAAAGAAGGGCGTAACGAAAATGACCGAAGACCCCGATTATTCCTCCTCTCCAGCGTGGGATTACGAATATAAAACGACCGACATCCTGCGTAAGCTTGGAGCTTGGACCAGTGGGAGATCGTTCGTGTTTCTTTCTCATGATTACCTATCCGTTGCTGACAGAAGCAGAGTGTATAGTATCCCTATGGGATACGACAGGGAAGCGATGCTCTTTCTCGCACTTGGGCGTGCCTTTTCCCGCGAAATTGTAGGAGACTATTTTGACGAATGGTTACACGAGCACCGACAGACAATTACGGACATGTTCGGAGACGATCATCCCTTAATCCGAAAACATCTAGACCTTGGTAAAAGGATTTTCATACTACGAGTTATGGCTTTTGCTGACTGAGATGCCGCTATCTTTCAGTGACAACCACGGTAGACTCCTCGCAATATGCTTGGTTCGCCCATCTTGGACACAAGCCGACGGAGAATCCGACAGGGCAAGGGACTGTAAATATACCACTCATTCTTCTGATTGCATCGGCACTGACACGCTTACGCAGTTTTACTTTCAAGTCGACCCTCAGGCTTCGCGCAACCCTGGAAGTCCTTGGGGGAAGATCAAGGTTCCTAGGCACTATACTCATCCTTCCCCCGTTCTAATCTCGTGGGACCATGTCTCCACCGTAGGACAGTCATCAATGACCGTAGAGATCCGTTGTCATTTTATCAAATAGCCGGAGATGGAATAGTACCCTCCCATAATTTCTTCATCCAATGTATGCTCGAAGAATTACCATGAAACAGTCGTATTGAGCCTGATAGACGTCAAGTTGCTCCAGTTTGGGCACGTTTGACGAGTCGGTTCCAGAGTCTTTCGCCCGTACTAACTCACACGGTGTCACATCAAGGGAAGTACCAAACTGAAAGGCGATGCCAACACGATCCTGAGACCACTTAGGAGTCACGGTTTGTACACCACGGATGGTGGCTATGGGCAGCAGTAAATGTAACAATTGCAATCGTGCATGCGAGAGGAAGGAAAAGTGTGCCAGAAATCTCAGCTGTAGATTGATGAACAAAAACTTGAATATAATATTCAATTACTGCGGCCATTCGGTTGCAACGACATGCATCTAACTTTCACTGAAAATCGATTAAAGAACCCCAGTCCGGACTCGTCCTCAAGGGTGCCCTCACTCTGGGGGATGGCTACATTCAAATGAATCAAAGGTGAGCGAGACGTCCACATTTTTTCCCCAAAAGCAGTAGGAAACTCACTAGCAGTGACTTGGAGGTCATCTTTGGCAGTGATTGCCACCCTCTTTTCGAGGTCTGAAAGGTCACTATGTCAGTTCACTGTTCCCTTTATGGAATGACCATTCCGCTTATGTAAAGCAGTGCTCTGTTTACCCATTTATTTGTACCTTCAATAGGCCAAGGTGACCTCAACGCCAATCCGCTCAAGAACAATGTGAGTACGCTCCCTAGATTGCTGAATCCTCGCCGAATAGTCTTCTCGATGTCGATATGCACCGTCTGTGCCAAATCAGCGCAGAAAACCATGCATTTTGAGATGGATGGCAGCACTTCGAACTGGATGTACTGGACTCCCGACGTCGAAATTTTTTTGTCTTCTGTGATACCCTTCTTCAGACGCTTACAACTCCATCTCTCTTGTAGAACAAACCATGGGTCGGGTCATTAGGGCACAGAGGCGCTCGCACGCCATCGTATGTCGATTCGTCTTCTTGAACCATTACCGTCATTTTAACATTTACATCTCCAGTTCAAAGCGCACACTCGTCTTAACAAGGCTCCCGCTCGCCTTCGTGCACTCGACTTTGCAGAACGTAACGGCTACGTTCGTGGAATCGTGAAGGAGATCATCCACGACTCTGGCCGGTGCGTCCAACTACGCTCCAATCCTTTTCCTAGACTGACATTCCAATTCACTTTCAGTGGTGCTCCCCTCGCCCGAGTCGTTTTCCGTGACCCCTACCGCTACAAACTCCAAAAAGAGACCTTCGTCGCAACCGAAGGCCTCCACACTGGCGCCTTTGTCTACTGCGGCAAAAAGGCCACTCTGGCTGTCGGGAACGTTCTCCCCATCGGACAATGCCCGGAAGGTACCATTGTCTGCAACGTTGAGGAGAAGGTCGGCGACCGTGGTGCTCTCGCACGTACATCCGGAAACTACGCAACCGTTATCGGACACCAGCCTGATGACAACAAGACCCGCATAAGGCTGCCCAGTGGTGCGAAGAAGACTATCTCCGGGGGTGCTCGTGCAACTGTTGGCATTGTTGCCGGTGGTGGACGTATCGACAAGCCTCTCCTCAAAGCTGGCCGGGCATACCACAAATACAAGGCCAAGCGTTACAAGTGCGCTCTCATTTCATTCCATTGGAGAATACTTTACTCATTTATCGTACCTTCTTTAGCTGGCCCCGTACTCGTGGTGTTGCTATGAACCCCGTGGACCATCCTCATGGTGGTGGTAACCACCAGCATATCGGAAAAGCATCGACGATCGCCCGTTCTGCCGTTCCTGGACAGAAAGTCGGTCTCATTGCTGCTCGTCGGGTACGTGAATTTCAGTCTGTGCAATTCGCTTGTCATCTTAATGGCCTCTTGAACAGACTGGTCTCCTGCGTGGTACAGTCAAGGTCAAGGATGTTTAAGTCGATACACTACCATTACATTGTTGTCTTCGCATATTTTCTTACCTTGCATAAAATCTGTATGCACAATCGCGTATGCCCCATCATGCCTATGAAAACTCACATTGTCATGAGAAATGAGTGCACCTGCTACAAACGATTTCTCGTGGCCGACTGTTAAGGTTGAGGTGTTGATTCTTCGAATGTTAAGATATCTAAATTACAAACTATCCTAGATGTATCTAGAGATTACTCTGGAAGATGTCCAAGACTTACTTGCACGCATCCTCCATTTCCTGCCTCCAACGCTTCTGGATTAGGATCGCCTCCCTGAAAATCTTATACTTGGCCTCAAGCAACCGCTTTTCCTTAGGTGAAGCTGATGGGGCCACCATCGTTCCCGGAGGCGTCATCTCCACCTAACAGACCAGTTAGCTTATTACCCTGAATGAAGCAAAGAAACCCGGAATACCATAATCTTCCACAACAGATCTCCCTGCTCCTGGCTACTCATCTCACCCTTCCCGTTCGCCTCAGCGGCGAACCTCCCTAGCATCGCAGCACCCAACACCACCGCTCCCGCATGGTCAAAAGGCAGCACGATCGGCATTCCGCAGGTATTAGCAAAGAGCTGCATCATCGGGATGTTCTTCGCCTGGCCGCCGCTCATATAGATGGACGTGATCTTGTGGCCCTTGGCGTTCATCTCGTCGACGATGTGCCGTGTTTGGAGCGCGATGGCCTCCAAGGTCACATTGTACTTGCGTGCGAGGTCGTGTAGAGTATCATCCTGACAAAAAAATGTATTGGTTGATATGGTTGCATGCAAACGTGAAGACCATACCAATGCCATGCCCACAATGGATCCTTTCATGCGAGGGTCAGCAATAGGTGACCTGTTTCCTATTGATAGGAAGGAAGGGGGGGTCAGTAAAACATCGGCTTTGATGATGAGTAAGAGGATACGTACCATGAAGATCTGGGTATAGATGAATGTCTTTTGTCAGCTCTGTGAGACTATCCGCTTTGCTCTCCGCCTTGAGCTTCGCAAGCATCTCCTGAAGAACTGTGAAAGGGATCAATAAAAGAAGCAAACAACCAGAATAATCGTACCTACCGACATGGATGTTCTTCTTTTGCTCCTTCCCAAGCTCCACAAGTTTATTGTAGGCAGGATGGGTCGTCAACATGAAGTCGATGAGCTACGTTCCGCGTGTTAGACGAGCTGGGGATTCCAAGAAGAAAGGCAATTCTCTCACCTGTCCTGTAGACGACTGACCACCCTCGTTCATCCACCAACCACGGAATACGGGGTCCTAGAAGAGGTCAAGAGGTTACCCCGCAATCCCTAGCAAATCACTGACCTTGTAAGGACCCCAAACGCCATTAACAAACACGCCTTCGCGGCTCTGAAGTAGATTGTCAGCTGATTTTTACACTGAAACGCGTATAACATTTCATACCTGAACAAGATGACATGTACTGGTTCCTGCGACAGCGGCCAGGCGATGGCTAGATTCGTCGACGGCTGGAAGATCCGCAGAGAGTTGCCCATCCTGACCCTTAGTCCTTGCAGCTACCGTTCCCATCCAACCGGCATACGCGTCAATAACTCCGCTACCGACCGGTATTCCCTCTACAAGTCCGAACTCCTCGGCCGCGCGCTTCGACAAGCCTTGGCCAACGGGCAAACCAGCGGTAAGAACATTCATATTGGCCGCGCCGATTTGACTATAGTCACGCTCGACTAATTCTTGTAGCCCAATCTTCTTGAAGAAATCGGCCTGCCAGCCTTCGTTCGGGACAAACGAGCATTTGCAGGTAACTGAGCAGCATGATCGTGTGCTGTCGGTGGTTGCACGATATGTAAGGAAGTCAGGGAGGTCAAAGAATTGACAGCGAGAGAACAGGGCTGCATCCATATGGTTCTTCAGCCAAAGGACTTTTGGAATCTCCATTTCCAACTGAAGTCATGATTTAGTTCGCGCTAGGCTGTTCGAAATTGAATGAAACGTACACTCATAGTCCCACCGACGTAGTCGAGAACGACAGAGCCGGTACTGTTTATCAGATCCGCTTCCTTCTCCGCACGGTGGTCAGCCCACAAGATGACATTGCGATCCCCATTCTGGCCAAGCTGGTCGCCTCCTGTGACGGTGACCGGTTCACCCTGGAAATCGGAGACGGCGAGCGAGCAGGTAGCGTCAAATCCAAGGCCCTTCACAGAGGATGGGGAGATACCAGACTCTTTTAAACAAGTTCTGATGCATGTGGATATTGCGTTCCAGATATTGTTCGTGGATTGCTCAAATATACGATGGTTCTCGGGGTTGCGGTAAGTAACGGTTTCCTTGGTGAACGACGCGACGGTAGTGCCGTCGTCCTTGACGAGCGACGCCCGAGCAGATCCAGTGCCTACATCGACACCAATGTAGTAGCTTGCTGAGGACATGATGGTAGGTGGATGAGATGACTTGACAAGCTGCCAAGGATGGGGAACAATATGTGGAGTATATCTCCGGTTCCAATTTCCGGCCCGGTACATTCTGTCAATGGATAAATATCTGTCGACCACGACGACCAATTATCCAATTTAAGTTAAATGTTCTTAGGTTTCGAAGCAATTCTCTTAAATGACATTAGGGTGGTCAGGCAACATGGATTTTGATTGGTGTAATACATAGATGCATGAAAGCGATAGGAAAACGAATGACAACGAATCTAATCCGATGCTGTCGTTGATCGTGCTGGAGGATAAAGATGGGTAAAGGTACAATACTAACAGAGAAAAAGACTCACTGTAGACCAGCTGTGACGAGTGGTGCACAATCCGCTTGATCTGACCATCCTTCTCCAAATGCCTGATGGCAATCCGAGCGAGACTGCCATTAATCTTCAGCCGCTCAATGAGAATGCTCTGGCTGATGAATCGGAAGGTGGGGACTTCCTTGATGATGCGGTCGTATGTAGCCTTGTCAAGGGAGACGGCGTGCTGGGCCTTGTCCTTGACCTTTCCCTTGGACCACTTCTTTTTCTTCGCGGCTTTGCCGCCACTCGACGGAGGGGGTGCTTTTGCCTTGGCCTGGAAAGATGAAGCAAAGTCAGCCAACGTTATCCAAACTGCAACGGTCGCATCCAGCCCAGATAAAGCAAATCCATTGAGAACGAGAGTATAGCGCCAGTCGAATAGATGCCCTGCATAGATACTGCGAGTCTCGAGGGAGAAATGGCACTCACCATTGATTTTTGCGACCGTCGATGAGTGGGTCGTCTTTGTGTTCTGTGCGATTGTGAGGGCCCTACTGTGTGGTCTTGTTTGCTGACGTAATCACATGACGCAGCGGTCGACACGTTAACGCTAAGTTCGACCTCTGTGTTCCCTACCGGTAATGATTCCCTGGCTGCTCATTCTTCCCTTGCCACTGCTTGTCCTTGCTGGCACAGACAAATCATTCGGAGTATCCCCATCTTTACTATCTCGCTACACGTCTCCCAGCTCGGGGTCGTGGGAGTGTTTGGACGGCTCAAAACAGATACCCTGGGAATGGGTGAACGATGATTCCTGCGACTGTCTTGACGGCAGCGATGAGCCAGGTTGGACGCGTCAAATGCATCAGGCTGCGTGTAATTAATACCTCGGTCAGGTACTGGCGCTTGTGCAAACACAATGTTCTATTGCCAGAATGAAGGTCACATTGGTGCAAGCATTCCGAGTTCGCGTGTGAGGGATGGTCTCTGCGGTGAGTCGCATCATATCAGCGAAGCGAGCCGACCTATAATCATCAATAGAACTCGAGTGCTGCGATGGATCCGACGAACTTCCGGGAGTCTGCAATAATACCTGTGCAACGGTTGGCGCCGATTATCGAAAGAAACGCGCTGAGGAACTTAAGATACAAAAGACTGTAAGCTGCGTGTATCGTCATTTTGTGCAACCAACATAACGATTATTTAGGGAGCCAAAATACGTTCATCATACATCGCATTTGCCCACAAAGAGAAGAAACGACTGGAGAGCCTCGTTCAAACGCTGGTGCAGGATATCGCTACTAGTGAGAAAGAAGTGGCTAGGCTGCAAGGTACATTATTGATCCGCCTTCTTCTGCTATCATTCTTACCTATCCATGGCGATGCCAGAAATCGCTGAACGTACCGAATCCCTGTCAGCGGCCGAGTTAGACTTCAAGAAACAATCCCGTAAGTACTCGTCCTCCAACCGTCGTTCAGTATGTAACTTACTGTTAATTTCAGCGCTTTACACTTCCTTGATTACCCACTCGAACGCTCTCAAATCTTTGCAGCGCGAATACAAGAAACATTTGGAGCGCGAGAAAACCCTCAGCGATGTACTAGACACACTTCGTACGAGTTACAACCCCAACTATCAGGATATGGCTGTCCTAGACGCAGTTCGCGGGTGGGAGTATCTCGCCGGGTTACCACACATCAATGATGTCGGAAAGGACTCGTCAGAAACGGATGAACCTGACAATGGAGAGGGGGAGGATGAGTCCACAGAAGAAGAAACACTTGCAGATGGCGAATGGTCTGCTGAGGAACTGGACAAGGATCTGGACAACCTTTTGAAAACGAAACACGTTGACTTATTGCTGGAGCACGATGAATATGTCAGATCGCCGGCTCCGGGATCTTTGTGTGAGTGTTTTATCTTTTTAGAGTCAACGTGAACACCTAATTCCGTCGTCAGCGGAACTTTTCGACATCGCCAACTATCTCCCTGATTCCTTGGTACCTCAATATGAAGACCTGAAAGATGCGATCCTTTCGTGGCTCGAGTCTTTCGGAATTATCCGTCCTGAAGTCGGTAGCTCAGCAGGTTTGTTTCACCGGCCCGAGTCGCCTAGCATCTCGACTAACTGATCTTAGAATCCACTCACGCACGCCAAGTCTTCACTGACGCAGAGAACGCTCTAAAGCAGGTTCGCAAAGATAAGGAAAATGCCGAGAAAGACCTTTCTGAGCTCTTTGATCCTACCGGTTATGGGGTTGAAGGTGAATGGAAGAAACTCGATGGAACGTGCTTAGAGAAAGATACCGGAGAGTCAGTGATCTGGTTACCATGAAACATGCTCCCGTGGTACTCATGCATCCCAACAGCTACACGTATGAGGTGTGTCTATTCGGGACCGCTAGGCAAAAGCCTAACAAAGGTGGCTCTACATTTACTTTGGGGTGAGCAATATGTAATTCTTGGATATCAGTCACTAACTTCTTTTAGAAACTTCGTTGCATGGAATCGGGACGCAGAACCTGGACAACCCGCATATTACCAAAAACAAAACTACGAGAAAGGTACCAAATGCTGGAATGGGCCGGAACGAAGCGTAATAGTGAGTTCCAAGATACATCGACCTAGAGCAAGTTATAATGATTGCCGATTTAATTTAGCTGTTGATGGCCTGTGGAACGGAGAATGCCTTGTTGACGGTCGCCGAGTTGGAGAAATGCCAATATCAGTTTACAGGAACCTCGCCGGCACTTTGCCTACCAGTTACGGAGTCTAGCATGAATAGAGAGGAGCTGTAACTGAATCGAATCGTATTCCAACGACGCAATGGACTGCAGGGACATGAGCTCTCGTCAAGACTCCACCTCGGCCTCGTGTTTGCCAGCAGGTTTTGGAGCTATAGTCGCTACTTGGACTCAGTGGGAGCATGCGCTATCGACCCTACGAATTCACAATCAATATGATGCAAATTTAGCGAGCTACCGTAACGATTTGATCGCGATCAGGCTTATCATCGAGCTCGGCAAGTAAGTATGTTCCATAAAAGTACGCGTCCATTCTCACCTTCGGATAATTGAACTAAACGTAATCTGCTTTTGCGAACCTCACATGTATCGCCCCTATGTCCGTCGTTTCTCGATGATGTTGAAGGGGACCTGTTGAACAGCTGAAAGGTTTCAAAGTGGTGGGGCTCCCTGTGGCGAGTTCTCCCTTTCCAAGACTCCCTTGGAATGATGCTTGTTAGCCGAGAAGCTGATCGGAACTGTAAAATCTCAGATCCATCTGTATCACTTGCGCCTTTTTTGCCTGGTTTGAAGAAGAATGTCTTATGGGACAAATGTCAGTGGCTTGGGGTCGTTGGGTTTCCCTTGGGAAATTCGGGTCGAGACTGTAATGCATCGTACTCGCATTTACAACCTTTCTGACGCTTCGTTATCGTTATCTCACTATATATATACAAGATCCCTTTCGAGATTCTTCCGCGCAAGGCTGGTTTAGAATCGACTAGCTCCCGCCCTGTCTCCCCCAAACGTAGACGTTGTCAAGGAGCCAATGCGCTTGAATACCAGGAACAGACTCACATGGGGCGAAACTCATTCAGGAATCGGACCGATGTGGGAGCTACTCTGGAGAGCTGACAAACCCTTTGAGCACCCTGTCGTTTATATACCTAATGGATTACGTTCGAATGACGCCCAAACATATACATCGGGGACTTTGCCGTCCCTTGAGTGTGTATATCGAGTATTTCAGGTCAGAAATTATTCGTTCCTAGCGATCGTCGCCTCAAAGACGACATGCGGCAGGCAGCGGGGCTTCTCCTGATCTAACCGTGTACTTCAGAGTGTCTGTGTGGGGGCTGTGGCGCTGTACCAAGGCCGGGACATCTCCGTCTCAATGATGCCATATATGTTCGGTCCCGTAGCATAGTCCAAAGTTATTACGGTACATAGGCAGTACACATGTAGTATGGACTCTGGTTCCTTTCCTTCTAAGGAACATTGACCAGAATAAAGACTACTAGCAGCCAATATAACCGTTAGCGATGCAGTGTACATAGACAATTTCAGTATAGCTGTAGGGGTTGACAGAGCACAGCCGCCATGGCTTCTGGGAAAATGCCGAGCCCAATGTTCAAAACAGCGTGATTCGAAAGTATCATGGCTATAAACTGCTCTAAAGTATATATATTACAACACATATGATCCAGACATAAGTTCCGCATGCTGATCTTGAGATAGCGTATGTGCGAGCAAGGAATCTAAGATTCTGAAGGAGGTATCGGAGGTGTCTCTGCGTCTCGTGTATTCATCTTCCCACCAGCAACTGCATCGCCTAATGCTTCCATGAGCTCGTTCATT
Source organism: Armillaria ostoyae (assembly GCA_902506015.1). Taxonomy (NCBI): domain Eukaryota; kingdom Fungi; phylum Basidiomycota; class Agaricomycetes; order Agaricales; family Physalacriaceae; genus Armillaria; species Armillaria ostoyae. Next base: position 2,269,440 of record LR732083.1, read on the forward strand.
TTCGTCTCACCTTCCCGTGTGAATATAGGAATCACTATTTTCCTCCGTGATCGCCGCCACCGACGCAATATCTTGTCAAATCTCTCTCGAAAAACCCCCTCTTCCGGCAAGACATCCATGAAGTTTTTTGAAAACTCCTCTGCGTCCTGAGTCCCCAGGTGTTGTTCCACCATCGACTCCCACACCTCGAGCGTGAGAACTGGGTCGTGGAAAGATTTAGTTAGACCCATGAGCAGATCGCGATATGAATCGTATGAGAGGACTGGAAGGATGCTGTAGCGTTGTGATCTATAAGCAGTCGGTGGACTTCGATTAGGGAGTCGTCTTGCTAGACTCTTGATGACGCCATGAGCATATTGTCCGAGCCTCAATGTTTGACGTTGAAACGAATGCATGGTTCCTCCGAACGGGTTTTCTGGAACCCATAGACTATCGGAGAGTAGCATACAGTAAAACAGAGCGGAGATGAGGGGTCCGACTTCTGGAAAGGGTATTTGGCGATGGTGGAGGAGACTGGCAAGGAAGATTAACCCATGGCCTGCAGAACGGCGAATTTGTTGTTGCCCACGAGTCGCTTCGGTGCGTCGGAGAACTGACATGCAAAGGAATACGAGATTCTCAAATAATCGCGGGTCTGGATACGAGGGTGCTTCGGCAGGGTTGATAGGGAATCGCTGATTCGTCATAGTAACGTCTCGGGGATGATGATGCATGTCTCTCATAGCCATGTATTCCCAATGCCGCCGTGACACTCGGGAAAACACCGCGCCTGCAGACACGCATTCCTCCTGCGCAATCAAAGTCGCTAGGAGACCCTGAAAGGTTTCCTTCGCTGCGGGGAGTCGAGCCTTTTCGGCCTTGATCCAGAGCTCCAAAGCGTTGCGTAAGTATGGATCTGTCACCCGGTCGGACTGGAGCGATAGCACATAACTCGCAAAAAAATGGCGTTTCGGATCCTTCTCTCCAACCTCATCAGGAACTGAAGATAATAGACTATTGATGACAGCGACTAATGTCCTGGTCTTCAGTGGTCTCTTTCTGTGTAGCATTACATACACGTGGCGAGCTGCATGGTGTGCCATTCCAGCTCTGACATATGCGTGTATGAGAGTGGAAATTGGTCTCCGAGCGGAATTAAGGACAGTGTTTTGTTGTGGTTGCTCCAAATGACTGGCAGCATCAATGAAGCGATTGATGAATTTCTCGGCGGTTCCATAGTCGCCCTGGGCAAGAAGAGAGAAAATGGTGGCGTTACGGCCTCGCGCCGCTTCAGGAGTCGACAGGTCAGAGTAATGTAGGGGGGTGGGATCAGACAGAACCTTGAATTGACTAGGTCCACTGTGAACCGTTCGTATTCGACTTATCCCAAGACGAGTGGGGAAAAAAAGACCGCATCTCATACGGTTATTTCCTTCTGCATCTCGAATCAGCAAATATTAGGAACTGGAAGAGGAAACAAACCAGGATCGGTACTGCCTGCTGTTTGATCGTGACCGTTTGGGAAAAAAAGATTCGGAAGGTTCGGGCCGATCCGGACAAAGCCGATTCTGAGGCGCTCACATGATCGTGAAATCGCAAAGTGGTTCGATCTAAAATTCATCTAAAATTCTGCCGATATTTTACGAAGTGTCTCCACTTCACGTTCTTCCAGCTACCGACCAAGGTATTTTGTTATTTTCTCCATTTCTTCGCGGTGTCTATAGTGCAGTATTGCAGGATCATGGCCGTTAAACATGAGGCAGCAAAGAAAGCCCAAGCGAAAAAGCAGAATGGCAGCGTTCTGAAGTGGGCAACGCGAATTTTATTCCTCAGCATTTTTGTTTCTGCTTGTAGCTGGCTGGATACCATCAAGGTGCGCGTCATGGTTTCCGATACTGAATTTCTATTCACGATTGTTTCAGGACCGGTGGTATGTTCTGGACCCAACAGAGCTTCATGAACTCGCGAAAAGCGCGATCGATGCATCTCCAAATAATACCGCCGGAATGATAGAACATATAGTCGCCAATCTCACCGCCACCTACCCGTCTGAGCAAATTCGTCTCAATACGGACTCCAGTGAATGGGTCTTCAACAACGCAGGCGGTGCTATGGGTGCCATGTACATCATTCATGCTAGCATCACTGAGTATCTGATTATATTTGGTACTCCCCTCGGTACCGAAGGTCACACCGGCTTACATACAGCCGATGACTACTTTAATATCCTTGTTGGAGAGGAGTGGGCGTTTAGGCCCGGTTCACTAGAGATGGAGCGTTATCCTGCAGGAAGCGTCCATCATCTTCCGAGAGGTACAGCTAAACAATACAAGATGCATGAAGGCTGCTTTGCGTTGGAGTATGCTCGTGGTTCGTACGCGATGCTCCATTTGTATGAATGCATTTTTAACTTTCTTGATTAGGCTGGATTCCACTCATGTTACCTTTCGGCTTTGCGGATACGTTTACATCTACATTGGACATCCCGACGCTGTACAATACGGTCAGAGTAACCGCAAGGGAGATGATACAAAATCTTCTAATCGGCAAAATCTAATCTCGCATTTCCTTGCCTCTCATAGAAATTTGTTCCCACCCATCCCTAAGTCCCGTTTGTATTAATGTGCGCGAGTGGGTGCAACATATCTCGATTCGACAAATTGCCTACGGCCCCCAGCCCGGCCCTGAATGCATTGAGGGGTAACAATTGTGCAACGAGTGTACCATGTCCTTTAAGGTACATTGGCAATTTCCGGTTCACCATTCTCAGTTCCAACCTCCTTTCGTCATATGAACTATGTGACGTACTCCAATTCTCCTGGCTCTTTAAAATGGGCCTAGGTTACCTCTCCAAAATATCTTACCGCTATGGCTATCAACCAGGAAACCACTCGACTCAATGCTCTCTATCCATTGACCCCGTTCGATGACGGTTACTCGACGTCTATCTTCATAACTGGATGGCTAGTCGAAGGCGTCGTCGACGTCGATGTCCTTGCAGGGGCATTGGATAGGCTTACAGCCAAATGGCGCTTGTTAGCTGGACGATTAGAGAGCTATAATCAATCCGTATGTGACGACGCCATTTGGCAATTGTTATTTACTCATATGCGCCCTCATAGAGCAAGAAATCATGGCGGATTGTTATTCCTCTAGGAGACTTACCGCCCAACTATCAAACGTACTCCCTCACAACATGTCCGACTATTAAACCTTTCGCCTTTCCCGCTATTCTACCCTCTACTGTCCAGTCGCTTCCTTCTAGCCTTTTCCTTCACCCAGACACGCCTCATTCGAGCCATGACTGGGGGCATCGTCCTCTGACTTGCTGGCATATCACCCGACTATGCCGAGAGGGAGACGCAGAGCCACTGACAGCCATTGGCTTCGCTCGTCCTCATGGCGTCTTTGATGGAACCGGGGCGAAGATCATCGTAAACGCACTCATCTCGGAAATCAAGGGCTTGTCTTGGGCAGTCCCGCCTATCCCCAAACCCGGCGCGAACACCAACATCGTGCTCAAGGTCTTGGATCACCATAAGAGGTCTGGGACGGTCCAACCGGCTGAGTTTGCGGGGTACACGGATCTCAAGACTTTGGGTACGATGAAACTCGTGTTCAATCAGTTACGGAAGAGGGTATTCCAAGACGTGCAGAACCATTTGGTGATATTGAAAAAGGATATAGTGGATTTCCTCGTTGCAGACGTCAGGCAAGCTCTCCATCGCGAAGGGAAAATATCTCCCAGAGTCAGCACTGGCGACATTCTTGTTGCGTGGTTATGGAAGGTTAGTTTTTAAAATTCTCTTTTGGATATTCGCGGAACAGTCGCTGATTTGTTTTGAAGGCCGTGTACGCGCACTCTGCGGATCCGGATCTCAGAGTACACTGTTCCAATTTAGCATCGTTTCGCGGCCTTCTTGCGCAGTACGATCCCGAAATTCAGAATTATCCTCACAACGCCTTCGTACCCCTGCCGTATCCTCGCTTCACCGTCGCAGACTTGAAATCGTTACCATTGCACAACCTATCCTACCAATTGGCCTCCGGCCGGACTTCTTTGTCCCTCGCGCACGTTCACTCCGCTGAAAAGACATTCAAGACGGCGACGTTTGCTGCACCGCTTCATCCACAGGCTGACGAGACTTTTTTCATCTCGAACGTCTCCGCGACACGCATCCTCGAGGCAGACTGGACCTCCATTGGCGCGAAGCGCACCATTTGTGGTTTTAGATATGCACTGACGGCCTTGGGATCACCCTTGACCAACGCCGCGTACATTTCCGGACACCTACCGGACAAGAGCGTGTTATTGGATGTGATCCTTACACGTTCACGGATGCAGGCGTTGACCGTCGAAGTGGATAGACTGGAGGCTCTCGTGGCCCCAAAAGCATGAGGATGCAACGTGTTGGCTACAAATTGCATGCGCTATCGATGGACGGGATCCGGAACGAATGTCGAGATGTTATGTTGTTATTGTGGCGAGTGTCTTATGAAATTTCGTAGCAACTCTTTTACTACTATTGTAACAGCTTTATACTGGTGTTGACTCGGATAGTACCATATGCTAGAAATTGTATTTAGTCGTCATGATAAGATAGGATAAGTAGCACCTATTAGGATATGATATGCAGCATTAATATCGATTGCTATCCATGTGCTACGTGAGGTATCTTGAAACATGCGGCAACCATCCTGGTCCAAGATCAATTCGTCCCCGTTTTATAAACCCTAATCAAAGCCTTCGTCAAGCCTGCTATTTTACCACGGGAATGTCTCTGACTGCTACTATTATAATAATCATCGGACCGTTGTTTGAGGCCTTTGCCAAGATCTTCAACCGATGTGCCCACGAGGAATTAAGAGTACGAACCGCACAACCATCCCTTGCAACGATCGGAAACGGCCACCATGTCAAGAAAGAGACGAGTGTCCCAACCTACGAATTCCAGCGTGGCAAATAATTTCTAAATAAATGCGCCTATAGAAACGTCGCCCATGGTAAGCCGTAGGCAATTACAACGCAAGTTAAACACCTCCGACAATTCTCAGACGGGTTTCTACTGCGAAATGATCACCATGACTAAATAATATGCAGCGGGGTTGTGTAATGCAACACCACAAATAGTTGAACGGGGACCTTAAGATATCGGAAAATCATCTGGAAAGGCTTGGAGGGGAGAGAAGCATTCCCAGATACTGGTGAACCTTCAGAAGTCGATACGAAGAACATTCGACCGTCGCTGGCTGAATCCCGGAACAGAAAGCCGTAGAGACTTACCCCAAAGTATATCTGTAGGAAACTGTTCAGTAATCGCCAGAAAAAGTTAATAGTCATACTAACTTCGACTCGGCGAACGAACTGAGGTTCGGATATACGGGCCGCCTTCCATTTTGACACAGTTTGACGTCACCCCAAGCTAGTTCTTATCCTTTTCTTATCTCCCACCAAGCTTCGAATTCTCCCTACGGCAACCCACGGGACTCCTGCCATGGTATCTCATGATAGGCCTCTGACTTATCAATCCTCTCAGCGGCTGAACTTGGCTAAACTCGAACTCCCATGGGCATCGATATCTTTAGCCACGACCTCGCAGCCGAGCATTCTGCTCTCCTACTACTTTCCGTGGTTCTCATCCTTGGGATAGCCGCGATTTTGTCTCTGAGACACAGGCCCTCGCCCCAGTTGCTTTCGGATACCAAAGAAGAACGCGCTCCTGGAGGTTGGTTTCCACGTTTGGGTGATTAGCATCGCTCCGTAACTCGTACCTTGTTAGAATGGACGCCGAAGCTGTTCCGATATCCTGATTTTCCATCGTGTTCTCTGAGCCTATCAGACATCAAACCGATTCCATACAGACCCTTTCGGTGGGGACAGTACAAGTGAGTGGTGGTGTTTGCATATCCACTGGTCGTTGGTTTTTAATGTGCTTTCTTAATTATCAGTGTGACGATGGGTATCCGTAACATGCCCTGGGAGGATTGGATTGAGGTACGATCTTCGCGGCCTGAGCCGAAAACGGTGAATGTCAACTTTCGTAGCTCGACGATCAATTCGATACGTACCACCGTATTCGCGAACGCCGCATTCGCACGCAGGGTGAGAACGTCGTGCGTGTTCTGCCAGCTAGGCCTATCGTTGGCTCCGGAGCTTCAGCCGGCAAGTTTCTTTTCTCCTCGATAATTTACTCTCGAGGGTTTATGACGCCTCCTTGTAGCCATTGAGCTAGTGCATGAATTATCAGAGTACCTGCACAAGAGATATCCCGCTGCTTTCCAAGTCACCCGAGTAGAAGGCGCTATCAAGACTATTAGAATCCTTCCGCTGGATGTGACTTATGAACTACCGCCTGCTTTACTATCAAGAAGTAAAGGTACATCGCCGCCGTTTCTTCGCAAAGTGGAAGCAGGGGAAGCCGAGGAAGCGATGAAAATTGCGGCGCTATTAGTGCAGGATGATCTGGCGCTGATGGTCGAAGGTCTGAACAGTTCCAGTGTCCACGGGTTCACCATTACTGATTGTCAAATCAGGCTCTGATGGACGTTACTATTTCCAAGCAGGAGCAATATGTGTTCCAGGTACTATTCTCTTACTGTTCTCTTGCTGTCATCCAATTCATTATTGACTGTTTGGACGTAGGGTTCTGGCGTATGCGGGACAAGATAGGCCTACCACTTGATGAGATACACCTTTCAGGAAATGTCCCTCAATGTAAGAATTTATGTTGTCTATTCTGTTGGGAAAAAAAGAACTGACAGAAATTAGATCGTGAGAAGCTGCATACGAGTTTCGAGCGATTCTTCCGCCGTCTCCCTGTTGACAAGCCTGTCATCCGTAACAATTACTTTGTGCAAGTAGTCCGACCTCAAGGGCAGGATAGAGGTATCGAAGATGACCTGGTGGATCCAGAAGAATTAGCTTGGTCCACGACGACGAACGGGCCTGAGGGAGAATTCGCACACGGACACCCTGCGCACCCTCCCGAGCGTCCACTGGTGTCCCCAGAGACTCTGAGATTACGGACAGAGCGTCAGACATTGCGTCGACTGCCTCTTTCCGGTGCCGTATTGTTTACGATCCGAACGTACGTGATCCCAATTGAACAGTTGGCAAAAGAGCCGGGCATCCCGGCAAGGATGGCAAGCGCCGTGAGAAGCTGGCCGGAGAGCGTAGAGACGTACAAAGGGAAGGAGCTATACGGGAGCATCCTGGTGGATTATCTGGACAAGTGCGCGCAAGAACAGGCTGAGAGAGGTGTAAAGGAGGATCCTGCGAAGTCGTACCCGTTCTAGACTTAGAAATAATAACGTTCATGTGGTTGATGGCAAAGGGGTTACGCTACTCTGGGTGTGTCACCAGGAACGAGGTTCATGTGCCTGCCCACAAAACATACCCTTTCACCTTCTAAACTTTTTGCTGGCCCTTCCGTTCCACTAACTACCTTCGTTTTAACCACATTCCTTATTCTCCTTTAATCGCCTGTCTTCTTCACGATATCTTCTCAACTTCACTGCGATGTCTCGTAAGTCCTCAACTGCACCGCAGCCTAGAACCTGTTCTGAGCTAGAGACGCAGCTCCTCGTGTGCACAGATTACCTCTCAACCAAAGGCTCGACTACACCTTGATTCCTGCACCCTTAGGTACGAACCTTTACTGGCTAGCAAACACTGACACTGACAGCTACTCTCCAGACCTTTCTCTCCCATCTCTAACCGAAAAATCACCTCTTCCAGCCATCATCGTCACGCCATCATCTCCCGTCTCCACGCACGACTTCTCCATCGCGTTCCTAGCACCCGAGCCGAAGCCGTCCATCCTCAAACGCCTATCGCTCAAAGCCCGCACAGCCATCATCATCTTCCTCATCCTCTTCATTTTGGTCTGTCACGTGGTTACCCACCGACTCGCGGCGAGGAGGCCGTATCTCGACTTTCACGAACCCCAGGCAGCTAGTAATTGGTATCATATCCCGTCGTTTTGGGGCCCGGATATCCCAGAGGATAAGCGGAATTTCGTCATTTCGGAGGGATAGTGCAGGGGTGGTCCGTATTTATATTTTTTCTTTCTAGGTCTACTGCTGGTTTATACATGCAATGTTGCTTTGTGCTTTCCGTTTCCTGTCTTTCTTTTTTGTGAGTCATCAAGAACTGTTTGGAGGTAAGCGTGGTTCCTGGGCGATCTGTACATTGGTGAGCACTCCCGGAGTCCTTGACAACACCCAGTGACTGACCTTTCGACAGATCCACATGCTCGTGTCGGGTCTGAAGAAGATTACACTATAATTAACCTAGATAAGGGTCGACATATCTTCTTCATTGTTCATAATGGCCCGACGAAAGGGCAAAACACTTCTACTGCTCTTTTTAGGCAGTCATACCAGCTCATCTTCCCCGAGGAATGCTCAAGTGGATTGGCACCTGCCAGTCTTTTTTCGGGGTGGCAGGTATAAGCGTTCTGTTCGTACTCCGTGCGGGCAATTATGTATTCATTTTTGAATCTGTCTGATAGACAGTGAAAGTGATGTCAGAGGAGGGTAGTCCTGGCTTAGTCCCGTAAGGTGTGTGTTATATTTTCACTTCGTCAATAGGATTACTGAAAGGTGCTTCGAGCTAGAATCGCACGTCTCAACACGCCTTTTCAGCGAGGCAAGCTAGATACCTGCCGCACTGGCAGTTGCCGGGCAGAAGGATTCTTTCCCCAGCACTAAATACTCAAGGAGGTACCGGCTCCATCTCCCGAGGAGTGGATGAACAGTCGGCGCGCCACCCGCTGATAGATTCTGTTCTTCCATTCTTTCAAGCCATATTTTCTACGATAAAGCAACAAGGGGAGCTTCGCTCTTCCCTTCCGACAACCATGTTTCGTCGAGACGACGCTGCCTCCACTCCCTCTGCGACGGAAACTGAGCAAGCCTCGGATTCGTACCCCGCGGATACCAGCTCAGGCGAAAATGCGTCTACATTGCCCCCAGCCACAACCGATACCACGAGTACCCCGTCTCCAGCCCCCGTTCCTTCATCAACGGGCCGCGGACTGGTGGTCGTGGAGACTTCGACTCCCCCCGAATCGCACAGTTCTTCCACGCTTAGTGCTGATCCTACACTCTATCAGCCTGATACCCCCACCTCTTCGACCCTGTTGGATACCACGGCAGGTTCCAGGTCTGTAGATATACCCTCATCCACCATCGCCTCCTCTTCCGTGTATTCCATCCTCCCCGTGTCAGATGTTGCACCAATACCTACTTATTCAGGTTCCGCGCCCGCAGATATACCCTCATCCACCGCACTCTTCTATTCCATCGTGACTGCAGCGAATCCTACCCCAACCATTGCTCCCGTCTCAATTTCACCGTGGTATTCCATCCTCCCCGTATCAGATACTGAAACAATATCTTCTGCTTCAAGTTATCCTACATCCTCATCCACAACGCTCTTTTATTCCATAGTGACAGCAGCGGATCCTGCTCCTGCCTCAATCTCACCGTGGTATTCAATCCTTCCCGTGTCAGATACTACAACAATATCTTCTGCTTCAAGTTCCACATTTGCTGATACTACATCCTCATCCCCCACGCTCTTTTATTCCATCGTAACCGCAGCGGATCCTGCTCCTGCCTCAATTTCGCCATTGTATTCCATCCTCCCCGTGTCAGATATTACAACAATATCCACTTTTTCAGGTTCTACGTCTGCAGATACTAGTATACCCTCGTCCACAGCGCTCTTATATTCCATCGTGACTGCAGCGGATCCTACCCCAACTCTTGCTTCCATCCTTCCCGTGTCAGATACTACAACAATAATTACTTCTTCCTCATCTTCACCGTTTGTATCAGAATCGACTACTCCAGACCTTGCGCCGGAATCCACGCTCGTCCTACCTGCGACCGAGTCCTCGACACTCATTGATTCCATCTTACGACTAGTGGACGCTTCTACTCCCACCGCCGTACCTACATCGACGCTCATCTTTCCTGGCATCACTCCCACGATAGGGCCATCCAAGTCCAACTATCCTGTAGCCGTTACCACAGACACCCCTGCAAAAGATGTGTACCACTCCACCACCGTTCCCATTACCCTCGCAGAGAGCCTATCAACGGAAGAGGCACCAACCACATCCAGGTACATACACTTCCTTACTTTTTTCGTCTCTCTAAAAACCGACTCGTTCGCAGTCAGCGTATCAACAACTTGGCGCTCCAACCCACAGCAGACGCGGGCGCCAGCAGCACGGTCCTGGTTACGAGCGGGAGCATAACGCGTACGTTTGTGATACGTCCGACAGGTGGGATCACAGGTGTCGGCGATGGGACTAGTGGACCGGGGGAGGGACCTTCCTCCGGGTGAGTGACCCCAAGTCTATTTGTCTTCGTCTCATGTTGACGTTCTCGTTACTTGCAGTGATACAAGATCTCACCACGCTCTGCCGATTTCGATTATTCTCGGGTCGGTGCTTGCTGGTGTGATACTCATCCTCCTCGTTGTCGTCTTTGTTGTGAGGTTGAGGAGGAGAAGGAGGGTTGCGCGCTGGCATAGACTACCCTACGAGCCAGCGTTGGACACGAGCAGGCACAGCTCGAGGTTTCTGAACCCGTTTACGGATATTGACGACGATTGGTCGATCATTGCTTCCGAGGTCGAGCGGCCTGTGTCGACGACGACGACGGCGAGCACACTGGCGTTTGCGCCTTCGTATGAGGATGGGACGAGGAGACCTTCTGGGGGGTGGAGGTACCGTTGAAGTGTGCCGTACTATCGAGGTTCGGTAAAGATGTCGTATTTCTATTTCATCTGTGAGCAGCATGGTACGCGATTTTTACCAGTCGCCTTTTAATGCAGGTGACTCGGACCTATCTGTCAAAAGTCTACATATTTCGCAAAGGACTGTTGGTCGTTAGGTACCTAGTGGCGGAACGATATTACTGGCGGAGTGAATTTTGAAACGCAGGCTGTGCCTTCGAGGCCCCTGATTGACTATATGTTCGATTGCATCAGCTATAAAGGCGGCTGTCGACATAACCACCCTCTTCAACTTGTATCTCTTTCTCCTCTCCCCTAGCTTGCCTGCCATGAGTTTTCTCCCCATTCTCCGGCTCACCGCCCTTGGTACGTCCTCCCGCTTCCCCTAGTCAACCGCTCTTCTGAAAAAAAGGAAAAAAAAAGTCGCGACATTGGTATTCTCCATTATCGTACTGGGATTGAGCGCGCACATCACCTACCTGACCTCGACGTACTATGGGGCGTACTTTACGTTCGCGGCGATGTCCATCGCGACGGCGTGCCTCACGCTCCTCACGCTGCCGGTCATGTGTGTGGTTTCCCTCCCTGACGACCCCCTAGGACTGACTGACAGGTGCCGCGTAGGATTGCGATTGATATCACCCGGAAGGGGGCGTTCACTTCGATGGTGGTGGTGGAGCTCTCTTGGTTAGGTAAGACTCTGTCTGCGAGGATTATTTGACGCGTGGCTGAGATGTTGCGGCAGGTGTGCTGTGGGTCCTCTGGCTGACGAGCGCGGCGCTCACGGCCGACGCCAACGTCAACACCTTTGTCTCCGGGTGCGGGTATATCAACGGTACGCGTTCCCATCCCTACGCGCCGCCTCGCCGTGTCTAAAATCCCAGTAGATGTGATCAACCAAGCGTGCAAAGAGTTCAACGCCGTCGAGGCGTTTGGATTTTTGAATTGGCTCATCCGTACGTATACGCGATAATCCGTGCAGTGATATCGAGATTGACAGACAGATTATCAGTGTTGGGGTATACGATTACTTTGATTGTGTTTGCTATTATTGCGGTGAATCGGGGGAACAGCGGGGTTTGGACGTCGTCTACTACGGCGACGGACTTTTTTGCGAAGGGGGCGTATGGTGGTGCGAGCACTGTTGCGCCGGAAAAGGTCAACTATGCGCCTGCGCAGCCGTCGGTTGTTCAGTATCCTCCTCAGTCTCCGTCTGGATATAGCCCTCAGCAGCAGCAGCAGCCGAGCTCTTATCCTCAGGTGTAAAATACGTACTTTATCTCCTCGTACGATGCCCAATTGAAATTTGGAACGTGCTCCCCCAAAAAATCAAGTCTCGGCAGTGACCGCGCTTATTCAAAAAAAGTTAAGAGCGGCAATATCGGGGTTGAACAAAAACCTATACTTCTGCGACGAGGCGGGCATGGACGCGTTGTTTGTCCCTCTTGCGCAAGCAGCTGGCGCATCCGTCGACCAGTTAAAGGTATTGGTTTATTGTCCCCACATGCTTACCCCGCTGACCTAGACTGGATTCGAACCAGCTGATTTCCTGCCTTCTCATCGCGTTCCCACTCGGATCCGTGTTCGTCCGCATTCCGTCGAGCAAGCCACACCTGAAGCACCTCTTCAACATCGCCATCGCCGTCTTCTTCTTCCTGCCCGTCCTCCAGATCCCACATGCGTTCTTCCAGTTGCTCGGCACCGTCGTCGCGGCGTATGCTATTGCGAGGTTTCATACAGGGCCGAGTATGCCGTGGATAGTCTTTGTGTGAGTTGTTGCTGTTCACTCGTGGGTTATGGGGAGCTGAAGTTGGTGTGCTAGGGTTACTATGGGGCATTTGACTGTCAAGTGAGCCTTTTTCCTCAGCTGTTTGGCGTGGCTGATATCCGTGCAGTCATACAATACGGTACCTCCAAGCACAGAGCTACGAGACGATGGACATTACTGGTCCCCAGATGGTGCTGACCATGAAGCTGACGACGTTTGCGTGGAACGTGTATGATGGTCGCAGGCCTGTTCAGGTACGCCAGTCGAGTTCTTCCATTGGGCCAACTAACCCTTTGACTAGGACCTCGACAAATGGCAGACCTCGAAGCGTATCCCTACCTTCCCTTCTCTTCTCGAGTTCTTGGGCTACGCGTGGGTTCTCACCAGCAGCTGCTTCCACCACTAACCGCGCAATAGGTTCTACTTTCCCGGCGTCCTCGTCGGGCCATACCTCGAATTCGTCGACTACATGGAGCTCATCACGGAAAAACTATACGAGGGCCACATCAAGGAGAACGCCAAGCGCAACCTTCCGAGCGGGCGCAAGCGCGTTGCCTATCGGAAGATGGTCGAGGGCCTCGTGTATCTTGGCATCTTTGTCTTGTTAGGGGCCAAGTACAACTTTGCAACGATTTTGACGCCGTGGTTCGCGGAGCAGAGTATGTGGTATAGGTATGGTTGATTTGCCCTGTGTATTTGCTTTCTAATTCTATAAACCAGGTTGCTTTGTTTCCAGCCATATGGTACCCTTGAGAGGTCCAAGTATTACGCCGTGTGGACCCTTACGGAAGTACGCTAATAGTAACACGCATATATCGAGGTTGCTGACTGACGGCATTCCAGGGAGCTAGTATCTTGACTGGCTTGGGCTTCACTGGCTACAATGCCTCTGGCGCATCGACCTGGACGGGCGCAGCGAACGTTGTCCCATCCGCCATCGAGATCCCGTCCAACTTCAAGGTCCTCCTGGACTCGTGGAACATGAAGACCAACGTCTGGCTCCGCGAGTGCGTGTACAAGCGCGTCACGCCCAAGGGAAAGAAACCTGGTTTTGCGAGCAGCATGATCACCTTTGCCACTAGCGCCTTCTGGGTACGTGCAAAGCGATGGTGACTTTTTTTGCTGACGGTGTTCGTGCAGCACGGTGTGGCTGGGGGGTACTACCTCACGTTCATCTTGGGCGGGTTCATCACCACCGCCGGCCGTCTCGCGCGCGCCAACGTCCGGCCGCTCGTCATGCCTGCTGAAGGCGAGCCCCCGTCAATCGCCAAGCGCCTGTACGACTTGGCTGGGACGATCGCCACGGTGATGATGGTCAACTATGTCGCTGTACCGTTCATGCTCCTCACCATCAAGGACTCGTTGGTGGCGTGGTACCGCCTGGCGTTTTACGGGCATGTTTTGATTTTCTCGGCGCTGGGATTCTTCTATGCGGGAGGCGCGAGGATGCTGCGGGCGAAGAAGGGAGCGACACCGAATGGGAGTGGGGCGACTACGCCGGTTGGGGAGAAGACGTTTACGATGCCGCCGTCTTTGGATTCGGTGATGCCGCCTAGGAAGTAGTATATAGAGGGACGTATCGTATAGGGAGTATACTACGCTCGCAAAATCGTTCGTGAACGAAATAAAAAGTTTTGGTTTACAGTGTACTACGGGGTGCGACTGGATATGTTTCTCACTTTTACCTGCCCTTATTCTTAGTTACCAGTTGGGCGGGGGTCATCACATCTGTATGACATTTTCGTGTCCTATATTTGCTGACGGTACACGAACTGAAGTATACTAGAAGTATAGTAGTACAATAGAAGACGAGAGAGACGAGAGCTGGAAAGACAAGGAGAGCATTGTCAACTAGGTACATACATTGCAACGATGGAGCGAGAGGAACGTTGAACTACAAAAGATTATGCATATTTATCTCGCTGCGACATGGTCAAAGAATTCACCACTTGATCAGCTCGCACTCCAATGCATCCAATACTCTGCTCAATGCCTCTTTACAGAGCACATTCAAGGTTCGATGAATGTCTGGAGAGGAACTGCTTCCGGCATGTGACCCCCTCACGATGTGTCGCTGCTAAGGAGCACCATTTTTCGGCTAGCAGAGTAAGTGAATGCCCAAATAGAAAGTTAGTCCGTTGAAAGCTGAAGCCGTATACTAGTTATTCTTTACTCGGCCTATGCAAGGAAAAGTTGCTCAGAAGGGTTCAACTTCCGATGTTTGAGGCAAATGTGACAATCAATATAGGACGCGGCATACTTATCAACCCACCGCATTTCTGGTTGTGTCAAAAGGAGCACACACTGCTAATGTTCACGTCTCTGTGGATCCATCCATTCAGGTAAAGCTCTGCCAAAATTGACTCAGGAAAAGCACAGCGCACGAAAGACTGAGCGCACTCACCTAACATTGCATGTAATATAGCTTTCAGTAAAATATGTACAGTAGCTGCTTCACGCAGACCCTTTCCTTCGGTCTTGGTGAAGAATCCTGTCGCGTGGTGATTGGAGCACCAAGACGATCTTTCACCTTATATGCTGCGACAACTTCAAAGCAACACGAAACGCCTCGGAATATGCATTGGCCAACCTCGGCAGCCGCTAATCCATTATCAAACACGAATCCTTTATGATCAGTGTCAAAAAAATGGTTGATACCGAGCTCTTTGGTAAGTATTCTGATATGCGGGAGATATCTAGTCAACGTGCCTGGTCACCAGTCGTGGTCTTCCAGATCCAACTTGCGTGCGACTTTTGGCTTTTACTTGTGGAGTAAGATATCGACAAACCAGGATGCATGCAAACACGGGAGTATTTACCTTTCACGACTTTGTACATGCGAGTTATTATCCCCACGATCTCGTAGACTCCAGCTACTGTTTGAAGCGAGATGGGTCTATACCAGCCCGAGTACGTGCAAGACAAGCTAGACTTCGGAAGGCCTCGACAGGGTCTGAATCCAAGACCATGAATTTGGACAGAAACCTCTGGCGGACGCCAAGTACGTGTAAGACAAGCCAGACTTCGGAGGGCGTCTGTCTCTTCTGAATCCAAGACCATGAATTTGGATTGCAGAAACCTTTGGCAGACGCCATGAAGGCGCCGCTGCAGCCTACGATAATCGGAGGAGATAATGAAACAAGACTGCTGGTGCCTATGACACGCAAGAAGGCACCGGACATAATTATGCAGGCTGCTTCATGCAACGGTGGCTCTGGGATTCTTAAGCATTATCATCGAGTGAAATCGTTTCTTGTAGTTGTGTATCTGGGATACCTATGCTCTCCAAGTTCGAGTGGTGTGGTGGTGACACGGCAAAGCGCAGAAATAGGCCGGTCCGGTTCATTGACCACCTCTGCGGTCAGCAAATCTCTAGCACAGTACTTATTCAAGCTTGATTGCATAAAGGACACGGTCTTTGCAGGTTGAGCCTGTAGTCGCTCGTATATTCTGCGTCTAGCAGTAGTAATTAACTGTCGTAAGCTTCGAAATACTTGGAGCAATGGTGGTAGAAGAAGCTACAGTTTTTGTAGGAAAGTTTGAGGTTTCCCACGCCACTCGTAACGAGATAAGATGCAACATGTCTCCTCCAACAGAAATTTCAATTTTGCAATATCTTGGTTCCCTTCGGTATCCTTTAGCCATCAGCAACTGGCTCCTACCTAACGCAAATCTCAACCGTTCGACCTGAAACTTTTGGAGGATGTTGAACATATATGGAGGAATATCTATATCAATTTTGGTACGACTCCGCCCACAGACACAACTTCACTTGTCCGAAGGACCCGTAGTGCACTGTATGTGAAAGCATGCGCATAATATTATCGATGTCATAACACATAGCATACACAAACGACAACCCAAGCCGACTCCAGCACACAGTCGTTTGCTTTTGTGAATGCAGCGTTTACACCTTGAAGCCACGGGACTTTCGGCGACCACGACCTTGCTCGAACTAAATACAGGTCATGAGTTATACCTCAGTATTGAGAGAAAATTACACACCTTGCGTCCCTTGGACGTCGTGTAGGGCTTCTTGTTCTTGTGGGGGCCCATACCAAAGTGCTTGACTGCCTCCCGAACATTCCTCTTTCCCCTCAACAACACCGTGTTGGTACCGGTAGGCGCACGCAGAGCGAGCTGGTCGAGCGTTAGAGCCTCACCCCCAGCATTGAGGATACGCTCCTTGGCGGCCCGGGTGAATTTGAGCGCGGCGATGGACAGTTTCGGCACCTGGGTTAAACGGATATCGTCGGTGACGGTGCCCACGGTGACAATAGTTTTTGAGGCGAGGTCGGGAGTGTTCTGCGTCTCCTTGACGATTCTTGAGATGGAGATGGGGGGGCGGTTGATTTTGGAGAGGAAGAGACGGTGGAGGATAACCTATAAGGTGTTTGGTTTTTTCTGAGAATTTGGGAGGGAGGGGGAGAACTAACCTTGTTGAAATCCGAGTCTGTCCTGCGTGCCATGAAGCGGTAAAGCTGGGAACAATCATCAGTCTCATTCGAAGGTATGCGAAAATATTGGTGGGTACCTTCACGAGGAGCAAGAGGTACGGGTCCTCGCTCTTGGGTGCGGTCCGGTTACCCTTCTTGACGTGGTGGGCGGCAATGTCGATACCCTACGAGACGCAGCATCAGAAATCGTGCCTCCAACGCTCCCAGCCGCGACGAGCTCACCATCTTGTTCTTGCCCGAAAATGTGTTTGGATCTGTTTTCCACCTTGGGATGCGGCGGTATAGCCTGTACAGTTGGGCGGATAAGGTTTGGTCGCCGATTCAATCTTGCCGTCGGCATACCTGATCCGAAAATCCGATGAGAGGGCAAGGAACTGTTCGGAAAGAAGATGCCCTTTTGTGTATTTTCTTTCTTCCAGAGTGCTTGTCAAACGCGTTATAAAGTAACCCACGTCGTTCAATTTTCCTAAGTCTACTTTTTTTTCGGCGCCTTCAGCCTTGGGAGTCAGTTTGAAACAGTGCAGTGCTGTAAACAAAGGACAACAAAACCTGAAGCTGAACCACCATGGTGAGTCCGTGCGGCCTAGGCTCACTGCAATTCTGACCGTCCTCAAGTACGGCGAAACTACGACAACTGCGCCCGTCGATCCGTACTCGGATGCTTACAACGCGCCGCCTCCTGCTCAAGTTCCAGGCGACAGGGATTCGGCACCAGTGGCGCGAGGCCGCTCGCATTCACGAAGTCGCAGCCCGTTCCGGCCTAGGTCGCCTGTCCCGCCCAGGCGCCCTGCCCATGCGCCTATCGTACGTCGTTTCCCTTGATACTCTTTACGGTGGCTCACCATTCATTAGGCGCCCAATCCGACCAATGTTCTCGGTGTCTTCGGCCTGAGCATACGCACCCAAGAGCGGGATCTCGATGAAGAGTTCAGCCGCTATGGACGTGTCGAAAAAGTGACCATCGTCTACGACCAAAGGGTATGTTCTCGTCCATGGTGTTGGACCCTGCGCCACAGACTAAATTTTTCTAACCAGTCCGACCGATCTCGTGGATTTGGTTTCATCAAAATGGCAACAGTGGACGATGCCACACGCTGCATTGCCGAGCTGAACGGCGTGGTGAGTCTTCATTCATTCTGCCTTGCAGGTTCACAGCTCATGTACCTGCGTACCAGGATCTCAACGGCCGCCGCATCCGCGTTGACTACTCGGTTACCGACAGGCCTCATGCTCCTACGCCTGGAGAGTACATGGGGCATCGACGGACGAATCGCGATACTCATTATGGTGGACGGGACAACAGGGACCGGGACCGTGACTATCGCGACCGTGACCGTCGTGATAGGGGAGACAGAGACCGCGACCGCGACCGTGACCCCTACGGACGGGATAACAGAGACTGGCGTGACCGCGACCGGCGCAGCCCGCCTCCTCGACGAGGATACTCTCCTGACTATAGAAGGCGCAGGAGCTATTCTCGCAGCCCCCCACGTGGAAGCAGCCCGTCTCGTGGTCGGGACTATGAAGCTCCGGCAGCGAATGCGAATGATTCGCGGTGGTAAGCCATTGAGCCGTTTTTCGTATGTGCGTCAAGGGCAGAAGGTCAAGGGATGCCAAGGAGAATGTGGTTTTCAAGTTCGGAGTTCCATTGCTCCCTCAAGTTTCTTCATTCTCTACGAAGATCCTCGGACCCCATTTCAATAGCCAAAAAAAATTATCAAGTTGTCAAGTTATCATCGTCATCTCAAGTTGTCTAGTTATCGTGTTGCGTTCTCGCTGTCTTCGCCTATTATTATGTTTGCAAGTACAAGAAACTTCTTGACCGTCTTGCTGTGCTTATGCTTACTGACTGGCGCTTACCTGCCCTTGAGGAAAAGTGGACGCGTGATAGCCGGCGTTACGGCACTAATGCAAGGACCGAGGACGGCGGCGTTGTGGGTCCCAGCGTCTAATGGAAGCACCCGATTGATGTCGCCGCTGATGGGGCTTTTTTGACATTTTTTTCGTTGCCGTTGGTCGTGGGATTCGGGTTGGTATGTGTATTCGTTGTTTGCATGTAATTTATGTATATAACGTGGAATAAATGTGTTCTTGTCGTTCGTTCGTTGTGGGAAGGTACTGTCAATGGTCGCTATGTGCAGAATTTCGATGACGCTGCCTCGCAAGGCCTCGTGTCAGCCTACAAATGAAATCATTGTGTAATGCTAGTTGTATACTTTCATTGAGCTATCAGAAAAAAAGACCGAAGCCGACAACTGCTAGAGTGTGCTGCAAACCGAAATTTGCACATCGATCGAATTTGAATTCCCATCTTATCATCCCAAAGTGGAAACTAATTTTTGAACATCTTTCCAACGTCCATCACCGATGCCTCGTATAAGGAAGAGTAAGTCTTGTTACTGTGTATTCATTTCATCCTCTAATATCCAACAGAGACCAGTAACCGTGGTTCGACCAACGACCGTCGAAAACTCCAGACAAAAGTCAGGGAGAGCAAGAAGAAGAAAGCCAAGGCTGCCAAAAAGAATCCTCAGTGGAAATCAAGTGCGTCTATCCATCGTAATGTTTTTTTTAAACACATCTCATTCCGAATCGCCGTAGAACAAAAAAGGGATCCTGGTATCCCGAACGAATTCCCGTACAAGGATCAACTGTTAGCTGAAGTGCAGGAGCAGCGTCGGCTGGTGTGTTTTAGACTTCCTTCCTTACCCCGCTGCTGCTAACCTACGTGTAGGCTCTGGAGGAGAAGCAACAGCGCAAAGACGCCAAGAAAGTCAAACCTGCCACAACCACCACCGAGGACGATGAACTAGACGCTGTCGCGAGCATCGCAGCAAAACATCTGGTGAATGCGAAGGCTACCAAAAGGCCTGTTCCACCCCGGCAAGTCGAAGAAGAAGAGGAGGAGGAGGAAGAGGTACCGGCGCTTGTGAACAAGGACCTCCCAACGCTCAAATCGGTCCTGGAGCACGCCGATGTGCTGTTGGAAGTCTTGGATTGCAGAGATCCCCTGGCGTTCCGGAGCTCCGAGCTCGAAAAACTCGCACCCTCAGGACGGGTAGTATTCCTGCTGAACAAAATCGGTGAGTGCCATCTGTATCAGTATTTTGAATCAGTGGATTCTAAGAACTTTCGGCCAGATACTTGCCCGCAAGAAGCCGTCGCTGCGTGGGCCGCGCAGCTGCGTTCTCAGCAGCCTACGGTACTCTTCCGTTCAGCGTCGGCGTTTATTCCACAGTGCCAGCAGGAGAAAGGGAAAGGGAAGGGCAAGCTGCCGGCTGACGACGCCATCGGGGTTGACACGCTGCTGAAGGCTCTGCTCCCATGGACAAAAGATAAAGGCGATGAACCTCTCATCGTCGCAGTAGCTGGATTCACAAATGTTCGTTTGCGGCTTACCCTCACCCTGATATGCATTACTAAAAAACTTTCGTATTTCAGGCCGGGAAAAGTTCAGTGATCAACTCCGTAGCGAAAAAAGCTGTCCTTCCTACGTATAGCCTTGCAACTTCTTCCCGAGGCCCCACTACGACGGTGCTTCCTCAGGAGGTCACAATTGAGGAAGGAGGCAAGAAGATCAGGTTTGTCGATACACCCGGTCTGATGTGGGTAGATAGCGAGCTCACCGAGGAGTCTCGGGCCCGAGACATATTGATGCGAAATAAGGGAAGGATTGATCGTCTGAAAGAACCGACACCTGCAGGTGTGTGTTTTTTCCCTCCCCCTGCCCCCCTACTTACTGCGCGTTGACCCGATTCAGTGGTACACATTGTGTCACGGGCCAATAACGAGGACTTAATGCTACACTACAGTCTGCCAGCATTTTCCAAAGGCGATGTAGATGCATTCCTCCCCGGCTTGGCACGGTCCCACCAGCTCGTGAAGAAGGTTCGTTAATTCTCTCATCATTTGATCGCGTACGAAATTTAATTTTGTTTCAGCGGGGAACGCTAGATCTCGTGGGGGCTTCGCGTGTTATTCTGCGTGAGTGGAATTTGGGCACGCTGCGGTGGTACACGATGCCGGCTTCGAGGGGGCCGGTGGATGAAGCAGCCGATAAGGGTGTTCTGGGTACTTTGGCGACAAGGAGAGAGATGCGTAAGCGTGGGGGGTTGGTGAAGCTTAGTCCTGGGGTTGTTGATACCAGGCTGCCTTCGTTCGAGGAGCCTTACTCGGCGGATAATGAAGACGGTGACGAAGGGGAGGAGGAGGAGGAAGTAGTGGAGGAGGATGACACCACGCTGTCCGACGGCGACGTAGAAGAGGAAGAGGAGGAAGAAGAGGAGGAAGAGGAAGAGCTACCAGCTCCCCCCTTGTCCAGCAAGCAAAAACGTAAACGAGGGAAGGAACTTCCTCTTCCCCCTAGCAAAAAGGTCACATTCGCATCCGCAGGCACAAGAAAAGCACAGTCGACGACCAAGGAAAACACTAACCACAACCGACAAGTCAAGGTTTCAGCTTCAGCGCCCAAGCCTGCGGAGAAGCTAGGGAGGAAGATAGCTAACACAGCGCCCAAATCCAAGCCTACAAAGGCTAAACCCGACGGTGATGACACCGAAGCTTATGATTTTGGCAAATTCTTCTAGGGCTATCGTTACACGTTGTCAATATATTGCTGTGTATGTCCGCGCATGTGGTTTGAGGCTCGGAGACAAAATCACTTCCATCGCATCGGGGTACGCCTTTGCATTTTTGTTTCCATATCCGCTCGCTTGTCGATTTACTGATGGGAGTGGCCACACGGCTCTCTTGGTGGCCTGGCACCGGAAAATCTCGTCGGTCCTCATTTAGACCGTGCTGGTGTGTAGCCCTCTTTCGCCGAGTGTGTACATGTTCAATTATGGGTTACCACGCTTCCGAGTCCCCCATACCAACTAATATCGTGGCGTCTCAGGCTGCTTAGTTTCGATCAACCGAAGATCCTGCGATCATAACTCTGGGCGGCGATATAAATGACCAGAGACAATGGGTGTCTTCTATTACTTCCCATAATCCTTTCACTTCAGTCCCCTCTGCAAGAGGTTAGTTGTCGAGTCATTATACCGGTGTCATTCTAAGAATCTTATTTTCTGAAGGTCAAGCTCTGCATAATGCCCCATCGACGTCGTCAAGTTGCACGAGTCCCTGCTGAGCTCATCATTACAATATTTTTCCATTGCCTCCCCGACAACTCCTACCCCAGCCTACATGGGGACGCAGCCCCTTTACTCCTCTCACACGTCTGCAGGTCCTGGAGAGGCCTCGCGCTTTCAGTCTCCCGCTTGTGGTCCTCCTTCGAGATTGATTTCCACAATGGCTACGCCACCCCGCGGCTGGAAGCGCTGGAGTTTTGGCTCAAGCATTCTAAAGAACAGCCATTATCTTTTGACATCATTTACGAACCACCTACCCACACGACGCGCCGCGTCTTTCAGGGCCAGAGCACGGCCTTTGTGAAAGCTCTGCTCCGCCACTCTTCTCGGTGGCGGGACGTGAGGTTCGTGACACCTGGCGCCAGTGTCGTTCCTCTATTCACGGACCCGTCACTGGCATCTGGGCTTCGCTCCCTCGAAGCACTGACGCTTGATATGAGAGGAGTTTGGCCCTCACATAGTGTGGCCTTGCGCTCATTAGGGATTCAATGGAACCGGCTCTCAGAGCTCCACGTTCGCCTAGATTGCCCGGCTGAGGGGCTTCCTACGCTAGATGAAGTCTTCGACATTCTATCAGAAGGCGAAAACCTTATGGCCTGTTCATTCAATGCAACCTGCACCTTCACTTCAAAGCCCGATCCGACACGCATCTCGATAGCGAAGCTCCAACGGCTCAACTTGACGTTGAGGGCGACTTTAGGCTCCGAGGCGTGCTTCGCATGCTTTCTGGATTCACTTGATATGGTGGCGCTTAAGGCGTTACGCATCGAGTGCATAGACGACTTGAATGGTCAGAATTGGAATGGCTGCCAGTCATCTATCCTTTCATGCCTTCGCTCAGCTATGATCCGGGAACTCCAGTTATATTACCTACCCCTTTCCACTATCGACGTCATTGACATCTTCGATGCTACACCAGCGCTAGAACGTCTGAACCTCAAGTTTGACCTGGGGGACAAAGACGGTGACCCGGTGAATGACGTTCTATTCCAGCGCATAATGCTATCGAGGACGCTGCGGGCGTTAGACATAGAGTGTCATGGGACGAAGTTGAATTGTAAGGCTGTAACAGACATAGTAAGGCTAGAAACACTAGAAAGGCTTTATCTGGCGACATCAATACCTATCTGTAACTGTCTCGATGCACATTGGGAGAAGGGAAGGGGTAGAGGAGTGGACATTCGGCTGAGACATTATTACTATTATTAATGTTCACCATATTTGTATGGGCACATGGTGTAGATGGTTTATCACGCCCGCTTAGCATGCGGGAGGTGTTGGGTTCAAGTCCCAATGTGTCCAGTGTTTTGATGAGGAATTGATACTTTTTGGAACTTCGGCCTGGTCCTGATTCCTGATAATCCTGGGACCTGATCCCGGATCCGTAGCACTGAAGTTTGAACTTTGAAGCCTGACCGGTGAATTCTCGGAATCTTGGTCTTCTTTTAGGTTGAAATTTGATGAATTCGACGTGGCAGTGGTCATTAAAATTAAATTGTCTTTCAACGAAGTTCTTCTCTCTTGGCATTTGAGAGTCTGACCTTCAACCACAACTAGGTCGACACCAGATTTTGTGATACCTATACCGGAGTCTCAGATAGGAAACCTACTGACTAATGTCCCTCAGCCTGCCCTCATCCAAAGTTCAAGGGCTCAGGCCTAGTGATTATTCCTCAGCTAATGAAAATTCCCGCACATATATTATTGATAGCACATACTACCAAGTTACCGTTCCAAGGGCGTCAGCGTCACTCTTTTGGTTGTTCGCTGGTTCCTCTTCAAAGCTCATAATGAGCGCCAAAGCCTTCTCGGAGCGTGGCGAGAGCTTGCATGGGAAAGGCTTTGGTCGGCTGATAAGTCCTGTCGTCCAATCGTCCTTCAACTCGACACTACTATTCTCGTCTGCTTTGATGTCGAATACTGACAGGACCATGGCGAAAGCGAGGAAGAGGGTTTGGTCAGCGAGGACGTTCCCTGGGCATATCCTACGAGTGGACATCAGCGCTCTGAATCCGATAGAGGCAAGATGGAGCCTACCGTCGTCCAAAGCCGAACGCGATATCCATGTCTGGTTCTGGGTCGCGACCGTCCCAGCCAAGGAACCTCTGTGGTTCAAACACGTCTGGGTTGTGATAGATAGCCGGATCTCTGGCCATATGGTGGAGATTTGGCATGATGACAGCGCCTTTCGGGATTAAGTATCCTTGATAAATGTCATCTTGGGACGGAACCTATCATCACGTCGATGTCAAAGATCTGCATCTTGGAATGCTGTGCTTACATGCGGGACACACATGGGGAGCACTGGGTTAAATCGCAGTGCTTCATGGACGAGGGCATTGATGTATGGAAGATTGTCGCGGTCTTCGTATGATGGCAGTCTGTCTTCACCGACAACGCGATTCTGGCAACATCACTCTAAGCTCAGATGCCCTAATCGTTGAAGGTAACGTAAACGCGTACCAATTCTTCTTGGGCTTTCTTCTGGACATGGGGGTATAGGATCATTAATAGGACAAAACTGTACGTAACAGACACGGTTGTGTCTGAGCCGGCGCCATACAACGCTGCTGCGCCCCATTTGATGAGATCTTCTTGCTCGGAGGTCAAGGATTTTCCGTGGAGTTTGAGCATCGTTTCCGTGTATGAGGGCTTGGACACGCCACGCTCCTGTCGATGGTTAGTTAACGCTCAGGAGAAATCTTCTGACAAGAAACTAATCTACCATCTGCTGTTTTACAAAGGCATGCGGTCGTTCGACCAGTTCGGTGCATCGGGAGAGATACTTCTTAGCCACCTGCTTAAATCCGGTACCAGGGAACCAGTCTGGCAGGTAACGTACTGGAGACGAGATGAGGAACGTTCCCGGATAATCTAAACACTCACGGAAAGGAATGACATCGACCATCCATACTCCGGGCTGAAAAGCAATGGAGGCCTCCGCCATACATTCATCTCCAAGGGTAACGAAGGGATCCGGGGTATCTCTATTGATTGAATATCCATGAGAGATAGAAAGAATGATAGCTCCCGTCGCTCTGTAAGACTTGTATCAAGTTTTCCGTAATACACAGCCGAAGGTCAGGGACTCTGACTTGCGAATATAATACTCAAGTTGATCGGGACTCCTCAGTATTTTTGTCAATAAGCGCCTAATTTCCGTTGTCTGTAGAGAAGAAAACTGCTGCAAGGAATTCTTAGTGCCTATGGTCTGATGAAGAGTTTTCCGAATGGCGCGAAACCGATGCCCGTTTGGAGACATTGCGAGAGATGCTCTCCACCCACACCTGTTTGGTTAAATGAAAATTCAAAAAGATCGGCCAGTGGGGTGATGGGCCTTACATGATGCCTCCAAAGATGGACGAGAAACGGTCAGAATAAATGGATGACCGCTTCTCGAGTAAGTCAATCGCAGTTTGCACATCGTTGAGAATGATGATGTGCTGTCCCATTATTGACAGTGAGCTTATAGGACCTGAACGTAACGAATCCGATACATTGAATGTTGAGATCTGCCAGGAAAGGCTTTACATACCGTAGACTTCATGGTGCTTTGCCCAATGCTTGTATTCGTATTCGCCAGGTTTGGGGAGATCGAATAGGTTGCCAATTACCGGCTTTCGAGGAGGGCCTGGAGGTAGGGAAGGCTTTGTTTGAAATAGGGAATATAGTTTGGTCAAAGTGTAGAGGAGCGCCAGCACGCCAGCGAAGGTGCCGATAGTAACGTCCATCGCAAAGGAAAGACAGACGGAAAACCCCGAATGTTTGGGGGGATGGGTATACTTGAAGGCACCAAGTGAATATTGGTGCCGTGATATCTATCAACAGATTTATGGAATATGTCCGCTTTCAATCTAGATCAGGAAACATAGAAGGCCCGATCAGAATCAACGTTAACCACTACCGTCACGATCGAAGTCTGACTTCAACTTTTCATTAGTGGCTAACCTTTCTTGTTTCCTTTAACGACCGATACAACACTGAGCTCACCCGATGGTCTACTTCCAATACTTCTTAGGGGGTCTATCAGTGAATCCAGGGACCCATAATGCTAAAACGGGGACCACTAGCGTTACTGCATCGACAACAATTAGTATTGCAATTCGGCAATACCCACCGTCGCCGTCGGATATTTGCGCCTACTGGAAATCTCCTGATAGCTCCGATATCAACTCCCATGCCGAGCCTGACATCAGAAACGATGGCATCCAGGGAGGCAGTCCATCATATGAATGTTCCATTATAATAGGAACGCCCCACGAGTACTCCCGGTTTGTTTTACCGCCCTCTCCTTCCAGTATCTGCGACGAGGTCCGTCGCGACTACAAGTGTTGACTGCGCGTGTTGCTGTAAATATTCCCTTTGACATGTCGGACGCCAGCTCTTCCGCGACCGCCTTGCCGGCTCTGGATAACACGGTATGCTCTAAATATTCTCTCACATAGGCCTAGATTTCTCACGCGGCGACTTTAGATGGGTATGTTGTATTTGAGCGCCCTGTAAGTCCCTTTTGCAAACTCTACTTCTTCGATATACTGATGGTTGAGAAGGTTTGCTATGGGTCTTTGGGGCGCTGGAACGGTCCAGATGTATTTCTATTACACTGTACGTCGATCCCCACTTCTTTATATGCGCAGGACTGATACGAAGACACACAGACATACCCCGCAGATTCGCTATGGCTAAAGTACTTAGTCGTTGTGACCTGGTGCGCGGACACTGCGAATCAAGGGCTCATTAGCCAATTGGTATACACATACCTTGTCACAAATTTCGCGAATCCTGCCTATTTATCAGCCTTACAACCGTAAGTCCGGTTGTGTATTGCCCGTGAATAAACCTATATTGACTCACACGATGCAGCACACTCCTTCCAATGATGTTCTTAACTGGCATAATTGCTTTACTTGCTCAAACCTTTTTCTGCTGGCGTATTTGGCGTCGTGGGTATCCTTCCCTCTAAATTCCTACAGCAATCTCATGTAAAGCAATCACCAGTCAGCAACGGCAACATCTGGTTGACTGGGGGCACATATATTGTGTGCTTTGCCTCTTTTGTTTCAACGATGGGTGCATGATGTCCGCTCAGAGTTTCCATCCCGATACTGATCACTGTGTACTTGCAGTCTTTTACGGAATGACGGCCGACTATAAAGAGTTTGCACAGTTGATACCACTGCATCCTTATATGCACGCCCTCAACGTTCTGAGTGCTGCATCGGATGTTATCATAGCTATAGTGCTGGTACACCTTTTGCGCAAACAAAGGACCGGATATCGCAAGACCAACTCTATGATCAACCGCCTAATCCTCTTCACTCTCAATACTGGCGGCATTTGCGGGTTATGCGCAATCCTCACGCTCGTATTCAACATCGTATATCCCGATACATATATCTATATGTTGTTCTATATTATTGTATGCAGAGGTATGCGTCGTTCAATTTCAACCTTCCCTATCTCAAGTCTTGTTCTGTTTCAGTGTACCTGAACTCCCTCCTTGCGACGTGAGCATCCTGAACCAACCGCTCGCAGCCCTTATTTTGACCCTGATGCTATTCATTCCATAGATTGAACTCGCGGGAAACGATTCGTGCAATTGGCAATGCGACTATCATCAGCTCGATGCCCAATTTCTCAAATCAGGATTCCATCAGTTTGGCTTTTGTTGGCGCAAATGGCCATCCGGAACTAGGACTGAGGTCTTCAGGAACTACGGAGAATGACAGAGATTCCAAGACAGTAGGAGGAGTACGTCCGGTCTCTTTTGCCTATCACGTTAACCTCACAGTCTACGTTAGTCTCGCACTAATGATGGTCTTCCGGAGTCGAAAATGACGATGGTAAGTCATTCGTCTCTTCATCTATAGCATATGAGGTCTGACAGCCGGTGGCAGTCTGCACCTTAGGGACGTCGAAGCGTAGGATAAGGCCCTGTTTATACTTGGCCACAGATCTGGATTGTATTCCGGGTATTTAAATGTGCATATCATTATAAATATGTCTCCGATGTGTCACTGTAATAGGCGATTTATTGACCTGTAGGAAAGTACAAGTGCTTAATCCCCCATCTCCCTAACTTCCTATCCAACGGATGGTTCTATTTTCTCCCTCCTTGAGTGTCCGGTGCGCCGTGAAATGTTTCTGTCCGGCACTAGAGATCGGATAGATAGGTAGATTTAGTGAGGAAGATGACACCGCTGGCTGGCGGCATGCTTCTGTTTCTGTTTCTTCATCGGTTCCTCCTCCACAGAGGGGGTCCTTAAACGCTTCGCACCAACCTGTACACCAGCGTCTAGCTTTTCGGAATTGCGATTGTCAGCGTCTTTCGTCACCTCAATAATGCCCACCCCTGGCGCGCGATAGTATGAGATTCTATTCTGAGGGCCAACAAATTCTAACGCCAGCATTGATTTTGCTGGGGCCCCGTCGAACAGATCCTGAACTTCTAATGTCAAAGACAGCCGTGGCTCACTGACCGATCCCACTGCCTGAGCCGTAGGTCCCATGACGACTCCTTCGTTCCCTTGAGTTTCAGCCTGGAGAGAGGTCTGAACGCCGACAGTAACACCCTCAAGGCCGTTCTGGCTATCCATCTGAACAGGAGAGGCAGGTATCAAGCGTCCCGCAAGTAGAGTACCGTCACACGGCAAAACTCCCTTAGCCCCGATATCGTCGGAAGGCATGACCAGAGTGGATGGACGATCTAAGGAGGAGGGGGAAGGATACGGGACCGCGCTCGCAGCGGATCTGATGTCATTGGGAAGAGACAAGGAGGAGCGACATAGAGTATCCACCAATAGATGTGATGAAGATATATTTAGGTCCTCAATCTCCTGATTGCTCGTAACGCTCGGGTGGAAAGGAGGGGATGCCACATCGTTTGTCTGGGCCTCGACTAGTAGATGTCTTGCAGATAAAACATTCCGTTTTGCATCTCGAGCGATCGTGGTACCTTTAACGATGTCCCACGAGCACCCTTTACCGCTTAATCGACACTCGCGGCACTTCCCGCTGCCTTTCGACGCTGTATACTCACAGGTAACTTTTCCTTTGCGGCAGCGATCACACTAGGTTCACCTGCGATAAGCGAAGGCAAAGTCTAAAAAAATAAGCGCGTACAGGATTGGGAGAGCAGACAGGAATAACATCCCAATCCAAGATTACGACCCGGTTGGAGACCTTCCCATTACTCAAGAACCTTCCTCTCGTCCTCCGCACACTCAAGTATATAATCTGCGACCAAAGTTCATCCCCAAGAAGTAATCGAGCCGCCCGGATGTGCTCGTTACGCAGAGGACCGGTGACAGCCTGTAATGCTATCAACTGAGCATCGCTCGGCCCTGAGCTTGGTATGCTGTCTCTGAGGTCTCTGATCTATCAAATAATTCAATGATTATATGCATGGACTATAAAAAGCGTATACTATACCTTTTCAAGAGGAAAAGGAGAAGATGCGTCCAAACTCTGATTCCCGATTGGCAAGTTTGTGCCTACAGAAGGGTTCCAGGAATTTGCAAGCTGCCGCTTGGTCAACGATTGATCAAGTCTCGGAAAATCAGGCACATCGCCGGAACTTTGCGATGCGGTTGCCAGGCTGGGACTGGTTAGCAGTGGTCGGTTGATAGCATTCGAAGACGGTAATACTAATAACGACTAAGATCTTGTCGGCGTATGTGCTGAATTCGAATGGACGAAAACACTTACGTCGTCTCGGATTGGACCCTCGTCGTTAGATGTGTCTGAGCGATGTACTAATCAGACGGTGATGAGCGGGAATACAATATTGGTATGTTCACCATGAGCGGGATCCAACCGCAAGAACCAATCTGTACCTTCCACCACTCGCCATTCTCCCAACGAGTTCAAGGTGGAAGTCAGTTCCCTCTAGTAGTGTTTCAGATTGTGATAACTTCAGAGTCACAGAGATACACTTACCTGTGCCTGGGTGAGTTGCGGCTCTGTTGCATTAGGGCGCATTTTCAAACCCACATATTGACGGGTCTGTGCGCGAATGTTGTCTACTGTGGTCGCCGACAGTTGGGTGCCTTGGCGTACGCTGATAAGGAAGTATAGTGGGGGATAACCACAATGTAGGGTCACCGAAGGCTGGCTCATCTCAGCGAAGAGAAAGGCTTTTCATTTTTTACGTGTTCGAATCCCATCGTGAAAAGAATGACTCGTGTTCCTACTCCGACTCTTGTTGACGTTGCCGACGCCACGACCGTGACTCGGACAATCATCAGTCAAGGTTGCAAAAACCAGCTAGTACTAATCATTATGTAAAAGTCAAAATTTTGTGAGCTGTTACATACACGGCTTTGCCTAGAAATTTTATATAAATAAAAACAAGAGGAAGAAGAGAAAAAGGACTTAAAAAGTAGGTAAGTACTTATCAATGTTGCATCGTCCCGAATTCGGGATGCAGGGAACATTCAAGAGGTGTCTTCCAGAAAACATACACGAGTAGATAATATAACATAAGCATACATGGCAGTATAACATACATTAATAAGGTCTATAGGTCTACTTATCATGAATTGGAAGGGGCAACTCCACCCTTCTTGCGAGGCCCACCTACACCCCTCCCGCCCCGCCCACCACCCCTCTTAGTCTTCCGAGTGGAAACCTTCAATGCCTCTGCTGTCGCTTCGGCTTCTCGCTTCACTCTCTCCTCCTCTTCCACCCACCATTTCATAAAAGCCTCTTCCTCCCTACGAGCCTGTTCTTCCATTTGGATTTCGAGGAGCGATCGGCGAGCCTTCCCGGGAACACCGTGCTCCAGCTGCGATTGTTGGATTTCGGAAAAAGACATCCCAGACACAGAGGGAGCTGGAATGTTAGGCTGCGAAGGAGATGCCCATGCTTTCCCTCTGTCCAACGCATCATGTTAAAGATCAGAATATAGGGACGAACGAATAAAATGACTTACCCTGACACGTTCCTACCGGTATGCTTCGACTTGGCGGAAGAAGGCTGTCGTTGAGGAGAGATCACAGGTCCAAGCCCCGTTAAAGCACTGGGCGGCCCGGTTGCTGCAGATGGCTTGATGCTTGATGTAGAAGGTGTCTTTGAGGTAGGCACAGGAGACGAAGAAAGCTTGGGAAATATATTAGCCATGTTGTTGCGAGATGGAGATCCAGTCGTATTCATAGGTGCTCTCCGCGGCGGCGATGGCGTAGCTGGCAAGTAACCGCTGTCTTCCGATATTTTGGCCAGGGGCCCCTGCCTGCGAGATGGATCGTCGGTATTCGGGAGATTGCGAGGTACGATAGATCTCGCAGGAACCTCCCTGGCAGCCTCGGCCATGACAGCTCGCATGTCCACACTAAATACAAGGATGAGTACGGGAAATCTTGGAGATAACGAAACATACCGAGCCACTGAGGTAGATTTCCAGGGAGCAGAAGGGTTAGGAGGGTTATGTTGATCCAAGTTCGCAATAGAGACAGGATCAACATCGTCCATGGTGAAGATATCGTCAGCCCCGATGGGAGCTGAGAGACCCTGAGGCTTGAGTGCCGACGAGGTAATCCTGACAGAAGGGGGCTGTACTCTACTGCTTGGTGATAGCCTAGACGAATCCCGCCGCGTCAGCTGTTTGTTTGATCTAATAATTGGGGAGGGGAAGTCTTGAAGGGACAACCATTCCGCGTGCCTCTCCATAGCGAGCTTGCCTAATACATTACGTCGTGTGACAGGCGATTTGTCCGTCTGCCTTTCTCGAACAAAACAAGAGAGCTGCCTGATTAAAGCAGGTGATAGAACGTCGAGCATTCGACTTTCTAGCAAACTCTCCATATTGACAGCAATATAGCCCTGGACAGCGTTGATCAGATCCTTCGCAGAGTAGTGGGTGGCCTCGGAAAGTATATAACACGCGTTTTGGATGTTCAAGAAGTTCAATACGATGGATGATGAAATAAGCAGCAGTCGATCAAGATGTAGCTCAGCCTAATCAGAGTGAGCGCAGGCATATTAAGGATTGGAAGGTTACTGACCGCGGCGGCCATGACCTCAAACATGAACTCCAGCACAGATTCAATAGAATGTGCAAATTCTACGATTATGATTCTTAGCAGTTGAGCTCGCGATTTCCGAGGAAGAAAAAACGCACCCAACGACTCAAACATCTCAATATCCTCCCCACAACATACGAATCTTAGAACGTATTGCATTACATGCCACTTCATGTGCTTCATATTGACATGCACCCGACCAGTATTATCCTTCCGTTTCCTGGTCCAATCTCCTTCATTAAAGAAATCGGCAAAGAAGATGGTTCTGGCCCGCAGAAGGGTAGAGTGGCAGAAAACGTCCCTGTCCTGAAGCTGCAACACAACATCCGGGTATTGGGGAGAATCCGGTTCCTTGAGCATCGTTTGTGTGGAGAGGAACAGACTTGTCATATCCCTGACCATCGTAGGTTCTGGAATCATCTTTACAGGCGACTGAATTGCCTTCGAAAGTGAAGGGAGATGTAATAGTCTAGCCAAAACTTGCAAATCCGATTTGATACGTGCAGAATCCAAGGGAGAACCGAAAGACAGGCGCCTATCCCAAACAGATAGCAGATGGTCGGAATACAAATAGTCAAGAAGTATCAAAACAGACATAGGAAGACAGTGAGAAAATATAAGCCGATGGCGACCGGATGCATGAGTGTAACGAACTGAAATTTTGGGGTCGTCTCGGATGGTGCGAGGATTCTGGAGAAGGGAAAGAAGGACCGATGAACGTGCGCTGAGGATAACGCGATGAGCGGAGAAAGTGTGACGGATCTCGTCGATGGAGATCAAGATATCGGCACCATGTGTCATTAGGTCTCCTTCCGAGGTGTGCGAGTTCATCTGGCGACGTATGACATCTGAAAGGCAGGCTATTTTAGACAGGTCTTCTTCTAAGTGGTCATCGGCCTCGTCCTCGTCTTCATGAGCGAGATGGACGTAGACCGCGGGGGCCGGGGACGATGCCTGCAGCTCGCTTGTATTGCGTTGCATAGCAAGCGGAGGAAGAATTTCTGTTAGATCTTCAGCTATGCTGTGTCCGTGAACGTGGATGGGATCGGGTTTGTGATCAACTCGCATGGCGCCAAAGGCACCGGAACTATTCGCACACACTCCGACTACTCGTTGAATGTAAGGGACAAGTTGATACTTGAAAATCTTCCCAGCACCCTGAGAACCGGTGTTCCCGCCTTTGCGAGCCCGCACGTATACATGACCGGATTCAGTGC
Organism: Armillaria ostoyae; assembly: GCA_902506015.1. Taxonomy (NCBI): domain Eukaryota; kingdom Fungi; phylum Basidiomycota; class Agaricomycetes; order Agaricales; family Physalacriaceae; genus Armillaria; species Armillaria ostoyae. The sequence continues at coordinate 2,302,762 of LR732083.1, forward strand.
AGACTATGATCATACCGTCACTGCCTATAGCCACATCCTGGCAGGGCATCAGCCGAACCCAAAGCGAATATTGAAAGGACAAACTTTGGCTGCACTGAGCTGCTTCTTCAACGTCCATGCCGGTTGCGGTACGAAGGCTTTGGAGGACGGAGAAGATGTTTCCGTTTCGGTCGGCATCGGAATCACAAGTATAAAGATTTCTCCGTTTGAAGACAAGGCGGCTACTGTATCATCACAGTTGGTTATTTTGGATACATGGGCTCCCTTGATGGCTTGAGGAGGTCGGTAGGGCTGTATTTGCTGAGGAAAACCATGCGCTGGGAAGCTTTTAAAAGGTTGGTGTCCTGATTAAGAAATTTATATACGGAAGACTGACTTGATCTTAAAGCTCCGGTCGCCCCATACGCAAATGACTTCCTGCGTCACAAGAAGGCAAATCATGGCAGCATCCGTGAGACATACAGACGTGACGGGCTTCGTGATTTTGGTGACCTTTCGAGGTAGAATCTGTACAGGCTGAGCTGATTTATCGTACCCTAATTGCACCGTAAGACAAATGAGTCATGAACAGATTGATAAAACACACCTAATTGCCCATTATTTGTGCCCCACGTAAAGACCTCCGTCGCGGTCCAGCAAGCGGACGATGTCTTGGACGCAGCAACGCCCCTAACAAATTCTTTCTTGAGTTGACCAACAATTTTCTTCGGCGTCGACTGGATAGGTTCTTCAATCCGACCGATACTGGCGGTCGAATTTGTTTCGACGACGTAACCTAGCTGTGCAAACCGATTTAATCCCCAGCTGAGAACTTCGCCCGTGTCGGTGAGAGCCAAAGTATGATCTTGTCCCAGTGCGACAGAGACTATAGTCTGATTGAGCTGTGACAACAGGGTCAAGCTGTACTGAGTGTGTTGTCCGGGTCCGAGCCTGGAGACTTTTCGTCAATAGGTGAGTCACTAGCACCGAAATGACCACCCTGACCGTCCTCCGCTACCGAACCCGCATAGTCTTAGATTTGCCCGCTTCTCGCATGTAACGATGACTGATATTTAAGGTAAAGACCCAGAGAAGAATGGAAACAGCAATGCATACCAGTGTGTAACTTGGAAGTCTGGACCTGACGAACTTGTAGCGGAAAGAACCTGGCATGGACATTGGAGCTGTCGGACAAGTCTCTGCGGGGAATGACCACCTGGTCGGGGTATGTACGATCGTCACCATCGCCAAGACCGAGAGTAGCGTTCCTGTTACAAAGTCAGCATGAGTATCTTGAAAATTCTGAGCTAAATACCTGTTTGCGCCCCACATATACAGCTCAGAACCAGAAGCATTGGCAGACGGTTTTGTGCCCTCTACCGTCGAGTTGTATAACTCGAACGCAGTATAGCCCTCAAAGTCCTTCAGCGAGATGTCAATGTCTGAACGTTGAAGCAACAAAAGGCTATGTGATATCAGCAAGATTTACATCACCTGTGCAGAGCAACGTACGCAGTGCCCAAATTCCCGTGAAATAAAGCCCTATGCAGAGGAGTCCAATGGCTCTCCAAATCCTGTACGTTGACGTTGACAGCAGGATGGCGAAGCAACAATCGCACGTATTCCAACGTGTCTATCGACGAGCAAGCGAGATGGAGAATCGTTCTTCCTAACCTATCGCGTCCGTTGATCTCTGCGGCAATAGCCATTCCGACAGCGCCTCCCTTCGACCATGACTTTCCACCGCTACTGCTGGTGCTGATGCCAGCGGTCCGGTCACTGTTGGCATCGAGCAGGCGCTGGAAGGCTTGCTGGTTGCGTAGAGAGAAATGAACATGGAGCAAGGTCATATACCGGATGAGAAGTGGACGGAACGACCCAGAAAAGTCTCTCGAGAAGACCTTTCAAAAGATCGAGCAATCCAGATATCGCTGTGCGCTTGAGCACAGACGATGAAGACAAGCCTGGAGTTCTGTATGCTACTGGTGGTGTACGGCAAGAGGTGGTGAGCTGGTGCGACAATGACGAGCGATAAGGATAACGGAAAGGAAGCTTATTTACTAAGGAACGTTCGCACGATGCGTCATCGGGTCCGTAGAATCCTTCTCGTAGAATCATCCTGATTCGGAAAGGTAGCACGTGCATCGATCGCACATGGGTGAAACTCCTGAATCAGAATTCCTCCCGTTGCCTTCGTCTGAATCATCAGTCCACTCCTCCCTGGACTTTGCATGGACTCGTCTCTTTCACATGGCAGAAATAATAAGATCTCCAGTTATTCCTTGCGACCATTGCGGCAACCCAGTCAATCAATGCGAATATCGCAATAGCTTCCCGCCGTCAGTATCGACGGCCCTGCGTGCTGGACAACAGATTTACTCCCCCTCAGAGGCCGCAGAGTATTCCAATGCAATCTCCGCGATGCATTTGCAACTTTCCATTTGGAAAAGCGACATACAACAGCTCGAGGCTGCTTTGGATGCACTCAAAACTGACCATCGCAATCTCTCCCGATATGCCTCATCCTACCAAACCATGCTGGCGCCAGTCAGACGCCTACCCATGGAGATTCTGCTCACTATCTTCGAAGAGGCATGCTCAGAGCTTGGTGCTATATCCCTTCAAGACAAAATACCATTTTGGAACAGAGAGGATGAGAGCGTTTCTCTGTATGGCAGCACACCCGTGTACCTAGCATCCGTATGCTACTACTGGCGATCCATTTGTCTATCTGCGCCAAAGTTATGGACCTATTCCTATGTTTACGCCCGTGGCCCGTCGCTCTCCTCTGCTACCGCGAATCTCATTCTCCTTTACAAAAAGCGGTCCAAGCCCCTTCCCCTCTCCATATCTATTTCTGCGCTTTATGATATGGAGTCTGATTGTGACTGTGAACGTGATCATAAAGATGCCAAGGCACTGGGTTTCCGTTCCCTGGACCAGCTGCTTGGTTTTGGCGATTTGGATTTCACGTTAGTGGAGTCGGAAAGGCTTAAGCGTCTTTGTTTAGACGTCGAATGCCACTATCTTTCTGAATATCCCCCTTTGTCGCTCCCACGGCTCGAGCAGCTGGAGATCTCCGGTTATCCGTCTGAATACAACGGCAAAGGAACCAGACTATTCGAGGACACATTCAACTATAGCAATCTTCGAGAACTCCGCCTTAGTAACTATCATAGCCATAAAGACCTCCATCTTCCCTGGAAACAGATTGAGATCCTACAGTTATGCCACATGGATGATCTCAAGATCCTGGCAGTGTTTTCCGGCGTCAAGCGCGTGTCATTGTCGCGCTGTGGCCTCCACGGATCGGGAGGTCGACATGAGCTGACATCCCCAACAGTTCTTATTCTCAAGGAATGCAGCGGACCGTTCAATCTCACAGATTCATTTTTGTTTCCCAACCTATCCTCTCTCGAACTCGTCGACACTGATGATTTCGTCTTTGTCGACGAGTTCGTCTACCCTGCACCTTATGAGAGAATAACCGTATCCCGCTTCGGCGACGTACACCGTCTTGCATCGGGAATGCCATTCCTTCGCGATGTCAGACTGAACAACGTTTACCTTCTGTCGGGCACACAAGCCATGTTATTACTGAACGAGTTGCCGCACTTGACACGCCTATCCATCATCGAGCGGAGGGCTTCTAACGAATCGGACCCTCGAGTGGTCACCAAATCACTGCTGAAATATCTTCATGAGGAGAGTACTTTTCCGGAGTTGGAGACCATAAAGCTTATATGGCGCGCGGATAATCCGGTAGAGGAGAGTATGGTGATGGACATACTGGAAGCTCGGTTGGGTCTGAAGGAAGTCGTTATTGGAAGGCGAGACGGAGAAGACTTGAACAAGGACACGCTGGCAAGGATGAACGTGTTGAGGCAGCGGGGGATAGCAGCATGGCTCTGGTAGGAATTGCAATTGCTCTTGTTAGTGTAACACGGAATATTATTCTACTAAAGGATTCTCTATTCCATGGACAGGCGAACTTCTACTTTACTGCATTCTCCGTACAACAATTTCGCGTCTCTGACCCAATGGAACAAGCTCGTCCCACAGCCGCTCATGGCACCGAAGGGATTGATCTCCACGAGTTGCACCTCCCCTCCACTTGTCTGGAACACATCAAACACGAGCCCCTCCCTCTGCATTGTGTCCCGGACTTGCTGAGGCAGCGACTCAGCGTGCTCAAGGATCAGTTCCAATATTCGTATAGCCCCTTCATGCACTTCTTTAGCACGGCACATCGCAGCACTCCGATCTGCCTCGTAAAAGGGCTTGTGCCATCGGTACTGTGATATAGCAGAGACGCTCAAAACAGACTCAGATGGCGGGACAAACACGCGGTATTCCCGCGCAGGATTGATGTCATGATTGAACGGGAGGAGGAACAAATTCACTGGCCGACCTGGCCGACCTTTCCGCCTCTCGAGCTCGTCTGCCAGCGCTCGACACGCCCTACGAGATTTGTAGAGCATCTCAATTATCTCAGCCACGTCATCCACACTTGAATTTGCCGCCTCGCTATCTTTGGCACTGCAAAAGTCGAGCCGGAGAAAGTAGTCCTTGCCCGCAAACACGGACGAAGCGGGAATACCAGCTTTGGTGAGGCGTGGGAACAGAGAGACGAGCTCGTCCATTTCTGGCGGTTCTCGTTTCCTGAATACCCAGACATTGGCGGCTGCAAGGATCTCGGCTACCAAGACTGGAGGAAGGTGGAATACATGCACGTTTGCAGGGTTTTCACATCTGGTAGCCATGATAAGGTCCACCCAGTTGGACAAGTGCTCGACGGTCATATCAGGAATTCGATGGACGAGTACGCTGTCTGGGGTTCGCGGGATAACAGACTGGATAGATTCGTATGGGTGCGCGTAGGTATTGTATTCATCGTTTTCGAAATTTCCGGCAGCTTTGGCGGTAGCAATGGAGGCTTTGACGGTCTGGTGTGAGATGATGTTAACGTCCATCACCGTAATGGACAGCCCCTTCAGTCACGAAATTCTAGTTTTCTGACTCGTGACCCCTGTTTGCCGGTGCCGGTGAGTCTTTGATGACAACCTTGACGTTTCCATCCAATGAGCTTCTCAAATGAGACAGACCCACCGTACTTGCCAGCTCCAATATATCTTCCCGAGGGTTTGAAACGTGCGAAGCAAGCGATGGCGTAAAAGGACGTTTGTACCGCCGTAGGTGAGTGAGGGTATTGTACGGATCTGAACAATAAATCATATACATTTCACAGAAGAAGACAAAAGTACTCACTAATCGGTGTTTCTTTCTTGGAGAATTGAAGGAAGTACTTACTTCGTAGGAAGAGACAGAAAGAGCGCGTCGCGTGGCGGCCGGCAATTTGAATTTTGAATCTGACCGATACCGCTTGGCCTTCGTTCCTGTGTTAGATACAGGTAATTTTCCATATAATCCCAGGCAGCAAGCACATTGCGGCTGCTGCAGCTGTAGAAATTTTAGCAAAGATACTTCCACAAGGGAGAAATACAGAGAAATAAAAACCCTCATCTCGAGCATGGGTCGCGTTTAGCCACTAGACTATTTCCCTGAATGAAAGTCCGAAAGTTCGATCCTCAATCCACCACATCTTTTTCATCAATGTCAGTCTAAATTGAAATAGACTGCAGTTTGTTCGAGATATATTTCTTTTCATTTTCAATGCAGCTGAAAATGTACATAGTGCAATGAGCATCATTGGACATACTCACTTCATGTCTACACTGGCACAATGCATACACATAAACACTGCTTCAGCTTGCAATGTCAATTCAAGCCTCTGTTAGACCCGAACTCCGGTATAACAAACAAGACTAAACAAGTGGCTGTATCGCGTTCGTACAGTCACCACTTGAGTGTCAAAGTGTCTGATAACCGAGAATCAAAGATCAAACGCAAAGTCTGGGCAGAGGAGTGAGTCGAAGAGTAAGTTTGGTGTATTGAAACTTTAGCTCGAAGCTGGAGAATATACAGCGAGAGCTACACTACTTATATACTGTTTCTGTACGTGCTATAATTGTAACTGTCCTTGGATAATGGAGCTCCGTGGAGCAAGGCGACAGGAGCTGGAGCACAGTCTTGTCTTGGTGGAGTCTGGTACGTCAGTGCGTGATGAAGCGCTCCGGGGTTCGGTGTTGGTGGGTATGTGACCGTGGTTGCTTGACTAAGCGTCGAGATTAGATATGATAAGATCCAGATTAGATCTTATCATATCTAATAATAGAAAAAATAGAAAAATCATAACATTACCCCCTTGTTAAAGGCAGGCGTCCCGACTGCTTTACATTCAGCCCTCCTCGTCCTCCGGTGTGTACCCGTCTATTGGCCCGTATTCTTCCCCGAATTCGTTTCTACTGACCCAGTAGTAGTCTTTGATCAGTTCACTGAGATGGGGAATTTCGTGTTCGAAATACCAAGTGGTAGTGACGAAATCTGTGCCTTGTTGTACCTGGAACTGTATGTTGCCGTCTTCTATCCTTGAGTTTAGGATGAATGTTGTTGGTTTAAGGTCGTTCGACTTGACGACAACAGCTTGGACTGTTACTGTTCCTTGTATGGTTTTTTGGTAATCGGCAATGGCTTCTTCTGCATGGCCTAATTCGCTTTCTTTTGTCCATTTGTCTTCCTCCCTTCCATATCCCTTCCATTTGACCAAATAGTCGGTGACGGTGTTTGTCGTGTATTTGCCTGTTTCTTTGTCCTTTTGACCGCGCACTTTGCGCGTTTTATGGTTTATGATGGCTTCTACTTCATATTCTGGTTCGTCATTGATAATGTCGGGTGGAGGTGGTGGATCTCGTTGTTGATTTGAGAAGGTAGGTGCTATATATGGATTAAGGAGGGTTTCGTTGAAGACTGGGTAGATTTTCCAGGTAAGTGGTAGCTTGAGCTTGTAGGCTGAGAGGCCCCGTTTTTCGAGAATAGTGAAGGGTCCGACGCGTTTGTCGTCGAGCTTTTTCTTGGGTCGAGCGAGATGAAGGTTGGTAGTGTCGAGCCAGACTTTGTCTCCAGGCTGGTATATGATGGCGGCCCTCTTCTTTTTGTCATATTGGGTTTTCATTTGTTCTGCCGCTTTAGTGAGAGCGGCTTTTGTCTCATCGTGAATAAGTTTCATCGTGGTCTTGAATTCTTCAGACGCTGGTGTGCGAAGCGCGACATGAGTGTGAGTGTCAGGAGCAATGCGTGGGTTTCTTCCAAAGTTGACGAAGAATGGGCTTTTACCGGTGGCGGAGTGTATCCTATTGTTGTGTTGAAATGCTGCCAAAGGTAGCCATTCAGGCCAATCAGTTTGTCGGACATTGATGAAGATCCTGAGATATTTCTCGATTTCCTGATTGGCACGTTCTGTCTGTCCATCCGTCTGTGGGTGATAGGCTGTGGACACGTTTCCTTTGATGTCGAGCATTTTGTACAAGTCTTGTAAGAACTTGGATACAAATTGGGGCCCTCTGTCAGATATGACTGTTACCGGCATTCCATATTTGGCATAGACTTCATCGCGTAAGATTTTGGCCCATCCTTCAGATGAAAGCGTTGTCTTGCAAGCAATTGGTATTATGGCTTTGGAGAAGCGGTCTACGATGACTAGTATGGCATCTAGCCCTTTGCATGGGACAAGGCCAGTGATCATGTCTACTGAGATATGCATCCATGGTTCTGATGGGATTTCGTTTGGATGGAGTGGAGCTCGTCGGGCTTGGTTACTGGCTTTGGTCCTGGCGCAGGTTTCGCATCCTCGGACATAAGTTTCTACGTCCTTTTTAAGTTTGGGCCACCAATAATCACGGAGGACTAATTCCTTCGTTTTTTCGATGCCCGGGTGTCCTGCCGTTATGTGGTCATGACAACGTGATATGACCTCGTCTCGAGCGGCGGTGTCGCGAGGAACGTAGATCCTTTGGTCGTAATATAAGAGACCATCCCTTTCCTTGATGCCTTTCTCATGATTGAGCGAGTTTGCAATTCCTTGATCCCACTTTTGATGAGAACGTGTGGCGCTTTTGATGCGCTCGTGGGTTTCGTCGTTCGTGGGCATAATCATGGTTCGGAAATGTTCAGGGGATAGAACGGTGATTTCGTTATTGTCATCTTGGCCTTGCGGATGATCTGCTCTTCTACTAAGGAGGTCTGCCTTTTTGTTAGAGGCGCCTGGCTTATGATGAAGAGTGAAATGATATTCTGCGAGTTCGGTCACCCATTGTGCTTGGCGACGATTGAGTTTCTGAGGTTTGCGGAAATATTGTAGATTTTGATGATCTGTCCAAATCTCAAAGTCTACAGCGGCACCCATAAGGTAGTGTCGCCATTCGTCTAGGGCAAGCATAATTGCGAGTAGTTCCTTGTCGTATATTTCGTAATTGCGCTCTGTGATGTTTAAGGCTTTTGATAGGAAGGCCACGGGCCTCCACTTTCCGTCCTGCTCCTGGGATAATACAGCGCCGATCGCGCCTTCACTTGCATCTGCTTCTACACGAAATTGTCCTTTTGCTGTCGGGATGCGAAGAATGACGTCGATTGCGAACCGGTTTTTTAATTGTTGGAATGCAAGTTGTTGAGCCGTTCCCCAAGTCCAAACTTCCTTGCCGGTGAGGCGCGTCATTGGGCGTACTATGTCGCTGTATCCTTTTATGAAGCGGCGATAGAAGTTGGCAAAGCCTAAAAACGATTGGAGTTCTTTCTTCTTTGTTGGAACTGGCCATTCTGCAATGCCTGCGAGCTTAACGGGGTCCATGCGAATGGAACCTTCGCTGATTATTACTCCGAGGTACTCTGTCTCTAGTACCTCGAACTCGCATTTTTCGGCTTTCAGGAATAATTTGTGTTTCCTTAACAACTCTAGGACGCGACGAGTAATCCTTCGATGCTCTTCTAAAGTTTTTGAGAAGATTAGGATATCGTCCAGGTATACAGTGACTTTGCCAGTTGCAATAAGATCCTTGAAGATGTCGTTCATCATCCATTGGAATGTAGCGGGTGAGTTAGTGAGTCCGAAAAACATAACAGTGGGTTCAAAGAGTCCGCGATTTGTCCTGAATGCGGCTTTCCATTCGTCATCCTTTTTGATGCGTACATTGTTGTATCCCCAGCGTACGTCAAGCTTGGTGAAGTATTTAGCACTTCCGAGTTTGTCCATTAGTTCAGAAATGAGCGGTAAGGGATATCAATTTTTTATCGTCATTTCATTGAGTTTGCGATAGTCCTGGACGGGACGTAGGGTTCCATCCTTCTTTTTTACAAAGAAGAATGGAGAGGCCATGGGGGATTTGGATGGTTTGATTCGTCCTGATGCAAGATTTTCATCGAGAAACTTGTCGAGCTCTTTTTGCTCGATAGGGTTCAAGGGGTAGACCTTGCAGTCTAACGTGTTTTTGGCATTTGGAACGAGTTCTATTGCGTGGTCCCATGGTTTACGAACGGGGAGATCGTCAAAGTTTTCTTTTGTAAATAGGTCTTTAAAGTCGCGATATGACTCGGGGACCATTTGTTCAAAGGTTTTCTTTTCCTTCCCTTTGTTGGCTTTAGCAGCAAGTTCATTGGCTTTATGAACTGCGCGGATCTCAATGGCTTCTTCAAAATCGACGGCTAGTATGGTTTCTCCTTCTTCTAGTTCCCATTCATCATCGGGATCTGCATCAGGAAGTATGAAACGGTTTCCCGCACATTGGCAACGGGTGAAGGTTACGCTTCCAGTAGCCCAGTTGATACTTGGGTTATGGCGTACTAGCCAGTCATGCCCTAGGAAGATTTCCTTCGAGCCGAGGTCGGTAACGGCGAGGTCAATTCTTTCACTATGTCCTCCGATTTTGAGACGGATTTCAGCGTATGTCGTAATTTCCCCCGCCTTGTTGCGAGATCCATCGGCATTGTAAACAGGGATAGGACTGGCCGTTTTCTGAACTGGGATTCCGTATTTTTTGACAACGTCACGATGAATGGAACTCCCAGTACAGCCACTGTCGAGGAGTGCTTTCGCTTGAATAGTTATTGGTTGTTCTAGGGTTTCAAGTTCGACGGGGATGAGGAGGCTTTGCGGGGAATTTTGTGCGCGGATAAGGTATCGTCTGGGTTTATGGAGTTCGTCAAGCCATTCAAGAGCACGGAATCGTTCAGATGAACGAAGACCCTCGAGGAGGTTGTCGACGACTTCCTCCGCTCTGGTCTTATGAATCCAGTTGAGCAGTATGGCTCGAGCACTGGACTCATCTTTCGCGTCTTTGATAGCCCTCCAAGTCCATTCGGTTTCGAAGGGTTTCAGCCATTCGTGAGGTGCTACCGTCGGGGGCGCGTGCTTCGCAGCCTCCCGACCCTTGGATACCGAAGTATCGTTGCCAATAGGGCGTTCTGCCTCTTTTTCCATAAGAGGACTTTTTCGCTTCGGGGATGGCCCGCATGCGCCTGCATCGGTTGCAGTAACCTTGTTCTGCTGTAGTATAAATGAGGTATCGTCATCTTGATCAGGTACTTCGATCATAACTACCGAATGCCCCCTTTTTATCGCCTGGGCGCTAGCAACTTCCCGAGGTATGGCCTTTGTGTCCGTGGGGTTCCTTGCGGTATTCTCCCGAGCACCATCCAATCGAGACTCATCGTCGATTGTTGCGATGGGTGACCTTTCGGTCGGAGCCGCTTGCTCGTCGGAAGAGACTTCACAGGGGGCGTGTTTCAGCTTGGCCCATGTCCCATCCGTCCTGCGGGGCTGGCTCGCAGTGTCGATGGGTGTCACGATGGTAGGTGACTTTTCGTCAAGTACTTTCGTCGGTTGGGTTTCCCCGCGTAGACTACTCGTATGACGCTTTGCTCCAAAGTTGCGAAGCGTTGATTGGTTGTCCTTGGTATTGGGGCTCTCTGCCCCCGTTGAAGCCTCGTCGTCTGAGACACTTGAGAGATGGGTATCGTCATCTGTGGTTAATATGGCGTACTTATTGTGTGATTCCTTGCGAGTCTGGTTTGAATTCCTTTCAGCGAATAGTATTGAATGCGGCGGGTGCGGTATATTAACTACATGTAAAGTATTAGTCCGTCCACTATGACTAGAATGCGTACCAGATCCTCCCTCCGCCGAGTAAGTAGAATCACTTACTTCCCGGCGGCGTCTTTTACCTCTTCGATCTTGGAACCCGTCGAGGGCTCGGTCGTCGAGGCTCTGACCTCCTGCTTCTTTCCTTTGTTCCATGATTGTAACGGGCAATTCTTGCTAATATGTCCTTTCTCCCCGCAGCGGAAACAGTTCCCACTCTTGATGGCGTCAATATCCATAGGCTGGCCCCTACCGCCATAGGTAGTACCGGTGGTAGTCTTTTTGGGTGCCGAGGAAGTTGTCGCGCCGGATGCCCCCTGGGGCGTTTTGGCGTTCTGCTGTGGTGGCGGAGGTCGAGGTTGGTACATTCTGCCAACGAGGTCAAGCGCCGCTTTCCTTTGTCTTTCCTCGTTCATTATGATGATCCGCTTTCCCCACTGCTCATATCCTACCGGGATATTAGTCCCGATATTGGCGATCATGTTGGTGTATGAGGCGGGGACCCCTTGTCGTAGTGCTGTGACCATGTGGCCACGATCATCGGTGTCATGTCGTAACTTGGCCTTCTTGGCTAGCTTTTCGAGTTCCTGAAGATACTCGGTGGCGGTCATGGTTCCAGTCATGCGGAGAGCGTACATAGCGACTTTATGTTTCTCTTCAACGCCGGGGTCACTGAACTTGGTCGCGATAGCTCCTTTGAAGGCGTACCAGGAGGGGAATCGATATTTTCCTCGGCTGGTACTGTAGAGGTCTTCTAGTTGCAGGGTCCACCAGTCTTTGGCTCTTCCTTCGAAGTAGGAGGATGCAAAGGCTACTCGATATGGGTCGAGCCACATGTAGGCGCTGTGTACTTGAAAGTACATTTGGCAATCCGTAATGAACCTGTCTATGTCGTCGGCGTCTCCGCGGAAGGGTTCTGGTTTTCGGACAAGATCGGGTTTGCACCCAATCCATGGTGCATCGTCCCCCATTGCACCTACAGGGTTTGGGGGCTCGGTGTCGGGGTCAAATTTATCGGGGGCTCCTGGGAGAGACCATTGTTCTTTGTCTTTGGCGACTGAGTCGCTAAAGGGGTCCTTTGGGTCAGGCGGTTTTTCGCCTTTGAAGAAACCAGTGCCCGGCGTCCATGGCTCGGATGGCTTCTCCGGTTTCTCTCCTTCGTTTCCTCCTCCCCATCCATCATCTGGTTTATCGTCCATGATGTCGATGTCGGGTTTGCCGGATCCTCCAGCCCCGTCTCCTCCTGATCCGGCTTGTACTCGGCCTGGGCCGGAGTACATATAATTGGTCCGGTGATGGATCTGAGGTGAGGTGGGATGTCGTCGGCGTCTTGGTTGGTGGGATATGATGAGGGGGGGTTCTTTGGTGAATCTAGATTGATATGGAGCGGGGGTTCTGTACGGGGTGAAAGGGTGTCGTTCATTAAATAGGGATACAGCCTGTATATCTGCGCTATAATTAAGTATGTCCTCCTGTTCAGCTGGATCCGCTCGCATCCATGCCTGACCTGCCTCCGAATGCATCCAGATCGCTTCTGTTGGTATAAGCGCTCGCTTGGAACGCCATATATTCCTGTACTCGCATCCCAGCTCTTCGGGGGTCGCGGTCTCCTGCGCGGGCTCGGTATTCCATCCACGTAGCGATAGAGACTCCAGGGAGCCCCCGCTCCATCTGGTGGGAGCGATACTCCCTGTATCGGTGGAGCCAGATTGGAGTGATGGGGCGAGGACGCTGTCGGTAGGTCTCCTCTTCGATCTCGTTGATGGCGCTTGTCTCGGCGGGGGTGGCGGTCTGTCGCTGCCAGTACTGAGTGGTTGTTTCGCTCTCCAGTTGTGGGCGACTTGCGCGCTCGTAGAACTGGGTAGCGATTCTGTCGCGGGTGTTGGTTCGTTCGATTTCGTTGTTTCGCGAGACAAGTCGCGCCAGTTCTTCTCTTGCCGCAGCGTCTCGACTTGCTGTAGCAGCTCGTCGTATGTCGGAAGCGGGCTGGGGAGTGACTGAACGGTTTCCTGAGTCTCCTGGGAAGTCGCTGGAGTTAGGAGACCAGGCTCTGATGTAGGGATGTGGGGTTGGGGTTCGTTCTCGGGTGTTTCGCTGATTGTCGTTCCAGATGATGATTTCGGACGCTGTGGGGGAGTGTGGAACGTAGCTGTCGTCGGTTGGAGTGTCTGAACGGATGACGACAGGGATTCCGGGTTCTCGGAAGGGGAACTCGGGGCTGGAGAGGATGGTGATGGAGAGACGTGGGGTAGAGACGTACTGGACTTCTTCTTCTGGAAGAACGGGATCCGAGATCGTAGGGATCGTTTCGTACTCTTCATAGAGGACCCTTCCCCCTTCTTGTCCGACGTCTTGCTCGTTGGTAGGGGTGGATAGTCCTGTAGACTGAGATTCGAAGAGTGAGGGGAGGGTGGTTGGTCCTTCCCACTCTCTGAATGCGCTTGTGACATAGTGGTAGGGGGTGGGGTAGAGGCGAGGGTTTGGGACAAAGGCGCCTCCTGGACGTTCGATGTAATCGGAGAAGATGAGGTGTCGGGTGTAGTTAACGAGTTGGCGACTGAGTTGCTCAATCTCGTTTTTGTATGTGCGAAGGAGGAGGATGGTGGTGAGGGCACAGGTGAGGCTAAGCGCGGTGACGGCTATAGCGACAAGAGTGCTGGTAGAAAAGTCGGTAGAGATTTGCATTCGGTTTGATTCGACGTATGAGCGTCGAGAGGAAAGGGAATGTAGAAAGCTTCGAGCTAATTGTTAGACCCGAACTCCGGTATAACAAACAAGACTAAACAAGTGGCTGTATCGCGTTCGTACAGTCACCACTTGAGTGTCAAAGTGTCTGATAACCGAGAATCAAAGATCAAACGCAAAGTCTGGGCAGAGGAGTGAGTCGAAGAGTAAGTTTGGTGTATTGAAACTTTAGCTCGAAGCTGGAGAATATACAGCGAGAGCTACACTACTTATATACTGTTTCTGTACGTGCTATAATTGTAACTGTCCTTGGATAATGGAGCTCCGTGGAGCAAGGCGACAGGAGCTGGAGCACAGTCTTGTCTTGGTGGAGTCTGGTACGTCAGTGCGTGATGAAGCGCTCCGGGGTTCGGTGTTGGTGGGTATGTGACCGTGGTTGCTTGACTAAGCGTCGAGATTAGATATGATAAGATCCAGATTAGATCTTATCATATCTAATAATAGAAAAAATAGAAAAATCATAACAGCCTCGCATAGACTGAATTTGGATGGCATTATGACACAACCTGCCTTACTCTAGATTTACTGATGATGAAAGTGATACCAACTTCTAGCAGTCTAGCAGATGATATTGTAACCCAAATGCCGGTTACATCGGCAGCTATTGCCAGTGATGTAGAATCGTTGTAGATATAAGAAGTTCAACACATCACTTCTCTTTAGTCTACCACCACCTGTGCCATTGTTCCACAAATACCAAACTCATTTATTGCATGCCTGCCATGTGAGCTGAGAGTCCTAGTGTTTCCCTGTGGCTACAGGCTTCCAGATATTGGATTCAAATTTCAGAAATGCTGCAATTTGTTTTCTGCAGGTTGCAAAATGGTTTGTAACAACTTCACATGCACCATCAATGTTAAATGGAGCACTTTATCTGAAATCCTTCCTATTATTCAGAGTCGAGGTGATTATGGTCTTCCCATCAATTTTGGTCATACCTTAAGTTTTAACATGTAAACAAGTTCAAACATGTTACAACTTACACAATCCTTCCAACTTTTCAACCACCTTCATTCCTCATCCAACCATTACTGATACCTTTCATTGCACCCAGAAGAGCCTTTCTTTTATCTTTTATCTTTTACAAGTGAGTCATCCTGTTATAGCCTTCAATGAGACAAGACTTGTCTTGTGTTTTTATTGTTGTTGTTCATCTTGTTCACTCTTTTTCTCTTAGAGGCAACCTTGCATCTAGGGTGGCCACATTTCTTTGACCTTTATCAACCTATGGTGAACAGAACTCACTTGGTTTGCTATGTCTGGTTGGTCTACTTGTTGATCTGCTGAATCATGACTACGACAATGCTACAACGGTTGAGCATAGTGTTGAGGTGTCGACAATGGCATAGATTTTTGTGCTAAGTCACTATCCTTCATTTCATGTGGTTGCCTCCTGCTTCTCTTGTACAATGTCATGGAAACCTCTGGCAGCTCGGGCTCTAGTCATATTACATCTGTTGTCCTTTCCTGAATCCCAGACACTGCAGCCTGCAACACAATGTCCACTTGACTATTACATGTTACTAACAGACATACTGACTAGTATTCTTTTTTAGGTGATTTACAGGAGCCTCCATATACAGACAGAACCTTCACCCAAAAATTCCACTTTTCTGATGTCACCATTGGTGGACACATACCCAACTCACACATGTACGTGCACTCTGCTTCATCAGATTTCCATATTCAGTAATTACATTAGATCAAGCATCCACACTAACTGTGGCCCAAAATGATGCTTTAGACTTGCCATCATGGAACACGCTTCATGTCGCATCATCGGAGCCCTCTGAAAGTGATGTAGACTTGCCTGATGAGGGTGTCAGGGGTGATGAACTTGATGCAGATGGGAGTGTTGACAGTGAACTCTTCGGGGAACAGAAGGGGCTCCAGATTCACAAGGCAACAGATCCTGTCAATTCAGGATGCAATTCACAGAGTGAGCTTTTCACGGAGCCCGAATTCAGTGCCGCGCCATCAACACCCCCGAAGAAAGCTGCTACTGTTTTGCGCACTTCAAGATCACCATCGAAATTTATTGGTGTTGTCATTCCGAGATCTGCACGTTCTACACCAAATAGACACATGTCATTCCACACGCCCTCGACGATGACGACGTTGGTTCCTAATACCTTTCGTGACGACGCGTCAGATACCACCGCAGTACAACAACATGGCATCGACGTACCGATTCTGTCGTTATCTGAGTCTAAACCCACGGACGCCAGCGTCAAAATACCATCGCACACTCTCATAGCAACCGCTCGTGCTTCTGTACCCACTCGAACAACTCTCGAGAAACCTATCGTTGATCATGACGAATCTCTCGTTGGCGCACTGACAGCCGCATTTTCCAAGAACGCCGAGATGAACAGTACGCTCGTAACGACGTTGAAGGATGTTCCGGTCTCAAACGAAAAACCCCTCAAGATCGTCCTGGCGACGCCAGTTCAGGAGAGACCGGTCAGATCACGCACAAAAGTCCAAAAGCAGGTCCACTTTGATCTGGATGATATCGAAGAATGGCTGGAAACCGACTATGCGACTGTGCAGGACAATGGCAGCATCCCGAGCAGCAAGGAGCTTCTCGAGGTCACTTTAGAAGCCTTGCGCCAAGTTCACACTGGTCGCGACGCACAAGAACGAACTCCAAAATGGTGGGAGCATGACCCCAAGTCGCTGACAGAAAACTACCTCTTGAGAGTGGGTGACTGGTTCGGCCAGGAGGCACTGAAGAACACGAAGCCTATGGGTCATAAATACCCGAAGGTAAGTTCCACGTTGATTCCAGCATATTGTGTAACTAACCTTGCACGCTTAGGCACCCACAAAATCGGCGCAACGGTCCCGGGAGATGTCGATGGAGATAGACACTCCAAACGAAGACATGGAGACAAACATCGGAACGTACTTGGGAAAGCGGAAACGCTTCGATGATGGCACAGACAAACGGGCTCCATTCGAAGCATCCGCTTTGTTCAACGACAAGCAAGACAGCCCAGACACAGATATAGACACGCCACAAAACGACCGCATCCAAATGATGGAGAGAAAAGGGTTCAGCGAGTGGCCAGTTTCGCTGATACAGAAATTAGTCAAGGGTAAGCGAGCCATGGAGCCAAAGGTCGGCCATCTCTTATATTTTCGGTTGTCGCGTGACTGAGATCGAAGCAGGAACTGCGGGAGCTTCACATATGCCTTTCCTATATTAAACGAACTGGCGAACACGTTAACTGGAGCGGGGTAAGCATTCTGTTGACCGTGACCGACTGCCACTAGAACATTACATGCAGAACCTTGGCAAGGTAATGTGGGACAGCTTGAAGAGGCTGAGCTCCATGGAAGATGCGCCAAAAAAGTTGAGATCCAGTGCTCTCGAGATTTGCCAGTATTGGCAAGCACGAATGGGTCCGTGAGTTGATGGAGGTCGCTGTCCAACATTCCAACATTGGTTTTTGATCGTGCGGCAGCCGGGCCGGTGCCAAGATATCTGTGTGAAAATTCTCCCTTTTTTGGTTCTTCGCTATTTCCCTATTGCTTTGCTATTTCTTCAAGTTCGCTAAGTGCTTTGATTTTGCTATCGTTGACCAGCATACAGTACGCCTCTTCCTTGTTCAATCACATCTTGCCTCCGTACTCATAACGCCCTGAAATCACCGTGAATAGTTTGATACAAAGTTCGAATTACTAGCGACTCACTCTATACCTGTCTACATACTTATACCAAAATTCAGATATGTAAAAAGGTGTTTTTCTTCACGAAGGTTAGATGAGTTTCGTGCCCACCATGCGGAAGCCAAAGCAGTACTCGCAGTCCCGATTATTTTTCTGCCAAACCCTTCAATTCAGCGACGACGCTAAAATAAATTAGACATTAAATGTCTAGTTCACGCGTAAGACTTAACACGGAGGATGTCTCTGGAAGCTTAAAACTCTGCCCTGCCCTGGTGACATCAAGCAGGTAATACGAGCCCACAGGCAGGCTTTGCCGTCTGAGGCTATTCAACTAAAATATCGATGTCATCAAGCAAATTCCGCAGCCTTACAAACGGGATCGTGGTCTGATAACTTATTTCTGTTCAGATCGATCGATGTGGGGACGAGTCAGAACCGAGGAAAGAATGTCAAAGAAGACAGTAATAGGCAAGAAGGCCAAAGGCTTGCCATGATAAAACTTCGATTCAATTGGCACAAAGCTACTTCTTTGTCGATATGTAGAAAGACAACTGGTCATGAATTTCATTAGGGAGCACACGCAATCGTCATAACGGGACGAACCTTAGGCGATACTCAATCCCCCATCCACGACGAATGAATGTCCTGTTACATAACTCGCTCGCTCGCTGGCCATGAATACAACAACATCCGCAACCTCCTCCGTCAAAGCAAGCCTCTGAAAAACGTGTGAGCCTGACCAAGGCGATACGGAAACCTTGACTCACATTCATCGGTGTCATCTTTTCCAGCACGGAAACGTCCACCAAATCCCCTAGGTCGCGCAACAAGGGTGTATCCACGTATCCTGGACACACAGCGTTGACTCGAATACCATCTACGCTGTGGCTGATCGCTACTCCCCGTCACTCTAGGCTAAGAAAAAGGAAAGAGAGACAACGACGAACCAGCAGCTTTGGTCATCCCAACGACAGCGTGTTTAGACGCGACATAGCTCGTAACGCCGTTGAGTCCGATGCAACCGGCGATGCTGCTCATATTGGTGATGGATCCGCGCACGCCTGGCCGTCCGGGTATACGAGCCAAGGGTTCTTGGGCCCTCATGGCCTTGAGCTCTTCGCGCATACACAGGAAAACACCCCGAGCATTCAAATTGTTTACGCGATCATAAGTCTCCAGCGATGTATCAGCCGTTGGTCCGAGCACGCTTTCAGTTATCTGCCATTCACATGAGGGGAGTCTAGGACTCTAGGTTATGAGTTATGGTCCAGCACTTACCCCAGCAATGTTAGCAGCGTAGTCGATTCTTCCAAATGTTTTCAGAGTGTCCTGAACCATTTGGACAACTCGGTCTTCCTTTGTCACGTCCGTCTCCGATATGTGGGATTTGAATTCTGGGTTTGTAGCCACGGTGGAAACGTCTTTGGATGCTTGTTCCAGACGAGCACGGTTTATGTCGACGAGGTGTAGACCTGAAGCGCCGGCTCGAGCGAACGCAAGAGCGGTGGCTCTCCCGATGCCGCTACCTGTGAACCACTTAGAAGAGCCAGCAGAAAAGCAGAATAGAACAGACCTGCTCCAGTGATAAGAGCGATCCCAGGAACGCTGAACATGGGATGGACAATGTAGAGCGAGAGGGGAGAGGCATTGCTTATAAGCACTCCGGCTACGATTGAAGGACATCATGAGATCTGCCGCTCTAAAAATGAGGCGTCCAAATGCTCACCGTGGGTCCTCATTCCGAATGCCGGCCGTTGCCACCCATCTTTTGACGGCGACAAGGCGATAAGCTCTGCGCTAGTCTTTGAAGATAGTTGTTCGGAAACCTTCATAGGCCTCCACGAATTGTACACCAAAGTTAGTCATACAACTGGAAACTGGAACAGTTCCTTGCCGTTCTGAGATGCCCTCGGTTAGAGAGGATGTAAGAAAGGTACTGAGGGAGGATCTCGAAGCCGTCATGCAATATTATCAAAGGGATTGGAAGAACCGATAGACGGTATTATACACCCTGTGTACAGGTGTGGGGATCACCTGAGCGACAGGCGGCATGCTTTCTGGAAAGGGCCGCCGCTTTACATGACATGCAACTACTAAACAAATGAATAAGTAGTCACTATGTTAAGAGCGTCGTAGATACAGGACATGAACATATCATGATTCCGCAATCTGGTGCGCAGCATCTGGGTATCCAAGTATGGTGCTCAAGAACACTGCACGTCGCCACTCGAGAAACTGAAAAGTAACGCCGCGAAGGATCGTAATTTAATTCATTGATCTAACTCCGAGTTCGATGCAGATCACGCCGACAAGTACAGGCGCAATGATAGTAGACGCGAATCTAAAAGTGTTCGGTTACAGGCAGCCCAGCTATGCTCCCGAGGCATTGTGATACTACAAGTTGAAATTTTAGGCATGACGTTGTCCCAGTGCAAGTGGCGGGACTCGGGCCGGTTACCATCTCGATTTCCCAAGGGCCTCCAAATCTCAACTAGTAAACAGTGTAAGTAATCCTCTGGGAGTAATTGGTCGATTCGACGGAATTTGCTAGGCACTATCTCGCCATCTCCACCTGCTCTTCATACTCCGCAGCGAGGCCACCATATGCCACGGTGTCCACGTTCTTCGAAACGCTATCGCCTGGAAGGACTCCTGTGGAGCAAACGCTTAGAATAGTGTGTTCAACTCATGCGCATGGCTTATAATTCGCCATCAACAACTTCTCGGGCCGGGCTTGGGCACATTCTTACATTTAAAAGTCCACCCAGGCGCAGTGAAAGGAATCGCTGCTGCACGTTACCTTCAAAAAACTTGGCTGGGAACACATGATTCACACAGTTAGACCTGTGTTTCATCGGATTTTCGTGTTTAATTCTCAGTCTGGATAAACAGTTACGGAGCCCGTCGGCAGAGGTGTTTATCTCACACTGAGTCCATATAGCAGTAGTTATAGCAGCACCATCGACGATTGGGGCTGCTTTTCATTTTTTTCGGTGGATGGTGTAGTTTGTCGCCTGGACAATCTCCAGGTCATCATCTTCACGGCGTATATTTTGGTCCGTCTGTAAGGATAAGGATAAAAGGCTTGATACCAAATTCCTCAGATACCTGCTTATTTTACGTTGGAGATATGAGTCATTCCCGATCGTGATCTGGGAGCCAAATCGAGCAACGCCGCCACAAGGTGTCCTTGCACATGCGTTGACTCTCTTCATTTCTCTCCACCACCACCACGACTTGGCTATTTCCTCAATTTCCTTCCATCTTGTCATGTCGCCAGCAACGACACACACTCCCTCGACTGCTCGTACCGACACCAAAGCCCAGCGAAAGACGCCACCTGCCAAGAAGCCACAGTTGTCTCCTATTCCTGTTGCTCCAACGTCTACCCAGAAGAAAGTCTCTCGGCGGTCGAGCAAGCCTATCATAAACTGGCTCCAGCGAAAGCTTGCGGGGACGGTCAGATCGAAGAGGGAAGGCCCCAAAGCGAGAAATTCTATTCCCCTACGAGGCGTGGGCAACCGGGTCGTTTCGAGCCCTTTGCCCTCGCCGGCAACGAACGGCGGGGGAATGGATCACATCAGCACCAATAGACAGACAATGTCGCTGATTGAGGACTCAGTTGACATCGCATCACAGTCCAACGAGGACCTGGATTCAACGAGCGACCAGTCCTCAGTTTCAAGGCGTGATTCAGGCCGCGATTCGATGTGGTCGCCGGCCAGTGCATTGGAGGCGGACGAGGATGCCTCGCTGCGCCCGTTGCCACCCAGTTCACCGCCGTCCCCGTCTCCGTCACGGTCGTCATCATCCTACCTCTCAAATCCTCGCACGTTTAGAAGCATCGCAGCGAGTACGAAGCCCACGACGTTGCTCAGCATCGATTTGCATGGCAACGGCATGGCTCACATCGCACAGGCCCCAGTGACGCCGACATCTTACCGCCACCACGCCCGAAATTCATCCACTGCTACTAATCCGACACTGCTCACCAGCGCAGCGTCCATCACCTTCTCGGCCCTTCCACCCTCATCGCCCTCGTTGCGAAATTCATCTACCCAGACAAATGTTTCCATTTCATCAGTTCAAGCGCCGCTCCATACTACCCATCACCCTCGAAATAATCCTCGGCCTTCATCACCGCCTCTAGACAACGCCTCGGTATTGACCCTCGCGTCATCTGCGTATGCAAATACCGGGTTTTTACGGTCACCACCCTCGGCACTCGGGGATTCTGTGTCGCACTATGGCAGTATCGATGTGGAGAGCAGGAGCGAATTTGTGTTGGGCGACGATCTCGATGAGCGGGATGTCGATGCCAGTGTTAGGGCCCTGAGGCCGAGGAGTTCCAGGCGCGGCAGCTGGGAAAGCGAAGTGAGCAAGTGGAGTGCTAGGATACGCGTTGGCACTCCTTCCCTGGTGAGGGACAGAAGTCTCTGGACGGCCAATAGTGTCAGAACAGGGGCGTTCAGTGCCGATATCGAATATGAAAAGTCAGAGGAGGTGGATACCGAGGTTGAAAAATCGCTGGAGCAGTCGGCGAACACAACACCATCTATAAGCGGTGTGGACGTGGATGCTGCAAATACCATGTCTCCTTCGGTCGTCAGTGATACGTCGGAACCCACACCAAAAAATAACCAGGGTATCGCGATAACTCTGGAGCCATCACCGTCTACCTCACCGGGGGAAACGATAGTTCTTCAGGCGGCTAAGGCAACCACAGCTGAAGAAGTTAAAGCTGCGGCGTCTGCGATTCGGAAGATGCCCAAGCGGGAGACTGATGAAAACAAGACGGATAAAGATAAAGTTGTCGACACGGACGTCCAAGTTGTTGAAGATAATGGCAAGGAGCCGGAGGAGGGCTTAGTGACAGCACCAAAGGAGGCTGCCAGTGAAGTTGCGCCGGTTCCTGAGAGCCGGCTTGGTCCTCCCACAGTGGAGGCGAAGTGAAGGAGCATTTCCGAACGTTTTTCTCTTTAACGTATGATGAAGTATATTCTCATTGGTCCTGGAATCTGAGCTCACACTCTACTTTCATAGTCATACTTTTACTGTAGACTAGCGCCTTATTTATTACATTTTTTGACCATTTTTAAGCATTTTCTGTAATGAAATCATGCCACTACCGAACCCATCAAGCCAGCGCCTTGACGACAATCGGCTGGCATTGGTCATGTTATTGGGAAATCATCAGGTGGCGAAGTAGACTGGTCCGAGTCGGATGGAATTGTCCTGGCGGTGTTGATCCTGAACAGCTTCACGCATAGAAGCACGAACTC
The DNA here is from genome assembly GCA_902506015.1 of Armillaria ostoyae. Lineage (NCBI taxonomy): Eukaryota > Fungi > Basidiomycota > Agaricomycetes > Agaricales > Physalacriaceae > Armillaria > Armillaria ostoyae. The sequence goes on from LR732083.1 coordinate 2,325,472, forward strand.
ATCCGCAACCTATAGGAATAATCAGCGAGCAATGAATAGGCAGTAGAAGGAGACGTACATCGCCAGGGAAACTGTGTCCCTGCTCCTTCATTCTCGACGTTGCGAGATTGTAGGCATCTCGGAAATCCTGGTCCATGTCAAGTCTTGTTCGAAGGGTTTGATAGGTCTTTATCTTGTACCTCTTCTGCAACGCTCCTACACAGAGATTGTCAAGATTGATACAATTCATTTTGTGGGAATACGTACTCGACTTTGTCCAGAGCATTTGCTGTAAATCGCACAGGGCGTCTACGGTGAGCCTGTTCAGCTCGGATACAGGATGGAGGAGATACAAGACGTGTTGAATGGCCTCTCTGCCTTGATTTTCGCGTTCGAGGGGCCCCAAGTTGTGGTCATCGACGTAGGGATCCTTGTAGGCTGTGGGTTTGGGTTTGACGGTGGGGCCTGTGTCGATGAGCGCTGGCGCAGTGCATAAGGGAAAGATCCTTACTATCTCTGAATATTATTTTGAGCATTGCGAAGAACGAAAGAATGATAGGCGCCCATGCTGTGATGATCTTCTTGGGCTTTATAGTGGAAGGAAAACAAGGAAGGGGGATGGTCCCAGTGTGACGAGTGACAGACGGGTTCCTTTGTGCACCATGGAGGACGATTACTTTTCTATTGACTCGATACTGGCCGACAACCAGGTCCGTTTTCTGTTCTTTGTGTAGTTTTTTTCTTATTGTTCTTTACTTTGTTTGTGACAGAAAATACAATGCATCTTTAGCAAGAAGATACCGGACCTTGGCCACCTGTGGGGAGGGTCCGAGCGCGACGTGGGTCTTGTGGAGCTTGTGGCGCGTGTTCTGACGCGTCCTGGGTGCAGATTGCAGCGCAGGGCAAGTACCAGATACCGATATGGATGGCGTATATCGTGGTATACTCGTTGGTGTCGTTGGGCCTTTCTATACCCTCGACGGCGCTGATGGTCTCGACAGCGACTGGGCTGATTTCAATATACCGACGCCCTTTGGGAATCGCGTTCGCAATGCGCTTAATGCCGAACCCCGCAGTGTACGCCTGTCTAGTCTGGTAGGCGCCGGGGGGCTGTGGTATGGCTTTGGAAAGACGATAATGGATATGTACGTCCCTGTTTATCTCGTCTGTCTCTGTTCTCATCCATTTGCTTCTAGGCTTAGCGACGAACAGGCCAATGAAATGTCCCAGATGTTAACAAAGGTATGTACTGTTAGATACCGTGACGAACTGACTGCTATTGCTACGATAGACGTTCCGTGAGCGGCTTGTGGAGGTGATAGACCAAGCACAGCATTTCGCAGCGCTGGGCCCTGCTGGTGGAGGTGGAGGCTCAACAGGAGATACTGCGCAAGCGTTTCGCGAAGGGCTGGACGGAACAGAACGCGAACGTGGGTGTCTTCTTTCTCGGCTGTTCGCCTGCTGACTAGTGGCGTAGTATTTGTACTGGCCCAGGAAAGTGCCAAGAGAACAAAGAAGTGGTATGAAGATAACGACAAGGGCCGCCGGTGATAAATGTTATATGTTTTTCTTGGTTTCCTCCCCTCCTGCTGGCGACGCATTTTGTAGTTCATTGACGAACCTGTTGTACGTTGAGCGATTGTATGCATATATTCTGTTTACGGCTACGCACCATTTCACGCTCGCCCAGAGCGCCAGCTCTATCCCAACCAATCCAATGATATGCACGTTGCCCGATGTGAGGAACAAAAGGAGCACGAGCACCACGAGGAGGGCAGCAAATGAGAGGTCGAGGATAAGAAGGAATGTCGGGTGCAACGACGAGCCTGGGGTGAGAATCTGCGACACAAAGCTCTCCGAAACGTCCACCTTGTCGGTCTGTTCAGCTTCCATCGTGGCTGTCGACTGCAAAGAAGAATCGGACACGTGACGTCGACGACCTTTCTTCGCGCCCGCCACCATCTCGCCGCGTCGCTCGCTGTACATGGACCCAATAGGCGTTCTGGAATAGCATTAGATTACACTCTGTAGGTGAGTGTCGTGTTACAATTGAATGCAAAGCTAAAGCGGCGACTTAGTGCGGTTACATACCCAGCGTTAAACTATTCGTGTACCAATACACCCGTTCCCATTTACTGCTTATCGTTGCCGGCTTCTCTAGACCTTTTCCTTACCCAACTGATACGCCTCAGAACGCGCAATTTGATGCTCCAAGGAAAGATGTCTGTACCACGGGATGATCATCCTGGTACAAAATGTACAATCGGAGAGAGCGCCTGTCATCGGACCGGTATCGCATAGCATCGCGCTAGGTAATCGGGTTAGGACGTGCTTCCTTCGTATGCAATCCGGTATCTCCACCTTCGCGCCCATGAGACTAGCACATTCAATTGCAGACTCATTTTTACCGTCGGCCAGGATGAACTTTCTGCCATCAATAATCAGCTGATGAAGCTGCCTACTTTCTCAGAGACATGGGGTGATACCAATATGCGCCCCTTTGTATGTGGAGAGAGGGTCGAAGAGTCATGGGTATGTTAAATGTTATCTTTATCCTACCTTTTTGCACATGTGCTAACCATGCCAGTCTCACTTACTTTGGGGTAATCAAATACATTCCCCACAATTCCCCACTTTCGAAGCCCGGGGCATCATATTGTCGCCCTCGAGCCGTCTTCTCATGATCTCGCATCGGATCCCTTTCACACGTCATCCCTCCTAAGCCAATTTTGCCACAAGTCAGTTGACGATGGGTGCACACTCGTCGCAGAGATACCAAGTCACGATGCTAGAGATGCCCTGAACTGTAACACCTGCGTTTTACCCATGACGACCTTTGTTTCGTGGTTATCTTTTCATAGACCATCATCTGACGACGCAAAGCTGCCCGATCTCCGTTCCACTCTTACTTTGAGTGGTAATACTGATACGTACAACCCGCATGGCTAGAATCAAATCTCAGCTCACCAATCATGCCTGTCGCCTCCGCGGAGCTTGGATACAAGACGTATAAATATTGAGAGGGCTTAGTTATCTCACATCCCAACACTCGTTCTCCTCTCTCTGAATCTCTATGGGTCATCCTGAAGAAGTCGACGTTATTGTAGCAGGAGGCGGTCCAGCAGGTTTGTCTTCTGACACCCCCTCTTCGTCAGATGGGTGACGCCTTTGTCAACAGGATGTGTCGTCGCTGGCAGGTTGGCCTATGCCGACCCCACCTTGAAAGTCATGCTCATTGAAGGTATGTGTATACTCTCTCGGCGTGTACATATAGTAACATTTTGTCGTCTCTCCAGGAGGAGCCAACAACCGTGATGATCCTTGGGTATACAGGTAAGCCTAGTGACTACTTACTTCTTCTGTCGTAGACTAATCTGCGGTTCACCAGACCCGGAATCTACGTCAAGAATATGCAGCGCGATGGGATGTAGGTTACAACCGCCGTCGAAGATTTGAACACCACTGAAGCCATCTTGTAGTAACGACAAGGCAACCTTTTACACAGACACTCAAGAGTCTCCCCACTTACGAGGCCGACAAAGCATCGTTCCGTGAGTGTTCTACCCTATCACCTGAAAGGTCCCTAATCGTCTGTGCCTTAGATGCGCCAATATCCTCGGTACGCAGTGTACTCTAGTCCTATCAGACTCATTTGACAACTTGTCGCAGGCGGTGGAAGCAGGTACGTCGATGGGTTGTATGCTTAGTCAAATCGCTAAGAGTACCACAGCATCAATTTCCAGATGTACACCAGGGTAGGCTACTTCCTGTTTTCCCGTTAGCCCAGTCGACTAATTATACACGTCCACAAGGCGTCCGCATCTGACTGGGGTCGGTTTATGTCTTTTAGACGATGCATAGAGATTGACTTACATTCGTTTGACAGATGACTTCAAGACTGAGGGTTGGGAAGCCAAAGGCAGGTAGAACGATTTCTATATCCTGCACTATATTAACGAGGGGCAATACAGATCTCCTGCCTTTGATGAAACGAGTCAGTTGTCCCTTCCAACTTCGGGAGCCCCGACTCACATCCTCATAGCTGGAGAACTACCAAAAACCTGTCAACAACGACACGCACGGATATGACGGGCCCATCGCTATTAGCAATGGAGGATCTATCACTCCATTGGCGCAGGACTTTTTGAGAGCGGCAGATGGTGTGGGCATCCCATTCAGCGGTATGTGAAGTTCTTTGTTGCAGAGTTCTGAAACTGACTGCTTTAATAGACGATATCCAAGGTACAACACGTTAGACCTAGCTCTCTGATCGTCACTAATGCGCTGCCACAGACCTCGATACGTCCCATGCCTCGGAGATCTGGGCAAAGTACATCAACAGGCATACTGGCCGACGTAGCGACGCAGCCACCGGTAAGTCGACAGCTTGTCCATTTTTGCCATTAGCAGACTGATGGCGATCGGTGTGTAGCTTATGTTCACAGCGTCATGGACGTCCAGAACAACTTGTACTTGCGCACCAACTCCCGCGTTTCCCGCGTCATATTCGAGGGCAACAAAGCTGTCGGAGTGGCGTACGTGCCTGCTCGCAACAGGGCAGATGGGGGCAAGCTCCGCGAGACCATCGTGAAGGCGCGCAAGTATGTCGTCTTGAGCAGCGGAACTCTTGGGACGCCCCAAATATTGGAACGCTCTGGTGTCGGCGATGCGAAATTGCTGAAGAAGTTGGATTTGAAGGTGGTCAGTGATCTTCCTGGTGTTGGGTACGTGTCTTTGTTTTTTGCTTTGTTTATGTGTCGCCGACGTCTTGTGAATTACAGAGACCAGTATCAGGATCATTATACCACTCTTACATGTCAGTTTTCGGAAGATCGTTACTCGCCTGATTCTTACATGATTGTAGTGTACCGCGTCTCGAATGAGAGCTTCACTCTGGACGATTTCCTGAGAGGAGACAAGGAAGTCCAGAAGGAGCTCTTTGCAGAATGGGAGACGAGTCCCGAGAAGGCCAGGTTGTCGTCTAATGCTATAGATGCAGGTTTCAAGGTAATGTATCTCTCGCTGCTACCTTTCTACTCTTTCGAGATGTATATTGCGTTAGATTCGCCCGACCGAGGAAGAGCTGAAGGAGATGGGTCCGGAGTTTAATGAGTTGTGGAATAAGTATTTCAAGGACAAGCCCGACAAACCGGTGATGTATGTGATCTGCTGTGCTGTTTTAATCCTCTGACCACTCCTTCAGGTTCGGCTCAATTGTGTCAGGAGGTAAATGAATTCCAACGTTGTCGATGCCCTTGAAGCTAATGGTTTCTTGAAGCTTACGCTGATCACAGTCTTCTCCCTCCGGGGAAGTATATTACTATGCAAGTATCGCCATTTTTCAAGTCTTGTGTGTCTTGCTGATACTTTTAAACAGGTTCCAATATCTTGTCTGTATCAATCGGTCTCAGTCTTTCGCGTTACTGATATTTTTATCTCTCAGGAATACCCCGCTAGTCGTGGAAAGGTCTGAAGGTTCTCACAGTAGCTTATTATGACTGACACGCTCCAAATAGATCCACATCAAGTCACAGAACCCGTATCAAGAGCCTTTCTTCGACAGCGGCTTCCTGAACAACAAAGCCGACTTCGCCCCGATCCGTTGGAGCTACAAGAAGACCCGCGAGATCGCTCGTAGGATGGATGGTGGGTTCATTGACTACATAACATCATTTCCCAGTACCTTATAAGCACGCGAATAGCCTTCCGAGGGGAACTTACTTCCCACCATCCTCACTTCCATCCTGCGTCGCCTGCTGCTGCCAAGGACATTGACATCAGGACGGCAAAGGAGCTGCTCCCGAACGGATTTACTGTGGGAATTCATATGGGCACTTGGCACAAGTAAGCGGCGCGGTGGCTGGTTCGATCAAAAGTGTTGACCATATTGGTGTGTAGACCGGGCGAGACATACGACGCGAGTAAGGTTCACGAGGACATCCAGTACAGCGAGGAAGATGACAAGGCCATCGACGATTGGGTCGCTGACCATGTCGAGACGACCTGGCACAGTCTGGGGACATGCGGTAAACCTCAACGCCATTCATTTCGACTTTTTCTAATCTTCGATCTCAGCCATGAAACCCAGAGAACAGGGCGGAGTCGTCGATAGTCGTCTTAACGTCTACGGTATGTGCATCGTCCGACAACCGCGTCGGTGTCCTGATTCTTTTGTGCCAGGAACTCAAAACCTGAAATGTGTGGATTTGAGTATCTGTCCTGACAACTTGGGCACGAACACCTATTCCTCGGCTCTATTGGTTGGAGAGAAGGGCGCTGATCTCTTGGCGGCAGACTTGGGTACGAATTACTCATCGGCGAAAACATACTTTTCTCACTAGCGTTTAACTTTTCATAGGCCTCAAGATCAAGACGCCACATGCGTCTGTACCACACGCGCCAGTCCCGACAGGTGTGGCTACGACCCAGCTAGCTCGATTGAAGGTTTGACCTAGACAACTTCCCTCTCTTCATTTATACGCCTGTAAGATTACGTAGTTCGTGTTTGTAACAGTAAGAATGAAAGTACACGATTTGTTCAAGTCCATATTCAAATTCTCTTTTGGATCGTTTCGGCTCACTAGAATTCACATTAGCAACTGTCTTGGGCCAGCTCTGCATATTTCATCATGCTACACTAAGAGACATGTGTTTGCATTGCTCTTGGGCTTGTAACAGTTCTTGTAAAGTACAAGTGGCAACTACATCTCTCCGCATTCTACATGATATTCAGCACAAACACTAAGGTATTTGTTAATATTAATCCTCACCTGTGATCTTAACGAGGAGCTTAGGCCTATTATTGGGACCTGTGGCCACATTCTCGATTTTTCTCAATGTTAACATACCGTCTATAACTCTTCCAAAGACAACGTGCTTTCCATCCAGAAAGTCGCATTTTGCCGTAGTGATGAAAAACTACAGACACCTGAATTTGCCAGCATTGTAATACAGCATGCTTGCTCACCTGACATCCGTTGGTATTAGGACCAGAGTTCGCCTGCCAGATATTGTCAGTGTTTCGACATTGAGAGTGTCGTATCAATGCGCACCATCGAGAGGAGACCGGGTACTGTATGCTTCTCTTGGAAGTTCTCATCCTAGAGAGAAATTATTAAACCACGCCTCAAAAGTGCTCCGAAACACTCACTGGGAACTTGTCTCCATAAATCGAGAATGATCCAGTACCGTCACCCTTCAAAAAATCGCCTCCTGATATCGATGGTTCATCAATATTTCAGCCTTTGGGCGTCGATCGTGTAGCTACCTTGACACATGAAGTTCGGCACTCTGTAGCAACATTAGATCTTCCCTTTGAAGAGCGGATGGGGAGCCCTACACTCTAGATATGAGATGAACAAACGGCAAATACTAATCACTAGAATCTCTTGCCTGTGGAATGTCGCGTTCTTGTATCCTTGAGGTCGTGAGTTGACCCTGACCTGAGCATCAGCTCGGAAAAATGAGAAAGAACATAGTGTACGCACCTGTATTCACCGGTACAGAGTTGCCTGAAATTCTCGGCCGTCCTTCGCAACGTAAATCTGAGTAAAACTGGAAGACGTAGTAACAGGTTATGCGCACTTTGGTACAATGTCGCTGAACAGCTCCATCTTGAGTCTCCCTGCAGGTGTCTCGCCAATGTTGATATCCATGAAAACAACAGGTCGCGTCGTCGAAGCCATTATTGGATGGATGAGTGAAGGTAAAGAGGCTGCTGACGTAACAGGAAGAAGTTGGTCAAGTTCGGTACTTTCGGACCGACTGTAAATTTACTTGTTACCACCATCACTGGCGCAGAAAAGGTCTATATCACATTGACCTTCTGTGATCTCGCCAGATGTGAATGGAGATGAGCACCTACCTTCATGGTATAGTATTCCTGTAAAGACTCTTATAACAACAACTGTTTATTAACCGCATTTTTAGTCGATTCTTGTTAATCAACCTTGATGGCTGACCTCAATAGTTATCATCGTGGGCTTTCAAGTACCCCAAGCTTGGAAAGGCCTAAAATTTCGTCCCGTATACGTCAAACCATCTATTCGTTCTCATCTGGGTCTCTCTCAATTCTGCCTCGCGAGAATTTGCTGATTCTCCACCCACGTACGAACCATGCCGCATCAAAGCCTCCTTCCCGAGGATTCGTGTCGGGCACCCTCTCGTTTCAGCATCCATCCGCAGGACAGATGTCACCTGTCCCCGAACCTAAACCTTTGCGAGATCCTGGCTGCCAACCAGTTTCTCCAACAGAGTCCAGAGGAAACGACATTGAGCCGGACGACGACGATGTCGTCATTGTATCAGAGTCGCTCCTCCCACCAGTTAAAGCAAATGCGGAAGTCACTAAGGACACAGCTACCCACCCCATACCTGTCGAGCCACAACCAACACCGAATCAACTTGTTCGCGAAACGTTGAGGCTTCCAGTCCGCGAACAGTACGACAAAGCGCGACGTCTTCTGCGGCATCCTCAATTTCCGACATATCTGGCGGTCTCGATGTACGGCAGTTTAGAAGAATTCGAGATAACGCCTAGCTTGAAGTATGGTGATTCTTTCCATACTGCAGTCTTTGTACTTACTAGTATCGTAGACATCGACCTTCAGGGTATATACCCACCGTCCTCCGAGAACCTGTTGATGATGCCTGTGTTCTATCCAACGGCGCGCGTAGTGTGGTTATTGTCAGCAGATTGCAGGAAAGTCACCAATTATCTGCGGTCCATATCGGCTTCCCAGCTGTGAGTACGCAATGTTTACCTACCTGCCTCAAACTGAAAATTTCTAGCCTCCCTTGACCTTTACTAGGCCCTGGAATAAGGCTAAACGAGGTGGTGTTAGCTCCGTGACTGCTATGATGCAACCTCTCATGTTCGCGACTGGTGGATATGATCACGTCGTTCACCTCTGGGAGGTCAAACCCGATTTTTCTGCAGCATCTCCAAAGGTATTAGCGATGAAGCACAATTCTGTTGTGCAATCGCTGCTTTCATTTCGAGACACCAGTCATAAACTCATGTCAGGAGGAGCGGATTGCACTATCAACCTCTATGACCTGGCTTCTGAGCGTGTAGTGAACACGTTAAAGACTTCAAATATAATCTACAACTCTCATACGACCTCTTCGCCCTTTTGTACTCTAACAGAGGTGCGGGATTGGTGCTCTTCTATCATTGAAAGGCGGCGAACTGACCCTCTACTCAAGGTGGCACATCGAGACTTGCAGTTTGAATTACGAGACCATCGACTGGCACCAGAGGTCCCCGTTCAACGATTTGGCCATGCTTGCGCACAAGTGAATGGACGGTACATAAGAGGTTTGTTTCTACGTACGAGGCATGCGCTCTAATGCTGATATTTGTATAGGTGCTTCTTTGCCGTCGGGAGGACTATTTGCTTGTGGAGACAGGGACGGAACTGTTCGGTTGTGGGACCTTCGACGCTCGAACAAAGTGATAAAAGAGGCGCGTAAAGCCTGTATTCCTCTCGCACATGCTCTTATATCTTATTCTAGATATCGTGTTCCCGCGGCCAAAAAATCGTCCATGTGGTTCCGTGCGCGGACACGAAGCTGTTGGTCTGTTCTGAAATTGGCCAACTCTTTGTATTGGATTATTGATGGCCGATCTTTTTGGTGGTGAATGGAAGGCTACTGCTTTCGTTAAACACCCGTACTTATGGGAGTCGGAGTGCTGGGTATTGTCAAATTTGAAGGGCGCATTTGTAGTAATAGTCAATTTGTAGCGTCCTTTTCCCCGGCAAGCAGTCCTAGCCTTCGATTTATCTCAATGTTCTTGCACATGATTCAGGGCTTGAGCAACTCTGTGTTTATGAGGAGATGGCGCCCATAGAAATACAGAGTTCGGAAGAGAATTGCAGTCGTATACATCACGTAGGAGTACTCGAATTCTCTTCACGAAGCTCGGCGCAGCCACCAGTAGGCGAACAATGTAATGCAGGCCGTAACCTTCAATCGTCGCTGGTGGGCAGTTTGCCGAACACGTCCATGATCTCCTGTTGAACTTCCTAAACAAAAGATTTTTAATGGTCCACTGTTGACAACGATATCGCTGCATACCTTGGACGAAAAGTCGACGCCAACCTTCATGCACTCCTCATTGACCTTCTGAAAGGCAACCCTAAATTCTGGATTCATGGCAAGCTTGATCATTGCTATCTTGGACGGCGGTGTTCTGTAGTCGAGTCCTGGTATCTGTAAGCCAAGGTTACCCAGCAGAGCAGAGCACACACCCTGCTTTTTAATAAAGGCAATGAAATCACTCAAAGCGCGCGACGCATCCGGGTTATCCCGCAAGGCCTTGAATACCGTCGTGTTCTGGAACTTTTCAAATTTTAAGAGGTCCTCCGGTGACTCGGGTGAGGGTGTGGCGAGACGCCGAGTGCTCGTCGAGAAGGGGCGAGGAATGAAGAGAACACGATGATGGAGAGGCCGTGCAATACGAATGGTGGTGCCCAGTATTCGCTGCATCGTCGTGGTGGAACGGAGAGCGCGTCACGACCGGCAGGCAACATTTGACAAAATCGTTGGCTTCAAATAAATGACAACGAAACGAACTGCCACCATCTCTTGGTTGGCCTCTCCTCCATGTCCACCGCTCGCGTTCGCCGTGAAGAGGACGTACGGCATGCTGAGGATCTCCAGACAGAGGCCGGGATACGAGTCTGTTTCATTCCTGCTGAGCATCGTCTGCACAAGTTCAATGTAATCTTCAGGTAGCTGCCCGAACGACTGCCATTGGGTTCGGGCTTTCTATCATTGCACATTATGCGTGGCCTTGGTATAGGTACCTGTGTTTTCTGTGCTATCTAGGTCGTCCAACTAACCATCAGAAGACGACAACCAATGTCCTTCAAAGGTTTCTTGGTCGTAACCTCTGGTGTCTTTGGCTTGGTATTCGGGGCTGAACATGCACTCCTTGAATACGAGGCGGAACGTCGTGTCCAGGAAAACGCCGTTCGCAGACAAGCCCGCTTAGAACTTACCAGACGCGGAATCGTCCCAACAGAAACAGAAATCAACAAGTGGAGGTTAGCAAAGGAGTCAGGAGAGTAGTTCATAGCATCGACAGCAAGTGCAATTGAATACTCTTAGTCAGTATGTTCCTATTAATTTTCGACGATAACAGAACGCTGGGATATCTATCAATGTCCTAAATATGTTTATTAGTTGATGATTGATGCGTGCAGAGCTATGTCCCAATAAAAGATGATGGAAAAACAATTATAATCAGCAGAAACACAAAAGCTATGATGAGCCGCGCCCTATCACGCCCATCCTTGTGGCGGGTATGACTGTTGTACAAGCATACTCGGAGGCACCCAATGGCCCTCGGCATCGAGCTGAGGGGGCCTAGGAGGAGGTCCCGGTACGTATGGTTGAGCCGGAGGTCCAAAATTTGATGGCGGTGGTGGGGGAATGGGCAGCGGATGAGAATTCTGGTGGTAGTCTCCAGGTGGAGGAGGAGGGGGGGGGATGGGGAGAGCTCCACGCTGCGGTTGTTGCTGCTGTTGGCCCTGGCCAGGTGGCGTCGGCAAGCTAGCGCGACGTCGAGGAGCGTGAGGCTCATACTGAGATACAGGTGGAGGAGGAGGAGGCGGCGGCGGTCCAACAGGCTGAGATGCTTCCATGTAAGAACGGGGAGAACGAGGAGGTGAGTTGTTTTGGAGAAGCGGAGGAGGCGGAGGAGGCGCCGGTTGATAACCGTTGGTAGGCGGGAACATCACGCTATTTGCTTGTGACGGACTATAAGTGCCATACTGGGGCTGATTCACCGGAGGCGGCGGCGGAAGCACTTGCGGAGGCTGTTGCGGCTGTGGCAGGGGCCTTGATCCTGGGCCCTGGCTTGTAGATAGCGAAGAACTCGCAGGAATTGGTTCCTGAGACGGGGCTGGTGTCAGTGGATAGCCGGTATATGACTGCTGTAAAGGAGGATGCGGTGTCTGGGGCAGTAGATGAGGCATATACGGCTGCGCAAGGGGTGCAGGCGGTGCCGGTGCATATGGATATGAGTACTGCGTTGTGCCTGGATATGGTAGCGGGCCATCTAAGATGCTGGACGAAGACGAAGAAGTAGGCAATGGCATCAAAGCGGGAGTCTGAGGTGGCATGGGCGTAAAACTTTGCTGAGGGGGAAAGTGGTTTCCGGTATAAAGAGTTGAGACAGGCGTATGAGCCAAAGGAGGCGCGAAACCTGAAGGCTCGGAGGGATGAGATGGAAGAACACGAGAATGAGATGACAGTGGCATGAACCCTGAAGACGAAGTAGGAACACTATAACGCGGTCGCATCGCGGGTTTGGCAAAGCTTGGTGTTGGGGCCACTTCATAAGGTTGCTGATATGGCGCATGCGCAGGGTACGGCAAACCAGGCTGCGGTGGAAGAGTGCTAGGAGGTATTGAACTGTAAGTTGACACAGAATCTGATATGCTTGGTTCATATCCATATGCTGATTCGGGCGGAAGAGATGAGGAATGTTGGGGAAAAGGTCCCCTTGGGCCGTATATACCAGGACCAGACACAGAAGCTACAGGCTGAAAGGACATTTAGATGCGCTGAATCAGACTATCAACCATATGACTCACTGGAAAACTCTCACGTCTCTTGGAATCGGATAGGGCGAGATTGCCAAAATCATTCACCACACTGCTCGTGGATGTCAATCTTCGCTGCCTTTCGTAAGGAGGGTTATAGAGATCAAGTTGCGCCAATGAACTCGACGGTCTCATAGAAGATACCGAAGATATCGAGTCTGACTGTCGCCGATGATGATTGGGCAATACACTCATAGAGACAATCCTGCCAGGGGGCGCGCCTTGACCGTTAGGTGCCGACGATTCGCCAACAAACTCTCCCGGGCCGGCGTAGTTTTTGTCCTTTGGCTTGGGTTTCGTCTTCTTCGCAGGAGGAGCTTCCTATGTAAACACTTAGGCAAGATGCGACGCGACATAAATTGATAAAAGAGACATACATTGGAGTAAAATGTCAGCTCCAAGTAGACTTGACCTGCAAATCGTTCCTTGTACATCAAGGTGTAACATTCTATGCACTCATTAATAACAGTAAGTCAAAGGAAGAACACGAGGTTTACTCACCATCCTGTTCACCCTTGGTCAGCACCGTCGTCAGGTCCACCAATGCCTCTCCAACGAGCTCAGGCTCTCTAGCATCATCAGCATATACCGCGAGCTTGATCACTTTTTTCGCCTTGAACTTCGTTGTCGACTTCCTTAGTGGAGAAGATCCATTCTTGGCGGGTGGCGAAGGGGTCCGGTCTGCGGTGCGAGCCAATTCGTCTTCAACATCCTCAAACACGGCAAACCGAAGTTCTTCGTCCCACTCTGGGTGCTGGCCACCGCGTTTAATCGTCTTTGTGCGTCCTTTTCTTCCTTCAAACTCGACAGAGCAGTAAGGATCTTGCTTCCCAATGTGTCTCTTGTTGGTGAGATGATTCTGGAAAGCGTGGTGTTAGCCAGGTGGTAATACAGGAGTAGAGAACCGTACGGCTTTGACAATAACGACAATGAGCGTACCAATTTCGCGTGGAGTGGAAGACATGACGGTGGAGAAGAATAAGCCACCAAAGAAAGAAAGGAATTTTGGTCTATGCTGGGAACACAGGCATGAGTATATAAAGGATTGAATCCGAGTCCGACTGAGTTGGGGGTAACGTCACGTCACGGCATTTTGTGGTTTGATTTACATTTACGACACAGCCAGCACGAAGGCAAGATGTTTACGTGTACGCTCAATAGGTACATAAGAATTCAAGTTTCAGATACATGTATGATGTATTGCAAAGTAGTGGCACTCATTGGCCTGGCCTGTAGCTCACATCCTCAGAGAAAATCAGGCCAGGCTTTCGAGCGGCCAAATCCAAGAGCATCCTGCGCCACATTTCCTACGTTTAACGGATGAAGAATCAAACAAATTATCTACTCACTCTGCGAAGTAGCTGTTTGCCCACGCAAACCAAGGTCGCGTGTAGTCCGAAGAGTTGTATATCGATTGGGATTCATGGATCAAACCGAGCCCATTCGTATTCTGATTGACAGTGAGAACAAAGACTCAACAATGCGCGCAAGTACTCACATTAGCGATTAGGTATAATGATTTAAGTATTTCATCATCATCATCTGTGCCAAATATCGCAGATATCTGGGACATTGGCCTAATAGAACCCGTTGAATGATCATCATTTTGACAACAAGAACTACGCACCATGGGTGCCACGGATCGACATGAGGCCCGCTAAGGCACAGCATCCAATCGTCAATCAAAGGACAAAAAGGACGAACGTGGGAGCGCCTACCCAATGCCATTGAATCCCTTCCCTGCAGCGAAGTACGGATTCTTAGATGAAAGTAGAAGCCGACGAGTGGCTACGTAGGCTGGATCGTCTTTACGCAAGAATCCAAGATACGGAAGGGATAACAGGGACTGCAGTACAAAACAGGTCGTAATCTGGATGAAAAATTAAGGATACGGAATTGACTTACAGGTACATTCGCGTCATCCATGATGTATCGGGCACCATAACCTTTACAAGAGATGATCAACTAATAGCCAGAGTCATCGACAAACACCTACCATTCGTTTCGTACGCAAAAATGTTGTCAACAATAGTATTTTCCCAGACTGAATCGTGGATACAGGAGCTCCATTGTTTAGCCAGGGTGCTTATGTTCCGTCCTTTGCCCGTGTAATCCAGTATTGTGGCGAGGTGACCCAATTCCACACTGAGCATAGCGTTCGCTGGCGTAAGGAATGCTCCAGGAGAGAATCAGTTAGTTTTCTTAGAAATTGCTGGGGAACTCACCAAACACGCTGAGATCATCTGAAGGACGATGATGTGTGCCAACCTAGTGCTACTAAACAGACAAAGGGAAGAAGGATAATGTACATAGACCCACCATGCCCGTATATGCCTTTGGCTCCCCATTTCCGTCGTTGGGAACGCTAGGAGATAGCGCCCCATTTCCACCGGTCCAGTTGTAGTATGAGATGAAGTTAAAGTCCTTATCAAACGTCGGCTGGGACTGCTCGTCAATGACCCGAAAAATCTGGTTGATAGCAGAAAACCCTTTGAAAGTCCATCGTCAACTTTACATCCAAGGAGCACATCAGAAAACCGACAGTTGTCATTCATAAATGATTCATCCTTGGTAGCGTTATAAAAAATCCTAGAAAGCTTCAAGAATCCGCATAACGAATCGATCTCATACTATAATGTTTCTATCAAAAAAGGGCCGAGTCTTTAGACAAACGAACGAGTCATGCTAACCTTGCACTCGAAGACCGTTTGATTGTTCACAGGTCTTCATTTCTGCCTCAGAGAGACTGCTGAGATATCAGAGCAACACTCACGGATTTACGATAACGCCATCCGCCCAATCGTTATGAGAGGGAGCAAGTCCACTTTCTGGGGGCGGCTGAAACGCACCACCTACAAGTATAATATTATATTATACAGAATACAGACAGACCTTTACAGGACTCACAATACGGATATTCCGCGACATAACGCGCCTCATTGTTGATGACAGCCCTAACGAGAGTAGCCAGATGCGGGTCGATAGAGAGCAAGGATCCATAATGAGCAAACTACCACGGGATATTAAGTGGATGGTGCTTTAACATGGAAGTTGCAGATATTACCTGGTTGGCGGTATCACGCAGCCACTGAGCTCTGATAGATAGACTGAATTTCATAGACGTGTGCTTTATGAGAAGCATGCACAAACGTTATATCCTAAAAATGTGAGTATGAGTGCCAAACATCATGCCTAATGTCAGAAACTCGAACCCCAGTTATGATGAAGGCCAAATTCTCTGTCTTCGAGGGAGATCATTCAGACATAGAGGGAAAAGATGGAAGGTAAGCCCACTTCATTGTAATACCTGACCGTCGTGTCTTTACGAACGTAAGCGCGCTGCTGAAAGGGATACAAGGTACACAGAGACGGACCTAAAGTATTAGGGAAAGTGTTTTCGAACAATCTCGCGAGATCAGGATCTTTCAGACGCGATTTCATATCTACAACAACTTGCTAGCAGAAAAAAGCGGTCATCTTACGTCTCGAGCTCAGAAGAACGTGACTTACCTCAACAGCGGTGCTGTTGAACGTGCGGCAGGCTGGATCAGGGCGCATGTACGGTAATGCCAAAGGACCGTTCGATGGTTTTCCCTGAGTGCTCTGCAGATGGAATACAGTTAGGGATCGTACGGTTCCACAGCAAGATTAACTGACCTGTGCATACGTGGTATAATCAGGACACTGCGCAAAGGCGTCCTGGAGCAACGCCGTCGCTACCAACGCACTCGACCAATAAAACCTCATGGAGGGCAATAATCTGAAAGCGAGTGTCTGCTGGATGAAGTCCAGTGATGTCGTCCATAGTTCGGCCGATGTTATATAGAAAGAACCCAATGCTTGCATATGGTAGGGGTTCACGAGACTCTGGCCGCAAAGGTTCTCGTCAGGTGAGCTGGCAGGCAGTCCATCAGAATTTTTGGACAGATTTCAAAATAATCAACGCCGATATGCACCGTATGTATGAGACGAGCAACGACCATACAATATTCCTGAACGGAACGTGGAGATTGGCAAAGTTAATTCTGCACTTACCGCCGGCAGGCATCTCTAAAAAGGAAGGGCCGGCTAGAAAAGGGCTTGTTTCTCACCAACACCATGTCTAAAAGGATCAGAATCTACTCTCCGGAGGACCTCAAAGAACATGTCGGGGCTTCCAGCTGCTGGGTCTCTTACCAAGGAAAGGTGTACGACATTACAGGGTTCTTGGCTGACCACCCTGGCGGCGAGGATATCCTTCTTCGCCATGCAGGCCAACCAATTGAGGACGTCATGAGCGACAAGAACGAGCATCAACACTCAGAGGCTGCGTACGACATGTTAGAGGAGTTTCTCATTGGTAGGGTAGGAAACGAGGAGAATACTTGCTCTCAGGGTGCGTACTGTCACTAGTTTCGTAGAATGGCTTCCAACATTAGCTCATTTAGACTGGGTTGTTGACGAGGATTTCCACCCGGAAGACACTGACCTCAGGGCGGATTTTGCGAAGAATGCGTTCTTGGATCTGAGCAAGCCTCTGCTGCCTCAGGTATGGTATGCCAACTTCAGGTATGTCCGTTTATGCTTTTCTCTTCTTCGGCTCAACCATCCCCCAGCAAAAACTTTTACCTCCAGCAAATCCACCAACCCCGACATCTGTCGTATTCGGCTCGACTGTTCGGGCCAGCCTATCTCGAGGTACATTTGGTCGTTGACAATTCAATTGGTTGGCACTCATCATTCTCATAGGTGTTCACAAAGTGCGTGTGGTATGCGGTGCCGCTTGTCTGGATCCCGATCGCGACATACCTTGCCCTACGTTCAATCGTGCAGTTCAGCATGACGCTCCCTTCGGTTTTTGTGAACCCTATACTCCCCGTACAGCTGCTCTCCCAAGTCCCTATAGTGTCCTATACGAAATTCGCCATCTGTTTCTTCATTGGAAACATCATCTGGACCATATTGGAGTACGGGATGCATCGGTTCTTGTTCCATCTCGACGAGAATCTTCCCGACAAAGGTGCATTCCTCACTCTACACTTCCTCCTTCATGGTGTACACCATTACCTTCCGATGGACCGGTACGTAGCCCCAGGCGTCATTTGTTAGCAAACTTTAATGTGTAATTTTCAGAATGAGACTCGTCATGCCGCCAATTTTGTTCACAGCGCTTCAGTTCCCCTTCACCCAGCTGGCATACAAGTTGTTCCCCACCCCAGTAGCGAATGGAATCATAGCTGGGGCATTCGCGTTTTGTAAGTATAATCACATTATCATCGGACTTCAAACATAGTTGACATCGATTTTGTAGATGTCATCTATGACACCATGCATTATGCGTAAGTGGTACCCCCTTGACCCGGTTCATCGCTGACTTGAATCCGCAGGCTCCATCACACCAATCTTCCAGCATATTTGACAGAACAGAAACGATACCACCTTGCTCATCACTACAAAAACTATGAGCTTGCCTTTGGTGTAACCAGTACGTCTCTGTTCTGTTGACGGAGTTAACCTTTCTGACAGGCTGCTGTAGGCAAGTTCTGGGATCATGTCTTTGGCACGGTCTTGCCACTTTGAACCGTTATTTCCTTGGACGATATAGACCACGTATATACGATCGGACTTAATTGTTTTTTCTATGTCTGACTCATTGGAATCATTCTCAGGCTATCGTAGACGACTCTTTTAAATCATATTTGCGCATACCCAAGATATCGAAAAGACCTTCGGAGCCCGGAGGGGTATGTCCTGACACATCTCGTGTAGGGGATGACGCAGCAACCTAAGCCGGGGAAACAGTTTACGCCTTTCATGTAAGTCCTTTTTGTCATTGCCGTTCGAGCGTTCCTGTTCGCTCTGATTGCCCTGGATTCGAGCCGCACCGTATTCAGATATTGGGAGCAGAACAAGGACAAGATACGTGGATTTATCGTGGCAGACACGGGGAATAATGTTTTGACGACATGTATTCCATCGAACTACGGCAGCAAATCCTTGCGGTCTCAAAGCGATTGTTAACTCATCAAATACGGTAAACATCCTTCGACCTTATGGGTATATCGCCTGGTGGTCCATGTCATACTCGATGCGTGGAAAGGGCATTTCCGAGAAAATATTTTCCTCGCACCGATACTATCTCTGGACTAATAGACGCTACGTCCTGCTGTTTTCAATTAAGTCCATTCCGTACAGTTCATCTCGAAGACGATGGGTGTAGCAATCTTGCACAAGTACGAGCATATGGGTCGGAGGGCCACGCGGACGGAATCGCAGACCTTGAGGACGTATCAAATTGGAACCAAGGATTCATAGGCTCCTTACTAAATAGGCGATGCGCTCTAACACTTCGATGGACAGAGAAAGTAATATGACGGTAAGAATTGTCGTCACATAGTATTAGGTACTCAGGTACTTCCTTACTGTTTTGACCATGTTGGCTGCGCAACAACTTTGTCTGGTCCGGAATGCTACATGAGAGCCAACCATTATCAGTACTTTGTGGACGTGCCCTCATATAACTTCGTTCCATGTTCATAAAATGGGACGGGACAACAGAAGACCATTGTATACACAGAGGAAAGTAAATGGTACTATTACATCGGAGGAACAAGTACGAGTACACAAAGTCTTAGTCCATGCACAGGCTCTTCGTCACTATCTCATCAGACTAGCGACTGAAATTGAATCTCAAGTTAAAAACATAGACGTGAGCAAGAAGAAGCACTCACACAGTGCTGCAGCGTCATCTTTCGCCATTCCATCAAACAGACCATCCATCATCAAATCATCGTCGTAATCATCGTAATCATAATTCCTCTTGACAGGCAATTTCTTACGCTTCGAGGATGAGGGTGCTTTTTTGATGGACTCCGAGACAATGATAACCTCGTCATCGTCTTCAGATTTTTGCTTCACTGGGGACTTTCCGGTCTTCTTGTCCCGGCTCGGAGACTCGGAAAGGATAATGATCTCGTCGTCCGAATCTTCCTTGACCTTCATTTTTTCCTTCGAGGTACTAGTAGACGAGGTGGATGCATGAGCCTTCTGCGATGGTTAGCCAAATGCAATCTTCATATCAGATAACAGGCTCACCGGCAAACTTGCGCTCTTTTTCTTGCTGTCGGAGCCTTTTTGTCCCCCAGGAGTGGTAGAATGAACTTCCTGCGCTAAATTCTTCTGGAAGTGAGATTTTAAATCAAAGATTACAGCGAGAGCCTTCACCTGTACGTCAACAAAATTATAATAGAAAACCTTTCGGTGTGCATCCCTCTTTGTCGGGCTATCCTTCACATCTCTCGGCTTGATCTGATCCATCTGTGCATTATCGAGCTATATCCGCCTTCCATCAGTTTCCATTTCAGCCAAGAACGAAATAAACTCACATTAAAATCCTTCTTAGCCTTCATTCTCGATATCTTTCCCCCTTTCTTTTTCACGGTCTTCTTCGGCGAGGTATGCGCCTTTGACAATGACGGATCCTGCTTCAATCGCTGTTCCAGGGCCTCGACGTCCCGGATATTATAATACCGCACAAGCGCATTCATATAACCCCTCTCTGAGCGAATCGGACGCAGTGTGTCAAGGTCAACGGGCTTCACACTGTACCTCTTTGTGGCGTCGCTGCGTAACTAGAGGAAGATGAGGCAGCTAAGGAAGTTGATATGATTGCCACTTACGATTTCTTCTGCCCCGTCTGGGTAAGCGAATTTCGTGGAAGCTTTGGGCATGATGTTAACGCTCTTGGTGGTCGAAGTCTAAGTCATGAATCTGGGAGTAGAGTACCCGCATTGAATTATCAATCATGTGGCAGGCTAAGACAGTTTTGAATCTTACAATATATATGACACGATATATTCAAGCAAGTTGATATCATGGGTAAGTACACCGGATCCCGGATCGCACAATACTGAACAATATTTACCGCCGGCTATGCTAACCCTCCCCGGGGTGCACCTGGGAAGCGAGGCGCTAGATCCTTTGCTTGCGCGGCTTGTCTACGCCTACGATGCTCAGTTTGTCGCACTTCCGACGATTTCAATCAGTAACCACGGTGTCCAAGTCAGTAATATCACGTACTGGCAAAGATATCCCTATGTAGAGCATAGCGCTCATGAGCTGGCGATGATTTAGGCGTCGAAGGGGGTGAAACCGAGGAATGTGATGACTTCGAGGTTGATTTCTTCTCCTTCTTGTCCTTGTCATCATCCTTATCTTTCTCCTTATCCTCCTTATCTTTTTCCTTTTCCTTTTCCTTCTCTCGCTCTGCTTTCTTCTTCCGCTTCTCCTCCCATTCCTCCTTCACCTTTGCGATCTCATCGTCGCCTAGAGCTGGTTTAGCGGGCTCTTCTTGGATAGACGAAGCAAAGCCTCTGTCGGTAAGATGGGTGGGACATGTGTAAAGAAAGTCAACAGCATTGATGGTGGCTAGGCAGGTCGTAGTTGGCTTGTAGCAGACGAAGCAAGCTTTGGGTGTCCCTGTGGTCTGTGGTCAGCTATGCATACAGCTGCGGACAGAGATGACAAAGATAACGTACCCTCTTGTAGTATAGATTTGTAAACGACATGATGGTGCGAAGGCAAGGAAGGGTACTATACATCCCATTTAGGCAGGAAGCGTCCTGATGATGCGTCATAGGAGCACACCGTCGCGCGTAAGTTGACCCGGCCATTCAGTTTCCAGAACAAAAACGAAGGAAAAATCCTGGTTTCTATCAAATTGACGCGTAGAATTGCCATTCCAGATACAAGATGGGTTTTGCGGTAAGGTTAGCAAGAGAAATATGTATAAAATACGACGAACTCGGATCCAATCATACCCAAAAAGAAATAGCCGGTCCGAATACGGTCGACATACAAAAGCATCCCATCTGACTTGTCCACATCTTCTTCTCTCCAACCACCATCATGTCTGACACCGCCGGCAAAGTAATCAAGTGCAAGGCCGCCGTCTGCTGGGGCGCTGGTGAGCCTCTCAAGATTGAGGATATCGAAGTCGCGCCTCCCCAGGCCCATGAAGTCAGGATTCACATCCTTCACACCGGTAAGCGCATATCAGTGCGGGCAGCGCCAGCGCCACTCATCGGCTTCCCAGGAATCTGCCATACCGACGAATACACTCGCAGCGGCAAGGATCCCGAGGTCTGTCTCAGCTCAGACGGTATCCGTGAGATTGATATGCTTATCCCAGCTCGATGCAGGGTCTGTTCCCCGTTATCCTAGGCCATGAGGGTGGAGGAATTGTAAGAGGACCCTTCCATCTCCACTGATATTTTCTGATCTTTTTTGATAAGGTTGAATCCGTCGGAGAAGGTGTAACCAGTGTCGCAGTCGGTGACCATGTTATCCCACTCTATACCGCCGGTGAGACACGCGCCTCCCCATCTCACTATGTGTTTCCAACAAAGTACAGAGTGTCGGGAGTGCAAATTCTGCAAGAGTGGCAAAACCAACCTTTGTGGGAAAGGTACGTACTATACTTTTTGTGCTGAGGAGCAGTCGTGATCTCATCTCTATTTCTAGTTCGCGCCACCCAAGGCAAAGGTCTCATGCCCGACAATTCTAGCCGCTTTACCTGTAAAGGACAATCTATCCACCACTTTGTGGGTACCTTTGCGTTTGATCGCGGACTGCTCTAATTGGCAAGTCCAGATGGGTACATCTACCTTCTCGCAATATACCGTCGTCGCCGACGTGTCGGTCGTTGCTGTGGACAAAAAAGCGCCTTTGGAGAAGGTTTGCCTACTCGGTTGCGGTATAACCACCGCGTGGGGCTCTGTTGTGAAGCAGCCCGGCATCAGTATGGTCTTATGCGTGTGTACGTACGGTCTTCTGATATCTCCTCCGTAGAGGGCTCGTCTGTCGCAGTCTTTGGCTGTGGCGCCATCGGCCTTGGAGTCATCAACACGTCGGCCTTGGTAGGCGCCAGCCGTGTCATTGCCGTCGACACCAACCCGGGAAAAGAGACTTGGGCAAAGAAGTTTGGCGCGACTGATTTCATCAACCCGCTCAAGCTTCCTGAAGGCGCCCGTATCCAGGACTATCTCGTCGAAATCACCGATGGCGGTCTCGATTACACGTTTGACTGTACCGGAAATGTGAGTCAGCGTCTTTTGGCTGAAATCATTTTATTGATCAAAGTTAGGTCCACGTTATGAGGTCTGCCCTTGAAGCTTGTCACAAAGGATGGGGCGTCTCAACTGTCATTGGCGTCGCCGCTGCCGGTCAAGAAATTTCTACACGACCGTGGGTCGCCCTGCTTGCCGCGGCAAACAACTTTCTTTATCTAACGCTTACTATCTCAGATTCCAATTGGTGACCGGTCGTACCTGGCGAGGAAGTGCCTTCGGTGGTGTCAAAGGAAGGACTGAAATTCCCGGTCTTGTTGAAGGTGATTCGGTTATGTTGTCCGACTTCGTGTGCTTATCGACCTGCCTCCATCCGAAGAT
The DNA here is from genome assembly GCA_902506015.1 of Armillaria ostoyae. Taxonomy (NCBI): domain Eukaryota; kingdom Fungi; phylum Basidiomycota; class Agaricomycetes; order Agaricales; family Physalacriaceae; genus Armillaria; species Armillaria ostoyae. Next base: position 2,348,492 of record LR732083.1, read on the forward strand.
TACCTACATGGCAAAGTCAAGATCGACGAGTATGTTACTCACCATAGGAAGTTTGCTGAGATTAACGAAGGGTTCCACGATATGCATGTGAGGCCATTCTCATTTCATTCGGTCGTCAGCCTCATTCATGTCTTTAGGGCGGTGAATGCATCCGCTGCGTCGTTGACATGTCTTGAGAAACACAATAAGACTTACGATGTAAATGTATTAGTATGTATAAACCATCGAATACAATTGTATACAACAAGTTTCAACGTACTTGCAAGAAGGCTGCTTCATTCCACCTGTATTGAGTGAAGGACATTGGCCAACCTCTCTTTCCGTAGTGGTATCCATAGCATCTCCGTACCCGATGTGCTTTGCTCACCTAGAATCAGATTATGGTCCCTGAACTCTCCAAGTAACGATCGCAAGGCCGTATCATTCGTCGCAATAAACTCATCACGAGCAGCGTTGAATAACATCCCGTATCCTATCGCGAACGGTTGCATGTCATTCCCCGGTAGGCCGCCAGCTTCCTCCACAGCATCCAGCTGCTTCCGAGCCATAAGCGCAAAAAGCTTCTTGGCTTTTTGTGTAACAGACGCTAAGACATGGGCAGCAGCTGTCTCTGACATGTTCGCGGGGTTTGGGGCACCCAAGCCTCCTGCATCGCGCTGTTTACGAGGCCCACCTCCGTGTGCCCCGGATATCGAGGAGCGATCAGCATAGGCGAGCTCGAAATCATACGGAGCGAGAGTGGTCATGTCGTGCCATAGCCATGTGAAGCCCCCGTCTCCTCGGGAGGATGCCTCACTGGAAGACCATATAAGTGGTGCGTTGATATGGTCTACGGATGCCACGATATGAATGCGAGGATTAGAGGCCAGGAGGGCGAGACAAGCCTTGGATTTCGTGGCGCGAAGGCTGGGAGAATCGATATTATGAATGATGATGAAAAGCGGCCGTTTTTGTGATGGCTGGGAGAAGAACGTAGATATCCGACGCGCCTGGCTCTCGATAGCGGTAGAGGATTCAGGAATGGAGAGGACACCAGGAATGGCTTCGATCGAATTGAGTAAATCTTTGATACTGAAATTGGGCTGAAAGCCGTTGGCTACGACGACATGTCCCACTTTGGAACACCGCTCGACAGCGAATTGGTTTAATAGGTTCCGCTTGGAGCCATACCCGTGGCAGAGCACGTTGAAGCCTTCTTTCAGCTCGCGTAAAATCCTGGTAAACAACGCGTTTCGTGCTTTGGAATCGGTCAAGAGTACTGATTTGAGCTGCCGGTCTGGGAGGCCAGAGATGGCCTCTGCATATTCCGTTGAGGACAGCGGCGGTATAAGGGAAGAAAAAACGTTGGCAGATGTCTGCGGTCGCGAGCCGGTGTGGGTGAAGTACGCGTCGAAGGCAGTCTGTACGATGAGGGCCTGACCCCGCACTTCGTCGTCCCGGGCTTTCCTTTTCCCAGATTTGGGTGTCACTGGGACGGCTTCAACATCGTCTTCGGCGCCCGATGAGTAGGGGGCATCGTCCTCGCTGTCACTGGAATCGGAGCCGCGATGCATGGGGACGCGATGGAAGCTGTGCAAGAAGTGTGCACCTGTGTACTATGCTCCTTGTGCTTTCACGTGGGTCCGGCATTCGCTGTACCACGACCTCACCACCACCCAGAAAACGAGCACTACGCCCTTTGAGGGGGGCAACGACATGTCGTCCAACGAGCTCATCGATGCTCAGTTCGACCGCGCAGTTGAGATTGTCCAGGGATTGCCCAAGACTGGCCCCATCCAAACGGACTATGAGGAGAAACTGACAATGTACAGGTAAACAATTCGTGGCCCATTACCCTACTGCCGTTCTTCTGACACCCGTTTTCTTAGCTTGTACAAGCAAGGTGCACATTTTCTTATGGCGCATTCATTGGTTCTGACTTGTTCCTCCAGCGACGGTTGGAAATGTCAAGTCACCGCGACCAGCAATGTGGGACATGCTGGGGCGTGCAAAATGGTCGGCGCCACTGTACTCTCATTGCAATCCATTGCTCATCGGCCGGAAAATGCAGGGATGCTTGGGCTAAACACAAAGATTTGGATTCGTACGAGGCCAAGTGGCTGTATGTAGACGCCCTTCTCAAGGTATGCCATATTGGTTTTGCACCCTTGTACTATCCTGACTCGTGTAGGTTTTGCGCAAGTATTCTGACAAAACAGTTGCAAAGAGCCTTGTCGAGGAACTCGAGGCGTATGGTGGCGACCCTTTCAATCTTGTTATGAGTGGTAAGCGTTCCTCACGGATTCAGTTTCCGAGACACTTATTCTGTTGCATGTAGGTACTATGTCAAGATCCCGGGCGTCGTCTTCGTCCAGTTCTACTGCTTCAGATGAAGTTCGCGGATCACCTTACATTCATCAAATTCAACCACATTCTGTCCATAGCCAACAGCGAGACCAAACAGATTCCGGTTCCGAAGTAGAATCCAGCGCAGACGAAGCTGGCGAACTTCCCAACTTATCTCCCGAGCAAATAGAGATGCCTCAGCCAAATCGACCCCAATCCTCTCAATCCTCCCATCGGTACCGAACACCCATGACTGGATCCCTTGCAATGTCCCCTCCTCCTGCTCATGGCGGCGTCCCTGTAACCCAACCCTTACCCGGCTTCGAAACTCCATCTGCTTTCGGCGACTCCCCAACCCCGGCGCCGTCGTCTGTATATCCCACGAGCCAATTTTCCCAGTCGTCTCGTAACGAAGTGACTGGCTCGCCACATATATACCCCTCCCACCCTCAATTCCGCGGGCAATCACAACCTATTCTCATGTCACAGTTTGGACCCTACGTACCAGTGAGACCTGCAACGCGGCCTACACTTGAGCGTGCTGTTGAAAATGTGCAGGCCCAGTTGGCTGCCATGGGGGAACGCATCGAGTCAATCGAATCTATCTACCTGCCGAGTTCTCGATCTCATTCATCTCTTGGCGGACGTAGGCTCAGCCCCAGTTGGGCGGGGCCTCGGGGCAGGAGTCCAGGCACAGGCCCAGAATGGGACTATGATGATTTGGGGATGTGGTCTTTGGTGTTGAATCCTATCTCTAGAGGGGTCGAGCAGCTTCGTGAGCTTGCAAAGTTCTTCTCCAAGAATGAGCATAGATCACCCTCTGCAATAATTCTACGACGTCTGTGTCTGGACGCGTCTTTCTTGTTATGTGTCCTCGCTTTTGTGAGGATCCTGTGGAAGAAGAGCGGCGTGAGGAGAAGAGAAGTCTATGCTGCGCTGGTTGTCCTGTGGAATGCTATACTCGGGACCAAGCATAGGACTATGGTGGATACGGGCGTCTAGTTGACGCGTTTTATGTTTGACGATCTTATACATGTGCGGATAAGGATTACGATCTACAATGGAGTTATACAAGGCAATGTAGGCACCCATGAGTTACACATGTGGACGCTATCGTGTACGCGGGTTAGGCCCTTATTCCTCTCAAGACACGGTTTATGCTACAGCATCGAACATCCTAGGCCATACGCCAAGCCCGCTTCGCCGTTGTTTGTAACTGGAGAGGTTTGAGAACGTCAACTGCGAGACATGGCGTCGATTTGAAGGAATTTTCTCAATCGAGAAGCTCACTCAGCCCGCAACCGTTTCGTTGTGCACAATCATCTAGACGTCACGGAAAGCGAGTGCGTTGTTTCCCGGGAAGCAAGCCTGTGTAATTTCCTGAATGCGATATGGAGGGTCGACCGTACAAAATGTATATGTAAGATGATATACTAATCAATGGGATAATCGGAAGGTATAAAGATAATGAGTGACGTTGATAAATCAGAAATGACCGTGAATGAAACGTATACGCTATGACCGTCGATGAAGTGGTTCTACCGCCTGATCATAGTTCGGAGGAAGCACATCCTCGGCCGTCGGCACGGGCCCAAAGTCCTGCTCCCTGCCTTCGACGACCATGCGCGTAGACCGAAGCTCCTCAGCGGGAAGATGTTGCAGGGACTGATTTGCAGAGGCCGGGAGGACCGTAGGTTGACCTTTCCTTGACCGCGGCTGAGGTTGTGATGTTGACAGTGGAGTAGAATAAGACGACGATATTGGAAGATGTGAGTCATCAGCACTGGGAGACACTAGCATGAGCGGTGCTACGGATGGGTTGCGACGCCCAGATCCGTCAGCCGAAAAGGGCGTAGACTATGGGCTTGTCAGTAGCATGTATGGAGTGGCTCGGAAAAGACGCACTGAAGACCACGGACTCGTCAGAGCCGTAGAATCTTTCCGCGGGCGGGGCGCTGACGCATTAGCGTCGGTAGCAAGTCCTTCTGGGCCAGCGCCTGTAGCAGACAAGCTTGGAAGGCTCATGAATGGTTCCATTACCGCCGCCCGTATATCCACAAGACTAGACATATCCAACGACATTCGATCGTACTTGTCGCTATTTTTCTTGTTCTTTCTCCGTCGCCAGAAGAAGAGGATCAAGGCAAGAGCAGCCAGGCCGACGACCGTGCCAACCACTATACCTGCGATGGCACCACTGCTTAAACTGGGTGGATACAATGAACCGTTGAGTGGCACAGCGCGAATGAAGTCCTCTCACCTTGATGTATCGGAAGACGTATCCGTTGTATTATCTGTGACCACTGCGTAGGCTATCGAGAGGCTTTGTGCTGTGTCAGCTGGCGTGTTCATAAAGGTTACTGTGTGTTGCCCGGGCCCGAGATTTGATGTTTCGTACAACATAACGCCAGAAGACGAATTCCACTTGGTACCGTTGAGAGTTCCGACGATGCTGTTATCCACCTGCACGAGATAGGGAGATGCATTTGGTCCGACGTAGCCATATATCCGTACTTCCTCTCCGTTGAATGTCAGTGTGACCGAAGCATTTGCTTGAGTAGTTCGACCAGATAAGGAACAAGCCTTGGTAACCTGTAGGACGCTTAGAAGGAGGGACTCACTGGGCAGTCTGACCCTGGAATCCATTAATATTTTTTTGCGTGGACCAGGCATCGGACGGTTCGTATGAGAACCGTGAGTCAGTGTCTTGGTAGGTTATTGTGGGAGGATGGTAGTCTCCTCCTACGGAGACATTCCATGTGACCTGTAATAGAGTAAACGAGTCGCAATACGTATCCAAATAGTGACCACTGACATAGTCGACATCGAGGTAATTGAGGTCATTATCAGTTTGCGTGTTAGTCAAAATCAGAGTATGGGGGCCGTTTTGAAGCGAAGAAGCTGAAAACAAGGACTGTTTGTATATGCTGGTCTGAGAATAACCGTCAAAGCCATGTATAACACCGTCCAGTGTCGCGGAATAGGTTCCTGTCGACGTTCATTTTTAATTGTAGTTTATCCCTTAGAGAGGGCACCAACCATGGTTGGATCGCTTCGCTCCATAGATAGCTATTTCCGTTCCGTTGAATTTGAACGTCGCCGTTGCGCCATTCTGTTCACAGAGGGTAAACGTGCCATTACCCCAATAGCTGTTCATCGATGAAAGTCAGTGGTGGCATAATAACATGAAATTTGACTTGCTTTGATGCCTCAGGGTCCGCGCTCCTGTTCCCTGGTGCCCACGCCGAAGGAGGCTCATAGGTAATCATTGGGGAAGTATCGTCAATACGGTACTTGACGGTAACAGGCATCCTGGGGATTACAAGGAGGAGGAGAGAGTGGGGTAAGAGTAAGAAACGTGCGAATAATAATAGGCGGTGAGTCTCCATCGGTTTGAAAACGGCAGTGATTTGTTTCAGCACTTGTACGCGATGCTGCATCACTGGCCCGGTCCATTTGCGCCATGCTAAAGGCAGAATTTCCTCGTTTTTCAGAGCAAAATTATTATCTACCCAGTGATTCATAAAAGAGTGCACTAGACCAATAGGTCCGTCTGCCTTTTGGGTGGAAGGAAAGCAAGCAGATACAGATTCAGAACAGCCAAGAGCATCTGTTGAGAGTTTCAACCCTATTTGGAATGAATGAATGTTGTTTTAAGTACCTGAGACCCATCAGGGTCCAATCTAGTGACTATGTGGCAGTAAAGTAGCGGTACTTGTATTGTAAACTAAAATTGGGCGTCAGTCTGAGACGAATGAGCGGTATCTAGTGTGCTAAGTACGGTATTCTACTCTATGTGATGGTTGTCATTATATAGACTCGAATCAGTCTAACGAGGTCGTGGAGTTCCTATTGAGGGGATGAGGGATGGAATATCACCTTTTCAGTACCAGGTTGGCTGGTATCGAGCCTAGTCATTATATGGAACGTTGTTATTATCACAGGGGAGATTCAGTCGTGCGGTGGATGACCGGTTTAGGCTTGGGAAAGAGGGAGGGGGGATGTGCGGAGTTGAGGGTGGGGGATCGCATGGTGTCCGTGTGGACTTCAAGTTCGACGTAGCTACACTTTCAGATTTTGTTAGTTCAGTTAGAGAAGAGTGGCTTTCGATCACTTTCCTCCGTAGTGGAGGTGGGAGGAGCATCTGCGAACGTTTTCTCCCCCTCGCATGCCCAAGAGGCACAGGTATCCTGCCAGGAACGTGCTTCGTCTTGAGCTACCTTCTACGGGGGAGGGCGATCTTCGTTGGATTTGAAATATTCGGGGAGGCGCCCCGTTTTGTTGACAAAGCTGATGGTAGCGTAGATGTGTTTGGAGTTGGTTGAGATGAGGTGGCGTAGCTGGAGGTTTGCGATATTCGTGCGATGCCGCAAGGCCTGGCGTTCAGTGGTGTATCGACGGCATGTGAGAAGGAAGTGGGAGACTGTTGCAGTATTCGCACATTCGGGATCGCGTAGCTTTGGATTTGTGTAAGTAGTTGTTTAGAGGAATGTGAGCAGTGCGTAGCTGAGTGAGGAGGCTGGCTTCTGTGCGACTCAGGGAGCTATAGAGATGTTGCACCTTTGCCGAGGGTGGGGCATTGTCGATGCACTTGGTGAACCTTCCTTTTGGGGAGTTGGTCCATAGATCTGCCCAGACGTGTTTCGTTTGCTTCGAGAACGCTGCTATCGTTGCTGCTTTGCTACCGGGGAGTGGTAGCACCCAGCGCCGCTTCCTTCGCGGCTGAGTCTGCGTTTCGTTGCCGTTGATCCCTACATGACCAGGTACCCATTGAACTCGGATACGGAGCGTCTTGCGGGTGGCTTGGAGTTTGCGAACTTGGTTGTGGAACTCTTCAACCAGGTATTTGCCGGATTTCGTTTTTCCTGACTGCAGTACGAGGATTGCAGCTTGCGAGTCGAGAATGATAGCTGCTTTGGTCAGACGGGGGGTGCTCCTGATGATATCGACCACTAGGATGGCGCCTACTAGCTCAGCTTCGAAGACGGTGTGATGAGTATCAGGACCCAGGTGAAGGAGGCGTTGTAAACTTGTACTTCCCCATTTGGGGCGGATTCTAGTGGTTGCATCCATGCAGCCGCCCCAATCTTCGCTTTGAAGCCAGATCCGTCCGAGTAGATGTGGTGGTCGCCCTTGGGGAATTTTGCTACATCTTGCTCTGCTGACTTCTTGGAGTCGGCCACAATGAATTCAAGGGCCTTCGATCGTAGTACATTGACTCTGCCGGCCTTGATGGTTTCCCATTCGCCATGGAGGTCTTCAAACGTTGACATCAGGTGATGAATGGGTGACCGGTGGAATCTGGGGATCCGTTTACAGCGCTCGACGATTTTTTGAAGTGAGTGGGAGGGCGGAAGAGTGCATAGTCGTACTGCAAACATGTAAGCTGCCAGGTTCATTCGGAGATGAGTAGGGAGAACGTTGGCGTGGTAGTCTAAGGTCTCTGTTGACGTTGACCTTCGTCCGTGCCCAGCTTGCGGAGGATCACCGTTTTGAAGTCCTTGAAGCGTCTTGGAAAGTGTTTGAGACGAAGTGAAGCAGAGAGTATGCCGTATATGATTTTCGTGAACAGGTCTGGATGGCCGCGTAGGGGGATCTGGAGCAGAGTACGACTTAGCGTTTTTAATCGCTTCTGTTACCATCTACTTAGTGATGTTCGGGCGGTAGACGTTCAATATTGGGTGTGCTACGGCGGCGTAAGAGGCTGATTGCAGGCATGCCGGTGATGGCCTGGTTCGGCCGAAATTCAAATTTCGAGTTCTTTTCCAGTCAACGCGATGATTGGCCTGAAGAGCACTCTCAATGTCAGTCTTTTCTTCATTTTTTATCGTTCTCTGCTAATACACGAATAACAGGTGATAGACAACTCGGGGGCTCTCATTGTTGAATGCGTCAATGTCCTGAAAAACAAAGTCAACAACGGATGGGGGTCTGTTGGTGACGAGATTGTATGCGTCGTCCAGAGTGCGCGGCCAGTCACTGCAGCGGCGCAGGCGTCTTTGACTGCTATCAAAGTCAGAAGAGGAGATGTGCGACGTGCTGTTATTGTACGGACAAGGAAGCCGGTGCGACGGCCAGATGGTCGAATCGTTCGCTTCGACGACAATGCCGCAGTTCTACTGAACAACAAGAAGGAAATGCTGGGAACACGTATCGGTGGAGTCGTGAGTGCAGATCTACGAATGAAGGGGTGGGGTAAAATCGTCAGTCTGGCACCCAGGGTACGTCTTTTACCTTTGTATTTGCTGTTGTTCTCATTTTTCGCAGGTTGTGTAGCGTCTTTGTAACGTCACCTTATCTTTGGATTAATCCCAAATTTTGGGCTTCTGTGTGTGTTCCATGAATCAGCAGCTCGGTGCTGAAGTGCATAATCAAGGTGGCCTCAGGCTCTGCTCCAGTATCGCCAAAATGTACATCTTTCTCTACAAGTTCTAACCGTCGTCAGAACGGATACTTTCTCGTCGGATCCTCTACTATTCCCCTCTCTTCTTGTTCCTGTGCACATTTGTCCAAGTATTCCAGCAGAATGTCCTGATATATCGATCCTGCTTTGTATGCCCTCACGCTCTCCGGCCATCCCCTCACAGCGCTGGCCATTCTTCCAGGGACAGCAGGCTCTTTGGCCAACGTCTCTATCGGAATGACGTATGTCCGAATACCAAAGATTATTGCACCAGATAGTGGCAGCCTTCGAAGAGTCTGCCGCTCTGTCCTTAATCTAAGAGTTTCAGGCCTCACCAGTGGAGGCTGCGTCTGCCTGCCATGTCTGTGTTCGAATTCTGTCTCTGGTCCGTTTAAAACCGAGGACCAAGCCAGCTCCTCCGGATCTATGAGGCCATCTCCATCATACGTGGGAGGCACAATTTGGATAGAGTAATTGTTGCGAATAACTGGCTTGTCGACAGGAAGGCGACGGAAAAATCGTGTCAGACTGACGTGCAGTTTTTCGCGATCTGTTCCATTGTCAGGCGGCTTGCTGTGAACGTGAAAAGAACGAGGCTCCTCACATTGAGGAACGGTGATATGTATGTCTTCCATCGCTAGGCCTATCTTGTCTTGCAACCGCCAATTACCTGTGTCCGGCGTTCAGCTGTGTAATTAAGCAGCGGTGGAAATGTGCAGACCTGCAACACAAATCGCCCCTCCTTGGAAGTAATACCGGTCATCAGAGCCTATCGACATTTTCGTCAGGGGGGTGGAAAAGTCATATTGGCCCCTTCTGACCTTCTACCATGATGGCCAGATCATCTTGTGCCAACAATGCAGCGATTTTCATGGCTTTTTCAGCTTCATCTGTTCCTACGCTACGAAGAAGCAACGGGCCTTCCTTGCCGCCCAAGAGAAGGGGAGGCGGGAGGTCATAACTGGTATCAGTCGGAACGACATAAATCGTTTTGATAGGGCTCTGGGAGGATTCGCTCGTCCGTGTAACATGGAAGGAGGTCGGATATCTTTCATGCAGGTACTCGGCTAGTTCATGAACCAGTTCGATTGCTGAGGGGCAATGGTCAAGAACAAGCAAACGTCGACGAAGGGAAACGCTTGCCTGCGTCGTACCCAGATTTCACGCCTGGACTCGCAGGAAGGAGGCGTAGAACATCGTCGCCTTTTGTGTTTATTCGATATTCCCTGATGCGCTGATACCTGGCGTATGTATTATCGATCTGCTTGGCGGGGAGGATGTTAGCTCCAGAACGACTGAATAGTAATTCTATGTACCTCGATCCAATCCTCCTAAGGCATACTACGTGTGCCCATTGTGACGCTTGTATAGATGTTTTGTCAAATACTTATGAGTAAAATAGTGTCATGGACCTACTGATATTGGCCCCATCTGAACGGCCTATAAGGAATCGGTTTGATGTCAGGTAGATCAAGAGGACACGGCGGGACAGATGGATATTGGAAGACTCTTGGTGTCCACTCTGCGCAGAACGTTGATTAGAACTTTTTCTTGGGATCACTAAGAAAGAGGAATGCACCTCCAGGAACGCGTTCTTCCTTAACATCTGCAGCTTTGATGCTCGCTTTCGTAGAATCTGCTGCTGAAGAAGGCCCCCGTTTTTGCAATTTCAAAGCCAAAGATACGACTATAACAAGAAGAATCACGATCGCTGACTTTGGAGTGAGGAACTTGGGTAATTGGTCGCCTAGAAAGGAGAAAGGACGGTCACCCATAACGATGGTCGATGGGCAGGTTGATTGCTCAGCTGCCAAAGGCTCTATATATGCCTTCCTGGAATCCCGCAGGAGCTCCCGCCGAAATTCCAATTTCCGAGATGGTGGCCGTGGGCGAAGATCCGGGATATAGATGAGGAAGTTGATAATGACATTCCGATAAGATCTACATCTGAGTCAGTCGGACTCAGCCAAACTTGAAGACTATACTCAAGTACTCAAGAACTGTGTGGACGTACTATTTCATGGAGAAACATTTAAAGACCAGCGTCGTCTTTCAGTTTTTGTTTGTTTTTTGAAGCAGCTGCAAAACTTAATACCTGCCCGTAGTTAACGAATTCCTGATTGTCAAAAAATTTAAATAAAAGGTTTGACTATGCTCCCCAGCCAGATGATCCTCCACATTGTGTTCTGAGGATAGATAGATACCAAGGACTAGCAAAGATTCCAAGTTTCAACCTTCATCGGACAGACGGCAATTGGTAAAGTGCAAGAAAGGATGGAAAATGCGAAACTAGAATCACAATATGCACTAATCGCTATCACTGCTGCTATCGTTCCCGTCGTCGTCGTCGTCATCGGTGCCGCTCTCATCGTCGCTCTCCTCTTCTTGTATCTTCTTTACCCGCTGTCCTTTCATCATCGCCATCTGCCCTGCTAGCGAGTCTTCCTCCGGTTCAGAGATCTCATCCTCCCCGTCAACCTCATCCGCTTTCCTCTCCACGACCTCCAACGTCACAGGTATATTGCCCTCCGACTCTGGGCCAACAAACGTGTCGCTCACAATATACACCCGCCATGGGTTCACACTCGTGTTCGGAGGAGCCTGGAACTGTACCTTGTACGACCGGAATGGTCGTGATGCAGGGAGGTCTCGTGCATAGGGTATATCGGTGATTTTCATGGGAGGTATGGCTAATCGCAATGATTTGGGGTCCGCGAGGACTATCCACCATGAAGGCTTGCGGTTCTAATACCAAACGAAGTCAGTCAAGTTTGACAAAAGACGAACAAGTGAATACAGACTGCAGGCCAATAGGGTGCATGCGCCCACCCGGGAGTTACAGCAACGTCCTCTGCATCCTTTCGAATATTCAAAAATTCGTAGTCCTTAGCTTCGTTCTCCTTGGTATCAATGTCGAGTTCCACGCCTTCTACTGCTCCCAGCCTTAATTTGACAACGAGGAATACGATTGACGAGGGCGTGACCGTCTTCTCGTCGATGACTAGAAATTACAATAGTGAGGATGGCACAAGCGGAATGTCAAGTAAAAAACGTACCCTTGAAACTGGCATCCACGATATCGAGCTTTCCCCATTTCTCAGTTGCTTTCTTGATATCAGGTATGCGCGCGTCCGCTTTCTCCTCAAGCGTCTTGACAAAGTGGTCAAGGCTCTCACCAAGTCCCTCATTCGGTTTCACACCCGGCAGCTGCGCTACCCTGCTATGCCACGGAAGTAATGCCTGAGTGAGATATCCATGTAGTCGCATCACCGCCAGCGTGGGGACGAGCCAGTTTCGTGATGTGGCCATGATCAGGAGCGAATTCAGGAGCGTCGGGGTATGGAGTAAGACGCGACGTTGCTCCTTTTGCAACGCTGAACTCGCCACAGATAGCCTCAGCAAATGAGCATAAACCAACACTAATGCACGTCTGGCGTTTTCGTCCTTTAAGGTGTTAACCAAGGAAGTCCACTGTCGTCCGGACTGTTCACTGATTTCGCCTTCTAGACGCTTGAGTTCGTCTTGATCCTTCACCACGGGTTGGCATTCCCACTGGTACGCCCGTACGACCATTCCAAGAGTTTCATCCATCCCCGAGCTATCAGTCACAGATTTGAAAAATGCCGCTGCCGAGCGAGCAGCAATACCATCCTTGGTTTTTTGACGAGAACCAAACCACCAGCGCCCGACAAGCACAGGTAGACCGCCGCCGAATATTAGCCCGTAGAAGCCAAGCACCCAGATGTTGTTTTTGCCCTCGATGATCCAAGTGGGAAGGGCGATTCCCATTGACATCTGCTGTCTGCCATCTGGGTCACCCCACTCCTCCCAATTGCGTCGAATGGTCTCATCCGTAAGCCTTTTGGAATGTTCGGTATGAGAAAACAGGGAATGAAAGGAAGCACTTACGATTTATATGCCTTTGTGATATCCACAAAGTGGTTCTGGATCTGCTCAAGTGTCTGATTCACGGTCGCTCTGACTTTATCAGGATGATACAGGCGAGAAAGCTTCTTGAAATGAGACTTGATCTCCTTTTCTGGAGTTCCCTGTATCGTAGTGTGTTAGGCTATCGGCGTTGTAGCGACTAAGAATGCACACCAATTTGATTCCGAGGATCTCGTAGGGGTCGTAGACTTTGTTGTCCAATTTGGTGTTTGCGACGCGATGAGCGAGGAAGAAAACGATGGACCAGCCGACAACGATAAATATTGCTCTAGATAACTCATTAGCACCTTCCAGCGCTTCTTTGAATGACCTGTACGCACTTTGTGGTGGGCTTATGACCCTCTACTTTCGACAAACGCGCTCGCTGCTGGACACAAGAATCGCATTGGCAGCCATTTACCGATTTATTTTCTGAAAATTGGTGAATGACAGAGACTCGAGGCAAGCATTTGGTACGCACTTCTTGATGGGAGCATCGACAAACTGAGAGGAATGAGAATGAGGGCAAGGAAGGTAATCACAAAGTACGCAGCCATCTGGCCGGACTCGTCATAATTGTAGGTCGCCATGACGGTGGCGAGAAAGAAAAGGAAGAGCTGGTGGTGGTTGTAGTTGAAGAGAGTAACGTGTAGATTTCGTTCGACGTGGCTCGCGATTAGATTAGATCTCAGTTTCATGACAGAGCGGGTATTACGCAACATGAAAACGCCCAAAATGTTAGCTCTAGAATTCTGTTATCCTACTCCATCCATGGATAACTTCAACACCTACCAGACACCTCTTTCTAGGTAAAAATCGTCATATCACTGTCTACCTGGGGTCTGATTGCTCTCAAGCCGCTATGCGAGCAAAGAAATGGCACATCTTTTCTCTCCAGCCGTATGTACTTTTTCGCCTCGGAAAAAAGATCGATGCTACATCGCGACTGCAAATTTTGATAGAACCGGTTCTACACCTGGCGCAAGCTATGGCTCAACCTCGCCATCGCAGAGAGGGAGCTAGGGCTGCCTATCCCAGAAGAGGCCATCGAGCAAATGAAACACAACCTCGTTAGTTTTTGTGCTTTTCTACTTCGGCTGCGGGAACTAATTCCGAAAAACAGGAACTTACCCCGGAACAATTCGACATTGCCGCTAAAGAGGAAAAGAAACGCCGACATGATGTTATGGCACATGTCTATACTTTCGGCACCGTTGCACCTGCAGCCGCAGGGATCATTCAGTGCGTACTATATCCACCCATTTCACTCTATCACTGACAATTTGTTGTACAGTCTCGGCGCGACTTCTTGCTATGTCACAGAGTACTTCTCCCAGTTCTTCGTTATCACAATTCCTTTCTGATTCAAGTTTTCAACCCTAGTAACGCCGACTTAATTTTCCTCCGGACCGGTCTAGACTATCTTATCCGTTCTCTTTCCGTGTTGATCTCCCGATTGGCTTCCTTCGCCGGGCAATACCGTGATTTGCCTACGCTTGGGTTCACGCACTTCCAGCCCGCGCAGCTCACCACTGTCGGTAAGCGCGCGACGTTGTGGATCCAGGTAAGCATGGTCTCTGTGATCGAAACCTCCATTGCTCAGAAAGTTGCAGGAACTCCTTTGGGATCTTCGTAATATCAAGCGCGCGCGTGACGATATTGGATTCCGGGGTGTGAAGGGCACGACCGGAACTCAAGCTAGTTTCTTAGCCCTCTTCGACGGGGATCACGCAAAGGCACGGATTCCTGTATACTCTATAACGTTTTAGCTCACACTGTCCTAGGTTGAAGAACTCGACAAACTGGTCACCACTCTTTCGGGGTTCAGCTATGCTTACCCGGTGACCTCCCAAACCTACTCACGCAAGATTGATGTCGATGTTCTCTCGCCGCTTGCTTCCCTTGGCGCCAGTGCGCACAAGATCGCGACTGATCTACGTTTACTTGCGAACTTAAAGGTATCTTCTTTCCCTGCGTTCAGGCTTGTCCCAGTGCTTACAACAATCTAGGAAGTGGAAGAGCCTTTTGAGTCTACTCAGATTGGATCCTCTGCTATGGCGTACAAGCGAAACCCGATGCGCTCTGAGCGCGTCTGCAGCCTTGCCAGGCATCTCATGGTCCTCCACCAGAACGCGCTGATGACTTCTAGTGTTCAATGGTTCGAGCGCACCCTCGATGATAGGTATTAATCTGCCTATTTCTTCTCAATCACCTACTGAACATTCCTCAGCGCCAATCGTCGCATCACTCTCCCAGAAGCGTTCCTCACTGCCGACATCGTCATCTCTACCCTTCAAAATATTTCTGAGGGCCTCGTCGTTTATCCCAAAGTCATCGCTAGACGCATTGCCCAGGAGCTTCCCTTCATGGCCACCGAAAATGTCATCATGGCCATTGTCAAGAAAGGCGGCGATCGACAGGAAGCGCATGAGAAAATCCGAGTACGTTTGTCCTGATTTTTTTCTGGGCTTGTCTGACTGGTACTCCAGGTTCTTTCCCACGAAGCGGCCTACCAAGTCAAGCAGCTAGGCCTAGAGAACGACTTGATTGCGCGGATTCAGGCCGACCCATACTTCGATCCTATTAAGGGCGACCTGGAGACTCTCATGGACCCTCAGAGCTTCATTGGGCGCGCCCCCGAGCAGGTCGACGGATTCTTGAAAGAATGGGTCGAGCCTGCACTGGCAGATGCAGACCTCCAGGATGCCATTCGTAAATCTGTCAAGGTCGAATTGAATGTATAGTGGATCCAGGTGTTGGGGTGACATAAAGAAATCTAAAAGGCTAACGTTGACAAATGCATTTTGTACTGTTGAAAAATGCTCTTATGAATATATGACCGATGAGCACTAGTTCTTAGTTGGGTTCTAGTTGACTCTAGCCAGTCTTGCCGTATAACTCAGGTTCGGAAAGGTCCGGCCCGGATAACCTCAGACCACTACCACCACGTCGCTCAAGAAACGCATAGAATCGTCATCTACCACTCATCTGTATTTGATCCACTGACCTCCTTGCATAGACTTCATTCAAATTCAAAGCTACTTTCTCTGTTCGGTAAGTAGGTTTCACTTCATCCAGGCTGCACTGATATTCAGATCACATAGGGACCCATTTCGAATATGACAGATAAGTCTGTCATTCTGCCTCCGGAGTTGCTTGCCGAAATCTTCGAATACGAGACACCCTATGAAGTCCTTGATTCCTCCTCCGGCCTGTGGGTTTTTTCCCGAGTGTGCAGAGCTTGGAGGGCAGCTGTACTGTCATTCCCCCATCTGTGGTCCGATATGATTGTCAGCTCCGGTGACTCGGACAAACATACCCAGGCCAAGAACAGCCCCTTCGCACTGCTCAAAAATGCACTCATTCGGTCTGGCCATCACAAATTAAATGTCACATTTCGCCTCCCAGAGACTTCGCAGATAGGCAGAATCCTCTTCTATCTGTTGGAGAGTCATTCTTGTCGTTGGAAGGAAGTCAGCTTCATGATTCCGGGCGACTTTGTTGACAACTTTTCATTTCATGGGCGAATACCAGTGTTGTCTCGACTTTTGTTGAACAATCTGGGCCCGGCTCCGCTGTCTGTGACCAAAGTCTTCACAATCGCACCTCACCTGAGGGAGGTGACCTTTTCAGGTGTCCGTGGCGCTAGCACGCCTTTACCCTGGACTCAAATAATATCTTTCACCGACGACCGAGATGACGGCGGCGCTTCACCTACCTCCGACGATGACTACGTCCATATTCTCCAGAACGCGCCTACCATGTGCTCCCTTCACGCCTTTCGCCCAGCTACGTTCGCACGTCCGATACCTGCCCTTCAGAAGATCAGGCAAACGTCCCTTCGAGAGCTTTCAGTATCTGAAAGTGACGACCTTCGTTTCCTGACGAGTTTGGAGCTACCAAGTCTAGATACGTTCGTCACGCGTGTCGCATCAGAACGCATGTACGGGTTTTACACAAACGCCCCTGATCACTTGCGGGCTCTGTTGACAGGGTCCCAATCACCCCTCCGACATCTCACAGTTACTGACAAACTGTTTACGCTCCGGATCTACCCCCTTCTTGAGTCAATCCCTAATCTCATGACGTTGACGCTCAACTTCTATCATCGTCCGATTCAGAACGAATTTATATCGCGTATGACGGGGAGGGATGGGCAGGGTGACATGGACCTTCTTCCTCGCTTGAAGGAATTGACCATGCGAGTTTCGCATTCTGCTACCGAGCAACCGTTTGGGAAGGGTCTCACGGAAATGATTACTAACAGGTGGGCGGCGCGCCAGTACCGCATCAAGTCCGTGGTTTTGGAAAGTACAGGGTCTATGGCGAAAGCTGAAGATCTGTTCACTCAGGTAGAATATGATAAATTCACACGGATGAAGATGGATGGGTTGGGCGTGAAGATTGGTATTAGGGAGTCGGATACGGCAAAAGTGGTTTATTTACTTTGATACATGGGCTGAAGGGGAAAATGATGTCTTCTTACCGGAATATTATACCATTTTTTACGATGCCTTTTGCATTATTATCTCATCAAGGACCAATTTCAAATTGAAACTCGATTTTCAACTCCCACGTCCTACCTCTGATTTCACTTCCTCGTCTTACTCACACTCGTGTCCAACACATTGGATAGAAATGGCACACATATCCGTAGCCACCCGGCCACCTTTAGCCTCTGGGTCCAACTCCGATCCTGAACAAGAAAGAGAAGAAGAGCAGGAGCCGACTCAGCAGACCTCTGATGAAGAGAACGAAGAAGGTTCCGATGACGACCAAGAAATCGCAGAGGGCATGGATATAGACGGTTTTTCAGGACCCAAGACGGTCAAACCATTGACACCAGAGGCTCTGGCTGCTTTCAAGGCGGCGCAGGACCGTGCTGGGGTCATCTACATATCTCGTATACCTCCCGGGATGCGGCCCACAAAAGTCAGACATCTCATGAGTGCCTACGGAGAAATAGGACGTGTTTACCTCCAACAAGAAGGTGCGTCGTCTGCTCTCGATGTCGATGCTATCTAACTTGCAGCAGATCCCAAGAGGGCTTACTTGCGTCGGAAGTACACATCTACCAAGAAACCACATTACACGGAAGGGTGGGTGGAGTTCAAGGACAAAAAGGTTGCCCGTAGTGTCGCCGAAATGCTCAATGCTCAGACTATTGGAGGCAAGAAGGGCACACGGTGGCGAGACGACATCTGGACGATGAAGTATCTGCCTAAATTCAAATGGAATATGCTCACAGAGCAAGTCGGTATGTGTTTTGTACCAACTCTCATCGTTCGACACGGACTAAGTTTTGCATTAGCCCACGAAGCTGCACTGCATACCGCCAAACTGCGCGTAGAGTTGTCTCAATCCCGGGCAGAGCAACAGGATTACTTGAAGAATGTTGAGCTTGCTCGTGTCTTGAATAAACGCGCGGAAAAGAAGAGGGAAAAGGGGGAAGAACTGCAGTTGAAGGAGAGACCTCGAAAACGAACTGCAGAGGATTCCATCGAACAGCGGAAAAAGACAAAAATTGGGGGGGAAAAGTCAGACGACATGAACAAGGTATTGGGTAGTATATTTTGATGAGGTACGATACATAATCACAGACCCAGTCTCAGTCTGAGTCCAGTGCCGGAATTGACGTGCTTTCCAAGCAACTTGACCTCGAACTACGACCGAGTACTCTGAAATCGCCACCTTGTACTTGCCTCTCGCCCATCTTTTCCAATATGCCATCTCAGATATATGTTCTACTGGGCGTTGCTGACGAAAACGCTACTCTTGATGGATATGGATGGCCCATTGCCGAGTCCCTAGTTTCCCTTGATGCCGCTGTTCAAGCTACCACGTGTAATGGATCGTCTTCACCCGTCCTGATTACCTGTTTCCAAGAGGAGGCTCTTCGTGCGGTTGCTGCCCGCCCCGGAACAATCATAGGTGACCTGGAGTCGGGCCTTCAGCTATCCTACTCAAAGGGCATCAATGTACAGACCTGCAAGTCTGAATGCCTGGCAGCAGAAGCTACGTTTTTTATTCGCTCCGGTGGAGTCGCCGCCGTTGAGGAAGGGGAGACTCTAGTCGTGATTCTTTGCGGGCACGGAGATTCCAATGGAGCATTCTCTGCCGGACGAGACTTGTTAACAAAGAAAGCCCTCGAAGCGACCATTTATCGGTGCAAAGGAAAGGTCGTGGTCATATACACCGCTTCAATAAACTGTGCTCACTGGGT
The DNA here is from genome assembly GCA_902506015.1 of Armillaria ostoyae. Classification (NCBI taxonomy): domain Eukaryota; kingdom Fungi; phylum Basidiomycota; class Agaricomycetes; order Agaricales; family Physalacriaceae; genus Armillaria; species Armillaria ostoyae. The sequence goes on from LR732083.1 coordinate 2,367,370, forward strand.
CAGTGAAGAATGGGAACTGGTTGCTGCGGTCGAAGAATCCGAATCTGGACTTTACTATCGAGATAGCGATGCCCTGCCATACCACGACTCGGAATGGCGCTTTGTGGACGAGTTGGTTACCAAAATGAATGCCTTCCGTCTTACCTCGAATCGTCCTCTTCTGCAGAGTGGAATATTTCCGATCAGTGCCAAGCCCGAGGAGGAACCAGAAGACACACCATGGACCGCTAGTGACAATGAGGAGATGTTCCAGCTGTCGACCGCCATCCAACGGCAGTCGCTCAGGCCTGTTGCCCCAAACGTTCACATTCTGCTATTCTCGCTCTGGTATCTGGCCGGCGGTGACAAGCGCGAATTTCTACGCTCCATAAAACACAAGGAACCACTTGTTTCTCTTCGAAAGCATGAGGCCTTGCGCGAGCGTGCCCGAGGTATCGCCCAGATGATGGAATGGGACACCAGTATTGATCCTCTGATGGTCGACGGTCCCTTCAACAGGGCTCTAATCCGGGAAGCTTGTGAGATGGGTGGGTGCGACGTTAATGTCGTTACATTCAAGGACGAATGGCAGGAACCTGCCCACTGGCTGGCGAGGTTGTGGAAAGCCGCTGGAGGGATGCCAGTCGACAAACAGAAATGGGAGCAGGCAGTGGCTACTACGAATTATATAATTAATTAATTAATTTGTGCGCACGGACCCTTATTTTAAACTCCGATTTAAAATATGTGCACGGTTTGAGCAACGTCGTCGTAATTCCTCTATTGCGGACACAAGTGAGCGCGGTTCAGCACGGTTGAGCTCAAGAGTGACGCCAGCCTTGCCGCCTTGTGAACGTGATCCCAAGAGGTCTGTGCTTCACTATGCTCGACCTCTCTTCCTCGCAGGCTCTGATCAGCCGTCTTCTCGTCTCTGTTTCTCTCTCAGTTCTTTTCTCTGAAAGATGTCCTGGTCTTCTTCGTACCCTCCTCCGTCCCGTCGTTCTCGTTCTCGCTCGCCAGCGCGCCCCGACTACCAGTCCGAACAGCAGCGCCTGGAGGACCTAGATGTTTGGAACGCCGACGAGAGGGAGCAAGTGTTGGGTCTCAACAGAGGGTACGATCATGGTCGTCGTGGAAGGGGTCGCAGCCCACCCCCGGATGGAGGTCAGTCTTCCCTTATTTTCCATTTAATCGTACTAAACTAAATTGAAGCAGGCAGCAGGAAAAGACGACGGTCCATGTCTCCATACGAACGGGACAGATACGAACCTCGCCCTAGATACGGCGACGACTATGGTTTGATTCAACGCTCTTATCTTTTTTCAGTTTTAACCTTGATTTATTTTTCTCCAGATCCTTACTTTCGCGGACATTCACCCCCGAGACGCGGTCACCCACCAAGACGAGCCCCTCCGGATCCGCATACTTTCGATTATCCGGCATCGTTAAAACAATACGCTGACTGGTTCCGGTACTTTTTCCCTCAAAAGGCCATCGACGAAGACAACGCTGACAAGGCTGCTGAGCAAGAAGCTGGTGATGGTTCCAAACCCCGAAACGGCATTAAAAGTCATTGGGAGCAGTACAAAAAGGACTTTTCGTCGAATCAAGTTAGTCTTGTAGCCGGGTTCTTCTGGCATGTACCGTATCTAAACGTCCCTTTCTATCTAGCTGAAGACGATGTTCGAACACCACCGGAAGTCGCCATGGTTTGCTGAGAAGTATGACCCGTCCCCTCCATACCAGATGCTGCGTTGCAGGATTAGGAAAGAGGGCTGGCGAGGTCGTCTTGTGACATTCTTACATGAATTGGAATCGGGAAAGTTCGACTCTGATCTCAATGAGAGCGAGCCCAAGTCACCGGTGAAGGATGTCCCGGCCAATGGAGAACCCAAGGATTCAAATGGCGCTACTGAGAGCAAGGCTGACGACGAACTACAGACCAACCCTGACGTTGACTTCGACCCATTTTTGGATCTTGATCTCTCACGGGACCTCAATGGAAAATCTGATAACAAGCGATCGAACAAGCGAGACTGGGACCGTGGTGAAGAAATCGCCGTACGTCCTGAGGGCAACCAGATTATGATACGGACTATTCCACCGGACATCGGGCGCATCAAACTTGAAGAAGTATACGCAATTCTGCCCAAACGCTTTCGGATTTTCTGACGCATCCATATAGGCTTGTCGTAAAATTCCAGGTTTTGTCTATCTCGCGTTAGGTGATCCCATGCAGAAGCGCAACTACTACCGTGCTGGCTGGGTTCGTTTTCAGGAAGACGCCGATATGGTCTTAGCCATGACCGAGCTGTCGGAAAGAAAGGTATCTTTCAGTTACATGGTTCGAGACGTGCTCTCAAAGCTCATGTTCACGGTAGATCGAAGGTTTCAAGTTACATGTCACGCACAACATGCGGCCGTTTTTGAATCGTGTCCGATATGCACCCGAAATCGCTAGCAAACCTGATAGACTTGAAAAGGACCTTAATAACGCAAAAACTTTGGCTGCCCTTCTCGAGGAGGAAGCTTATAAGCTACGACACATGAAGATTAAGCTCGAGGATACTCTGAAAGTTGATGGTGACTCAGCAACTCAAGATCAAGCCGATGCAGTGGACGCGGCCCAGGATCCTACGGATGATGACGAAGACGAGCCAATGGAACGAGGTAGTGATGCAGTTGAGCGGCGCATTGAAAAAATCATGTCCGACTTACGTGAGCAAAATCTCTACGATTCAAATGACGAAACGCTTTGGGCTGCAAAAAAGGTAGGTGGAATTCTGTAGTCAAAAGTTTATGCGCTCAACTTTGTTCGCCAGACTCAAGTTTCGTTGGATCTTTATATTGAGTATCTGCGAGCAGCGTTCCTCACTTGCTACTACTGTTGTGTTGTTAGCGATCACCTTGAGGCATTGCATCGTAAGTGTGTCAAGCATGTAAGGAAGCCCTTGCCAAATGGGCAATTTGAGGAGATGGTTAGGGCAGCAGAAGCGGAAAAGGCAGAGAAAGAATCTAAGATGCAAGAGGAGGAGTCATTTGGTAAAGGTGGACAAGATGAGAAAAAGCCGAAGACAAAGAAGGACGACCGATGGAAGCGAAATGGTGAGCACGGCGTCTATCTTACCAGTATAGGGTTTAAAAATAGTCGTTCATTTAGACGAGCGTTGGTTGGATTGGTTGGATTCCAAAGTCGCACTTCTCATCAATCGGGACGGCGTCGATATTCGCGAATATGGCGGAAAGAGCTATGATGAGTAAGTTGTCGACCGCTTTCCATGCAAGGCAATGTTCCTGAGACGTCATAGGGTATTGGCCAAGGCCGTCGACCCCTTCATCAAACAAGAAGATGAAGGCAAGTTTCGGTGCAGGATGTGTCAAAAGCTATTCAAGGCGACGTCTTTCGTCGAGAAGCACATTGCCAATAAGCATCCCGAGTCCATCAAGGAAGTCGAGGATGTAAGTGGCGCTCTCACTCCTGTTCACCCGAAATTCACGATTGCCTTTGCTCAACAGGTGCCCTACTTCAACAACTTCGTCCTGGATCCATACCATATCCAGCCTTTTACCCATCCACCGGTCCAGATGGGTCATACCAACCAGATGGCACCTCCGCAAGCGTACGGTATCCAGGGCCCTTTACATGGTGGCGGTCCTCAGTACCACCAAGGCCAAGGCCTTCCTCTCCCTCTGGGTGCTTGGGGCACAGACTTGTACTTTTCTGGAATGGGGGGAGTATACCCTCTTCCACCGCCGCGTCGTGAGGACTCTGCTGGACGTCGGCTTAGTGATCGCATTGGGGGCGGTTTAGGAATGATGGAGGGATCTGTCATCCCAGCTGGTGCTGGTCTCCCGCCTAAGCCCATGTCTGCATTGGATACTCCCCTCAGCAGCGGTAATAACGCTCGAAGAGGAGGCAGGAGTGGTGTTGCGCCAGCAACTGGGCCACCTCCCCCTCCCCCTCCTGATGCGAAGGAGGACCCCCGAGCCGCAGCTGGCAAGAGGGTCAGCTATCACGACATGGATTTGGTTGCGGAGGTACGTGATCCTTTATTGTTGTTGGTTCCATTCGTGATAGCTTTTGTCGTAGGGCGATGTGGAATTATCGTATTAGATTAGTTATTGGTTATATGCTCCTGGAAGGATAAAAGCAATACGGTTTCTTGTTGTCGCAATCTGTTCTACTAATTTGTACTTGTTGATGATTGAAATCAAACAGCCTTTCTCAATGCTGCGTTTAGTGAGTATAAACTGGAAGAATAGTCATTTAAGCGCCTTACAAATGCATGCTTACGACTGAAATGGTAGTTGGCGGTAATCTACTCATTACCACCGTGGCCTGCCACCGCCGTCTGCCGGCAACCTGATACTCTGCTGATCGTCTCTTCTTCATACCACCATCACCATTGCAACTTTTCTTCCCTATCCCCGTCGTCGGCGCAGGCCACCGTCGCACTGGCCATGTCCGTGAACGGGTTCCCTGCACTTCGCGTCAATGGCACTGGACCGACCCTCGTCCAGGATCCAAGCATTTCAGACCTACCCATGTTACCAGCTGACTTTGACTTCAATGGTCCTGACAGTCCCGTCCATGTTCCCCGGAGGACCTCTCAGCTGGATGAAGAATATGAATGGGCAGAAGAGCAAGCTGAGAAGTTGGACTTCGTTGAAGATCAGTCGAGTACTCCTACTCGTCGCCAGTTTTCAAAGTCCACATCGCTTTTGAAGTTGCCATTAGCTCAACCCCGTCTGCCGCGCGCTCTCACCATGCCATTACCGTCGCAGCTTGGGAATCTTCAGAATCCCCATCGTACAGAGCCTGGTTCGCCTCAACCGCTGCGGGCAGATACTCTGCCACCAGAACTCGTTCAGTTTCATGAGTTGTCATTGGAGCTAGCGGACATGGTGCAGACCGTCATTCAGACAATGCTTCAAATTTCGCCGTCACAGGTGCTGGACCCATCCAAGGAGCAGTTTTCTAGTTGTTCTGTCGCAGTTCCTACGCCGTCTCTCTCGTCCATGTTCACTGCTATGCGGAACCTCAATTACATCTCTGCGAACATGGCGAGCATTTTTTCTCAGGCCTCAAAACTTGAGAGTGCAGGAGGAGATGTGCTTCCGTTTCTGGCTTTGGGCGGCGAGGCTACCTTTGATGTAGGGGAGCTATTGCAAAGTGTGGGTGATGCTTTGGGAGGGGCGGCCGCACAGGTCGGGACGGAACTGGTCATCTTTCATGGAGACGTGGGTTTCAAGCACGTATACGTGAAAGGAAACGAAAGCGGCCTTTCCTACGTTCTAACTCATGTACGTCAATTCCTTTTACCGCAATTTCCTTGTCTTGCTAACCTTATTACTAGATCGTTCGCCAGGTCTTGGCCACAGGGAAACATGGCGACACCGTCGAGCTGGGGCTCTACGTTGTCTCAGGTGCTGCCAAACCCCCGGCCGTCGATCCACGATCCTCTGTCGATGTCCTTACGGCACCCGAGGATTCGGATGGCCCATTGCGATGCAAGATAAGCATCACGCACAAATTTACTCCCCTGGATCCATTACAAGATGATAGTGCCGTAACCGCTCGACTACCCCCTGATTTCTCAACGACCCTTCTCGAACGACTGTTGAACAAAGTCGGAGCGTCCTTCAATCGGACCATTCCCAATCGGACCGTTCCTAATCAAGCGGTCCCACTTTCAAGTTCGGAAGACTTGGCTTGGGAATTCTCGTTCATAGCATCGCAAAGTTCGCCGCCCGCTCCCGATCCCGCTTCCATTCTTATTCATGGTCTGGCTGACCGGCCTGTTCCCTCTGGCGAGCCAACCCTAGCGCAGTTGTCTGCCTTCGCCGAGACACTTCGCGCAAAAAAGGCCATTCTCTATGCGAATGTCAAAGGATACTTTGCTCACTACTTGACGAGTTATCTGACTGAGTGGGGTATGGACGTCAGCCATGCTGCAGATGGTGTTGCGGAAGCTTCGCCAAGTGCAGGTGCTGACTCGTCAACCCCCAACGGCCTATCCTCCCCACTTTCTTTCATATTCATCGATGATGACGTTGAGGTTCTCAGGTCGCGGCTTGTAACATTTCGCGAGGAACAATATCCTTTGAATCCCCCAAAACGCCCTCCCCTATCCCATCGTCGAACCCCATCATCCAACCCTATTACCCGTGGTCATAAAGTCACCAGCTCAATCTCCTCGTCTTCGGTGGTAATAGTGCACTTCACCAGCCTTGGCAATTTTAAACTAGTTCGAGAGCTGATTCAGTCCACCCTTACCCCCTTCTCGCCTGTCCCTGAGATTATCGTGGTGCCCAAACCCGCAGGACCTCGCCGCTTCTTAACAGCTCTACATACTGTCATCACCAAGCCCTTTGTGGACCCCTCTTTCACGCCAATAGCAACGGCACCAAGTACGCCTGGTGTAACTGTGGCGAACGGTCCTCTGGTTCACACTCCGTTGCCTAGCGCTTCGCTGTCTGGGCCAACCAGACCCTCTGGATCGCGATCAAATTCTGAGCGATCAATAAGGTCGTCGAAGGACATTTCCTCTTCGCCACTGGTTAGGTCGACTGGCGAATACTTTCCTGTTGTCAGGTGTGGGACCACATACTCGGGTGGTGTCGTTATCCGTCGGTCGAATGGTGACCCCGAAGGTCTCTATTTCAATCCAAAAGGTTCGAATCCTCCAACTCCGAACACAGCTTCGGACGGGGCAAGGTCTTCGAGGTCGTCTTCGTTTTCCAAGCAGGAAGTTGGTCAAACACTTCTTGGAGTAACTCCCTTGAACGTTTCACAGGCCACAGAGCAACTATCTGCCTTTCCAGTGGCTGCCTCTCGTAACACCCTTGGGTCGCCGACATTTCGTTCTCCGAGAAAATACAGTATCAGTCGTTCTTTAGACAATGCCCCGCAAGCTGTGACGATGCCGCCTGACAACAATGTTGTACCGCCCATCAAGGTTCTCATTGTCGAAGGTAAATTGCTTTCTTTATCAGTCAGCTTTGCGCTTTATGTGACGTATTTCTGTCCAGACAATGACATCAACCAGCGTTTCATTGCCAGGAATCTTAAAAAGATGAAGGTCAAATACGACGCTGTATCTGACGGACGGGCAGCGGTTGAGAAATGGCGTACAGGAGAATTTCATCTTATACTGGTTTGTCGACTCGAAACCCAGTCTTCTTAGGGCTCACTTGCATATCCTTTTCCCACCAGATGGATATTCAGATGCCCATCATGGATGGCATCGAGGCTACCAAACAGATCCGCAGAGAAGAAAAATGGAGGGCCCTGCACGGTTGTTTACATGGTCCTACTGGCGACATGACGCCGCTAGCGCAAACACCAACAGAGACTCCCGCAACAACGCCGTACCCTTCCAGTGTTATCATCGTCGCACTTACGGCCGGTTCGATGGAACGCGATCGTGTAGTTGCGTTAGCGGCCGGTTGTAACGACTTCTTAGTGAAGCCGGTGACCACGGTTTGGCTGAATAACAAGGTCATCGAATGGGGCTCAATCAAAGCATTGCAACGATGGGCTGAGCCTGACCTTCGCAGCTCCCAGGCGGAGCAAGCTCGATCGGTAGCAGAACGGTTGGTCGTACCTGAACATCGAAGGACCCCTTCACCGGGCCAGTCTTCTGCCAGGAAAGCGACGTCGACAGCCCCTCACCCTCCACCACCTCCCTCCCAGCCGATATCTGATCTTCCGACTAGTGCAGCCTTGCGCAGCTCTATAACCTCTTCTACCGCATCTGCTTCGTGCACAGGCGAGCCTTCTCCAACAACATTACATCTTGGAGTGGAAGCACCCATCTCTGGTGCAAGTTCTTCTCCTCTGTCGTCCAGTCACCAGGCTCCTAACGGCAGCGATAGTAATACCGTGAACGGTTAGTTGTTCTGACCCTTCGGTTATATTGTGCTAATACAGTTGCGATTTCACTCCATGTGGTCAATTTGTAGACTCACCGCTTGGGGATGGTTCTGTGAACGGTGGTGATTCCGATGGAATCCACGGTATGTTTTCTGCATTGGGCGCTTTGGAGTCAGTCGCTGACAGGTGGGATTGTAAAAAGGAAATGGTTCATTAGGGACCTCACACTCTGCAAAGAGTGACCCTCCTGTAAAGGAGGCACAAAACGCGGGCGTTCCGCATCCATCTTCTCGATGACGACTTTGGGCAACCTTTGGGCTTATGGTATGGGCTGCATTGCCGTTCATCTGTCCTGTTTATCTAAAGGTTGCCGAGTACATTCGCAACTATTCCTAACTTCTTTTTTCACACGTCTGCCCTTGACCATTCCTTAATCGATATACATGGTCTTTTTTGGTTTTTGACGATATAACGCACGCGGGCTATCTTGGGATTTGTGGTTTATCATTAGGGTTTCTTTTATATGGGGACTTTCCGTGTTTTTGTATCACTTAGCGCATATTCATACACACAAAGATATCCGTTCAAGTTCGGGGCGTGAGAGCAGTGATCAATTCTCACGTGTGGCGCCAAACTCGCTGCCAGCCCCCAAAATCACAGAAACTGCGCTGAAGACTTCGAATGGCGTGCTTCGAAGACTTTGTAGAAGCAAACCAGGCTGAAATGCTCAAGCGGTTCTCACAGAGCGTCGACCCAACCCTGTCGCTACCCGCGAGCCTGCGCCAAAAGCATGCCTGAAGGGTCAATGCTCCAGTGCGAGGTCTAGGCTGGGGGCGAGAGTGGAAAAACCTCCGTAATGATCTAGGAACCGATCTGCATATGCGATAAATACTTCCGCTGGAATTCAACTGGCGCGAAAACTTTCCCACATTGAAACTGGAAGTTTCTCTACCATATGCTCTCTTGCGAATGGGGTGGACTTGGTGCTGGCCTTCGACGCAGGTACTTCCAAGGACGGCAGGCATCCTCCGACAGTGAACAGGACAAATAGGTTAAGACACCGCTGGAAACACGAGGAATCTCGAAGGCTTTTTCCCAATGGGGGGAGAAACATTAAAAGTGTTGTAAACTTAAGAATAGAGTGAAGGTGACTCGATTTTTCGTCCTTGAAAAGCAAAAGTTAGAGTGGCGGCAATGACGGCATCTTTTGAACTCCGACTACCTCCGCGCCCACTTTCTGGAGAATGGAATTTCATGTTGAACTCGTATTTTGCCTTGACTTAATCCTTCGTGGCGCTGCCCGTATACCCTGCATTTCTTTCTTTGCCCATCATGGAGGCGATGGAAATTGCCATCCAGGATCCTCAACGAAAGACCGACATTCGGCAACTACTGAATCCCCCACATGAAGGCGCCTCAGCTTACCCCGCACCTGATCTGCAACACCATTACCCAGCGGTCGCGTCGCGTCACCACCACACTCAACAGGTTTACTTTGGTCATGTACCCGCGCCGTACAGCAATCCCAGACCAGACTGGGGCTCTCCATCTTCCATCGACAGCAGAAAGGCAAACGAATCGATTGCTCCATCACAGCAGTATCCTCAACCAGTGATGAATGGCGACGACCGCTTTGGCATACATGCACCACGTACTATACGATCGGCGAGAATGAACGAAGAAGGCGCATATACGCAGAATCCATGGAGCACTGGCAGCCAGAATGGTGGCAGCGAGCAGTATGCAATGTACTCTGCCGAGCGGACACGTCTGTCTTGTTATATTTCCTCCCTTTACGCCTTAATATTGACCTCAACATTTTTATACAGCGCTGGCGAGCGATTTTCCCGCACAAAGTTAGTTGCCACCTTATGAAAGGCACGCGTTCGGTGCTTACTCGCGAGTCAGATACCGTTGCATATCAGCAACCAGAATATCGTGAACCGGAGCCGCCCGCAGATGTAACTTCTGCCAGTCGGCGTCCACCCAGTTATTCCGAATCTGAATCCTACGAAGCATATCAACCTTGTGCCAGGCCCTCTCTTCGTCAGGCGACCAAACGGTCTATGCCCGAACAACAGCATCACTCGGATTTCTACTATCAACAAGGATATGACATGTCCCATCAAACCTCTTATCAAGTCGATGCCCAGTATGAGCCCTCTACGTCCAACGGAAAACGGACGTCTCCCCATTCGGATGACTCTCTCAGACCCAAAAAACAGAGGAAGCAACGCATTTCAGAACCCGGTCCTCGTGCGTATAAGGAATCTGTTGTGTTTATCATTATTATCTCATCATCTGTAGACCCATCCAAGCGCGGGTACAATGCTAAAAAACGCAGTGAAGCGGCTCAAATGACCGCTCAGAACAGTTAGTCCCCTTATGCATTTGCTCGGCGCTTCAATTTATATTAACTCCCTTAGTGCAACTCGCTTCCTCTCTTTCGTATCAGTCGAACGGAAAAGGAAAAGAGAGGGCTATTGATGGTATGTCTGTTCTCGTGTGAAGCCGTCTCACTGATGTCCCTCACATATACTCAGCCACCGGACATATGTATCTTGTTGAAGATCCGACAAACCAGGCCAGTGGCCAACTTATTCCAGAATTGCAGCTAGCCCGGTGCATGTCAACTCGATACAGGTCGGAGGAGTTCTCTCGCTGCGTTTCATGTACCCGGCGCTGGGCTGGAGATACTTGTCGATTTCAGGGTGTCCGTTACTTTCTCAAGGATGAGAAGGGCAACGTCATGGGTGTGAGCTTCGTCACAATACCACCCGGCACGATGCCTATTATAAAGTATCCTACGACCTGGAATATTCCGCTCTCGGACGAGTATATAAAGATCACCAAGGTATGTTTTGAGATTTTGAAGTATCTCGAAAGCCTTATTGGATTCCAGCGAACTACGGCTCGGGCATTGTTACCCATTCTTAAACAAGAGAGTGATCACATAATAAGGAAGGAGACCGTTTATCGAACTCGGGAAAGTGAGGTCAGGGCGACATGCGGTGTGTTACCTACCTCAAGGCACACTCGTATACTGAATCAATTCATTCAGATACGTGCATGACATCTCTTTTCTGCAATACGTGGATGTGCCGGGTATGCGGACGCGAAGCTTGTGCAGACTGCTTTGCTCAAATTGAAGATCTCACAATGAACCTTCCTGAAGCCACTCATGCGGAGATCGTTGAGCAACAGCAGCGACGGGAGCAACACTCGAACCGAAATCCATTCTTTCTCGCCTGCAATAAACGCCATGAGCACCAGGCCAAGGATTTCCTCCGGGTGACGCGGTTCTGCAAGGAGGAATTGGAGGACGCTATTGCTGCAATGGAACTTGTCAATATGGAGGCCGACAGGGAGTCAAATGGTTGCGACGCACCCAAGTTGACTTCATCAGCTTCGGGTTCCAGCGCAGACATCGGCGGGGTTCGAACACTACCTGAAGTCAAATCACTACCCCAGCAGACAGTCAAATATTCCACCAACTATTCGCATCATCAAGATCAAGATCTCTCCCACGCACTCATACCCAAGCCGATAATCATGCCCGCTGCCCCTGGACCGCAATTGTATCCAAATGACCACAACCCGACAAATATACCAGACATGGTCCCTTTCCATCCAATTCAGCGCCTAAAGTATGAGGAGGTCACGGCTAATGTCTTTCACACACATTTGACGAACGGTCAGCCGCTCTTGATCAATGGCATGCTAGACAAACTGAAGATATCCTGGTCCCCGGAGTACTTTATCCAGCACCACGGAGATGAAGGGTGTTTGATTGTGGAATGTCAGACTGACGTGCTTAAACGGGTCACTGTTGGACGATACTTCGGAGAATTTGGTCGGTATGAAGATCGAAAGGAATGCTGGAAGCTGAAGGATTGGCCACCGTCTTCAGATTTTCAGTCTGTGTTCCCGGAGCTCTACGAGGATTTCTGTCAGGCAGTTCCTATGCCCAACTACATACGACGGGACGGGGTGATGAATATTTCGTCACATTTTCCTTCAAACACGGTTTCGCCCGACTTGGGTATGACTTCTTTTCTTCTCAGTCGTATCGTGCCATGTAATAATCCTTCTCCCAGGACCGAAGATGTATAATGCGATGGCATCGAATCAGCAAGAAGGGAGTAAGGGCTCCACACGATTGCATATGGATATGGCGGACGCGTTGAATATCATGACCTATTCATGTGCCGGACCTGATGGTAGTCCTGGTTGTGCTGCCTGGGATCTGTTCCGGCGTGAGGACAACGATGCGATACGGCAGTTCCTGAAGCAGAAGTTTGGATTCAATGGCCAGGACCCAATCCATAGCCAGCAATTCTATCTCACGGAGGATTTGCGCCTGGAGCTCTGGCAACAATATCACGTACAGAGTTACAGAGTGTATCAGCGACCAGGAGAAGCAATCGTCATACCAGCTGGGTGTGCCCATCAGGTGAATTCCCCCCTTTCGTTAATGCAGGTACGCCTTTACTCATGGGCCTTTCCACAGGTGTGCAACCTGGCAGATTGTGTCAAGGTGGCAATCGACTATGTGAGCCCGGAAAACATCAATCGTTGTGAGCAGTTGACGCGCGAGTTCCGTGAACAGAACCACAATAAACAGTGGAAGGAGGATGTACTTCAGCTGGGATCGATGCTATGGTTTGCATGGCAGTCTTGCTGTCGGCAGGAGAGGGCACATCGAGAGGCGACGCCGTCTGCGTGAGATGTCATGTACACTATTTTATTTTGCTGTCCTGGTTCTGTTTGTCCGATTCGCTGTAGCATACTGTTATTCTATGACTGGAGATATTTGTATTACGGAAAAATGTGACAACCTATAGTTGGACGGATATAATTATTTATTCCCCTTATTCTTAGCGGTCATGGCACCCAAGACCTGTGCGCTGTGCAAAACGATCCGGGCGATGCTGAAGCGTCCCAAGACTGGACAGCAGATCTGCAAAGAATGTTTTTTCTATGTTTTCGAGACGGAAGTGCATAATACAATAATCGAATCGAAGTTGTTTCAGCGTGGAGACAGGGTTGCGATTGGGGCGTCTGGGGGAAAAGGTACGATTCCTTGGCCCGTCGTACATCGCGACGCTCATTCTTGTAGACTCCACCGTCCTGGCGTATGTCATGAAGACGCTGAACGAACGATACGATTACGGCCTCGATTTGTTTCTCTTGTCTATAGACGAAGGAATAACAGGCTATCGGGATGACTCACTCGAGGTGCGTCTTGCCATTACCAGGGAAAACATTCTAAGCCGCTACCTCAGACAGTGAAACGGAACCAAGAGCAATACGATATGCCCCTCAAGATCCTGTCCTACGACGAGCTCTATGGGTGGACCATGGACGCCATCGTAGCAGAGGTGGGCCGGAAGAACAACTGCACCTTTTGTGGTGTTTTCCGCAGACAGGCGTTGGACCGAGGCGCTGCTATGCTCAACGTCGACCACATCGTTACGGGCCATAATGCAGATGATATCGCGGAGACGGTCCTAATGAATAGTGAGGATCCCTTGGTATTGTGTTGGTCGGAGAGCTGATGCGTCGCAGTAATGCGAGGGGATATCGCGCGGCTCGGACGGTGTACTTTGATCTGTACTCAAGGGGAGGACACTATACGACGGTCAAAGCCTTTCAAGTATACCTACGAGAAGGAAATTGTCATGTATGTGGTGTCGCCCAGCTGTGCTTTCCTTTCCTTTCCTTTCAATCTCATGCTGTCTTTAGGTATGCTTACTTTAAAAAACTGGACTACTTCTCAACAGAGTGCATATACTCTCCTGATGCGTATCGGGGTCATGCACGGACCTTCCTGAAAGACCTCGAAGCAGCCCGGCCGAGCGCTATTATAGACATCATCCATTCTGGCGAGGCATTCGAGGTGAGCGAGGAAGTTAAGGCAACACAGAAGTTGCAACGTTGGTGACCCCTTCTAAATAACACCCGAACTTTCATTAACTTCTTGCCGTACCCAGAGACATGCAAGAGATGCGGGTACATGTCAAGCAACGAGCTATGCAAGGCATGCACCCTTCTGGAGGGGTTGGAGCGTGGAATGGCTAGTTCTGGCATCGTCAGTTAGCTGTATTGTCGTGTTTATGAATCGCATGCTAATCGATTGCAATCCACAGACGGAGCGCGCAAGGAAGAGATTAGAGGCCGAAGGCCCGGCTCCTGATAATCTTCGTACTATCTCTTTCTTCAAACCGCCATCCGGGAACCCGACTGTCGCGATAGAAGTGCCTTCATAGCAAGATATTCACCGTTCGGTCTCCATTTGTATTGATATTGCACGCATAGACATCTGTGTAATCATTTATTCACTGCTGGGGCCACTAATGTTATGTATTAATACTTAGTAGACGTTGCTTGTATTACATGTCCGTAAATATGAGCCAAATAAAATAACTATACGTCCTTACAGGCAATCCGAAAACAAATCCATGGCCAGACTCTTAGTCCACCACTTTTACCACAATCGTGCCGCCATCCTCCAGTGGGCCGCCTTCGACAAATACCGAGGGCGTGTTCTCAAATGAGACGATTCTCTCATCCCCACCTACTCTTGGCCTTATCCCCTCCTTCAGCGCTAAGCGCAGAACGGCACCAATGCTTTCCCGAATGTCGTCTCCATCCCAATCGACATCCTGCGCGACGCTAACCCACGCATATCCAACCTTCCCACTGTTCCTGCCCTCGTCCTTATGACTGTTCTTCAAAGACCGAATCCCAGCTTTAAAGTGATCCCCAGCACTTGGTATCGGTCGTTCTGGAACATCACCAACAAGAGTCGTGAACTGTCCCTTGCTACGCGGAGACCGCTTCCTCATGCTACCAAACGCCCCCTTCTTGGCGGGACTATTCTGCACGGACCCAACACCACTGAGGAGCCGTTCAGACACCTCCCAAATTGCCTTGCCGCCTACCGTGTCAAGCACCGCGTCGAACGCGTCGCCATCGACCACAAGTCGTTCGATGACCCGTACCACAGCACCTCGTCTGCCTTCCTCGCCCAGCGAACCGACGTCACCATCATCAAATACGACCTCTTCGCCACCCCAAGATCTCACCCGATCCTCCACTTGCTTCATATAGTCAGCCTCTTCCTCGGGATCGGAAAATGAAGGCATGGAAGCATGTACGGAGACGCGCCATCCTTTTCTTACTAACATCTGCACCGCTATCGCACCAATGCCGTCGTGTCCCCGAAGTACCAGTGCTCGTCTTCTGGGTCCATTTTCATGGACATTTGGAGATCGTGGGGTCACGTCTAGTCTTTCTAGCGGGTCTTGGGCAGTCGCCGACGGAGTTAAAGTCGCCGACGAAAAAGCTGCTACAAATGTGCGTACTGCGCGATAAGCAGCTACACCGCACAAGGGTAACAAAGCAAGCTCGCTGGGCGACAGATAACCCGCTTCGTGGGAAACAGAACCAAGTGATTGGCCTGATACTACGGAACGTGACGATAATGAGTCTCTAGAATCAGGCGCGAAGGATGAGCGAGGGACGCTATCGCCAAAGGAGCGATCGTCGTCACCCAAAGAGGTTGGATGATTCATGCGTGGGTGAGGGACTTTGTAAATCCGATGGCGGTCCACAATAACGAATTCCTGCAGGGCGCCACACTACGAACGTCATTACGTTGGTATCTCAAGAGGGACAATCGAGTTAAACAAAACGCACCTTTCTCACATCCAAGAGGCCAATCACCCAATCGCCCTTCTTCGCCACTTCCTCCTTCACCTCCCAGCCACTTTCTAATACCCGCCCCACGAAGCTGCGCCCAGGGACAAAGCCTACACCCACCGATGACTCGGACCCTCTCCAACGGTCATCGACACCATCTTCGCTCCGACCTCGTTGATGACTGGGCGTTCTTGTGAGCCTAGCCCGCAAACTAACGCTTCTCATCAAGCTTGGCCGCTCTTGTCCAGTCATGCTACCACTTCTACTCATGCTGGAGCTGCTCTTCGACGCCTTAATGCCATCTTCGCTCCCTACTAGCCGGGCATCGATTGCATCGATACCCACACTCCAGACCTGCACCAAGACACTGCCGCTAGGTACATACGTTGGCGGAGCCCGGTAGCTCGTGAATCCTAGTGCGGCATCGGTAGATCTCTGCTTCCCCCTCCCCCGAGAAGCGACAGATTCTTTTCGCCCTAGTATACCTTTGAATCCTTTGGTTCCGCTGAGACCCCGGACAACCTCAACACTAGCCATAGTCGTCTGTGCTATACCGCTTTTTGTCAAGTCGACCTTGCCATCGCCTGCTCCGATAGCACCGAACATCGAAGTCCTGTTCCCACTTCCGCTTCCGCTGGCGAACGGTGGTGGAGGTGCACGAGGAAGCGTAAGCGATGTGAACCCCGGGGTTCCATGGGATGGTATAGACGACATATGTGAAGTAGAGATGGATTCAGGGAGACCGGAAGAGCTGGTTGCTGGCTCCAGCTGGCCATCTACTGATGCGTGGCGTTGATGACTTGTCCGCAGTGGAGATTCTCGATATGGAGAAGAACCAGTAGATTCCGACCGCCGCGTTCTAGGACCTGCGCGTCCTCTCCTCGGATGAGAAATAAGGACACTGCTCCGGGGATTTTCAGGCATCTGAACCAGTCTGGATAGCCGGCCGTCTCGATCTTCGTCTTCCTCTAGGAGGGCGGTCATGCTCATCATGATACTGGGCGTGACTTTTGCTGCGTGGGAAATAGAATGGTTGCGAGGTGGTGACGGAGGAATGGAGCGTTCGGAGCGAGACCTGTTGAGATTATTGGGCTTCGTCCGAGGTAAGGGAGTCTTGGTCGACCTGGCTGAGTCTCCTTGCGGCGTGACCAGCCAACGCACGTCCTTTGCCCAGTCTTCATCGGTGTAAGTATAAGAGCGTTTCGCGCGGGAGGTTTTAGAGCGCATCATCCTGCGCGGCGGCTCGTGTCCGGAAACAGAGGTGAATGGTGTCGTAATCCGTGTGGATTCAGACATCGCATTTGATTCGGCAGAAAAGAGGGAGTGTCCGTCAAGTGACGTCGCCACAGTGGACGACAGGGACGTGGTTGATCGCGAAGCTGGCGTTCTCGTTGACGGAACAGCAATCGCAATTTCGGTTTTCACCGGTCGGCTAGCCTTGGCGTTTGCAGGAAGCGGTAGGACAGCAGCTACGACTGATGAGGCCATAGAAGCGTTAGGTGAGGAGTTGGGGGTGTAAAAGACGTCGTGCTCGTCTTCTTCTTCTTCGTCGCTGGTCGTATCGTTGAGCACGACGACTGATGGCTGCTGCGGAGGGGTAACACTTGGAGATGCGTTAAGATTCGTGATGTTATCATTATTAGACTTATGTGTAACTTCTGTTCTCATCACATTCTGGTTGAATTGGATGAAGTCATCGTAACGATAAGGTGGGAGAATAGGTTATGCGGCCGTTTTGCTCACCGTCGATTGTGAGTGGCCAGCACTTCGTTTCCTTTTCCGTTTCTCTTCATCATGATGTTCCTTGCTGTACCTATCTGGGCCTCCGAGTCCACCGCCTTCGGCAAGACGAAGCAGCTGAGCTTTGCTCGAGTAGTAGTGCTTATCCTGTGGAAACGAGTATGTCTGCGATGGTCGGCCAAGAAGGGACTGAACAAGGGTGGGCTTCGTCATTGTCAACGACGACGGCGGTCGACGTCGTGTCAGACAGTGACGGTAAGAGGTGAGGAAACGAGAAACGATGACATCATCAAGGATCTGTCATCGATCACAGCGGACCGGAGAACCGGAGAAACTTGGGAGTATCAAACCTGGGTTTGCTCTAGGTTCCTCAGGAGTCAGGCGGCTCAGATTTTTATTCCAGGTGTCACAACAAGCGGCAGATGGCCAGAAGGGCTCTCTTTTGTTTTCGCTTGGAGATCATGCATTCTAACTGATGGCCTGGCCGCCTGTTCCGATTTCTTTCCCAGTCGGCTACCGGCTTTATTGGGCTCGTATTCAGTGACAAGCAAAAACGTGAACAGACAACAAACCAAGAAGCTTTATTGTACTGCGCTTAATTGCACCTTTACGCCTCTCATTTAGACACCAACATCCAGCGCATTGGCTCGGGGATTCAAGAAGCCTGAAAATTCGCTGTAAGAAGGCGCTTAAGGTGGTATCACCCTAGTTACTTGAAAACCTGATGCGCCAGGTCGGCCGAGGACATCACTAAGGTCGCATGCAAAATCATGCCGTAGGCAGAAATGCGCGTTGATGTGTAATGCTGGAGGTATATCGGCGAGCATTCTACCTATGAAATTGGAGCTTTTCAGTAAGGCATTCTTCTCGCTCAGGTCCCCGATCAAGCAGGGGTCATTGGGAAGAGATTTTGCCTCGCTCGCTAACCGGTCGGTACGTGGCAGGAAAGTCCCGGACTTCGCCTACGATAGCAAGGAACAACACTGATGAACCCAGACCAGACTCGTATAGAACCATGTACTACTCACCGGGAATTTATGCCGGTCACAATCACAGTGCCATTGAACATGTGCTCGCTAGAAGTGCATGCAGCATACATTCACGGAGTAGAGACAAACAGAAATTACGGTCCGGATGATGCACTAAGTATCGTCATTCTCCATGATGATCTTCATCTTCCACGGGCTATCGTCATCCGGCTCTTGATCCGCCCAAGTCAAATCTTCGTCGTCGCCTGGAACTGATTGTCTTGTGCTGAACTGAGCAGGATCATCGGGAACGGTGTCCAGATCAACCTCTTCTTCTTCTGCCTTCATCTTACGCCTCTGTATCTCTGCCTCATCTTCCTATGGGACGGATTCACAATGAGACTGAATACATGAAAACAGCGATGTCCACCTACGATATCAAATTCATTCTCCTTCTCCTCATATTCGACGTTCTCATCCACCTCCTCGAACCCTCCTGCGAACGCGCCCCATCGCTCTGGACTGGGACTATGCCATATCAAGATGTTTCCATGTCTCGTAGTAGATGCCATGCATGATTTGAAAGGATGCCACTACAGAGCAAGTCGAATACGCAACCTGTAAACTCAATGACGAACTCACATGTAGATGAGTAAGCGGCTCCCGCCCGCCGTCCAAGGCGCTTGCAAACTGGCCATCATTGGATATATCCCAGATATAGATTTTATGGGTAGCGGTATCAGCGGCGCCTGTTTCAAAAGTTAGCCCTCTCAAACCAAATACAGGGCATATGCCTACCTCCTGCAAGCCATTCGCCATTCGGACTGAACGCCATGGAGTGCCATGCGGTCTTGTTGATAGGGTCGTTGAAACGATGCGTAGGTTCCAGCTCTTGCTCAAGGCACGCTCCTCCATCTTTGCTCGTCGGGTACGTCGGTACATTGAACTGTCGCAAGGTACGATCCGAAGAATTTGTTACTAAACGTCTACACCAATTGAAAAGTCAGGCTGTCAAAAATGCGCGCAGGACACTACCTTCCCGTTTGTGAGAACTCGAGTCCCTTGATGACACCTGCCCCAGATATTTTATGTCGTGCAATCATCTGTGGAAGCTCGGGCTCAACAGGTAAGCATGCATCAGACATGGTGTACGCACTGCTTTTGTTCTCGTATTGAACACCAAAATGGTTCCCGCTGACGTACCGACAAAGATATACCTCCCCGAAGGATCGAATCGAGCAACTGTCATATCAGAACTACCTATAGTCAGTAACCGGGAAGGGGGAACCCTAAATTGATACTCACTGCCGGGAATCCTCCTCTCCCTCTTCTTGAACTTCGACCAACTCGACCCGCGAGCGGTGTTCCTTACGAAGATCCACTAGATAGACATCACCCGTATCCATAAGCGCCACGATGATTTTACTGCGACCTTTAACGTTATAATTTTCTCGTGACAGTTATGAACGAACGCTTCAGATACCTATTTCTGGGATGGAACGACGCCGACAACACAGGTGAATCGAATCGGATAGTCTTGTACCGCTGAGGGGGGTCCCAGTCGGCGGCGAGGTCCCAAATAATCACGTTCCAGTCCTTCGACGATGAAAGCAAGAAACGTGAATTTCTTGACCAACTGTGCAAGCGTCAGATGAGGAAAGTGAACACCCAGGTTGCAAACACACACTCTAGATTGGTCACAGCCTTGACGTGTCCATCCAACGTCCGTATCTGAGCTCTTGTCTCGAGGTCCCAAATAGAGACCGACCCATCGTACTTGCCAGCTCCAATATATCTTCCCGAGGGGTCAAAACGTGCGAAGGAAGCAATGGCATAAAACGATGTTTGCACCGCCGTGGGATGAGTGAGGGTATTGAATGGATCTAAACAATAAATGATATACATTTAGCAAAAGAAGACGAAAGTGCTCACTAATCAGTGTTTCGTTCATAGAGAATTGAAGGAAATGGTAGTAAGAGCCAGAAAGAGCGCGTCGCGATCACAAACACTTGGCGGCCGGCAATTTTGAATCTGACCGATACCACTTGGCCTCAATATCTGTATTAGATACAAGCAAATTTCCATATACTCTAAGCAGAAAGCACATCACAACTGTTGCAGCTGTAGAAATTATAGCAAAAAATCTTCCATGGGGGAGAAATAGTGTCCCTCGTCTTGAGCATGGGTCACGTTTTGCCACTAGACTATTTCCCTGTTTAGAAGTCCAATAGTTCAATCCTCAATCCACCGCATTTTTTTCATCTAGCATCGCTGAAAAATATGTTAGGGCTGGCAGCAATGTCAGCCTAAACTGAAATAGCAGCAGTTTCTTTGAGACATATTTCTTTTCATTTTTCAATGCAGCTGACAACAAACAGAGCCATCAATGAGCATCATCAGACATACTCATTTCATGTGATCTGCACTTTCCCACTTTGTCTACACTGGCACAATGCATGCACATAAACATGACATCAGCTTGCATAGAGTGAATTTGGATGGCATTATGACACAACCTGCCTTATCCTAGATTTGTTGATGATGAAAGTGATGCCAACATCTAGCAGATGATATTGGGTTCAGAAATCAGCTGCTGCAAATTGAATTTGTTTTCTGCAGGTTGCAAGATGGTTTGTAACACTTTCACATACACCATCAATGTTAGACAGAGCAGTTTATCTGGAATCCTTCCTATTAAGCAATATTCAGCGTCGAGATGATCATGGTCTTTCCATCAATTTCGGTCACACCTTAATGTGCAAACATGTTCAAATATGTTACACAATCCTTCCAACTTTTCAACCACCTTCATTTCTCATCCAACCTTTACTGATACCTCTCATTGCACCTAGAAGAGCCTTTCTTTCATCTTTTATCTTCTACAAGTGAGTCATCCTGTTATAGCCTCTTCAATGAGATGAGCCTTGTTTCATGTTTTTATTGTTGTTGTTCATCTTGTTCGCTCTTTTTCTCTTAGAGGCAACCTTGCATCTGAGGTGGCCACATTTCCTTGACCTTTTTTGATTTATGGTGAACAGAACCTGCCTGGTTTGCCATGTCTGATCGGTCTACTTGCCAATCTGCTGAATCATGACTATGACTGTTGCGCTTAGCGACACAGTGTCAACAATGGCATAGATTTTTGTTCTAAGTCACTACCCTTCATTTCATGTGGTTCTGGCTTTGTGCTTCTCTTGTATAATGTCATGAAACCTCTGGCGGCTCTACTTGTATCACATCTTGTCATTTCCCAAATCCCAGATGCTGCGATACAATATCCACTTGACTATTATGTGTTACCAACAGACATACTGACTAGTATTTTTTTGTGATTTACAGAAGCCTGCATATGCAGACAGAACCTTCACCCAAAAATTCCACTTTTCTGATGTCACCGTTGGTGGACATAGGGTTGACAATAAATCCAACTCATGCATGTAAGCACACCCCGCTTCATTGTGTTATGATTTTTCTATTTTTTCTATTATTAGATAAGATAAGATCTTATCTGGATCTTATCTTATCTAATCTCGACGCTTAGTCAAGCAACCACGGTCACATACCCACCAACACCGAATCCCGGAGCGCTTCATCACGCATTGACGCACAAACTCCACAAAGACGAGACTGTGCTCCAGCTCCTGTTGCCTTACTCCCCGGAGCTCCGCTATCAAAGGACAGTTACAATAATAGCACGTACAGAAACAGTATATAAGTAGTGTAGCTCTCGCTGTATATTCTCCAGCTTCGAGCTAAAGTTTCAATACACCAAACTTACTCTTCGACTCACTCCTCTGCCCAGACTTTGCGTTTGATCTTTGATTCTCGGTTATCAGACACTTTGACACTCAAGTGGTGACTGTACGAACGCGATACAGCCACTTGTTTAGTCCTGTTTGCTATACCGGAGTTCGGGTCTAACAATTAGCTCGAAGCTTCCTACATTCCCTTTCCTCTCAACGCTCATACGTTGAATCAAACCGAATGCAAATCTCCACCGACTTCTCCACCAGCACTCTTGTTGCTATAGCCATTACAGCGCTTAGCCTCACCTGCGCTCTCACCGCTCTCATCCTCTTCCGCACGTACAAACACGAGATTGAGCAAATCAGCCGCCAACTCGTCGTCTATACACGACACCTCATTTTCCCGACCTACATCGAACGTCCAGGAGGCGTCTTTGTCCCCAATCCACGACTCTACCCCGTCAGGACCCACTCGACCACCCCCTATCACTATGTCGCAGATGCCTACAGAGAGTGGGAAGGACCAGCCACCTACCCCCCACTCTTCGAATCTCAGTCTTCAGGACTATCCTCCTTTACCGACGAGCAAGACGTCGGACAAGAGGGAGGACACGTCCTCAACGAAGAGTACGAAGAAGTCCCTACGATCTCGACTCCCATTCTTCCGGAAGAAATCGAGTACTTCCCTGCCCCACGTCTCTCCATCTCCATCCCCTCCAGCGCCGAGTTCCCCTTCCGAGAACCCGGAATCCCTGTCGTCATCCGTTCAGACACTCCAACCGACGACAGCTATGTTCCACACTCCCCCACAGCGTCCGAAATCATCATCTGGAACAACAATCAGCGAAACGTCCGAGAACGCACCCCAACCCCGCATCCCTACACCAGAGCCTGGTCTCCCAATTCCAGCGACTTCCCAGGAGACTCGGGAACCCGTTCAGTCACCCCCCAGCCCGCTTCCGACTTACGACGAGCTGCTACGGCAAGTCGCGACGCTGCGGCAAGAGAAGAATTGGCGCGACTCATCTCACGCAACCAGGAAATCGAGCGCACTATCGCTCGCGACAGAACCGCCACCCAGTTCTACGAGCGCGCAAGTCGCCCACAACTGGAGGACGAAACAACAACCCAGTATTGGCAGCGACAGAGCGCCACCGCCGCCGAGACCAGCGCCATCAATGAGATCGAAGAGGAGACCTACCGACAGCGTCCTCGCCCCATCACTCCAATCTGGCTCAACCGATACAGGCAGTATCGCTCGCACCAGATGGAGCAGGGACTCCCTGGAGTCTCTATCGCTACATGGATGGAATACCGAGCCCGCGCAGGAGACCGCGACCCCCGAAGAGCTGGGACGCGAGTACAGGAGTATATGGCGTTCCAAGTGAGCGCTTATACCAACAGAAGTGACCTGGATGCATTCGGAGGCGGGTCAGGCATGGACGCGAGCGAGTCCAGCTGAACAGGAGGATATCCTTAATTATAGCGCAGATGTACAGGCCGTATCCCTATTTAATGAACGACACCCTTATGCCCCATACAGAACCCCCGAGCCATACCAATCTAGATTCGTCAAAGAAACCCCCCTATACCCATCACACCCACCAAGACGCCGACGACACCCCGCTTCACCTCAGATTCACCATCGAACCAACTATATGTACTCCGGCCCAGGCCGAGTACAAGCCGGATCAGGAGGAGACGGGGCTGGAGGATCCGGCAAACCGGACATTGACATCATCGACAAACCGGATGATGGATGGGGAGAAGGAAACGAAGGGAAGAAGCCAGAAAAGCCATCCGAGCCATGGACGCCGGGCACTGGTTTCTTCAAAGGCGAAAAACCGCCTGACCCAAAGGACCCCTTCAGCGACAAAGTCGCCCAAGATAAAGAGCGATGGTCTCTTCCAGGAGCCCCCGACAAATTCGACCCTGATACTGAACCCCCAAACCCCATAGGCGCAATGGGGGACGATGCGCCATGGATCGGGTGCAAACCTGATCTGGTCAGAAAGCCCGAACCCTTCAAAGGGGACCCCGATGACATCGATAGGTTCATCACGGACTGCCAAATGTACTTCCAAGTACACAGCGCCTACATGTGGCTCGACCCATACCGAGTAGCCTTCGCCTCCTCCTACTTCGAAGGAAAGGCCAAAGATTGGTGGACCCTGCAGCTAGAAGACCTCTATAGCCCTAGCCGAGGAAAGTATCGATTTCCCTCCTGGTACGCCTTCAAAAGTGCTATCACAACCAAGTTCAGCGACCCAGGCGTCGAAGAGAAACATAAGGTCGCCATGTACGCTCTCCGCATGACGGGAACTATGACCGCCACCGAGTATCTCCAAGAGCTCGAAAAACTCGCTAAGAAAGCAAAGCTACGACACGATACCGACGATCGTGGCCATATGGTTACGGCACTACGACAAGGAGTCCCCGCCTCCTACACCAACATGATCGCCAATATCGGAACTAATATCCCGGTAGGATACGAACAGTGGGGACGGCGCCTTATCATCATGAATGAAGAAAGGCAAAGGAAAGCGGCGCTCGATCTCGTCGGCAGAATGTACGCACCTCGACCACCTCTACCACAGAACGCCGGAACGCCCAAGGGGGCATCCGGCGCGACAACTTCCTCGGCACCCAAAAAGACTACCACCGGTACCACCTATGGCGGTAGGGGCCAGCCGATGGACATTGACGCCATCAAGAGTGGGAACTGTTTCCGCTGCGGGGAGAAAGGACATATTAGCAAGAATTGCCCGCTACAGTCATGGAACAAAGGAAAGAAGCAGGAGGTCAGAGCCTCGACGACCGAACCCTCCACAGGTTCCAAGATCGAAGAGGTAAAAGACGCCGCCGGGAAGTAAGTGATTCTACTTACTCGGCGAAAGGAGGAACTGGTACGCATTCTAGTCATAGTGGACGGACTTATACTTTACCTGTAGTTAATATACCGCACCCGCCGCATTCAATACTATTCGCTGAAAGACGTTCAAACCAGTCCTGCAAGGAATCACACAATAGGTATGCCATACTAACCACAGATGACAATACCCATCTCTCAAGTGTCTCAGACGACGAGGCTCCAACGGGGGCAGAGAGCCCCAACACCAAGAACGACCAATCGACGCTTCGCAACTTTGGAGCAAAGCGTCATACGAGTAGTCTACACGGGGAAACCCAACCGACGAAAGTACTTGACGAAAAGTCACCTACCATCGTGACACCCATCGACACTGCGAGCCAGCCCCGCAGGACGGATGGGACATGGGCCAAGCTGAAACACGCCCCCTGTGAAGTCTCTTCCGACGAGCAAGCGGCTCCGACCGAAAGGTCACCCATCGCAACAATCGACGATGAGTCTCGATTGGATGGTGCTCGGGAGAATACCGCAAGGAGCCCCACGGACACAAAGGCCATACCTCGGGAAGTTGCTAGCGCCCAGGCGATAAAAAGGGGGCATTCGGTAGTTATGATCGAAGTACCTGATCAAGATGACGATACCTCATTTATACTACAGCAGAACAAGGTTACTGCAACCGATGCAGGCGCATGCGGGCCATCCCCGAAGCGAAAAAGTCCTCTTATGGAAAAAGAGGCAGAACGCCCTATTGGCAACGATACTTCGGTATCAGAGGGTCGGGAGGCAGCGAAGCACGCGCCCCCGACGGTAACACCACAGGAATGGTTGAAACCCTTCGAGACCGAGTGGACTTGGAGGGCTATCAAAGACGCCAAAGATGAGTCCAGTGCTCGAGCCATACTGCTCAACTGGATTCATAAGACCAGAGCGGAGGAAGTTGTAGACAACCTTCTCGAAGGTCTTCGTTCGTCAGAACGCTTTCGTGCCCTTGAATGGCTTGACGAGCTTCGCAAACCCAAACGATACCTTATTCGCGCACAAAATTCCCCGCAGAGCCTCCTCATCCCCGTCGAACTTGAAACCCTAGAACGCCCAATAACTATTCAAGCTAAAGCACTCCTTGACAGCGGCTGCACTGGCAGTTCCATTCATCATGACGTTGTCAAAAAATACGGAATCCCAGTCCAAAAAACAGCCAGCCCTATCCCTGTTTACAATGCTGATGGATCTCGCAACAAGGCGGGAGAAATCACGACATACGCCGAACTCCGTCTCAAAATCGGAGGACATAGTGAGAGAATTGACCTCGCCGTTACCAACCTCGGCTCGAAGGAAATCTTTCTAGGGCATGACTGGCTAGTACGCCATAACCCAAGTATCAACTGGGCTACTGGAAGCGTGACCTTCACCCGTTGCCAATGTGCGGGAAACCGTTTCGTACTTCCGGATGCAGACCCCGATGATGATTGGGAGCTAGAAGAAGGAGAGACCATACTAGCCGTCGATTTTGAAGAAGCCATTGAAATCCGCGCAGTTCATAAAGCCAATGAACTTGCTGCTAAAGCCAACGAAGGGAAGGAAAAGAAAACCTTTGAACAAATGGTCCCCGAGTCATATCGCGACTTTAAAGACCTATTTACAAAAGAAAACTTCGACGATCTTCCCGTTCGGAAACCATGGGACCACGCAATAGAACTCGTTCCAAATGCCAAAAACACGTTAGACTGCAAGGTCTACCCCTTGAACCCTATCGAGCAAAAGGAGCTCGACAAGTTTCTCGACGAAAACCTGGCGTCAGGACGAATCAAACCATCCAAATCCCCCATGGCCTCTCCGTTCTTCTTTGTCAAAAAGAAGGATGGAACCCTACGTCCCGTCCAGGACTATCGCAAACTCAATGAAATGACGATAAAAAATCGATATCCCTTACCACTCATTTCTGAACTAATGGACAAACTCGGAGGCGCTAAATATTTCACCAAGCTTGATGTACGCTGGGGATACAACAATGTACGCATCAAAAAGGATGACGAATGGAAAGCCGCATTTAGGACAAATCGCGGACTCTTTGAACCCACTGTTATGTTTTTCGGGCTCACTAACTCACCCGCTACATTCCAATGGATGATGAACGACATCTTCAAGGATCTTATTGCAACTGGCAAAGTCACCGTATACCTTGACGATATCCTAATCTTCTCAAAAACTTTAGAAGAACATCGGAGGATCACTCGTCGCGTCTTAGAGTTGTTAAGGAAACACAAATTATTCCTGAAAGCCGAAAAATGCGAGTTCGAGGTACTAGAGACAGAGTACCTCGGAGTGATAATCAGCGAAGGTTCCATTCGCATGGACCCCGTTAAGCTTGCAGGCATTGCAGAATGGCCAGTTCCAACAAAAAAGAAAGAACTACAATCGTTCTTAGGCTTCGCCAACTTCTACCGCCGCTTCATAAAAGGATACAGCGACATAGTACGCCCAATGACGCGCCTCACCGGCAAGGAAGTTTGGACTTGGGGAACGGCTCAACAACTTGCGTTCCAACAATTAAAAAACCGGTTCGCAATCGACGTCATTCTTCGCATCCCAACAGCAAGAGGGCAATTTCGTGTAGAAGCAGATGCAAGTGAAGGCGCAATTGGCGCTGTATTATCTCAGGAACAGGACGGAAAGTGGAGGCCCGTGGCCTTCTTATCAAAAGCCTTAAACATCACCGAGCGCAATTACGAGATATACGACAAAGAACTACTCGCAATTATGCTTGCCCTAGACGAATGGCGACACTACCTTATGGGTGCCGCTGTAGACTTTGAGATCTGGACAGATCATCAAAATCTACAATATTTCCGCAAACCTCAGAAACTCAATCGTCGACAAGCGCGATGGGTGACCGAACTCGCAGAATATCATTTCACTCTTCATCATAAGCCAGGCGCCTCCAACAAAAAGGCAGACCTCCTTAGTAGAAGAGCAGATCATCCGCAAGGCCAAGATGACAATAACGAAATCACCGTTCTATCCCCCGAACATTTCCGAACCATGATTATGCCCACGAACGACGAAACCCATGAGCGCATCAAAAGCGCCACACGTTCTCATCAAAAGTGGGATCAAGGAATTGCAAACTCGCTCAATCATGAGAAAGGCATCAAGGAAAGGGATGGTCTCTTATATTACGACCAAAGGATCTACGTTCCCCGCGACACCGCCGCTCGAGGCGAGGTCATATCGCGTTGTCACGACCACATAACGGCGGGACATCCAGGCATTGAAAAAACAAAGGAATTAGTCCTTCGCGACTATTGGTGGCCCAAACTCAAGAAGGACGTAGAAACTTACGTCCGAGGATGCGAAACCTGCGCAAGAACCAAAGCCAGTACCCAAGCTCGACGAGCCCCGCTCCATCCAAACGAAATCCCATCAGAGCCATGGACGCATATCTCGGTAGACATGATCACTGGCCTCGTCCCATGCAAAGGGCTAGATGCCATACTAGTCATCGTAGACCGCTTTTCCAAAGCCATAATACCAATCGCTTGCAAAACAACGCTCTCATCCGAAGGATGGGCCAAAATCTTGCGCGATGAAGTCTATGCCAAATACGGAATGCCGGTGACAGTCATATCCGATAGAGGACCCCAATTTGTATCCAAGTTCTTACAAGACTTGTACAAAATGCTCGACATCAAAGGAAACGCGTCCACAGCTTATCATCCACAAACGGATGGACAGACAGAACGTGTCAATCAAGAAATTGAGAAGTATCTTAGGATCTTCATTAACGTTCGACAAACCGATTGGCCTGAATGGCTACCCTTAGCAGCATTTCAACATAACAATAGGATACACTCCGCCACCGGTAAAAGCCCATTCTTTGTCAACTTTGGAAGAAACCCACGTATTGCTCCCGACACTCACACTCATGCCGCGCTTCGCACACCAGCGTCTGAAGAATTCAAAGCCACGATGAAACTTATTCACGATGAGACAAAAGCCGCTCTCACTAAAGCGGCAGAACAAATGAAAACCCAATACGACAAAAAGAAGAAGGCCGCCATCACATACCAGCCTGGAGACAAGGTCTGGCTCGACACTACCAATCTCCATCTCGCTCGACCAAAGAAAAAGCTCGACGACAAACGCGTCGGACCCTTCACTATTCTAGAAAAGCGCGGCCTCTCAGCCTACAAGCTCAAGCTACCGCTTGCCTGGAAAATCTACCCAGTCTTTAATGAAACCCTCCTAACGCCATACATAGCGCCTACGTTCTCAAATCAACAACAAGACCCACCACCTCCACCAGACATCATCAACGACGAACCCGAATACGAGGTTGAAGCCATAATAAACCACAAAACCCGTAAAGTGCGTGGACAAAAAGATAAAGAAACAGGCAAATACACGACAAATATCGTCACCGACTATTTAGTCAAATGGAAAGGCTATGGAAGGGAGGAAGACAAATGGACAAAGGAAAGTGAACTAGGCCACGCAGAAGAAGCCATCTCCGACTACCTTAAAACAATACAAGGAACAGTAACAGTCCAAGCTGTTGTCGCTAAAACAGACAACCTTGACGCGCCAACATTCATCCTAAACTCAAGAACAAAGGACGGCGACGTACAGTTCCAAGTACAACAAGGAACGGACTTTGTTACCACCGCCTGGTACTTCGAACACGAAATCCCCCATCTCAGCGAGCTAATCAAAGACTACTACTGGGTCAGTAGGGAGGAATTCGGAGAGGAATACGGGCCAATAGACGGGTACACATCGGAGGACGAGGGGGGCTGAATATAAAGCAGTCGGGACGCCTGCCTTTAACAAGGGGGTAATGTTATGATTTTTCTATTTTTTCTATTATTAGATAAGATAAGATCTTATCTGGATCTTATCTTATCTAATCTCGACGCTTAGTCAAGCAACCACGGTCACATACCCACCAACACCGAATCCCGGAGCGCTTCATCACGCATTGACGCACAAACTCCACAAAGACGAGACTGTGCTCCAGCTCCTGTTGCCTTACTCCCCGGAGCTCCGCTATCAAAGGACAGTTACAATAATAGCACGTACAGAAACAGTATATAAGTAGTGTAGCTCTCGCTGTATATTCTCCAGCTTCGAGCTAAAGTTTCAATACACCAAACTTACTCTTCGACTCACTCCTCTGCCCAGACTTTGCGTTTGATCTTTGATTCTCGGTTATCAGACACTTTGACACTCAAGTGGTGACTGTACGAACGCGATACAGCCACTTGTTTAGTCCTGTTTGCTATACCGGAGTTCGGGTCTAACACATTGAGTTTCCATATTCAGTAAACTGTAATTACATTAGATCAAGCACCCACACTATATGTGGCCCAAAACGAAATCACCGATGCTAGAAATTCCCCAAGGACAGAAGGGAGAGCTGTGGAAAATACCACCGATGCTTTAGACTTGCCATCATGGAACACACTTCATGTCACATCATCAGAGCCCTCTGAAAGTGATGTACACTTGCCTGATGAAGGTGTCGGGGGTGATGAACTTGATGCAGATGGGAGTGTTGACAGTGAACTCTTCAGGGAACAGAAGGGGCCTCAGATTCACGAGGCAACAGATCTTGCTAATTCAGGATACAATTCGTCAAGCGGGCTTTTCACGGAGCACGAGTTCGACGCAGCGCCATCGACACCCCCAAGGAAAGTTGCTTCCGTTTCGCGCGCTTCAAGATCACCATCGAAATTTATTGGTGTTGTCATTCCGAGATCTGCACATTCTACACCAAATAGACACATGTCATCACACACACCCTCGGCGACGAAAACGGTGTTTCCTAATACCGTTCATGGCGACGCGTCAGATACCACCGCAGTACAACAGCATAGCATCGGCGTACCGATTCTGTCATCATCTGGGTCCAAAACCACGGACGCCAGAGTCAAAATACCACCACACACTCTGATAAAAACCGCTACTGCTCTTGTGCCCACTCGAACAACTCTCGAGAAACCTACCGTTGATCATGATGAGTCTCTCGTTGGCGCGCTGACGGCCGCATTCACCAAGAACGCCAAGACGAACAGTACATTCGTAACGAAGGTGAAGGATGTTCCGGTTTCAACCGAAAAACCCCTCAAGAGCGTCCTGGTGACGCCAGTTCAAGAGAGACCGGTCAGATCACGCACAAAAGTCCAAAAACAGGTCCAATTTGATCTGGATGATATCGAAGAATGGCTAGAAACCGACTATGCGACTGTGCAGGATCACGGCAGCATCCCGAGCAGCAAGGAGCTTCTCGAGGTCACTTTAGAAGCCTTGCGTCAAGTTCACACTGATCGCGACGCACCAGAACCGACTCCAAAATGGTGGGAGCATGACTCCAAGTCGCTGACAGAAAACTACCTCTTGAGAGTCGGTGATTGGTTCGGCCCGGAAGCCCTGAAGAATACGAAGCCTATGGGTCATAAATACCCGAAAGTAAGTTCCATGTTGATTCCAGCATATTGTGTAACTAACCTTGCACGCTTAGGCACCCACAAAATCGGCGCAACGGTCCCGGGAGATGTCGATGGACCTAGACACTCCGAATGAAGACGTGGAGACAAATATTGGAACATACCTGGGAAAGCGGAAACGCCTCGATGATGACACGGACAAACGGGCTCCATTCGAAGCATCCGCTTTGTTCAACGACAGGCAAGACAGCCCAGACACGGATACAGATACGCCACAAAACGACCGGATCCAAACGATGGAGAGAAAAGGGTTCAGCGAGTGGCCAGTTTCGCTGATACAGAAATTAGTCAAGGGTAAGCGAGTCATGGAGCCCAAGGTCGGTCATCTCTTATATTTTCGGTTGTCGCGTGACTGACATTAAAGCAGGAACTGCGGGAGCTTCACATGTGTCTTTCCGATATCAAACGAACCGGTGAACACGTTAACTGGAGCGGGGTAAGCATTCCGTTGACCGTGACCGACTGCCACTAGAACATTAAATGCAGAACCTTGGCAAGGTAATGTGGGACAGCTTGAAGAGGCTGAGCTCCATGGAAGATGCGCCAAAAAAGTTGAGATCCAGTGCTCTCGAGATTTGCCAGTATTGGCAAGCACGAATGGGTCCGTGAGTTGATCGTGGTTGCTGTCCAACATTCCAGCGTTGGTTTTTGATCGTGCGGCAGCCGGGCCGGTGCCAAGATATTTTTGCGAGGCATTCTCCCTTTCTTGATTCTTCGCTAAGTGCTTTGATTTTGCTATCGTTGTCCAGTATACAGTACATATCTTCCATGTTTAATCGTATCTTGCCTCTTCGTACTCATAACATGCCCTGAAATTCACCATGAATATTTATAGAAGATTGACTCAAACTCGAATCAACTATTAGCGACTCTATACCTGTCTACATATACCCAAATTCCGATCTGAAAACCTGTTGTTCTGTAATAAAGGTGTTTCTCTTCACGAAGTTTAGGTTTTCGTACTTCACTACGCGGAAACCAAAGTAGTACTCACAGGCCCGATCACAGTTCTGCCAAACCCCCTTTCCTCACAATTTCCTCGAGGCCGGAAGCAAGGCCCTCAAAATATTCATCAAATGTCTAGTTGGCGCGAGGAATATCTGTGGAAGCCTTGAAATTCTGCATCGCCCCGGCGACGTTGGCAAGCAGGTAATACGAGCCCACAGCGAGGCTTTGGAATATTTCGTAGATAGCTTGCTGTAGTACGGACGTCGTATATCTTTTGTCGCTGGATAAGACTTCTTTGCTGAGGTTGGGGTTGTTCGTAAAGATATCGCTGCCATCAAGCAAATTCTACAGTCTTACAAACAAAACCAATGGGTGTAACACGAACGTAAGCAGATAAGATTTTCCTCCACCTACGCCTCGAATAGCTCCGCTGTTTCCCCTTTGCGGGTTACCTTCTCCCTCGAACCTCCTAGGCATGTCGTAGCCATGACGAGAGCAAGAAGAAGAGAAGAGAACCAGAACACTCTTTATCTCCATCGTAGACGAAGAGGAGCGTCAGATAGCTGTACGACAGGCATGCCGAGCACCGTATCGGCGTCAAAACCGCTCTAGTGATATCTGCGAACACATGTGTTGCCTTCTTCATCACGAAGAACCGATCGTTTATAGCCTTTCCGCCCGCTTAACGGATCACCATTCCGTATGCCATACCTCCAGTAGCGATCGCAGGATTAACAGAGAGTGCTATTTCGATCAAAGTTACGTTGCTCGAGAAGTGAAGTGCAGAGATAGGCGCTCGGCACAGAGGAGAAGACGTTGACAAAGACGGACAATTTATCTGCCTGCGAGCAGGACGTCTGCAACGCCATTCACAATACGCCGTTTGTAGTTCCAATTTGAGCGCTTGGTCTGGTCCAGAGTTGTAAGTCGGGTGATTGTTGAAAAAGTCCTTTGTGTGCCACCCTGTTCCGGCCCCACTGTCAGGCCATTGTAATTTAAGCACTGCGGGACTGTGGACAGCATATAACGGCATATGAAGGAACGTGGTGGCGGCAAAAAGCGAGTCGAAGACAAACGTGCGGGATATAGTTGAAACGCGGGAAAGAGTGGTAGGATTGAATAACGTCATTGGTCAAGACAAGCTGTCGCCTGCTGTGAGTCTCGTATACAGCGCTGTCCTACGAGGTCAAGCTTGAAGAACAGTTATGCGTCTGTACGGCTCTCAGTTCGCGGGAAAAGAGCCGAATCGAACGTGTCATCAGAAGAATCCCATGAGTGGGGAATAACAAACTGATTGGCACCCGTGGTGATTGACCAAGAGCAGAGGGCAAGCACGGATCAGGAGAACGATGAAGATTGCCATATGCGGAGCTGTACGCTGTTCTCATCAACGGAACACGATGTTAAGTGGCAAGCAAGTATAGCTGCAACGTTGGCAATATTACTGGTCGATAATAATTGTGCTGTTTAGCGAAGAAGGGGTCCGACGGAGTAGTAACGATCGTCTAAGCAGAAATTAAAAAGAGCCCAGACCCCCGTGCACGTTCAGCTATCCGGTTTCTGCAGAAAATCGATTTCACCACATACAGGGTTGAAACAGAGGACAGAAAGAAGAAACAGGTGGTTGAAAGAGCGAAAAGAAAATAATCCATAACAGAGAAATTGTGATTGATTAGCATTTTTGGGAATAATGTGACTGATGTGACCGTGAGACAAACATATCGTTAGCTTGATCGTTGTTTACTACCGTTCACTACGCGATTTTCTTCTTTTTTCCGATTTTCTTGCAGATTCGTATATCTGCACTTACCCGGCTATTTCAGACAACACTCATCGAGACGGGACCATGCTCGCCCTGGTCCACCCTTTCAATCCATCGCCCGACGTGGCCCACCGAACCCCTTCCTCCTCCTCGTCCCGCTCCCGCCCGTCTACTCACCGAAAATCGTCGTCTTCAAACCATTCGTCCTCGTCGTCCTCGTCGACATCAACGTCTTCTTCGACGTCAGCCTCGACGTCCAGACACTTGCCACCGTCGACCTCGACCTCCACACGCCATGCCCCACCACCACCACCACCGCTGCGTCGGCAAGCCTCACGACATCCTTCGCCGCCGCGTGCAGCACGACTGCCCTCGCCCCAGCCACCGGCACCGCTGCCCCAGCCGTCGCCACAGGCCCAGCCATCGTCGTTCGATATCCATTCCTATCCCTCCCCTGAGTTGCTCAGACTTCTCGCTTCGTTGCTCACACAGATTGCTGCTACAAACGATAACCTTGACCATGCCTCATCGTCTTCGGACCCTTTTCTTGGACAGCCATCATCCCCAACAGCAGCCGTAGACCATCTGCCGATATGGAACACGCTGACATCTGCTTCACGAGCAGCACTCTCGACTCCCTCGTCGACTCTCACTTTCCATGCACGAAATATCCCTACCATTACCCTTGAAGCATACCTTTTGCGCATTCTCAAATACTGTCCAACGACCAACGAAGTCTTTCTATCTCTTCTGGTCTATTTTGATCGCATGTCCAAACTGAGCGCAGATGCCACCGGCCGCTCCTTCGTCATTGATTCATACAACATACACAGGCTAGTTATTGCAGGTGTGACTGTAGCCAGCAAATTCTTCAGTGATGTATTTTATACCAACTCCCGGTATGCCAAGGTGAGTCATGACCCTGCACTCTTTTCAAAATACCTTAATCGCTTACCAACTGCTTGGCAGGTTGGAGGTCTGCCACTGGCTGAGCTCAACCAACTCGAACTCCAATTCCTTCTGCTAAATGATTTTCGATTAGTCATCCCTGGCGATGAAATGCAGCGTTACGCCGAGCAGCTTATCATCTTTTCCTCCGATTCTTCTCCGCCACCATCTTCATCTTCCCCCTCAACCGCTGCTGTTCCGACGCATGCTATGGGTGCCATAGATGCCTTTGGCGCGCGCGTCCACGATCATCCGCAAGCAGCCGCATCGTATCACCGACATGGAGCACCCGAGTCGGAGGAGGAACCCGAGACGGAGACTGAGACTGAAACAGAGACTGATGGAGGCTGGACGACTGATGACGAACCTACAATCCGACCAGCACATTCGACAGCGGGGTCAGAAGATTCACGGAGCATCTGCAGTGCGCAAGAAGATGATACTGGACATGCTGATATGGACACGACGGCTGGTGAGAAGACACCTGAACACATTGCCAAGGGTGAGGACGGTGAGCGGACACCAGACCGGCATTTTAGAAAAGTGCCTGCAGATGAAATAATGGCGAGCCCGTAGAAAAACTCCACCCTTCATCCTTGTTATTTGTTGTTCTTGTAACTTTTTTATAGAATTTGTACTGTGCCATCAGATAATGGAAAGTATACCCACAAGCGCATGAAAATTCGAGCTGACACTTTTAGTAGTATAGTAGTATTGTACTTATGATGATAAATAGGGTATCCTTCTAAATGTAAACTTCGTTGGTATGACTCATAGATTACGGTTCGAATTCGGATTGTGGCGGCCGCTTGCCTCTGAACGTTAACCTTGATCATTCCTATCAATGTGTTAGCCGCACATGAGACTGATCCGGTATCAAGGCGAAACATGTTCGCAGAATTATCTGTCGACATGCCTACAGAAGCTTGTCGCTATGCTTTTATGTTGTGAGAGACTCGGAAATGGGCAGTGAAGAGATAGCGAATGATCTGGTGAAGAAGAGTTTGAGAAGAATGATCACAGGGACAAAAGTTGACTTCCTGATAGCGAAACTCTACCCGTCCATTACGGTGAATCCGAGGTCCTTGTAATTTCCCCAGATCTCCCGCCGTGGGAGCAGCTCCGTGCTCTAATTCATGCATCACTGTGGATGCAAATACAAGAAGGAAGAAGGGTCGAGGAGCCGGTATAATTGGCATGAAAGGATCCTACTTCGTGCCGTAGACGCTCGTATGATCGCCGACAAAAAGTGCGTACATTGAGACTGGCCTGCTTTATAGCTGCTCTTAGCTTTACAACGACATTTGTCCATCAGCTTCGCGTCATTGATCTGTTTATGCCATTAATGGTCACCTTCTTGAGACTCCCCGTCGCCCAGCGATCCAAGAGCTCTTTCAGCGATAGCACAATCACATGTTGCTGGAAATCTTCCGAGGTTTCCGCCAAACTCGAAACCTGGTATCTCGAATCCTGCGCCAGGAGCGCATCGTAGACGAAGACTCGGGAGTGCCTGGGCGAGCTGCAAGACATCTATAGGACAACAGTCAAGCGCCGGTCTGACGGGGTAGACCGTCGATTTCGGCCGAAGGGTCAGATCCAAGAGGCGACGCTGCGAGTGGCTTATTAGATCGCATAAAAGTAGGGAGGAGTGCAACTTGCAGTTGAACCTGCTCCAAACATGGACGTGTGAGTTTATTGAAAATGAAACCATCATAGGAAACCAAGTAGTTCCGAATTCCATGAAAATAAGATCTTGACAGATGTAGTCCATATAAATCGTCTTTATTACAATGGATTACTCGAGGCCATCGCATTGCTGATGAATATCGAGATGACGTCTTGCACTCATTGAGTCACAGTATCGGATTCGACGAAGTTGGGAGTCGAGAAGCTGGAAGGACACTGGGTACGAGCTTACTGATCCTTGAGTCAGTTTGACGACCACTAATCGAGGAGAGATTTCGAAGATGGCTTTAGTTGGAGTTGTAACAAAGAGAAAACCTTCGCAACATGAGAAGATGCCTCCCGCCACGCGAAGAATAATCCATACAGCATACCCGACGTGGCCTGCTCCGAAGTGTACCTCCCTGCGTGATGTGGATGTAAAACAAAGACTCAGAGTAGAAAGAACATCTTAGGTAGAATTTTACTGGCAGCAGTCCCGATTGAAAGTGAGATAACGATAACGAATGATGGCGGTAGAAAGGATTGAACTGGGCAGATGACATTGGGAAGCAACGCCTAGGATAGACATCCCAAACGGGCTAAAGGGACGGCGATGCAGGTCACTATGAGCGACGTGACTAGAAACCAATGATATTTCTGACATCATGACATCGCATTTCACATAGTAGCCATCTTCGTTGGTCTTCCTTGCCCGTAGGAAAACCTCCGACAGGATTTTGGAAGGAAGAAGTCAGAGAGTGGATATAGCGGTCTCGTAGACCTGCTTAGCATCGTGGTGCACTCCTTTGAGCTTCTGAAGAACGTCCTCCAGTTCAAGAACACTTTTTTGAGCAAGTCCAGGATCCTGCGCAGGGTGAGAGCGTTAACATTGCGGAGCTCCTCGAGCGTGGCTTCTAAGGTGAATCGTTGCTGTAGAAGATTGTTTCCCGTAAATGAGGATACAGTAAAGCAAGAGCAGCTTTGGTCTCAGCGTCTGATAGGTCATCAAATGGCGCTATGGCACATCTGTAGCATCTGCAGCAAGTCCAACAATCAGTCATTTCTATAGGGAAGTTGAACGAAACGCTGCAACGCAAAGGAAGATGTTCACCAAGTTGTTTTTTTGCTGAGGTTTATTGGAAAACGTGATATCTCTAATACCTCCTGTACTGTTGCCGGACGAGTTAGTTTGAGTGTAGTGGAGTGTAGTGGGTCAAGTTGAGGCACGAGTGGCTACTGGATTCCCGGACCGAACGAGATCCCAACAAGATCTACTCGTCCAATGCAAGTCCAACGCAAGTCCCGGGTTGGTCTCCGCAGCCGAGCTCAATGCATTGTTCTCAACTAGAACCCTCCATAACCAATACATTTAAGAGTCCTGCTGACGATTCAGACCTTCTTTGTTGGCGAAACTTTATTGCCTTTCTGAAGTAGGCCTTGTTGCCAAGTTATGCCATAAATTGGTGACAATTTCGGGGTGCTACGTCCGACTGCTGAAGCTGAGCGCTGAGGCCTGAGGGTCCACCACGATGCCTCAGACTACCTACCTCCTTATATCCTCTAGGGAGCATATCTCCGAAGAATCTTCTCACAAAACATAACGCTGCTTACGGAAACGGTCGACATCCCATCTTTATGAATGGTGAAACGGCGGTTCGCCTTCACAACTTATTTATTATTACGACCCGCGTATGGTTCTAGTGAGTTTGTCCTCCTTGACATGTGTGACTACATCTTTCCCTCTATGACTGTCTGTATCGGTGCGAACGTGTTTCCGTTTTTTCAAAGTCAGCTTTTTACTACAGTAACATGATCTCCCAAGCGGCAAGCCGTCTTGACACACACCAGAAGCCTTCACGATTTCCTGGCATCTTCCGAACAGGTGCCTGGATATATACAACAACTTTACTCAGGCATTTCTCAAGATCATTTTTCACGGACTTGGTATGAATACCAAGACTGTGTCCTACTCTGTCTTTTGCGTTTTTTTGGACCTCCCAAGGAACGGCTTCTGAAGTCTTACTTCAGTGTCGGGGTTGAGGAACTAAAGGATCTGGGGTCGCGCCGACGTCGTCAAAACCAGTGGGATCGGATTTTGTCAGCGTCCGATGACATTGTGATCCTGATGTCAGAGAATTCAATGTTCAGAATGGATTGACCATGCTGAGTCGGCAATGCTGGTGTAGTACCTGACAGGCCGCTTATAAATATTCTTATCTTCAACCGACTTTGAGAACCGACAACACCGATATGATGATTTCGCAACGTGCAGGATGGGAGATTCAATTGCCATGCTCCTGGAACAAGCTTAGTAAGTTGATAGAGGGAAATGTTTCCTTATGTCCGACCGCTCAAGTGGCGCTCTTGCCTCCACACATCAATTACATCGTCATCGGGACGAGCCAGCCTCAGAGATTTGAATGGCCGGCGGTGTTTTCACGGTGCGGCCGTCATGACCTCTGGGACTCCTCGTCATTTTGGTTTTCCGTTACCACATTCGATGCCGGTAACTGTGACCTTGGTGGTTCCTCGTTCCTTAGAGTCCGCTCCGTGATATCAGGTCTCACCAATTTCGACTGTGGCCTCGAAGTTTGGTAAGGGAAGGCTTCTATCATCCATAGATGTAGGGAGGGCTATGCTCAACAATATTTCAGTCTTCGGATCAGGACAGAGGATGAAAGGACAATACAGTACTGTCGCTTGAGGACGATCGCTTGAGTGTGTTAGCAGTAAGTTCATGACGTAACTTTTGCGATGTTAAGGTCTACGCTTTATGGTGGACGACCATTCGACGTCAGTCAAACCAGATTGCCATGGGTTCTCATATAACGCAGCAGGTAACAAAGTGTTAGCCACCAATGTTAAATGATACTATTTCACCAGCAATTTAAAACCAAAGTAAGTCCCGAATTCTCTACCTCGTCCTAATGATTCCCGCATTGATCAGTTTTTGAATCTTGCCCCTCACCACGGGGTTTTTCATGTGATCCTGCAATGCTTGTGGGTCACTCTGCGCCTGCTGGAGAATTTGCTGCATGATAGGGTCGTTCATAATGCCCTGTATAAATAGATCATGTGAGTATTTAACAGAGTAAAAGCTATGAAGAGCTTACAGCAACCTCGGGATCTCTCATCGCCCGCTCCAGTGTCTCCTCTTGTGTCT
Organism: Armillaria ostoyae; assembly: GCA_902506015.1. Classification (NCBI taxonomy): domain Eukaryota; kingdom Fungi; phylum Basidiomycota; class Agaricomycetes; order Agaricales; family Physalacriaceae; genus Armillaria; species Armillaria ostoyae. The sequence continues at coordinate 2,407,241 of LR732083.1, forward strand.
CGTTACCCCGTTGGTTCCAGATGGCTTGCTGAAGCTTCAACTCCTGCTGCGAGATCTCTCCCGAGTGCTTGTGCTCAGTATCGTGATCCGTAGCTTCCTGTGTGGCCTCCAGAGCCTTGGTATAGTCACGCATAGAGAACAAGATGTTGGACTTTCGGATGTAGGCTTTGACTGTGTGTTTCGAACAACGGGTTAGCCAAATACTCTTTGACGTGGAACACCAGAGAAAGCACGCACCAAACGAAGGGTCAATCTTAATGGCTTCATTAGCATCTTTCAGGGCTTCTGGAAGAGCGACCAGTTTTGTATACGCGGCAGCCCGATTATTGTATCCTCGTGCATCGGTCGGATCTCTCTTGATACTCTCGGTGTACGATTTCACCGCGCCTGCAAAGTCACCGGATTTGAATTGATTGTTACCCTCTTCTCTCGCAATGTGACTCTTCTCGGGGTCGATGTAAGCCTGACGATCTATTTCAGCTTTTGCTCGCTCAGCTTCGCGGAGTTTGTTCAATATATCCGGGGTACGGTGCTCCGTTAAAGATTTTTCGTAGAACTTTACCGCGGAAGGAAGATCGCCTTTCTTTGAGTACGCTGTTCCTATACGACCGTATGCCTTCGCGACGAGTTTGTAATCTGCACGAAGCTGGATGCGTGGAGACATGGTAAGGGTCGGCTCAACAAGAGAAAAGATAAGTGCTTACCGAACGACCTTCTTCCACTGCTTTCTCACAAGTTTCAATAGTCTTGTCGTAGTCTCCTTGTTCGAAATACACAGCTGTCGAAGGTTGTGAATTGCGTATAGAACGCTGTGTACGAAGTGCTCACCTGCCAAATTGGTGAGGAAAGTAATATCCTTTGGCCACAAGTCCCATGCTTTCTGGAATTGCTGCAAGGCTTCATCAAAGTTTCTCTTCTTGTACGCTTCACCCCCAATCCTCTTTGCTTCTCCAGCTTCTTTCTTCGCCTTAGCTTCCTCGGCAACCTCCTCGTCCATCTCCACATCCTCAGAAGCGGGCGGAGGAGGCGCCGACGTCGAAGCGGAAGGCTGGGATGAAGAAGCCGCTTGCTGCGGAGGTGGCGGAGATGATGTCGGAGCTGATGGATCGACCTTAGAGTAACCCTCAGGCAATTCATCGGATCCTTCAGGCCGGTTAAAAGCTTGCATATCGATACCCATTAAAGCCCCCAGGACATCGATCATTCGAGGATCGCCACCCGAAAGTAAACTAAAAATATCAATATCAATGTAAGGCAATACAGCCGAAGGTCTCGGTTCATACCTGTTAGCTAAAGCGGGATTCTTCTGAATCATTTGAAGCTACAAAACCAGTTTTCAGAAAATAGTCAATAGCATGTAGAATGAAATCTCACCATCTGTGCAAAATTGGGGTCTGCAAGGTGCTTCGCCGTCCTAGGATTTGCCGCCAATTTAGCAAAAAGATTAGGGTCCGTGAACATTTTCCCGAGACCTAGAGCATCCTCAGATGCATCCGCCGCTAACATCCCAGTTACTCAACAGAACATCAACAGAGAAAGAAACGTGCATACACTTGGCGTCTTGAACTTCCTTCAAACCCTTGCGTAATGCAGGACTATCTTCAAGCTTCAAGCCGGCCTCGTACGCAGCGATAGCGTCATCATATCTCCTTTCGCCGTGCAGAGCGGCACCCTTCCGGGCGTATCCTTTCGACCATGAGGGATTAACAGCAATGCACTGGATGCTTAACCATTAGTACTCGTCGGATTATAATCACATCCAATAACGCCGCACCTGCTCTGCATCGGCCAGCGCCTCAGCCCACTGCTTTTTCCCAGCTTTCGCCGCACTACGATTAGAATATAGAACGTGATTCTTAGGATCGATGGCTATCGCCTGCGAAAAAAGATCGATTGCTTTATCGTATTCCTTTGCGGAAAAGGCCTTGTTGCCCAGGTCTTTTAGAGCATTTGCCTGTAGAGAAGTTAATAGAGGATGATCCGGAGAAGCGAGAAACGTACTACGCACGTCAGCCATGGTGGAGGTGGTGGAAGAAAAGAGAAACTGGCTGACTTGTATAGACGGCGCTGGGAGTTCCTTCTAGAATTTACGATCACGTTCTCGGTCACGTTGCCGGTCCGGCGCGTCAACGAGTCGGACGACTCCGAGTCAATGAGGGACTGTCTTTTGCCTTAGAACCGCCCCCCCCATCTGCGCAGGGAGTACGCCTCAACAATAAGGTAAAGTATATTCATGATACCAGTCTCACCTGCGTGCTTACCGGAACCTCTTCAGCATTTAGGTATTCTGAGTTGTGTAATAATATCAGTATCCCTTCAGCGAAACTGTTGGGCACCATAGTTATATCTCCGCGAAACTCTGACCTTCATCTTATGCGGCGTCTGCTTCGTGTCGGTGTTCTTGCGGTATTTCGAATGAGTGCCGGCGCAAATCCACTCAGGCGACTTGTATCTGGGGTTCTGTTGATACTGATCTCCTCGGAGTTGCAGAATGTCCATATGTCTTGGGCCATGCCCAGAGGCCTCGTGAGGAGCTCGAAAGAGTCTAAGTTGTCTTCTGTGGCGCTACCTGTGATGATTCAAAGGACTACTTGCGTCTCATGTGCTGCTATGTATAGGTGCGAATTATCAGTGCATCTGGCACCAGACTCTCAAGGGTTCCCGTCGTTTCTATAAATATATCTATGTATGTTCATCTCCCGCCTCTTTTGGCGCTCCATCGATAGTAGGTCTTGCATCTTCAGTGATCCTGTAGATGGCACTGACCTCGTCCCTTGCGAGCCTTGTCAGGATTGTCTTCCGACCTCCTTCGCATTTTCAAAGTCTTGGATCGTAGGAGCAATATTGCGGTAATCTCTACTCTTTGATATCAAGTGCCCTCTTCTAAATGGGTATGTAATCATGCTGATACCTTCAAATAGACTCAAGTGCACGGCGCTTGTAGCAGATGGACCCCAACTGTTGCCCTGAAATATATACGCTTTGATTTATCGGGGAAAATCAAACCCCATGCTTCTCTGCTCTGAGTGGGCAGCAGCTCGTCATGTTGATTTCTTCATTGAATGCGTGGATAGACTGCGGCTAGTTCGCCCATCCCGGCCACTTCTCGAACTCTGTGAACAATAGCGGGTAACGTACTGCTTTTGGAAACCATATCATTCTGTCGCTCATATACAGGTTCCGACTTCACCGGGTTCAGTATAGTGCAGTCGGACGGAACACAGGCCACTCCTACGTATTGCTGGTTAAGGAGAACGGATCAGAAACTGGACAGGACTCGGGCCTCTCCCCCAGCAATACGGGCGAAAGCCCCCTTCAAAACGCAATCAGTCACTTGAAGCCTTGTCGTTCGGACTGTCCGCCAAGTTGATTCCGCCACTAATCCGTTGAAGTGTTAGGTGTATCTCGATACGACACCCTCGCAGTTGACGCATGATGATTACCTTCTCGACTAATCAAAATACACTAACTACCCTGCTAGTGGCCCTGCTGTTCGCTTTGGGAATTGAGTCTAAACAGTATGATAACGGGAGAATTTAACAAGCTAACAATCCTGGCTCATGGTGTTCAATGTCGGCCTGGTGGAGGGTTGTCGGGGAGTAGGAATTCGCCATGTGCTTCAGCGGATGCTTATGAACAGGATATTTGCCCTTCTCCGCTCTTCCACCCGGATTATATCATCAGGCGATAGTGGGCATTTCCCCCCAGTTTGGTATTATACAGCACTAAGAAAACGATGTTTTGGTCGGGATCTGCGACTTCTGTCTGTGCAACGACCTAAGAATGCTGCAAAAATACTCGATCGGGTGGTCACTTTCCACGGCGTTTCAGGTAATCACCGGCGACCGGCGGAGGAAGATCGGCAAAGCGAGAACACGCCGGTCCTCACAGATCTCGATTGAATTGACGTCGAGGTCCCCCGGATACTCTGAAAGTAAAAAGGTGCTGGCAGAAAAGGCTTACCTCGGAAGACGGGGCAGAAAAGCTTGTATGGATCAAGACTGAATGCCAAGTTGTCAGGCAGGCTTTATGAGCAGGAACGAGGAGGACTGATTTGCAGAAGCAAATAAATATTTTGGGAAATGTCGATTGGTGAATAAATATAAATAATTTGAATATCAAAAACGGAAAGGGTGCGATCGTCCACCTTGACACACCCTGTTAGCCCTGCCGTCCCTTGCTTACTTTTCAACCAACACCTGTGCATTCGTTACCCGTCGTCGTTGTCGTTGCCGCCGACGACTCCGCGTCGTGCTGCTCATCGCGAGGCCCGATACCGAACTCGCCTAGTCCTACCGACCTGGATTCTCTGATCATCTAATCTTGGAAAACACATCACCGATGCCTGACGACTTATCCACGACTGCACCTGTACCTCCGCGGCCCAAGCCTTCTCGGTCCTCGACTACCGGGGCTGTCCGTCAGCGGTCATCTCCACAGCCTGGGGAGCAGAACGCGGACTCGAGACCGCAGAAACGCGCTCGAAAGGCCATTAATTGTGAGCCCTGTCGAAATAGCAAACTAAAATGCGACAGGTGTGTCTCTACTGCTCGCTTTTCGCGCATATATCCACTTAGAAAGCTTATTTGTGTGCTTAGGAACCGGCCATGCTCGTCCTGTGTGCTGAGAGGTAAGTTCCGGCGAGGCTCATTCTGGGGTCGGTGCTGACTGGTACAGGGACTGCTGCTTCATGCTACGCGGATGCGCGAGGTCATGAGAGAAGTAGCGATGGCCTCCGTGGCGATGATCGTCCGTGAGTCTTTATCAGTCTTCGATATATCCCCGTTCTGACGTACGATTCTTCCTCCTGCGTTCAACCAACTCCCGCCTCGTGATATACCAATGTTGCATGGCTCTCTGCTCTACAGCTCCTTCACCCGTGTTGATCCTGCCCAGGAATTCGCTCGTGTACGGCACTCGCTCAATCTTCTCGAGTCTTATGTCTTCCCGACGTCGCGTCCCCCCACAGTCACTCCCAGACGACAGGGCGAGCCGTCCAATTTCGTGCCTAAGAAGGAGCTACCTGATCCGGACATGGCTGAGGGGTCCGCCAACAATGCTCCAGGTATGCTTGCTAGCTCAGGGCAGGGCGGTCTCTACGCGGGCCCGACAAGTGCCGCTACCCATCTTCTTGGAGGGGCAAGTAATGCTGCTTGTGGTGTACTGTTGCATACTTACGTCCTGACATTGCAGGAAAGTAAGGCCGATTCGGATTCAGCGGACAGTCGGCACGGCAGTCAGGAAAGGACCATTGAGGAATTTGCAGCTCTCCCTCCGGAGTACGATCGCGACCTCCTTGCAATGCTGCCTTCCCTTGACGTCATTGACGGACTTATCACCTTCTACTTTGAATGCTGCAATTGGGTCTATCGGCATGTCAATGAAAAGGCGTTCTCATCCCAGTGGGATCGTTTTAAAAGCGGAAAGTCTGCCGACCGGATTGTCCTCGCTACTGCATGCGTTATCATGGGAGTAGCAGCCCACTACCTGCCATCAGACCATCAGCTTTTGGAACAGTTCTCTGAGACTCCCCAGGAACAAGGGAACAAGTTCTTTGATGTCTCTCAAATGGCATTACAACGGCGGCATGCAGAAAGCAAAAAGTATAATATTGAACTGGTCGAGTTGCTCCTAATCCAGTGCCACTATCTTACATTGGCGAAAACAGAGAGCGAGCAGGTCTGGCAGATACGAGGGGAATTGGTGTCCATAGGTACAGCCTTGGGCTTACATAGAGACCCTGGGAAATGGCGGATGCATCGGGATGTCGCGGAGCGGCGGAGATGGGCCTGGTGGCATATCATTCTACTTGAGCGGTAAGAAGCGTTTGAGTTATTTGATCCATGCAACTGACAAATCCACATAGATGGCAGGCTTTCATGTTTGGGCGGCCGATTTGCATTGCTTCGCACCATTTCGACACTCAACTACCATCATACTGCGACCCTGCTATAGACAAGACGGGTCGACTGTACCTCCCGAACATTGCACTCTTTCGTCTCGCATATATATTAGGTGACATTATGGATGACGCCGTCTCTATACGCCCCGTACCATACGAGAGTGTACAAGCCAACGATCGCGCATTAACCCAATGGATGGACAATCTCCCAGCGGAACTGGATCTCGACGAATACCGGGTCGCGCGAAATTTGGCGTCAACAAACAACGACATGCGTCGGCAAGGCGTCCAGAGTGTTATAATACGAACCTCATATTATCACATCCGATTCACCCTCCATCGCCCATACGCCGCCTGCGCCCACCAATCATCATCATCACGCGTCGATACCCAAAACGCAGCCGAAAGTTTAGAAATCTCTGTCAGCGCCGCCGACAAGCTGATCACGATGGTCGGCCAATCACGCCCTGATTTCTTAGCAAACTCGTCACTTGCGGTACCGGGACATATGAACTGGGGCACCTTCCATTGCTTCTCAGCAGCGATGTTTTTCTCATTCCAGCTGATTGCCAATCCAGATCAGCCAGGGGCTGGACTGTTCCGTGCCAGTATTCGGAAGGCACTGTCGACATTGGAACAGGCTCGAGGGAGTGCTGTTGCAGACAAGGCATACGACATCTTGCAATCTATCTCACCGCTATACTCCGGCGAGCTCACGCATCTCAGCTCGGAAGACAAGGATAAAGAGCGCGCGCACGTTCTTAGCCTGGTCCGCAAACTCGCGTTCCCGTATCATGACTCACACGGACCACGGCGGTATGGTGAATCCATTTCTAGTGGTCGAGGCTCTGCAGATTCACCGGCCGGTTCATCTGTGAGCCCACCTATGCAGATGGTGACCACGCTTCCGCCGAGGCAGTACGACCCTCTGCAGGCACAAACACCCAACCTCCAAGGGACACCGCAGACCGGATATCAAGGGTCGATACCGGGTACGATACACTCATCGCCGGGACTACATTTGTCGCCTTCGATGGTGTCTAGCCAGGGCGGGCAGAACATCTCCACGCCGACGTATCAGCCGGATCCATATATACTGATGCAGCAGCAGCAGATATATGGTGAGAATTCTAGGTACAGCAACTCTTCTTATCCACATGTGGACGACGCGTCAATGTGGGGCGCGGCGGTAGGGTTCGGGCAGGGCGAGTGGACGCAGTTCTTGGAGGGGATGTCTGGTGCAGCACCTAATGTGCAGCAATCTAGTCGGCATAGTCGTTAGCCGTGTTCTGAATTATTAATCTTCTTGCCCTATTTGCTTGACATACGGTATATACACCTTAGTTGTCTGGGATATTATAAATCTGTATGTACTACCAGATGATCCTTATAACTTCTTTCGCCGAATACGATTCTAGCCGTTTGTAATGGCCTAGGAGGAAGATACATAAATTAGATAAAGACTAAAAGCTAAAGGACAGCATGGTACGACAAGAGATATACACAAGATTTATTTGAATGTGCTGAGCTTTTGCATCCTTTTCATCCGACTTGCAACTTCGGATCGCAGGTCCGACAAGTGCGGAGGTTCTACGTCTTGCTCTGCTGCTGCGATGATAACTTGATCAATAATCGCATAAGGGAGCCAAGTAGCGGAGGTGTTCTTGGGAGGATCCCGCGCTAAACGAGCTTCTTCCTGTAAGCCAACTAGTTAGCAAATACAAATCGACAGATGCCATTCAATACGAACTTTGCGTATCAAAGATAAGGTATGGTCGATAGCGCGATTGAAGTTTTCATAGCGTAGATTAATGCGAATGAGGTATTCGTGATGATGAGCCTAAAACGTCTATCTGTCATTACCGTTCGAGAAGCTTTCAATCAGATTTACTTACCTCCAAAAAGCTGACGAGCCACGGCGGAGGAGGGGACTTTTGATGCTGCATTATAGTTTCCAGGACGATCTTTGAATACCGGTAGTCTGTCTCGGCACGGTCATGACATTCAAGAGAATGCCGAAGATATCTCCATCCTTTCTCTGCCGGCGTCCCAGACCAGGAAGATACCTTGTCGGTGAGCAACCACTCGGAATGGTCTTCTAGGCTGTTTGAGGATAATTATGGTTCATGAGGCAATGTCGTTGTCGTAAGGGACGTACCTTAAAGAGTCTGGGTCCCGTGAAAGTCGCAAGCATTGAATTGTCAAACGAGAGAACAGTTCAGACATGTCCACGTCGAGACTGCGCGCAGTAGTCATAGCGAGATCGAAGCAACTCAATTGGACGAGCCGAAGAACGATCGAGGCGGGTGGAAGTGGGAACTCTGTTTTCAGGAGAATAAGTAAAAATGTAGAAGAGTATTGGTGACTGGGGGTACTGGCCTGCAGAAGGGTGACGCTGGACGATATCCACCTGAGCAGATAGAAGCGCGTACTCGTACTGGACATCCTCTAGATGGACGATTTCGTTTTCATATTTACCTGGAGTATACTTCGACTCTGGTATCCGTTTGACTTTTCGACGTTTCCTAGGCTAGCCCAATGTGTGAGTAACAGGTTACGGCAATTAAATTGGAAAAAAAAAATGTTACTTACCTCATGCTCACTATCGACAGATCCAGGTATTAAGATCCAGGCATTTGTCGGGTCTGCCAGAGACAACGAATTTATCGCAAGTAGGTATGACTGCAATGCGTCATTCGCCAACGACGTAGGCGAATCCACATTGAGGAGCTCACGAAGCTTCCGTGCACGTTGGTACATTGTCAGAGCAGCTAAGAAAATCATTTAGTTGTCATTGGTTGTTAAACATCAGGACGCACCATTTTTGTGATCGCTTCGACTTGTGTACCAACCATACAATATTCTGGCGTAGTTCGGCCGGCTTCGGGGATCCACATTGCGAACTTTGAATGAGAGAGCATCTTCGACCTCGTCGGCGAACCCCGTGAAATTGAACGTCATCAATTTTTGTGCGGCATTATCCTCGCACATTCGATACACTAATTGACTGACGCTTTCCCGTTTTCTGTAGAGCTTTAGCAAAAATAAAAGAAGAATTATATACACTTCTCACTGCTTCTCATTGGGCGTGGAAATCCAAGCCGCATAAGCATCATCGTACAAAGCAAGCTCCGTATATCCTTTGATCACCGTCGCCCACAGGGCGGTGGTGTCTATCTCCGAAGGGGCCACGGATATCGCGAGCTGGGTGAAAAGGGTCTCCTGATATACCAGTGATTTTGCTTTGAAAAGCCCCGCCGCATGGATATAGAAATGGTAGCAGTCATCTAACTGCTCAAGCTCGGTTAGGATGAGTGACAATACCATCTTGTCTGCAGCGACCATCGCACCATCTACACCTACACCGATAGTGAATTTCCTGCAGACCGAATATATTGACCAACCATACCTAAACATCCAGCAAGCTTTTCCAGTAGGAGTGCCGCATCATCTGAGCGACCGACATTGAGATACAGACGAGCAAGAACGTATGTGGCTCCCGCAGTTCTCGGAAGCCAAGACAGTACCTGCAAAGCAGCTTGGAAGTACCCCAGCTGCCTAAGCTTCTCGGAGAATACAACTTCGTTACTAGTCGCATGTGAAAGTGAGACGGATTGCAAAAGCCCGGCCGTGTCTAGGAAACCATGCGCAGCCCCAGGCAGCCCGACTTGACTGTCACCGAAATAATCCAGGAGTCGATGGATGAGAGAGAACGACTGGGCAGTCTCTCCACGACTCCGTGATACATGCATATTCTGCATGAGTGAGACAACATCATCGGATGCGGAACCATCCTCCACAAGAGGCTTGACGGGAAGACTAGAGGGTTGCCTTATCACGTATCTCATAATGGCAGTCCCTCGAAAGAGAGCGAAAACCTCGGCTAGCAATGAAGGGTCCCATTGACCTATTTCCGGCGCCAGAAAGAAGAGCAGAGTGACTATGGAAAGACACAGGTCGTAGCGTGCATTTGTCGTGGCGATAACGTATGACGCAGTGATTGCCCTGGTCCATTGTGAGCGAGGCGAGGGAACAGAAGCTGGCTCATCATCTTCTCTCTTGACACCTGTTTCCAACCCGCCCACATAATCGAGCATAGCACGAACTTCGTCAGACAAGCTGGACATACTCCTGAGCCGGCCTAACAGCCAGCTACGAAAGTCCTCGTCCAGGGTTTCGTTGAATTTCAGACGAACGGCTTGATCTTGGATGATATCAGCAAGAGAAAATGCAATTTCCTGGTGCATGACGTCGACCAAACAGCTTTCCAAGTTCAGCATCATCTGAACGCCTAGTACTCGCCGCAAGCTCTCCATCGCACCGAAAATTTCCCATTGAGGTTCAAGCTCTGGGGCCCCATGGCTGAGAGCGTTGTGTAATCGAATGGCCAAGTCTTCATTTACAAGGGAGGCGACCCGTTCTCGTTCAACGACGATGACGTCACCATTGGCTCCGACACCCAATGAAAGAGGTCGCCGTGAACGACGCTCAATCTCTCGGCAAAGAGCGATGAAGCCTTCCCAATCTCGCTTGAATGCATTCCAATATTCAGCGTGCAGAAGAGCGCCAGTCTGTGGGTCATGGTGCAGCGTTACTGTGCATCCAACCACGGCAGCAATATGCTCCCCAACAGTAGCATAATTCACTTGCAACTGCGGCGCGGGTGTTCCAGGAAGGGAGAGGCAGCCACTGGTATAGTCATCAATTGCGGTGCGCAGTGTGAACGGAGAGAACATCCCAGGTCGCATTATCACTTCGAAGCACTTGCCCGTCAGTGATCCCGGCGGAAGAAGAACTTCTTCGAGGTATGCAGGTGTCAGCTCAACCTCGTGAGGATAAGAGGCTGACTTCCATTGGAGTTCAGGGTCGGTATCTTTGAACGGTATGACAGTGCGGTCAACCACAGACTGGCCCTGTCGATCCCATAGAACGTGTAGCGTCTCTCCGATCACTGTGAAATCTTGTAGACTGCAATGGGCGCTTTCTGTCGAGCAAGGAATCGTCCCAATTTCTTGGAGACGGTCTGAATCTGCGATAAGAATATGGAAGTTACCTCCGGATGGGTGGAGAGTTGGCGTAGGGATGAAGGCAAGAAGGTAAACGCGATCATCATCGGAATCGGCGGAAAATGCGCGCAGGAAGTTTTGACGACCGGACTCCAGTAAAGCGTTGTTGCTTACTCCGTTCGCCGAAGGGCCTGGCGACGGTGTAACATCTCTGCCGGGCAAGGCAGGGAGTGCTTTTGATGCCACGCAGCCGACCTTTGGTTTCCAAAATCTCACGACACGATCGCGTGAAATTGACCACACTGAGCCAATGTCCGTTGGCCAAGGCAAAGTTGTAATGGAAACGATTTCTGCGGCATGAGAAGGCCCCGTGGAAAGTGCGGGTAGGAAGGAGGTCAGAGAAGACAAAAACGAGCCCGGCGCGAAGAGCGTCTCCGTCCATTCTCCTACTTGACAATCAGTAGATGAAACGATACATATGAAGAACGGCACCTTCTCCACCCTCGGATCCCATGTATTCTGTATCTAGCCTAAGCAACGATCCATTCCCCAACCCGATTGCCACACAATGGGTCCCGTGAATGTGAGCAACGCCGTTCATCCCTGCCACTCGATGCGTAATGACGTATTCACGCGTCCAGACGTTCTGGATTTCATCTCGCCAAAGATCCTTGCTATTACGCAAGGGCAACACCAGGCGGTACACACATCCAGACACCGTCACTGCTATTATGTGCAGTTCCTGGTCTTCCCAAAGGAATATCCCGGGAGACGGCAGCACGGGCGACGGGAGACTGAAACGAGCAGGCACTGTGTCGACGGACAGCGACACTAACTCCAACAGGGAACCTTCGAGTACGCGTAACAAGATGGTACCGGTTGTTGTTGAGTGAAACACTGTTGAAAATGTCGAGTGCTCGGTGAGGTTTGATTGATCCGGTGTGTAAGAGAACAGGGGGTCGACGATGCCACAGCTTGGAATTGGAACGCCGACAGCACGAACAGATGGATACAGAGACGATAATTGAGCTGCCACTAGCATGGAGCTATCCATGGCGTCTGTTTCCTTCAGAATAAGAATTTTTTCTTGGAAAGTAGACGCACTAAGAAGATTTATATCCTGTCCCGTCCTTGAGTGGCAGCACTTCCCCGTCTGAGTGCCTCCGTCTTGTCAATGTTTGACTTGGTCCTCACCGTTCGAGGAAGAAATTCGTCAGTCACGTGTCAGGCGCGATCTTGTGACACAACACTAGGGGCAAAAAGTTTGGGCTTGACTTCGATCTGTCCATGACGGAAAAGTCTACATATCATCTGTTATTTGAGGCCTTAGGTATGTGAGTTTATGAAAGCGAATACAGGGGCATGAATCTCCTTATGTCATTATGGTCACTGTCAACTTTCAAGCCTGTTCACTTGACCTGTCTCTTCGGGGAAACTTCTCGAGGCTTGTTTCAACGAAAAGCTTTTGATTGCATTGCACACAGAACACCATTCACCATACATAGTCCATCCAGAGACCCAAAGGATGAGACACGTAAAGACCCTTTTAGAACAGATTCATTCCGCATACAACTTTGAGCCCTCAAGAACTGTGCACAAGTCCGGTAGTAGTAATGAGAAAGGCTGTTACTGTGAGCTAGATAAAGGTTTACAGCAGCTTTCTGAATCTAGAGTATATAACGACATACTGGGACGAGTCACGGTGAAGAACATATTTGATAATCACATCGATTATTCCATCATCGTACGTTGATTCAAGAAGTTCTCAATCGAAGAGAAGGAAATGACAGAAGTGATCATAATCGACTTGGCTTCCGATTCATGTTGTACATAGATACCCGCGCCACTTGTGTGAGCCCTTCCTCCCTCGGATGCGAAATGCGATAAGTAGGTCTGAAGATCAGAAGAGACAGAATTAGTTCTACGGCCCCGAATTCCCGACTGACCGAGACTCGAGAGTCGCAGAACTCAACACGCTCGAACAAGTTTGACCAAGATGAAAGGGGTATTGTCCGTAAAACTCTTGGCCTTTGAGAAGGCGGAACGTGGATTGCTTCGTCAAATTAGACCTCTTCAGCCCGATTACTCGGCCAGACGTAGTATCGGGCAGAGAAATTGACATGGCGCGTTTACAGCGCGGTAGGAAGAAATTTCCTTCGGAGTGCGATTATAATAAATCAAAGGCGATGAAGGGGGATCATCGCGTTGCATGCTCATTTTGGGGTACGATTAAGTATCAAGAAGGACCCTGTTTTCAAACGGATACTAGAAATAGTCATGAAGGCATGTGGTAACGACTGAGATCGTGTTTTACCAGAACCTCGAGGCCAAGAGCCATCAATAACGGTCATCTGAAGGCCGAAGACCAAAATGTACCCTCGAGTCAAAAGCCTAGTTATTAGAGCCATGCATTACAGGGAGCACCAGATAGACGGCAACCGTGACGGAGAGGTTCATGAAAGAATAATGAAAGCCGGATAGACTATGAGAGATCGCTCACACGACAGAAATACGATTCGACAAAGATTATTTCGGACGGATAGAAGCCCACTCATTGGCAGCCGATGGACGGGGGAAATGGTTAGATGGGAACCCATGCAACCTTGGCATGTCCTCTGGGGATCGTGCGGCTGATATTCGCGGAGTAGACTGAGATACTCGTCGGAAGCGACTTACCTAGGGCTTTCAAATTCCTTGCATTCCTTGTCTCTTCGACGTTCGGAAGGCCTGAATGTATGGCCCAGATAAATTCCAGGGTGCCTGCGGCTTGTGCCGTTGGTGCTTTGGAACACAGTAGTACTGCAATGTAATTTCCACAGTTTGCGATCAAGGTTGAGGCAGAGTTTGTACTAGAGGATACAAACTACCGGTTCTGCGAGGTAGATGCACTGCAAAATGGCGGCATGTAAGGGCTCGTCGGGCACGATTGAGACTGAACGCACTCCATGTTCAATAGACTCGGAGTCATATGCCGGAAACCCCAACTAGTGTTATTGTCTTACGACGCAGAAGCGTCGGCTCGCACACCATCCTGCCGTTGATCCACTGTGATGGATAGAACGAAGGTACTCATTCTACGAAAGACTATGGAATTACCGTTTTGGTAAGGGTTGCGGTCAATAAGTTCAAACAGCTTTGCTCCCTAATTCTGTTTTGGTACTACTCTCGACAAAGGGCGGATAGAAAACATACCAGGATCACATCGCAGACAAGGTTCTATCCGGATTCGCTCTAGGTTCATTCTCACTTTTATCGACCACTGGGATCTTTCACTCATCACCTCGACTGTCGTACTTGGTAGACCTATCGCTCTGTATCGCTATGTCTTCGTCTGCTATCACTCTTTGGCTTTCCCTCTCCCCAGGCTCAGGATTCGCCACTAAAATCATACTCGTGGAATTACACCGCGGCCCGTAAGCGGCATCCAATTCAATTCAGACATTTCGCTTTCATTACTTCCGTCGCCGCTTCAAGGAGGCGTTCCATTCATAAATATTAGTTGATTCCGCTCAATTCTTCATGACATTTGTATGTCTATTGCAAATGATCACCGCGTGTTGATACTAACGAGAGAGGGGTTGGTTTTACTATCCAGGTTGCCTTTGTGCGATCGGATGAAGCACACTGCCATGGCCTCGTTGCTCTACCAGCACCAAAAGAATATAAAAGGAGGGCTCAAGAATATCATTTTCACCATTCCCCGGCGTTCTTGTCCACCTCTTCTACGCTCCATTGTACCCCCCCGCCCAACAGTGAGGTTATTGTTTGGTCAACCATGATTAAACCTGACCAACGAGCATATTCCAGACCTTCAAAACGCAATGGACCAGATGATTCATTTCGAGGCCATTCTGTTCCCTTCCGATGGTCCGCTCAATTTTTACGTCAATTTTATCTGCATTGTTGCTCATTTTTGGGCCATCTAGGTCGCGCGCCGTCCCTTGTCCAACTCATGACTAGGCAAGTCATTGTCGTGTCCATCTCTTCCGGAAGAAAATTTTATTGTTCTTTTGTACAGTCCAATGACAATCTCGACTCATCATTCTTCCTACACTACTTCTCCGTCGCGCATGCCCCACCCTGAAATTCACATGGACTACGTACGTTACTTTTTTCTTGACTATCTTATCCCCACTGACAGTAGCACCGAAACGTGGAACAGATCGCTGATGGTATTGGTCCCCGGGCATGGAAATATCAGGTAAATTTTACCCAACTTATCGACGGCGACCTTGGACTGAATAATACTTAGCTTGTAGAAGCACTCGACGGCATGAACCGAAAGTTCGCGAACCCGTATATCATTTTCTATCCTGTCGTCTCTCGCGATGGCATGCCTTTCCCCGTGAACAAATGTATTAGAGAGATTCAGGGGAGGTCCTTCAAGGAGGAGGTTGCTTGGCGGGGGAATATAGTTATCGCGAAGTACCGCGACAACCCGTTCTCTTCCATGATGAACGCGTCAATGGCTGACTTCCCTCTCCTGAAAAATTACCTTTTGACACACGGATCTCCTTCCGAGCCTTGAGGTATGTCTTTTACGTCCACCTGCTTTTCCCGGCGGATTATGACTTTACCACCCTGAATCTAGCAAAAGCTGAGCGCCGATCCTCAGGGTTTGCATGTCTGCCACGAGAAAAAGTTTTATGATTTGACTAATTTCATTCCGGGACTATATGTGTATATATTACAGCATAGCATCGAGTAGCATTAAATTACGCACACGAGGGACCACAAACTAGAGCTCTTCGTGGCTTTTCCCTTTTTCTTTCTCCCTGGGTTTCGAGACCTTCTTCCGTTCCTTCGTATCCCTCTTAGGGTTGACGTCATCTTTAGCCGCCTTCTTTGGATTGCAGTGCTCGACAATTGGACTTGCAGGATCAATCGGCGGGTGTGACACTCTGCCAACCTTGAAGTAATCCTTATGATTTGCATAAAACTCTTTCCAATGCTGAACGCCCTGTATTTATCAAACGCATCAACAAAAATTTTCTAAAAACAACGCGTAGATCTCGCCTTTAATTCACTTTCTGTAAGGCCACGCAAATCATGCGTGCGGTGCGTTTGAAAACAACCGGTACCGAATGCACGAGCTCCGTCCACACCAGCACTAAAAATAACCCCAAGTCTGAGTAATTCAATCGAAAACGAATGCGATGGACGAACAAATGATGATATGAACCCCCAGGCTGATATGCCTTGCCCTTAGTGACGTCGTAAACTTCTCCGTCAATCTACTTCGGGTGAGTCGGAAATATAGCGGAACACGAACGCATACTACGCACAGCAAGGTAAATAGGACGACCAGGTTTCGAACCATCAAACTCGGCTAGAAGTCTCTCAGAAAACAGGCGTTGCGTCGTCTACTCCAGGTACATAAATCCAAAACAGGAGATCGCAAAGAGATGAACTGGACGCACCGGCCAGTAGGTCTTGAGTTGGGCCCATTTACCTTCATATTCCCACAGATAACTTCCCGTGATGAATTTACCAGCCAGAGCGATGATGATCAACGCATAGACCAAGAATTTCAGAAGCCCTAGGACGCCAACTTCGACTTCAGCTGTTGGGTCTGGCTCTTCTCGCCCGCCGTCCTCGCCTCGCGCAATCTTCTCGTCACGCAGTTTCTTGCGCTCCAGCCAGGCATTGTGCAACTCTTCTTGGTGCTCTCGATATTGTTTATGCCTAAACGAGTACAACGTCATTACAGCAGCCGAGCATAGCAACAAGTACATGCTTCGTACGCAAGGAATGGCTTGTTAGCTTGCTTTGTCGAGACCATTCTCTTCGGAATCGAGGGGTCCTCGACCTTGGGCGTAGATTCTGGTTCGATGTACGGCTCAGGTACCTCACCATTAAGTCCCTTTAGCCACGACATAAGGATGAAGACTTCTCGCCGTAGTATGCAGATAGAATGAGAGGTTGTCGAGACGGGTCGATTCTACGTGAAACCTGGATGGTAGACGACCTAGAACACCACGACACGTCGCTGCCGATAATGTGGGAAACACCTGCTAAAAGGGTCCGCGGCATCTTTCAGGGACATTTCTCACATTATATCGAACCTGTCCGACAAACAGAGTGACGTGAAATGTTCTTGGTATCAGCTGCAATATCTACAGCCATACAAGCAGGTAAACTATTATTAAGAACAATGATTTCTTGCTCAATTAGTGGGGTATGCTATCCATCTAGAAGAGGAAGCGTGTATGGTACTAAGGTTACAGTAAGGCAACGGCGATTTCGTGGCGACAAAAGTCACCAAGTGTAGTCTGTGACCGGACAACAAGTGGACCGGGAGTAAGACGTAGGAAGTCAAAGGGTGGGACAATAGGAAGGTACAAAATATGACCCCCTGGGGTCAGCGAGCCGTGTGATTGCGATGATGAAAAGGAAACAAAAATGAAAGCAGAGATGCGCATATGAATGATGACAATAAAGCATGCGGTTGCCAAAAAATGTGTGAAAGCCCTCGAAGCGTCCAGTTGAGACCATGCGAAGAAAGAAAATGCAAAGTGCCGCCGGCCTATGATGATGCTGGTGCTGATGGTGCGTTCGGTGGCGCCGAGATTGCGGGTGTCGTCTGGCCTTGTGCCCGCTCACTACCTTGCTGCGATATTGTTATGTATGCGCCGCCCGTCTCCTCTGATGAGCCGAGGCCTGGCGGTTGAGAAGGCGCAGACGTCAACAGCCGGACATCATCGTCGGTAGGATCAAAGTCCTCGACCCAGTTTCGCATTGCCAAAAACTTGGGGGTCTTGATGAACTGTGAGAAACAGGTAAGCTGGAAACCGGAGACATGAGAGGCGTTAAACATACCCGAGGAACTGAGTCTGTTGCCATCAACCGGAAAACGTGAGTCTGAATCCGCTCATACAACCGGATCATGGTCTGCAGTTGAGTGGCATTGAAAGCGTTTGCTTGTTCAGGCTCGACGCGCCCCTGGAACGCCTTGCCCGTTAGGCTGGTCACAACGTCTTCCAAATACTTCGACAGCTCATTCCGCAGGCCGTGGTCGATGTTCAGCTCGCACTGACTGGAGGGGGCCAGGTACGTATTGTAAATCACGAATGCCGTATTGATCAGAGATTCATGATGACGCTCCATCGCTGCTTGCCCTGGTGTTGTCTTGGTACCGGGGCGGGGAGCGGCAGGCGCAACGGCCACAGCACTAGAGGTAATGTTGAACTTGCGCTTGAAGTCCTCGACGTCAAGCCAGAACGACAAGTTCTCCTCGCAGAAGTTGCCACGAAGGAACTCGCGGAAAAGCGAACGAAGACCGGGCTCTTCCAAGATGTACCGCAGACGCTCTGCGTTGCTCTCCTTCTGGTTATTCTTCTTGTCTGCAGCATCATAACTCGCATTCATCTTCTCTGCCATCGAGATGCGACGATGGATCTTGGCATCTCCGCCCTTCTTCTCGCTATGGTCTGCAGTGGACTTGTCAACAGACGAACGTTCTGTTAGAGTTGCAGACGATGCGTTCGGAGAATCATGGGAACCGATTTGCCTTGGGTTATCCCAGTGCGCGAGGCGACGACCTTCCTCCGTGATCTTGTAGATCGCCTTAGCGGTGCAGCGGAATTCCCCGTGTTGCTAAATAAAATATATAGTTACTAGACGACGCAAAAAAAGCACGGAAGACTCATGCTAACGGGAGAATTACCTCCAGGGGCAGATCCTCGGACCGTAAAGATGATCGCAGAATCGTTGTTCTTCCGTTTATCGCTGACCAGGGTGATCAGTCCGAATCGCACAAACTGTGCGGCCATCTCTGCAGCCTCCTCACGCCCAACCACCGAGGTGAAGTCACACAGCCATTCGAGAGCAGTGACAGCGGCGAAACAGTATTTGTGAACTTGCTGACCCTTGCCAAGAAGTGGTTGCGCACGTTCCGTAACTTCCATGAGAGCGACGCCCTTGGATCGCTCATTGTACCGTTGGAAAGGATCAGGGGAAGGGGTCGCAGATGGGAAGTTGGGGCTCCGACCGACAAAGCGTCGGAAGAGGGCAGTGATGACGGACTGTGTGACAATGATTTCGTCGTCTGCTGATCGTCGCTCGAGATGGAGAAGCTTGATGCAGATGGGCTGAGTGACGAATACCTGCTGCAGATGATCTGAATTAATGCCGTTTTTACTGATGAAGCGTTCCAGAACGTGCAATCCCTTCGGCGTAAGCACGTAGACACCCCTGTCCTTGAACAAGTTGGACGACGGGTCTGCAGCGTTCTCGATAAGGCGGGCATCCATGAAGTGCTGGCTCATCGCCTTGGCCATATCACGGGTCATTGAGAACGTCGTCGTTGTCGTTGTCGTTACCACGCGCGAAGGTTCCCTGGGATCCGGCCCTCGATTAGACTGAGAGAACTTGAGCGAGGCGAGGTTCTGGGCGGCTTCATCTCTGGTGAGAAGGAATAAGAAAATGAACAAAGGAAAGACGAGATACAAAGACATACGTAGAGAACGAATTAGGGAATGTACGAAAGAACTGCTTGTGCGGCGTCAACTCTAGCGAGACGATAAGTGTCGCAAACAGATCTAGGGTATCCTGAACAATGGGGCCAACGTCAACGGGCAATGCGAAGGCTGGAAAAGCAGCATACACACCTTGAGAAAAGGCCTTCCGCGTTTTTTTGTCTTCATCATGTGCGATGAAGTCGCCTGGGCGTCGGAATCGGCAGGCATCGTAGAGGAAAGACACGAAGAGGGGAATTGAAAGAGAAAAAGATATCTGTATCAGTGGCAGGGAATGGGGGAGAGGAAGGGGGTATGGAGGGCGGCGGGATAGAGGGTGATGGGCAAGGAAGAAATGACAGAGCACCAATGTGGGAATATTCGGCTGGTTGCTATACAAACCTTCCCACGCCTGGCCTCGTGGAATTTGCAGCGCCATGTCCCGATAAGGAAATGGGATAATATTCAAAACAGGCAAATAATACATAAGCCCCTGTCAGGGCCTGACGCGATCGTGCCGACATTGTGTTCTTTTCCGTGAACCGTCGGCTACGGTTGTCAGCACCCAATTCATTCGCTCGGTCGCGTTGTTTACCGAGACTGAATAAGTGCGATGCACTCGTACTCGAGAAGAGCGGACGGCACTTCAGTCGGTCGGTCGCTCGGTAAAAAGGTACCGTGATCAGATACGGAAATGCTTAAACGTTTTTCCACCTCATGTCGCAGTAAATTCAACATCACTCTAATTTGACACGATAAGACCACGAGTGTCGGCACCGTCATGAAACTGCAAGTTCGTGCTGCCTTTTCATTCCCCCCTCACCCCCTTCCTTGACAAGCGCGGCGCTCCTATATTGCCTATCTTGTCTGTATTCGTCGGGCGCTTGTTCCGCAGGACAGGACGTCTGGAATACGTCTGGCTTTGATCGACCTTTGTATATCTCCTATCAAAATCGTATACTGTTACAAGCCATCATCGTTCAATTCGAATCCAATTGGAGCTGCAGTTTTTTACTCTGACAGGCATATCTGTAGTAACCAAAACCTTCGTTTTCTTGTCGTCCTTGACCGAAATTCGAATTGCAAAAAAAATTGATGCCGCCCTGCACGTTTCCATTTGACTCCTTAGCACGGGGTTTTCCGGAGATAGCGGTGAATACTTGTTTTGGAACAATACACCGACCCCGACCACGATTAATCTGCCGGCTCTCACATTGGTCCTGGAACTACAGCCTAAGGCAAATCAGGATGAATTTCAATGGCACAAACATAAATGTGAGCCTCGTTTCTTTCCAGGTGTGGCACGATACCAACGATTACCAGGATCCCGCAGGAGTGAAGGCTCTTCTTGACAGTCTACAAGCATCACAGGCCTGGCAACAGGCTGTCGCGATCTCAGCAGAAAACAAGGATGTACCTAAGGCTACCCCCCAAGCTGTCGTAGAAACGCCCTCGTCGTCTTCCTCTGCTTCAAATTCAGTTGCATCTCTACTAGCTCAACTGCAGCGTCCCCCCCAGCCACCGGCCCAGGAACCATATATTAGTATTGACGGTACTCGTGTCAACCCCAAACAGAACCTCAAGCGCAATACTTCTCCGGCTGTTTCCTCGTCTGCGGAAGATACTCGATCATCTACTTTCCAGCAGGCGCTTCCACACCTCGCGCAACTTTCCCAAGACACCAAATTCATTGAGAAGATCGTGAAGGTAAACTTAAAGCTTTCTATGCGGAATCTGATGCACGTCTGATATCTGTTTCTGATGCTCCTGCAGATCAAAAAAGAACAGGATGTGCTTGAAAGGCAACTCTGGGAAGAGCGGGGTCGGATTCAAAGCAAGTATGACGAGAAAGTGAAGAATGCCAGAACTAGGTCCGTTAACGCTCTGTCTCTGCTTGATGGATGGCGGCGATAGCTCGGAAAGACAGGGCAAATGTCATAGGCTCCGACATCTCGAAACATGAAGCAGATGTGAGTTCCTGCCCGCACGGAGACTGCGTCCGTGCTGTTGCTGACATCCTCTGGACCCTGCAGATGCTATGTAATGCGTATCGGAGAGAACTGCAACGATTTGACACTGAGCGAGCCCTGCCTCTCTGGGACAATCTGGTCCGCGAACAGCAGGAACGGCTTGGCCAGGCCGGTGTACCCGCAATGTACGCGACCGCACTGGCAACGGATCGGGAGGTAAGCCGCAGCCTTTCTTGAAACTTTTTTTTCATGGTGACCTGGGCTCGCAGCGGCAGCAACGTATCATCCAAGTGCTGGAGGGACTGATCGGAACTGGATTTGAGTAACCGAAGTAGCCGTATGGCCGTATGTTTTCTGTGAATAAAAATATTTGAAACACATGGATTGCTCGACGCTACCGAACACCAGCTGAGAGGCGAGGATAGGCTAAAATATAAGATTCATGTTCTTGAATGAAGATCGCCACTGTTACCTTCCAAAAAAGAAAAAGGCCGTTACCGGGTTGCCACCGAGGCCCTTATTCTCATTTTATTATGCGCTCCCTGCAAAGCTAATCTCTTCATTTATTTCCTTTCTTCTTCCCCTGCATGCATACGGACCAATGCCTTACGTGGACTTGCACAGTGACGACGACTATGCCTCGATATTCTACCTCACGAACACGACCTTTGGTAATGTTGGCAGCTTTGATCCTGACAAGCCGACGGTGATTCTGCTGCACCCCTTCTTCCTCGACTCTACATGGCTCGACAACCAGTTTGGCGACCCCCGGCTGTACAAGAACTACAACATGATTGCATTTGACATGAGAGTATGCGGGAGATCGTCTTGTCGGCACAGTGGGCGCCACGATAGCTGGGTGGAGGCAGCGGACCTCGCATTCTGTCATCAAGTGCGTTGCCGGCTGTACTTCCTTCTGTCCTCGGTCTGACTGCGCCTAGATTCTTCACTTACCTCTCTGCCACGTTCTGGCACACGATAATATATCTGTCAACTGCGCCCTGCGTTTCGCCTTTCTGTATGTGCCACTCGTTCTTACACGTCGCCGTAATAATCCGTACTTTCTAGTTTTCCGGATATGTGTGCCAGCCTCACATTGTGTAACGTGCCGGCGCCTACTGAGTACGTTCAACCGTCGTCCTCGGTCCCGATCTAACAGAGTGCAGGTTAAAGTGGGTCTTGACGGCGTTCCATGAGCTTCTGCAGTCATGGTGTTTTGCGACCGACCTCGAGAGCTTCGAGCATGCTGGAAAGGAGGGCGCTAGGATAATCATCGGCCCAGTATGTCCGTCGACTGTTGACCTTGCCGCAACGTTGACATCTTCTTAGGATTTCGACAGCGATCTCCTTGATGAAGTACGTCGGGTACGTCTCGGCGTACAATGTCTTGACTCATCCCCGACTTGGCAGATCATGGCGTATTGGCAGATGCATCTGCCTCCCAGCAAACGAGTGCGTGTTTTAGAGCAGGCTAATGTGGCTCTGAATGTACGCCGCATCTATTTTTTGTTGAGCTTATTCTCACCATCCAACATTAGCGTATACCTATGAAGCCCGAAATGTTGAATGCAATCACCCAACCGGTCTTAATAATACATGTCAGTCTCTTTATTTCCCGGTTGCCCCGTGCTGATCTTTGTACGTACTGCAGGGCGACCGGTGCGACGTATCCCCAGTCAAATACGCCGAGAGACTTCATTCTGAGCTGTCAAACTCAGAGGGAGGAGCGAGGCTATATCCTTTGAAAGGTCGGCTATCATCTTCGCTATTCTATCGGTGATCTCTTAACCCACTTGGATTAGGCGCCTCTGGCTCCTTATGTACTGTACCAGGCAACGCTTCTATAGCAAATCAGGTCTTCGCAAAATTCATGACACAACTACCGCGCCTCAGGTCCGACATAATACCTCCTGTAACGAGCATCACGGAGCGAATGACTATCGCACTCGATAAACTCGCAGAGTTCACAAATGATTCTTCCTTTCGTGCACGAAATCCAACTTCCTCACTCTCCTTCAGCTGTCTTACCCCCGATGTCGTCCGTAGCCAGACAGAGTCGCTGGCTCTCTATTCCGAAAATCTACAAAACGCGTACTCCCCAGTTGGGCCTAACGGCCGGCCGTACAGAAGGTACGCCGTCGGTCCTTCTTTACTACCTATGTTAAAAGGGCTCATCGCTGACATTCTTAGATACTCCGAAAGGAAGGAGCAGGAGCACTGGTTCAGCGGCGGTAAGGACGGAAACTCATACGCAGGTGCACATCCTTTCATAGCTACACTTTGAAAATCTCTAAGGAAGACAAACACCCAGGAAGCTTCATGCTACAGAAACATGGCAAGTCAGATTCGGAGTCACTGCCTTCGTCGGAGCCGACATCTGGTGAGCAAATCCAACATGGCCGTCTGCGACGCGCCACAATTACTCCAGCGGCTTCGATAGAGAAACATGTTATCAAGGGTTCGATGGCAAAGGTTGTCGGAACCAATTCCACATCAATAGGGCGGCTACTAAAATAAGCGAGACGGATCTACTGGGACACCTTTATCCTTATTATTCATGCGTCATTCTCTATGTCCAGCTGTAATCTTCCATTTATAATAGCTATCTGTATCTTATATATCATTTATATACCCCCCATAGACTCTCACCAATTAAGTAAACGAGTGAAATGAACGAGAGACACCGGTCAGAAACGATAACCAGGGAAAATCTAGTGATCAACTTCGGAAATACCATATTTAATCTAACAGGCCTAGAGGCTGCCTTCGGCCATTTTCGCCTTGTAGTAGCGCACCATCTCCTCCAATCCCATCCGAACGGTCCACCTGGGCTGCCACTGCAGGCTCTCCTTGGCACGGGTGGTATCAGGCCTCCTCTTCTGGGGGTCGTCAGTCGGGATCGGCTTGTACACAATTTCAGGACGACGCGTCGGCAAGTCTCCGTCCTCCTTTTGCACCTTCTCGACGATCTCGCGAACCAGCTCCGCAAACTCGCCGATGGTGAACTCATCACCGTTACCGATGTTGACTGGACGGGACTCATCCGAGTTCATCAGTGCGATGAGACCGTCGATGAGATCGTGCACGTATTGGAAGGACCGAGTCTGCGTGCCGTCACCATACACGGTGAGGTCCTCGCCCTTGAGTGCCTGAACGATGAAGTTTGAAACGACACGTCCATCGTAGGGGTTCACTAAAAGTGACAGTGATTAAGTTCGAGACCAGTAACGTAACCAAAAATAACATACTCCGAGGTCCGTATGTGTTGAAGATACGGGCAACACGGACATCCACGCCGTCCTGGCGGTGGAAGCCATAAGTCAAAGTTTCCGCCACACGTTTGCCCTCATCATAGCAAGCACGAGGACCAATGGGGTTGACGTGTCCCCAACTAGCGATAGGTTAGCATTGAACCCGAGGGTTGCAAGGGAAAAAATATTACGCACTAATCTTCAGGCTGAGGGTGAACCTCAGGGTCGCCGTAAATTTCTGGACGCGCTTAATGAAAAAAGGAAGCAATGTCAAAACTTGAACTGCGGCGTACCGGACGTGCTACTAATAAGGAAACGGGCCTTGGTACGTTTCGCCAATCCAAGCATGTTCAAGGTTCCCATGAACGAGGTCTTGATGGTCTTGACCGCGTTGAATTGATAATGAGGAGGAGACGCGGGGCATGCAAGGTGGTAAATTTCTGCAGAGCGCTCAGACACGTCTTCACGCGGAAAGAACAATATCACTTACGGTCGCACTCAATCATGAAGGGCTCAACAACGTCGTGACGAACCATCTCAAAGTTGGGGTGACCAATCCAGTGGCTGACAGTGGTTTTCGATCCAGTGAAGAAATTGTCGAGGACGGTGACTTCATGACCCAGGAGCATCAAACGGTCGACGAGATGAGAGCCAACGAAGCCGGCGCCTCCAGTAACAAGGATGCGCTTGCGGTTGGATGGAGCAAGGAGTCTAACGGGAGTGAAACGAGTGAGGGTCGTGTACGAGATGGAGTTGGAATCCGGATGATAAATAGACTTGGACTGATACTCAGTGTGCCCCTTGGAAAACTTGGCATGCTCAGTCTCCTCATCGTCGGACGTCGTCGCTGCAGCACTTTGACCCGTCATCGTGATATAATGGGGGCGCAAGTAGAGAGCACGGAGGTCGTCGATGGAGACCTCGCTGTCGAATCCAAATCGATTGAAACCGACAGAAGTGATCTCTTTGCCGTGCTTGTCCAAGGTCACGATGCTCTGGAAGATAAAAACGATGAGAGAGCGCCGAGCTCAGCAATGAAGAGGACGTACAGAAGGGGCCATGGTGGTGGTGATGGTGAAAGAGAAGGATGGGCGCTCCTGTTAAAGGTCAGCGGAATAAGAGGGGCTGCTTGCCTCTGTTTCCTTCCGTCTGCGACTCCTGTTGTCCCGTAGTCGCTAATTTTTTTCTAGCGCATTGTTCCGCTATCCGGATCCAGATTTTTTGCACGTTCGCACGCCGGCGACAAATTCAGACAGATACATTTGTACCCTTACCTAAAATGCCGCGCGCGCAAAAACCAACAGGAAAGTCGAGACACGATCCGCTGCATGTGCAGCTCGACGGAGACGAAGTAGAAGCGAAGTATGGTCGCGTATCGAAGCCAGGGAAGAGGAGAAAGTCCAACAAAGCAGAGGCGGATGACGGCGACGACGACGAGGTGCAACATACCTATTACCTCTGCTGTCTTTTCTCACTCGTTTTCAGGTAATCCTCGACCCAAAAACATCCAAGCGGATATTCGAGCTTGCCAGGGATCAGCAGGAAGAGCTGGGACTTGTGGGCGCCGACGACGAAGATGATACAGACTCTGAGCCCGCACCTTCAGCTTTCCAACGACCTCGAATGGATGTGGACGACGATGAGGAAGAAGAAGAAGAAGAAGATTTACAAGGATACGATGAAGACGTCGAGGAAGTTTTTGTGAGTAACGTTAAGCTTTCACGGTCTCGATATCTCAAGCAACAGAACAGGAAATCGATGCTGGAGACATGGAAACCTTGGACGCCCTCTTGCCCGCAAATTCTGGCGAGCGAAAAACATTGGCCGACCTGATTTTTGCCAAGCTTGATGGCGCTGGCACTCCGAACGCAGCTGTCATACAAAAAACACGGCAAGGTATAGGATTTTAGAGTCTCGCTTGGTCTCCAGCCTCATCGCGCTTTCTTGCAGACCCGGAAAATCCAGATCCCGCTCTAGGCTTGGATCCACGCGTAGTGGAAGTGTATACAAAGTTCGTTGAAGTCTCATTGCCGTTCCATTATCTGAACTGTGGACATTAGACTCGGCTTATTCCTTCAAAAATACAAGTCCGGCCCCCTTCCGAAGATCTTCAAGGTTATACCCTCTCTCCCAGCATGGGCACGTATGCTCGCACTCACCCATCCCGAAAACTGGTCCCCGCACGCGTGTCGGGCCGCCACCAAGATCTTCATCTCGAATATGAAGCCCCCTCAAGCACAGCTGTTCCTGAGCGTGGTCCTTCTTGATGCCATCCGCGAGGATATCCAGCAGAACAAGAAGCTCAATGTACATTATTACGAAGCCCTGAAACGGTCTCTATACAAGCCCGGTGCCTTTTTCAAGGGCATCATTTTCCCCATGTTGGACGTGAGTCGTGGATCGTATCTCCGTTTCGGTGCCCTGTTACTGACGGTCGCCTAGCAAGGATGCACGCTGAAAGAAGCCGCGATTGTCGCATCAATACTTGCTCGAACAAAGATACCGGTGCTCCATGCTTCAGCGGCTTTACTCAGAATAGCCGAGATGGAATACACAGGCAAGTCCAGGTGGCTCGGCTTAGTTGACAGTTTTTAACACCTTTACCAGGTCCCAACTCTCTTTTCATCCGAGTCTTGATCGACAAAAAGTTTGAATTGCCGTACAAAGTTGTTGACGCTCTGGTCTTCCATTTCATCCGACTGTCTAATACATACAAAGCATCGAGTCGCGGTGATTCCGATAAGCTTCCTGTGCTTTGGCACCAGAGTCTTTTAGTTTTTGCTCAGAGGTAAGTGATACACCGACTTCGCTGCTGCGACGGAGATTAATCCAAGGCTAGATACGCGTCGGACTTGACACCCGACCAGAAGGACGCACTTCTGGATGTCGTACGTGCTACACCTCATACACAAATAGGTCCGGAGATTCGCAGAGAGCTGGTTACGTCCGTCGTCAGAGGTGCGCCCCGTCAAGAGGGCAACCAGGATGTTGAGATGTCTTAATCATGTAGTATGTGGACCTTAATAGATTGTTATCTGCTAGCAACCAACATCACGGAGAAGCCCAAGACCAATCCTGGTATCCAGCCTGCTGAAATATTTCTCGGGCACGTTCCTCTCGTTCTAATCGATCACTATCGTCGATTTCCTCCCTTGCCTGACGCCATACCTTAGCACTAGCATGCACCTCTCGTGGATTACTAAACCCGACCACGAGAGGGAAATCTATACCACACTTGCGCATTGAGTAGCGCAGCGCAAGGTCTGGCAAATCACCGACGTCTTCCCGTACATCAGCCGTCACCTTTCGCATTGCCTCTGGCGACGGATGCCAGGGTGGAGGAGGGCGAGAGGTGAGAAGACCCATGCTGAATGGTGACGCGACCACCAATTGTCCCACCTTGGCACGCTCGCGGAGATGGGGTGCGAACTTGAGAAATGTCGAATCCTGTAGTGTGAGATGGGAGTATGAAAGGATCACGTCAACGGGCTTGTAGGGCGGGTTGTGAAGGATTAACAGCGCAAGACGAAGGAGAACAGGAAGTGGATAGCCTAGAATAGATTGAGTATATTCGCAAATTGTAGTCAGGAAACGTACCCGTTATTCCTATATGCTTGATCAAGCCTTCTTCCTTCATCTTTGACAATTCAGCATATGCGTCCAAAATCTTTTGATCGCCTTCGCCTCGCACAACGCTCTCTTGTCCCTCTGCAAGACCATACGCCTCCCGTGCCTCCCCCAACGCTGTTGCATGGTACCCAGTTTCTGTCGGCATAACGGGCGTGCAGACAAATTCAGTATCATGAAGATAGACGGTGTCGAGATAATTCGTTTGAAGGCGCTCAAGACTGCGCTGTATGCTGCGTCGTATATGGCCCGGTGTATAATCAAAGTCATTAGCACTGATCCGACCACATTTCGTCATCTAGAAGGGATTTATTAGTATGTGTTCACCCAAGAGCTTGTCGCACACACCAATTTGTACGACGAACGGGGAAATTCACTTTTGATGACCTGCAAAGCTTTTCCAAGTACTATTTCCGAAGGTCCGTAATAGATGGAAGTATCAAAAGCGCGTATGCCGTAGCTGCAACAAAGTCATGCTGCCCATCGAGAATAGAACAGCTGGACGAGTCTCTTACCGGAGAGCAAGCCGGACCGCCCTCAGCGGGACATAGCTCTCAAGATGATCATCCGTGTTATACTGGTTCGAGAACGACCCAGCACCGAAAATCAAGGCCGGCAACGCCAGAGGGCCTTTGATTAATATCTTGATGGGGTTTTCGGGTCAGCGACGAAGACGACGAGGACGCGCTTGACTCACAATGGGAGATCCAGTGATGGGAACATCCTCAACATCGTCAGGAATCGGCTCTGTTGACATTTGCGATATGTTGATGATGAGCGAAAGCAAACCGGATAACCTCAGATAATCACGATAGCGGGCCTATCCGGTGGACAGGAACCGTCCTCGAATCGAATCATAACGGTGTTAAAAGGTCTGTTCATTCAACAAGCAAAAACTACACATAATTTGTGATTATCATCCAACAAATTAGAGCTTGTCCCTGGTCCAGCTGGAGGGCGGCGAAGAGGGTGAGCAGGCTGTTAGGCAGCAGAAAGGAAAGGTCAACGACGTACCGCTTATCGAACTTGTGGTTGACCTCAACGAGCTTGGTGCCCTGGTCGGGCTGGATGGAGTTCCAAGGGGTAGGGTTGGCGGCGGTCCATTGCACTTGAAAGGCGGTAAAAACGAGAACAGTAGCAACAGCATCCGATGCTCACCAGTAGGGCCTCGAGCGAGACGAGTGAGATACCAGCTGGCTCCAACGACGACACTTCCTATAATAACATAGCTGCAAAAACGGCGCATCGGTTACTGCCAGCATATCGCGAACGGTGAATTACGGCTCACATAGGAATAGCCTGTACCGCCAGCATGAGCCAATGAACATTACAAAACAAGAAATCTTACCTCAATGGCCAGCCAGTTCTTCGTGAAATTCTTGCGGAAAGACATGGTATGCAACGACGCTCAGTGGTTGGAGTTGCAGAAGAACAAAGTGACGCCCTGTTTTGATCGCACATGCTTCGGGAAAATGCGGAGGCGGCACCGCCGCTGGCCTAGAACACTCTCTGGATGTTCTCGACATACAGAAATTTTGAATTATAGATGGCATGTACTGTGAGGCATACAGCATAGTAGCTAAACGCTTACGAGTGTTGAAAAGTCGTTGTAATGCTATGTAGTGGTACAAGAAAATACAAACGTTACCCCTGTAGCATCTAGCTACGAACGTATGGAAGAAAAGAGATAGCGTGGGGGAAGGGGAATCAACGAGTAGCAAAATATACAATTAAGAATAGGAA
The DNA here is from genome assembly GCA_902506015.1 of Armillaria ostoyae. Classification (NCBI taxonomy): domain Eukaryota; kingdom Fungi; phylum Basidiomycota; class Agaricomycetes; order Agaricales; family Physalacriaceae; genus Armillaria; species Armillaria ostoyae. The sequence goes on from LR732083.1 coordinate 2,437,196, forward strand.
ATTTTTAAAAGAGCCCGTCCAAGTCGCGGTCATGCAATATATACACAGTTGAGTGTCCAGACATCTACAAAAAAAAATTGTCAGCCCAAGAAAAGCATCATACGATAAAGCAAACGAACCCTCAAAGAAACACCGGTTCGTCATCGTGGCATTTCTTGCAAACGTCACCACCATATGACTTGACCGCACCTTCCGTCTTAAACCGGACCTTCAACTTCTCCAGCTGTCGTTCCTTTGAAACAAATGTCCTTCTCTCCTGAACAGGAGGCGAGGACATGACTTCAGCTTTACTGTCCACAAAACTCTCCGTCGCATTAGATCGTGGAGACCATGGCAATGGTATGAAACTCGTTAGCGAAGAGAATCGTGTAAGGGGAGACGTCATCAGTCCGGAAAACGACGAAGGCTTCGGGCTTTCGTCACAACGCGGGACATCGCGATTGCCTAAATCCACGCTCATCATCTGCGGGCTGGGACCGGCCCGTGACGAAGCGCTTCCTGTGGCCGCCGATAAGTCATCAGAGAATCTGGGGAGCATGTTTATCCTGCTGTTCACTGTAGATAAAAGTAAATCAGTACACGTACTCATGGTGGATGATTGAAGTTTGGAGGTCGAACCATTTGAGGATGTCTTGTTACCATTACTCATTTTGGAGGGCAGCAGAGGTTTGCGTGGTGGTTGGCGAATGAATGTAGTAGATGCCCGAGGTTGTTTTGGTGAACAGGGCGAAACCGGCTGGGGGATAAAAGAGGGCATAGAACCCCCACGCTTGTTTGGAGGGGTCACATACTTTGGTGGCGGAGAACGGGAAAGAGAAGGAGATTGCTCCCTTGAAACAGAGCGAGGAATACCCGAAGGCGTCGCTGCTGGGCGGGGTATCGAAGAAGGCGGGGTGGCCATTTGGGAGAGTGCAGGTCGAGAGAAGCCTAGAGGAGGCGTAGAGACAACATCCTCCTCCTCATCCTCCTCAAAATCGGCCAATAAATGAACAGGCTTCACGGAAGCCTTTGGACTGGGTGTTTCGGGAACTGAGGGCTCAGATGCGACATCTTCGATGGGAGGGGTAAAAGTAATTTTAATACCTCCAGCATCACCGAAGACTTCTTCCTCCTCTACGCGAGTCATATCGCTACCACTCTCTTCTTCGTCTTCTTCAATGACCATATCGAGAGATTTGTCTACAACCTCATCGGCGCCGCCGAGGAGCCAAGGCGGCATATCATCCTGATACTTAAAGCCGCTCGCGAACAAACTCTTGCTTCGCTCAAATGTGTACAGGTCCTCTGTTGCTTCTCCTTCGGCAACTGCGACAGATACGTCATCTGGTTCTTCCAAACAACCAAAGAAGCGATCAATTTCCTCGTTTTCTTTGTTATTAATGGGTTGAGAGACTGGGGTACCACGTGGGAATGTCCATGTTTTCGACAGAGATGCACGAGATTGATGCGAAGGCGGCGTACGCACGGGGGTTGGTAGCCCTGGTGAGCAAGACCTCGAGGGGGCTGTAACATTGACAGCTGGGGTCCCTTCTTTCATAGCCACGACAGATCTGGGGAAGCCATCATCAGAACCAAAATCATCGTCCGAGATGGGACTATTTGACACGTCAATGTCATCCTCTTCTTCATCCTCGTACCCAGCAAGCCCATTGTCTTCATCGGATAGGATGTCGTCAGGCTCCTCAGCGACAGCCTTTAACCTGAAGCCGAAGGTAGAAGAGAAATCGGAATCGCCGTCAACGTCTGTGACAGAACTATTGGCAGAGTCAAGAGAGGACATCCCAATGTCCCGCTTGCGAGTAAAGGGAGTGAATGATTGTGAGGTAGGAGTCGCCAACGCATCCACCTCGACTTCTGCTAATGCCTTTAGTTGCCTCACTTCTTCTTCCAGGCCCACCTTCTCACCCGACAACTTGTCAACCTGCGCCGCCAACGTCTTCGTCTCGTCTCTGAGCGAAAGAAGTTGAGCATTGAGGTGCTCGACTTCCTTCTCTAACCCTGCGCGCTCCACCTCAATCATACCACACTTCGTCCTGGCTACCCAAGCATCGCGACGCTCACTTTCGACACGTTTGGCAAAGGTGACCAGCTGCTTGTCCATGTCAGCCACTCTGACCCTCCAGCCGTCGACGTCACGCTTCAGTTCATCTCTCTCGGCCTTCAAGTCCGTAACAAGACGAAACATCTCGTCATCGTTGCCAACGCAAGGCGACGACGCATCAGACAGCATGGAGATAGGTCTGGACCCGTCTTCACGCTGTCGCGTGGTCAGGGCCTTCTCCAAATCCATAATCCTGCCCAAAAGAGCGTTGTGGCTTTTGTATAAAAAATGCTGCTCACTAACACTTAGCGGTCGTGTTTGGCTTTGGCTCCGACTGGACGACGAGGACGACGAAGACACGGACGTTGGAAAGCCATCGTCGTCATCATTACTATTCAGTGAGAATCTGCGGTCGAGAGCAAAGGTTGGGGTCATCTCAGGTGTTGGTAAGCCGGGATTGGATGAAGTAGAGGATGTCGATGATGACCTGTAAGAGATACTGCTTCGTCGAGGTAGCGCTCTGGTGTCTGGGGTATTCGGATCGCCGGATTTGACAAGCGACCCATCAGAGGCTATTTGTAGGTTTAGTGCGGGTCGGCGGTGGGTAACACTCATTGAGGGAGCAGACGCCAACGATAGAGAGCGAAGACCGGAACGAGGCTGGATAGGGCTGGGAGTGGGAACGGGTGTTGGGAGTCCAAAGTTATGGTTGTTTAGATTATCAGGCGTGAGAGAAAGGGGGCGAAGGTTGAGGCTTGCGGGACGTGGTTTCGACGTAAGGGGCTTGATTGAGGGCGCAGGTGGCTCGATGGTTAGCGGTGACGTGGACGGAGCGGGAATGGAGCCTGAATTCTCTTCCTCATCTTCGTCCTCTTCCACGAGTGTGTGCAATTGATCCTTGGACGAGGAACTGGCTGTCAGCAGTTTGAACGAGTCTCGTTTGCTAGACATAAGAGAGCTCAGGCTGGATCCTACACCTGAGCCCGGAGGGAAAGACGGTTTCGAGGCTGGGTTGTGATATTTGTCAAGAACAAAGTAACCAGGTCGTTGGGGTGTACGTACGAAATTCAAAGCCAAGCATGTCATTACTGGACGTCTCTAACTCGGGAATTTCAACCTTGGAGTAGGAGACATCTTGCTTCCCTTCCAGAGCCCAGAGTGCTCGACGACGAACAGAATCCTTGTCGCCAAAGGTGATGTTATCATCCGAGTTGGACTGGGGTAGGTCTGGAACGGCCACACCCATCATCTCCGCTGACTCATGGCGGGTAGAGACAGAGGAACGGCGACGGTGGTGAGAGTTGCGTTTCGTGGATGGAGTAGAGAGTTCGTTTAAGTTTGTGGGCTGTGATTTCGAAGTACCAAAAGAGAAAGATGACATTGAAGCGTTACGTGAATGGGAACGGGCATGAGAGTGCGTTGGCCGGGGTTTTCCTAGTTTGAAAGATTCAAACTAAAAATACCAATGAGTATATGCAGAAATAACCAGGATCATCAACATACACGAATCTGCGCTTCAACATCTTCAGGTGTGTTGCCGTCAACTTGCATGATAACTGGAGCGGGATTTCTTTTTTTGGCGTTTTCTGAATGTGAAAAGAATGAAAATTCCTTGCTAGGAGAGTGGTAAGGAAAAGAATGTGTGGGTTCTCGAGCGACCTCGCAGCCTCTGAGCGGATAGAGGAACTGGAGATGGTGGTTCGTGGACGAGAAAACTCCAACCAGGATCAGAACCAAACAGGATGCTTGGACCTGAACGCTCTTGCCAAACACGGCCAAGCACTATTTCAAATTTACTTTTGATCTTTCTTCCATCTTGTTTCGATTGTTAACAATATTGATTCGACTCGACGGATAGGACGTTATGCAAAACCCCGTCCTTCTGGAATCACCACAATTTTTGTCCTACCCACTGCCGACACGATCTCTTCCATCGACATCGCAGTCTTACGTCCTTGCTATTGCTTCGCTTCCCGCTCATTATGCAACTGCAAGGTCTACGCCTTCGAATACAATAGAAATATATGACAAGGCCTCATTGCAACATATACAGACTCTGCGTGGCCACGATACTGCCACCACCTCCCTTAAAACAGTTGAATCTATTGCAGGGTTCAACCGACAGTCGTTGGTTTCATCGGGGCATGATGGATCAGTCAAAGTCTGGGACGATCGTTCTAATTCGCATAGCATCAAAAGTGAGTGACACCGACGGGTCCTTCTGCGAGAATAATTGACCACCCAAAAGATTTTATCCAGTGACCAACCTTGGCAAACACAATGCCCTGCTTTGCTGCGATGTCTCTCCAGATGGATTCACGGTAGCTGCAGGAACGGACCTTCAGGGTGATGACGCGAATATCTTCTTCTGGTACGGCATCTACACGTCAAGAGCCTCATCAACTTCATTTCACATCACAGGGACCCCCGGCAACCAGCTACTCCGCTGCGTACCCATGGGTCGACTCATTCAGACGACATCACTGTCCTACAATTTGCCCCGAATAATGTACTACTCTCGGCTTCGGCTGACGGACTTTTGTGTCTATCCAATGCTGCCGAGGATGATGAAGACGAAGCAGTACAACAGGTAGCGAACTGGGGCTGCAGCGTTTCACAAGCCGGATTTATGGCATCGTCTAGTGTACCCCCGCGGATATGGGCATCTAGCGATATGGAAACATTCAGTACCTGGTCAAATGAGGTCTGCATGACCTCCATCAATTAAGTAATTAAGCTGCTAATCATGCCTTTTACAGCTGGACCCCCTTCAGAGCGTGGACATACGCGCGCCGTCTGTACATAATCGAAATTGCACCTGGGTGACAGACTACCTCGTCACTTGTACAAGCCAGCCCAACGGCGACCTTGCCATATTCACCGGCTCCAATGAGTGAGAGCATATACATCACAGCCCTATTCTTCTATCATTAACGGCGTTCTAGAGGAGATCTTGCACTTCTCTCAAACTCTGACCTATCTACGCAGAATTCTCCATGGTTACTACACAAAATATGGAGTAACGGCCACACGGGTGTAGTGCGATCACTTCTATGGGATGAGAATGTTAGTAGCCCGATCTAGCACTCCACGCACCATCTCACGTTCTTCCCTAGAACCAGGTGCTTCTTACGGGGGGAGAAGATGGAAAGATTAACGCTTGGTCGTTCCGATCTTCTTCAGAAGACGGCATGGACATTGAATATTGACACCTCGCCGCGCAAACGAAACATGGATTGGGAGGATGGCCATGAGGTACGATCGTGTTTTCACTTTTTGAGCGTCTCTGAGTATGACACGTTCCGTAGGAAGGCAAACGATTTAGAGCATACTAGATATGCCAGCTACCAAACGTGTCTTTAATTCTCGTACAGCTGTCTCTAAAGACGCCGGCAAGTGTATCATTCGGTGTAGTTTATTTAGCTCCTACAGCGAACACGAACCGTTGATTCTATCTCTTCGATCTTTGTCCAGACAAGCATAGTATCGGTCGACGGTCTGAAGGACCCTCCGACCCTCTCCCAGGACTTTGTTAACGACTCACTACACAACAGCCTTTCTTACTCAATCCAATGTCATTCACTGACTGTGTATCGCCTTCAAAAAACAGGAAGAACGCTTATAGTTTACTATACTTACCAATAGGAAAATGGATACCACGAATCCCTTGAATTTCGCACAAGCTCGATGTCGCGAAATTGATCATTCATCTAGAGTAGAGTATTCCGTAGTCGGTCCTAACGTAGTACGAATAACCATTCTCCCTCAAATACAAATCAGTTTCAGAGTCGAAGTCAAGAAATATAGGGAATCATCAACGATATAGCGTTTGCAATACAAGAGAGAGAAATAATACGTGAGCAGTCATTAAAAGAAGAGAAACGGACTAGAAAAGGTCCTCTAGCGTCATTTGTTTCACGATATCCTGGAGACCGGTCAGAATTGAATAAACACAAGAGTACATTACTGACCGTGTTTGACACCATCAATGCGAACTCGTCGAAGTTGAGTTTACCATCGCCGTCCTGATCAGCCTCCATTATTGTTTTGTCGACGATCTGTTGTAGCTCCCGATCCTAAGAAAACGATTACAGGGACGTTCACAGCCGACACATGCCAATACGCACTTTCAGATTGTTCCCTACCATCATCTTCAAGACAAGGAAGAGTTCACCGTTGGAGATATAACCATCCCGATCTACATCATACACCTTGAAAGCGACTGACCACCGATAAGCGGATACAGTGATCAGATGACAATGAACTAACACTTTAGCTTCTCTTCTCTTCCGCCTCGACTGCTGAATGCACTAAGGCCTCCTACGAACTCCTGGAAATCCACAGTTCCTCCACCACTGGACAAATGGAGACGGTATCAGTGACAGTCGAGATGGTAGAGGGATGGGCACACACTCCTCATCGAAGATAGCAATCATTCTAGACGCTAGTGGATTTGTCGCAATCTGGGGTATCTGCAGGAACTCTCCACGGTCTATTGAGCCTGAGCCATCACTTGAGGCATACTCAGTCTCAACAGCATGATATATAGTTGACAGCGACCGACCTATCCAGCTTCATGAACCGCTTTTTCAGCCTTTCAAGTTCGGGTTGCGTGACTGCATTAGGATTGAGATTATCAGATAGAGAGCACTGCACAATCGATATAGAAACGCACAATTGGACTTCTTTTGCATGTCCTCCATGAATTGAGATGCTAGACAGTAGAATGAAGTCATTAAAAGACACTGGTCCAGTAAGGAGCGAACGAACGTGATTGACCCATGGTGAAGACGAGAGATGGATACTGAAATCGTTAGGTCGACAGAGGGAAACAGCAGGTACACAGCAAAGGGATTCGGGAGAAGACAGGCAAAAAAACAAGTCAGAGTGTAAAGGGCGACCGTGACGCCGACTATGAGCAGAGCGCTGGCCACGTGCTCCGGGGTACCACGCGAGCAATCCGGACCTTTTCTTCCTCCAAGACGACGACCTCTGCATAGCATACTGTCTATGCAGCTCGGTATCAGGAGTGTAAAAGCACGTCCAATCACTGCACTATACCCTTTTCCATCCGGAATTCTATTCATGCACCGCTACAGGGCTTCTGTGCACTGCCTCGTCCGGAACCTTACATCAGTAGTACACTCAGATGCACAACGAACGACTATATATGCGCTGTCGACGCCGCATGGCAAGGCCGGAGTCGGGGTAGTGCGAGTCTCGGGTCCCGATGTACTGGACGTATGGAAACAGATAGTGAGGAGGAAGGGACGTCAGGATCAACTACCGGAGCCTTGGAAGATGCACCGCTGTGATATCGTAAACCCTGGGAAAGGCGAGATCCTGGATAACGGGCTGGCTGTCTTTTTTCGAGGTGTGCACGTCCTAATATTACCAAACGCCGGCTGAAAATGTATCAGCACCCAAGTCATTCACAACGGAAGACGTACTGGAGTTGCATATACACTCCGGACGCGCCATCATCTCTTCTGTCTTGCGCGCCCTGGGGGAGCTCCCATTCTGTCGCCCTGCAGAGCCTGGCGAATTCACTCGCAGGGCGTTCATGGGTGGTCGTTTGGACCTCACTCAAGTCGAAGGATTGAAGGATCTCATTGATGCAGACACGGAGAGCCAACGTCGAATCGCGTTGAATGCCGTCGGGGTGGGTGAGGGCTGTTTTGTTCACTCGTAGTCCTCCAGTATTGACCCATTCGCTAGGGCTCTATGCGAGAACGGTACGATAGTATCAGGGAAGAGGTCATCAAGTGCCTTGCGTTTATGGAAGCCCTCATCGACTTTGGAGAAGGCGAGGATATTGAAGACGGAGTATACGAGCAAGGTGCGTTGAGTTCCTATCCCTGTGGAGCACAGTTTAGCGGGGGCTGCGAAAGACGTTCCTGAACGCGCCGCGCCGGTGCATGCTGCGATTTCTAGCGTGTAACACCGGCCTGTACACGTTCATGACCTATTGTTCCGCCGGGATCGTGCAATCTGCGCCTTTTTGCCTACCGTCTAACCAAATGTGAATGCTGACCAAAATTTCCAACTATGAAGCCAGGGAGCGCGTTAAGAATTTGTGTAATACAATCGAAGGCCACTTGCGCGACAAACGTCGGGGGGAGATCATACGTTCGGGTATACGTCTCGCTATATTCGGTCCTCCCAATGCCGGGAAGAGCAGTTTGCTCAATTTTCTAGGTATGGTTGTGTCTGTTGATATTGTATGACCATTTACCATTTCGTTCAGCTCAAAGAGAAGCCGCAATCGTCACTCCAGTGCCAGGAACGACGCGTGATATCCTGGAATTATCTCTGGACATCGGCGGTCTGCCTGTCATAATCTCTGACACCGCAGGTCTCCGAGCAACGACTGATCTCGTAGAGAGTATCGGTATCGAACGTGCGAGAAATGCGTATGGCATCCCCTCTTCACTTCAGTATTAGGCTTACAGAATAAACAGTGTTCAAGGCGCCGATATATCCCTCTGTGTACTCTCACCATCAGATGTGGCTTTCAACGACGAAAAAATTGTGCTTCCTTCATCATTAAATGGGCTGGTCAACGAGAACACGTTTTACCTGTTCAACAAAGCTGATCTCGTACCTCCCGAGTATGCGCAGCTTGCACAGACAAGTAACGCTTGGGTGATCAGTCTGAACACTGGCCAAGGCACTGCAGAGTTCCTGGCCCAGTTCTCAGAAGCCTTGCGTTCCAACTACGATTTAGGCGACGCGAATGACTCACAGGCCCCACTCATTACTCATGCACGACATCGTGCTCATCTCGAAACAGCCCTTCAATTTTTGAAGGCTTTCTTGGAGACACGTGAGTAGGCTATGTTTTGTATGTCCCCTGCTTTTAACGTCACTTTTTCAGCTTCCGATGAGGTCGTGTTGGGAGCCGAAGAGCTACGTTACGCCGCTCAGGCCATTGGGAAGGTCTCAGGGATTATAGACGTGGAAGACATCCTAGATTCGGTTTTCCGGGATTTTTGTATTGGAAAATAGCCTCCTCATACTGCGCTGCTCCATCGTAAGCACCAAAATACAGTCCGTATGAAAACATCCCACATTTCTTTCGATAGAGGTGTTAATCCAACACTACCGAAGCTTGATCATCGACAGCAGCTACCAGAAGATACAGTCAATATAATCTAAACCACATGCATCCTTGGGAGCTTTATGTTTCCAAAACCGCTTTTCCTTCGCCAATCACGGAAAGAGAAGGTGAGTTTTCATGATCCTACTTATGGTCGGGGTTACATAGACGATTGCTGACCCCATTGCCATGACTAGATCGGTGATACAAATCAGCGGATTTTGTCCCTTATCTTGCAGTTCGATAACTTGAGGTGAAGCTCCGCTTTCCCTCAATCGACGCTCGATACACAAAAAACACTTACCAACGTTGAATATCATGCGCGCAACTCCTCATCTTAACCTCCTCCGGTAGCAGCTGCACGTCCAAATCGTTGAACCCAGGACAAAAGAAAACCTTTGTGCCTTGATCTCATGCATCAGATGTCAATCATCCGTTTCACCGGCGCATGTCCGTTGCAGTGCGCGAGTCCTCGAAACGATTCAAATAGTACGGATCTATGCTTGCCTTCATCTCCCATGGCGCAGCCCTCAAACTTTCGTGATGTTCCCATCGGTTCTCCTGTGTACAATCTCCTATGCAAGCACGATACCGGACACGGTTCATTCATAACGCATTTAGATAAAATGCCTATACCGATGAAAGTGTAAGTTTCCGCTTATCTTGTAGTGTGTCCAATGTTGACTTTAGGAAAGTGGCATATTTCTAATCCCGTTTACGTTCAACGCTATCATGGCTATCCTTATCGCTTGGAGAGCGAGGTCAGCTTATACGCACTACGACATCATCGCCATTCTTTTTGCTGGAGAGTTGATGCCTACATATAAACCCGGACCCCCCTCTTCCTGGTTCTGGTTTTACATCAACATCCTCATAGACTATTGCGTCTATCAATTCATGTTTCCCGTCGTCAAGAAGTTCATCTTGGGTCACCTATGGTTGCGCATCCGATGGGGATTTCGGTCCGTAGAAATCGTTTTTCGAAAGCCAACTGGATTCAGTCGTGCATCATTAAATAACCTGCAGCCGGACGAGTTCCAGCTCGCGTATACGCAGTCCCTGTTCCAAGCTATTGATCCCAATTTCCTTCAAACGAACGTGGGCTACAATACGCGTATCGGATTCTGGTCGGTTGAGTACGAAGCGCCAATGTCGGCCTATCAGCTTGTTGAAGACGGCGTAGTTGATCTTGAATACTGGGACGTAAGCATCTATCAACAGGACAGCACAGGATGGAAGGTCTGGGAGGTCGTCAAATTCAATGGTGTAGATGGCAGTGGCTGGGCCAGGACGATGCAGATATTCACTGTATGTCATTATCTTCAAGACACGGTTCTTTCTTACATCTGATTCAGGGAAAGTTGGAAGCCATGGACAAGGGCGACCTAGCGGGAAAGTTCAAGGCCGTGCTCCAAACATATGCTGATTCGCCAGATCACTTCTTGACTCCAGAAGGGATTAGGCCTATCGAAGAGCTATTCAATAACGAAAGCTTGAACTTTGTGGAGCTGTGGAATGAAACCCTGCGCGAGGCTTCGCCGGCGACTGATGCTTAGGTGAACGAAGTTTAATATCCGATACACCATTTCTAACCCACACTTCTAGTATAACGTATATATGTTCCTGAAATCTGTTCTTCCCAAAGAATGCAAGCATGTTCTCTTCCCTCAACTCCAGCCGAGACGAACTTGCTATATAAACGTTGTTGACTCCTTTCTAACCCAACTTACGTCTCACATCTCTGTTTCCAGCTTCTTTGACGCGCAAGTCATATACGTGGTTGACCATGACCAAGTTTCCGGATCTTAGGTCACATTCTAGCTCAATGGCGGTACGACGCAGCTGAACATCATGCACGGACTTTTGGATACTAAGCCAATATGTCATTTTTCATCACACTCGACTACGCTGTGACGAGTGGGGGTTAAATCGTAGATCTAAGATCTGAAGGCCTGCTAGATCAGTGGATGGAGTTGCTCGTGGCTCGATAGACTGTCGACTCATACTTCCCTCTACAAAATTACGCGTCTGACGACTAATTTTAGGTGAACAAACAACTCTACGGGATGCCTACAAGTATCTACATTCCGTCTGTACGGAGGCAAATTAGTACCCCGATCTTTAGTGACGTCTGTTATGGATGGAGTATGGATGGAGGTACCTTAGGGGATACTGACAGCCGACACGGACCACACGGTGATCTATTGTGGATACGCTTTACGGCGGTACTCCTGAATATTGAAATGGTTATTGCCAATCGCGACAACGCTACTGACAAAGATGGCAACTCGATTATTATCGAAGTGGAGTACCGTCGCCGAAAAATTACAGCACAACCATCCACCCTTACTATCTCTTTGCACCGCCCATGAAGTCGCTCTCTGCTGCCGTCGTCGCTCTGGCTGCCGCGTTTGCGGTCGCCCGCGATGTCGACCTTGATGCTCGCCAAGCCGCTTCGTCTAGCGCGGCGACGGCCCCGAGTTCGGCCAGCACCAGCCCGACGTCACTATCAGTCGGGACCGCCATCAGTACCGCCGTTTCCACCGCCACCGCAGTCACTTCAGCTACCGGCGCAAGTTCAAGTTCGGGAACCGGCAGTTCGATTGCTACCATCGGTACCGTTGCGACGACGAGCATTTCTGTTTCCCTACAATCGGAGAATCCGACTGCCATTCCTTTAGCTTCTATCATTGCAGGCCAATTCACTACCGCCACTGTTACGCTCGCGGAAACCCCAACTGCTGGTGCCCAGCCGTCCATCTCAGGCGCGCCAACACTACCAAATCGTGCGTTTCTAGTTTCTTATCGTTTGTGTCGCGTCACTGACAAGATTTAGTTGACGGATTTGCTCCGTCCAAATATCCTGCCCTAGATATTAAAGCACCTACGGATTCAGAGCAGGTTAGTCAATGGAAGCAAGAGGTAGCTGATTCCGGAGTGGATATTCCGGACATTGCACCCACGGTTATTGGTGCGTATATTGCCTCTGATATAGTCGCGAAAGTGAGAACGAAGATGATTCCCAGGTGGATGCCCGGCCAACGCTCAAGCGGCAACAGATTCCTCGCGTTGTTGGTGGACTTGTGGAGGTTGCACTCGTGACTCCGATATCACGACTTGTCCAGACAAAAATACCTGGGGATTAACATATGGTATGTTCTCTACACATTCTGAGAATAATATTGACACATCTTCTAGACGATGGTCCCAGCTTGCAAACGCCTCAGCTCCTTGATTATCTTGAAGAACAAGACCTTCAGGCTACATTCTTCGTTGTTGGCTCTCGAGTGGTCTCGTTCCCGCATATTCTGCAACAGGAGTACATGTCAGGGCACCAAATCGCTGTCCACACATGGTCTCATCCATCTTTAACGACACTCACCAATGACGAGATCATAGCAGAATTGGGTTGGTCCAGGCAAGCGATACAGGATGTCCTCGGAGTTACCCCGTCCGTCATGAGGCCGCCATACGGCGATATCGAGTGGGTGCATTTCTTGTTCCAGTTGTTCACCACTGAGGACTTACAGCGACCGTGTACGCGCCATTTCGCTCGCCATGGGCATGACGCCTGTCATGTGGACTCGAATCAGCAGCACGCAAACCTTTGATACCGACGGTGGGTCAATCCAGTAGAGAGATCATCTCCAGCACTAACATTTACATAGACTTCAACATTCAAAATGGCCTAACTTCTGCAGGCCAGGTCCTCCAGAACTGGGAGTACATTCTAGGCAATGCCTCCAAAATAGACACAGGCTTCATCGTCTTGGAGCACGATCTGTATCAGCAGTCCGTCGAGATAGCAACGGGCTACATTCTCCCAGACGCGATCGCGCAGAACTATACAATCGTACCCGTCGTAACATGTCTGAATAAACCTATGGAGGATGCGTACGTCGCGACGAACGACAACTCCACGAACCCGCCTGCAGAGTCAGGTAAGTAGACAGCTGTGCTATTTTGCGCGTGTTTGAAGTCGACTGTGTACTAGGTTCAGCCGTGACGCTATCATCTGGCGCCCCGGGTTCTGTGCAAGCGACAGGGGAGGCGGGAGGCGGTGGTAACAGTACCGGGCAATCAAACTCGGCATATACGAACCGTATCGGCACCATTTTGAGTATATTGTTATACATTGGGCCGCTGGTATTTTTCTTATAAACATAGAGATAAGTGGAGATTGTTGCATACATGTACTGACGCACCATTGGACATTTTCATGACAACAGACTAATTCATATCACATACCCGTAGGACACTTACATAAATGACAACTTGGAGGCCCTACAGCCTACAGCTTTATCTCTTCCTTGAAGTGCGATTTGGAGGAAACATAAAAATGTACTACTTATACTCCTTTCTACCTGTTAACGTTGAGAAGTGACAAAAACATTCTTTAAGAAACATTTTCGTGTCTCAGAGAGAAACCGAAAGGGCAGGGACGATGCAAATGTTTGGCACATCGCACCGGATTGGAAGGAAGGAAGGAAGGAAGTAGTGGGATCTCACATGTTAGACCTCTGCGCTCCCATATCGCTCCTTATACGCAACTGCCATGAGTGTTTCGCTCGACATCGATATGCGTGCAGCTCTGCACAGTAGGCTCGAGCCAATCCTCGCCCAGATCGCCGACCAGAACCTCAGTGAAGAGTTGCTGAAGCTTACGGTGTCGCAGTTCGCAGAGCTTTACCCAATACTGAAAGAGACTATGCCGACAGGGGACCTGCAATACCTTGAAGTGGCCGCTATAGTGCTTTCACACACCAATCCACCTATGCAGCCTCGTTTTCCCCCTCTGCCCAGTGCATGGGTTGAGTATCTTGATAGTCTTCCTGGTGAGTCGATTATTGTTTAAAGCCAAGAACCACATGTTCATTTGTCGTTTAGATTCCGATAAGTTATCGCAAGGTGCGTTACATTTAGACATATGGACGAGATTCTATACAGTGTCTTTCAGAGCTCATCGAAAAATGCGTTCTCTCGATCATAGAGAACAACAAGAAGTTCGAGAACAATTGAAGAGATGTTGTTGCACCTGGTTGTTGTAATAGTACTAGTATTTGTTTTCTAATCAACCATCCTTCTGTGTCATTTCGCTGATGGGAATTTGTGAGACCAAGCTAAAAGTGTACCGAAGGAAGGAAGGAAGGGGTTTTTATTAGAGCCCAAGCACGCAAATCAAGCGGAATCCGGCAACGACTTCATGACAGCGTCAAGCTGTTGCGGTGACTAGAAGGTCGAGACCGAATGTCTTCATCCACCGTAGCCTGTAGGTGCTCCTCTGCAGCCTGAGTTGGATGTGTGCAGTTGTGCAACGCAATTGATAACAAGAGCACTACCAGTAGCTGTGGCCCCTATTTTGCACTTCGATGTCGTCCAGACGATTTACGGACAGTCCATCGAGGTAAGGTCTCCTTGAGCAAAGTGGTGGACGGGTATGTAAGTTGTGTGGCGATGATTGGGAGCAAGTTCGTTGTACCTCAGGAACATCAGGAACCCTCAGGCCGGCTAATGCGAGGCGCCAGCTAAGTCCGAATGCTCCTTTCCTACTTACCACAGTGACTGCTACCGTCCGATATCTTACCACTGCCTGATTCCCTGCCGTTCCTTCTGGCTGTCGTCGTTCGTCTCGCTGACTGTTGTACTGCCACCGTCCCTCTGTGACATCTCGTTGCGCTTGGGCCTACGTTCACATACGAGTGTATCGTGTCACATCGCCAAGAGCCTGCAAATACATTGAACTCATTCAAATGGTACCACAGACTCGGACGGACACCAAGGAGACTGCATGTATCCAGGAATTTCTTCTTGCGAAAGGTAGTGATGAGCGAGCATAGCGGATATTATCTTTGTCGGCAAAGGTGAGTTCGCCAGGCGGCCAGTAACCTTCATTTGATGTCGTCTTACTCTTTATTGCAGCGTACCAAGTTCGAAGCCTTTTTTGCTGGTTTTTTGAACTCTGCATTTCATTAACCGCCGCAAGTACACTAGCTAAGACGCGGTGGAGGTACAGGTCCTCAGGCGCTCTCCCTCCTTCTTGTCCCAGTCCCTCCTCTCATATGTCTGGTTTCCCCGGATGTTTCGACGTGTGATGTGGAGTAGAGTAACGAACTTTGCCGGTATTTTTGCACCCCGTGGTGGGTTAATTGAGTTGAATCTGCATTTGGCCGAGGCCGCTTTTTTTGCTGGTGTCATACATATCCCGATGTCATCTTCTCCCTTATTTCCCCGCTTAGCTCACGGATTTTCTCAGCACGCCCGGAAGATTGTGAACGTACAAAGGAGACTTCGACGCATTTAACACGTACTATGACCGTCCCTGCAGGCCAGGGCACTGAAGAAGGTACGTTTATGTCTAGTCCCTCGCTTGGTCTATGTTGAGTACCATCTGATAGTAATCAACGAATGGTGCGTGGGGGGTGTGTCTTTGATGAAGCTGCGGAAGTTGGACTGGACTTTGATCAACATGATCACTGGCAGGCTCTATGGATGCCCACCGTAAACTATACGGACACTTGACGGGTACGAGCATCCCGTAACCGTACCGTACTGGTCTTGCCAGGATGGCTCGACGGTACGGTGTACGGTGTATACGGATAGAATTAACAGAATCTATGGCTACTGCATACGGTTTCAATGGCTAGTTGTCATCATCCAGGACAAGGTCACAATAGCCTCGCGTACCTTCCGAAGACGATGCTTCACCAACATCAACATCTTGATTGTTTCAGGCTGTAATCTAGCGCGACGCATCGAACTGAGTTGCGTCCAGACGAAAATATGCGCTCTACAGCTAACACAGAACCTGATATTGCATCAGCTAAACACCTGAATCTTCAACAGAATATCGCGATACTATACCTGGAATTGTCATGACATGGTTCCGAGTCCTATATGTATATATAGGTAACTCGGTCCTTATACTGGAAAAGAAAGGCACCCCAGTGACAGTCAGCGAGACAGCTGAGCTTCACAATGCTCGAATCTCTGGGCAGATACACAGGCGCATCTTTACAAAATGCCACAGAAGGCCTGCTTGGGGCAGATACAAGGCCCATGCTCGACAGAAGAAGAAAATGTGTAAGAGCGCGCGAGACGAGGGGACAGAGAGAAGTCGTCGAAGTCCAACTTTGAAATTCAGATGTCATCATATGATTGCGTGCTTGCAGTAAAATTGACAAGCTCAATCAACATCAATCCCAGCAAGAAATATGTCCTGTATATGGCAATGGCATGGCATCTCGGGACCAACACAATTGAATGGACTGAGGATGGCGGAGGAACGAACTGAGTATAGAATTGGAAAATGTACCGATGCCATCAGCTACGGCCTCTGGCTGTAGCAAAACTAAAAATGTGTCAGGTAAGCTGAAACGCGACGAATAACGCGTCGTGCAGCATCTATAGCATAGTGTCATCTAGTTGCATTTACTCTAGCGTGTATAACATAGTAAATGTTGTCCAATCCAAAACAGATTGATATTTAGATGAATAATTTTCACCACAACAGGAGGAATACATACAGTGCTTTACAGATAAACGAGACATCTTATCCAACAATGCAGGAACAAATCATACTGTCCAGAAATCCAACAGAGCCATCATCGCATATTTTCTCCAGCATTTATGGGTCTTGACCCATTCCAGCCAAGAGACGATGAGCTCGGTTCTTCTGATTCCAGAGTCTGTGAAGGGGATAAGTCAGCGACCCACACTAACGGTCAGGTATCCTCACCTCCAGGAGCACACCCAAGACACTATCAACTTCCGACGGTGGGATCCCTCCACAGCCCGCGCCGATCAAGCGTCTATATTCACTCATCCTGCCATTCGTGCCAGCCTCAGCTTGGAATGTTACCAACTCGTCAAACATCGTCTTTCTCCGTTTTCGCGCTTGTGTAATCTCTTCCCTCAACGCCCCACACGCTTGTCTCAGTGCTTCAGGGTCCGACGGTATTCCCGAATGCAAGGCAATCAGATCCGAAATGTCTTCCGGACCTGAAGAAGCCTTGCGCTTTCCTTTACCCTTCCCCAGTTCGGCTGCTGACTCGCCGTCCATTCCGATGCTCGCCAAATGAGAAGCCGTAGCAGGTGTCAACATCAGCTCCCCATTAGCTGAATCCCGGATGGCCTTTTCACGTGCTTCCTCGTCTTTAACCCATTTCTCCCAGCCTAGCCTATATCTTCGCCCCATCTTCGTATTGAGTTCATTCTCCATCGTCTTTAGAGTGTCACTTGTATGCGCCAAGTTCTCCGCCTGCGACCGTAGATGTCCCACAGCGCGCTGACTTTCAAGAATTTCTGCCTGTATGTTTCCCAGAAGCGCGTGGGCCTGGACCGTGTCACGCTCCTTGTCTCTAAGCTCTTGGTCGAATGAGGCGGCCAAGCTGTCCATCATACTCGTGATGTCATTGACACAACGCGTACTAGCGCGTTGTGCTGCAACAGAGTGATGAAGGGGAGGCCGATCTCCGTTCGCCGGAGCGAAGGAGTAGTCAGGTGGTGCATGAGGGGGAGGGAAGGCTGCCTGAATATTCCGGAAAGACATAGGCATGACACGGGAAGGGGGGGCAGGTGACGACCTGAATCGTTCATCCTCTAAGATGTAGTCTTCTGTGCTCTTGCCATCGTGGTTAACGATCTTGGGATCGGCACCATGGTCAATCAGGATTTTTACCAATCTCTTGCTTCTACACCGAGCTGCCATAGTCAACGCCGTCTCCCCATCTTCATCCTGAAAATTGATAACATCTGCAAGTTCTTTGGGGTAATCAGCGAGTCGCGTCAGGATGATCTCCATGTAATAACGCGCGGCATGGGTCTTTCCCTTGGCCATAGCAACGTCAACAACGTGATGAAAGACGGTCCGGTTGTAATTGTCGATGTTCAGAGTTGAGCGGTGTAATAACTCGTACAGCTCGGGAAACTTTCGAACATCGTAGTTGTTTGCAAACATGACACTACGCATGAGCGCGGTTTGGCCTGATTTGTTGACCTTGAAAATATCGGCTCCAGCGGTGAGTAGCAGCTTGACAATGCGGATGCGGCCCATAGCACACGCCCAATGCAACGCGGTATGTCCGTCGTCATCAATGGCCATGTTGGGGTCAAAGTCAGGAGGCGGGGAGATGAGCACCTGTGGCACCTGGTTGGTGTCTGAGATAAAGTATTCCAATATCTGGTCCCCATAAGCACGAGCATCGGTCTTGCCGTTGAGCCTCGCTGCCTCCGGGTCTGCCATGGAAGCATATTCGCTATCATACCTGCTCCGTCTGGTGCTGGAGCGAGAACCGACGACACCATTATGATATGCTTTCGGACTCCTGATAGGCGAAGGCGTATGCGAACTGGACGAAGCCTCCGAAGGCGAAGGCGTCATCGACCCATCTTCGGAACCCCGCACTGAAAGTGTTTCGTGTTCAGATTCCTCAGGAACATCGACGACCTGGCGTCGGGATGAGCGTGTGCTGACAGACAAGCTGGCGGCACTGGAGTCGGGAGCGCCTCCTCGACGCGAAGGGCGGGCGCTGGAGTTGGTGATGAGGTGTTTCGGAGCCAGCGGTGGGCTTTTAGCGGCTGGTTGGAATTCGATGATAGGCTTGAGGAGGCCGTCGCAGTTATACTGTTTTGCTAAAGCCAAGCCACGTTCCAAAGGAATCCAGGTTCCTGTAGGGGTGTTACCGGTTGCTCGCGATAGCAAAGAACAGCACCATACCCTGGTATTTGCCGTAGCCGCCTTGGACCTTTTCATGCTCTCCCTTTTGCACTTCTCGTTCCAACACACGAGTTCGCTGGGGTTTGTCGAAGCCGGCAACTTTGAGGATCTGTGTCGCATTCAGCCACGAATCGGACCGCCTTCGCATCACGGCGACACTCTTGCACATCCTGGACGTGTTACGCAGTGAGAAATCGTGTAAAATGGTGTTAAATTGGACGTACATCTCGTACACGGGGATCCCGCTGTACGTCGCCTGCAGCAAAATGAGCTTGGTGTGAAAATGATGTGTCCTGACCTGGCCGACTCACCTTGAATATCGTTGTCTCAGGCATCTTTCCTGCTGCAAAAACGCGAGTATCGCGAGGTCAGCAGGTAATGAAGGAGTCTTTCGAGGCGCAGACAGCGAAGAAATGAGTTCCTTGGTGCCGGCTGGAGCCAGGAAGCGTACGGTACTTTCAACGCGTGAGTCAACACGACCAAACACCAGCTAATGACTTAGGGGCTTTATTTATTGGACGTGTGTTTTACCAGCGCCAACCTTCTTGAAACAAGGGTGTCTTGCTGCCCACGGTGTAAGCTCTATGCATTCTACGTTTTTTCTCTCTTTTTTGAGTACTTACCCACCGCCTCTAGATTTTTTGTCCAGCATCGATACACCCAACGTGAACCTGCGCTTTGACTTTCATCACTGCCCTGTCAGTCCCCCCTGCTTGAATCTTCCGATTGTCAGCTTGTACTAGTCACGTCTCATATCTTGCTTTGTCTCGACGCAAAGAAACTGCTTTGGAACATCTTGACGCGCTCAGATTGGCTCTTCCGCACTCGGGGAAAGTAGGCGTCTTACAGAGACAAAAAGGCTATTCTGGGTTTCATCAAAGAACAAATCGACGAAAATATCCGAAAGGCTCGTGTTTTTGCTTTTTCAAACGTGAGCGCGCAAGGACGTTTTGGTTTGACCGGTTGACCGGTGACTTGGTACGCAAGATCGAACATGATTAGATCCGTTTTTCGAGGTGTATTGCGATTCTCAAAGATGCAATCCATTCCAGAAGTATCTGATCTTCTAAGCAGATGGAGATGCTGTGACAATTCATCCAAACGAGCTTGAAGCAAGGAAAACAGACGAGCACCTGGACTTCGTGGGGTCAATGGCCAAGACAGACGTGCAAAAATAGCAATGAGGATTCGGCGTACTCAACGCTAGTCAGCTACCGCACGATTGGCGCACAGCCGCCTGTCTATCCCGTCCAAGGACATCAAACCCTAACTTTTAGACGTGTTTCCGTCTAGGCTAGCCAGTGGCAGATGTTTCTGGGCTTGGCCACAAAACGCACCCACTGTGGCCCCAATCCTCGCTTTGACAGGCGCCCCTTCTGATGTATCGGTGCTTTTGTGCTGTATTTATTACTACAGCGATTCGGGTCTGGATGTATAATAGCATTTCCGGCACTCTACCAACGCCTTTCGTTCGTCAACAAACACGATCAACGGACGTTGTATCTTTCCATGAGACTCTAGAGTCAAACATCACCAGGGTGTTCTCAAATATTTCCAAGGCAACTCAATGAACATTTCATAGATCTATAACAACCAGTTTTACCCCGCACAGCTGGGGTACAACTCATCCGTCGTCGCCGTGGTTGTCGAAGCTCAAATTATATGTACGTCACTATCTCAAGGTGTAGTTATCATGGGCTGGGCGAGAAGGTTCTCGATTACCAGGAATACGCCACGATAAACTTCCCTGGAGCGGCAGTGGGCCGCTGCCGCAATGAAATCACTCCCATACGGTCTCGACTGGACGGCGATCAGGGTACCGGTATCCATAGACATCACGTCGAAATTGAACAATCATTTTGATATCATGAAAGAACTCGAGGAATAAGTCAAGAGGATTGTCATTTTTGTATTCTAACAATATTGAGATCAGACCTAACCTATCTTACAACAACAGTAACACTGCGTGTGAATCTACATTAAGTACAGGGAATAAGGGATCTAATAATTATGAGAACTGGACGATACATTGGAGGGAGCGGCGGAGTTAGAGTTTTCCTGGGGGTATACGCCGGTCCGGACGCTGTTGGCCCCGATCGGAAAGTGACCGAATAGGAGTTCGGAATGAATGGCAGCGCGATGACGGGAGGCCATTTCTTGTCAAGGTGAGGTACAATAACGAGATAGATGCTGTGCTGGAGCTGGGGAACCCGGTCAGGAATCGGCGCTGAGCGGTCAGCACTCAAAGGGTGAGGCGGTGACAAGATATGATGAGGCGTCTATGGAAATAGGCGATGCTGATGGTGAAAAAAGGAATCCATCCCTGGGTGACGGATGAGACTGCTGCGCCTGCACAAACGGCGACTGCTGGACAGGGCGCCCAAGCTGAGAGAAAACGGAGGGCGGCGGGCTATTATACTGCATGGCCTGCAGCTGGGCCATGTAGAAGGGGTCTGTTGTCGTGAAATTAGACTCTGATGAATTTGCAGAGAATCCCGTGGACTTTTGGCTTTTGTGCTGGGGCCGGGACTGGGAGGGCACAGCAAAGTGAGACGCGGAGATGGGCGACGAGGGGAGCAACAGGTCTTCGACCATTCTCTCGTCCTCCAGCTCATCTGAGTCGCGCATGACTTCGTCGGTCTGGCGCCTTGACGACGATTGACCCATAGCCTGGCCCCAGCTGAAGCTCGACGACGGCGTCCGCGACGTAGGCGTGCTACACGGCCTGTGGTAATGGTTCTCCCGCGGTGTCTCCTGTACGAACAAGGCCTGTGCTAGCTGAGCCTTTGGAAGAAGAATGGGTTCAATGGAACCACCGCGACCACCACGACGAAAGGCTACTGACCTGAAGCGCGGCGAGGTCCATTGCTTCCTGGCCAATGTGGCTAGAGGAAAACGAGGAAACAAGGTCCTCGACAGTGAAGTTCATGGTGGAATAAAGAGAAACAGGTAGCGGTGGCGGTGAAGGTAAGTATGGGCTTAAATGTGAGAGACGGACATAATGGAGGGATGAAAAGGAAAAGATAGCGAGCACGTGAACACGCCGAGATCTCACAAGTCCGCCTGCATAACACCGGTCCGGGACCTCATTTATTCTTCCGGTCCATTCCGAGGCCCCTCGTCGTTCTCAATTCTCAGGCCTAGAGCTTCGACATGCGCAGACCATGATGCCCTTTGCCAACTGTCGTCCTGTGGAAAGTCAGTATCTCTTTCCACTGTCTGGTGTTTCTCACACCACTCAACCGAGAAGGCTTTCGTTAAATTAGATACATACCAAGATCAATCTTGTCAGCGGATCCCCCAAGATCGGTGATCTCGCTTGCTCCGTATACCACACCGCACAGTTTCAATGTTGCATACATGTGTACGATGATAATACTATGATATTCCATGTGATTGTACAGCCCTTTCTATGTCTAGCAACAAACGTCATGAAATCATACGTGGAGTTCACTCCGGGGAGACTTACCCCCCTTCAGACCCTGTATTCATCCTTCAAGAACGGGGCTCAACAGGTCAAAAAACATCGCGTGATTAACAGCAAGGAACCGTTTGTATTCGTCCTGATTGATGCACTCAGCTACACCGAACACCAAACGCGTGGGCCCCACCCACCTGGACGACCGAAGGACACGCATTCGCGAGCTCCTTACACGTGCTACGGAGCAGCTCCTTCAACTCTTCACAAGCACCTGAATTGGTAACCACATAAGTCTCCAGCAAACAGTGAACTCCATATATCATTACCATCATCATTTCTGCTGGGATCAACATCTTGAAGCGCCACCCAACATCTTCCAACACCATCTAAGATCGTTCCTTTCCATCCGCCGATTCTCGGGGAACATTCGTTAATGACAGTCACGAGAGCAATCAACGAGTGCTTCTGCAATACAACGGGGGTCGGTCTCACAGAATTCGGGTAAAGAGGGTGTACAAGTTGCGGTACAAGGGCCTACGGCAAGTCAGCCGAGCCGCTTCAAAAAAAAAAAGAAATCGAGAACCTTAAGATAGCGTGCGATGCCGATGTCTAATGCCTTCATCAGAGGTGGAAGCGCTTCAACCGTAGCCAAGATCACCTCAAAGCTGTCAGACGCGTATAACCAAGCAGTTCCGATTATGCCGTCACCCAACAATGCACACAGCTGATCAAACCTTTGTGCTGTCCCATGTTCGGTAGTGAACAATATCAACGACAAGGTCGCGGAAATAGCGGCCCGCAGAAGTTCGGGAGACTCTGGATCTTTCAGGTGCCCCAAGCATTTATTCAGAGACTGAATGGAAGGCTCAACATAAGGTGTACTTGGCGAGGGGGAAATTCTAGACTCACTGACAGTAACAGCCCATCGACTCCGGTGCGCTTTAACAGCGTCTTTGGGACTGTATGTAGCATTTCGGACACTATTCGCACCCCTTTGATCTTGTAGCGAGCTTCATAGTCATCGAGGAGGGACATCACCGAAGGTATGACAAGATGCCATAAGTCCTCGTAATCTTCGCTCTGTTGAACGAGCGTTCACATGGAATTCTCAAGATGCAGGCAGAACTTGGGACTTACCCTGATATTCTTTACTACAAACAGCACAAGGCTCGCTGTCTCGGGATGTTCTTTCCATGTTTGCTCCTCGTAGTAGTCCTGAGAAGCCATAGGACCCCCAGCAAGACGAGGCAGTTTACGACCCGTAGAAAGGTTCAAGGATGGGTGAGGTGTCGATAAGAAAAGTGGTTTCACGTCATGCGTCAGGATTCGTTTCAACAAATGCACATCTGGTTCTTGAAAACGACGTAGGATATCTGAATTTCACTAAGATCAAAGTACATCGAAAAGGCACCAGCCCTTACTCACCCATTGAAATTTCACGCGCCTTTGGCACAACCCACGGATCCTCGCCATCGAAGGGCACAACCGACGCGACAACGTCGGCCTGGTCCTCCAGAGAAACGTTCTCATCGTGTTCGTTGAGCAAAGTTTTGAGTTCGAGAAGGACCTGAGACGCGTCACTTTTCCATCTCTGTAATTTTTGTATAACTTCTGCGTCGTCCAGTTTCTCATAGTGCGAGAATTCTTGGGGTATACGGAGGGATGAGAGCAATGTCAAGCTAAGTGGCATGACGGAAGCTGACAACCTCGGTTATGACGTCACTCTACATACAGTCGCAACTTTCATTTTATGAGAAAGTACAATATTATACTAGTTTGAGTGCTATATTGATTTGAGGTATTCACGCTTAGTAGCGATAGTATTCACTGTCTTTGAAAGACGGTACATTGTTCCATCCAGTGCAGAACGGACCCAATCCCACGTTTTCGTCCGTTTTCCTAGGCTTGTAACGCAAAGGTGACTGCCTTTGGCGAGGCCTTCTTGGCTAGACCGTGAAGACAAGCCTAAGAACTCACGCAAAACATGAACGAACAAGGAGAGGATATACGCATGTCAGCTGTATGCAGCATGATACGGATCACCCTGAATAATGTTCTCGGCCCAGCTGGCGGTACCGGCCCAACCTCTGATGAAGATATCCACGCTGTCATGGCGAGGCTCTCGGCCGAAGTTCTGCCGCCTTTCATTACAGTGTACGCAGCTGTCTAAATTGAATGACGAAAGCACAGACCTTGATCATCAGAACTACGCTGAACAGTCGCGTTTGAAGTCCATCAAACTGTATGAGGATGACATGAAAGCAGAAGCGACATAAAGAAGCTTAGAAGTCTAGCGCTAGCCAGTCATCGCCGTAGGCAGTCACTGAGAAGTTCAAAGCTGATGATGGTATTAACTTCGGGTTCACGGTTGGGTTCAAGGGGGACAAAACTGTGAAGGGCCGCCTTGATGTCTGATTGGTGGTCGGAAATGATGTAAATAAATGAGGTGAACGAAGGACGTTGTCATAAATTCCGGTTATACTCTTACCCGTTGTATAGTATCGAACGGTGTGAAGCGAGTAGCTTCGAGAGAAGCCGAGAAGGACATCTTTTACAGCTGTTATTGAGCGTCTCGTAGCGTCGTAGCCGCCATGAGAAAAGATGTCGACGCCACGGCAACCAGTCGTTTCAACAGTGCTAGCACAAAGAAGCACTCTCAAGTTTGTCCAGGGTCCTGAATACCCTTGATAGTAACAGCAGTAGAGACGCTATCAATAGAAGACAGGGTTCCATCCTAGCTATCAAGGATCATTAATGGCATTGGCGAACCCAAGGGCTTAGGGAATAGCTACGAGGAGTTAGATGTTGAATTTGGGAGTTGTTTGGGAGTAAACAGTAAAGCCAAGCCAGTGAAGCTATGATGTCATCGGTGCCCTTTGCCTTTTGAAGTTTGAACTTCAAATTTCCGTCATCATCTACTCCTCCTGCACCACCTGATGACGCGTCTCTTGCCTTTGTATAAAGGCAGGTAAGGGCATTGGATCCTTTTACAATACAAAATGTTTGGAACACGTCGACGAACGCGCGATACCCACCATGCTTCTTCTACCACGACTCGCAAACCCCGTTTCTGGCATCGCAGGGACAAGGACCGATCAGCAGGCGGCTACAGTATGTTATCCATTGTCATTGAATAGATTCATGATCAACATACCATTTCTTCACAGAGGCCGCTCTTACTAATCCCAACACTACGCACCACGGTCGTAGACATGCTAAACACGAGCTGAGAAAAATGGTGAGGTATTGTCAAATTCTACAACACTAAATGCATACCTATGACTGCAGGGAAAAGACACGCATGTTCCTTTCATGACCAAGGTCAAACGAACCCTTGGAATCCGCAGCACGACTCGCCGCACACACTACTAGGATGCCTGGCGAAGATAAATATTCAGAAACGTCGATGTTCCATTTGCTTGTAGTATATGCATAGTACAATGTATGTCTGAGTTAAATTAGTAAGTACTAACGAGGGGTCTTGTATAATTCGATTATCAGTTATTGCTTTAGATATCGGTGCCATAATTTGTTATACATGCATCTATGGGGAATCGAACCCTCGTCGACCTCTCCGGTCCGCGTCGGTCCTCCTGCCACTTTCTTCAGTTCTATTCACATGCCCTACGACTACTTATGCCTGACGATGTCGATTTCGACGCGATAATCCATGACATTCACGGAATCTATGGTTCCCTAAATTTTTATCCACCAGATGGCAAATTCACCATCCTTGCGTCGTTCTTCCTTACAGATGAAAGGCGCACCAAGGTCATATCCATCGCGACGGGGACGAAATGTTTACCTACAATCCGACTGCCAACCCAGGGAGAAGCGTTACACGACAACCATGCTGAGGTACTTGCTCGACGAGGTGCCATCCGGTGGTGTATGGAGGAAATTCTTCGCCAAACAGCATCCGACTGGCTCGTTTGTCGGACGAGCGGGAAGTACGCGTTGAGAGATGGCGTAGCACTCAATCTCTACATTTCCACCGTTCCGTGTGAGACTTGCCTGACTTTTTTTGCCATCGGTATCGCTGACAACTGCTATGTTAGGCGGAGACGCATCGACCAGATTCCTCGCCGCCTTCCAAGACGAAGAGATGGCACTTCTCAAGGATTCTACAGTCAGGAAACCGGCAGATCCTGCGACAGCCGCACGAGGTCGCGATGGGTACTCGCTCTATGGAGTCCTTCGAACGAAACCTGGCCGAGCGGATTCTCTTCCTACTCAGTCCATGTCTTGTAGCGACAAGATTGCTTTGTGGAACGTCCTGGGTATACAGGGTGCTCTGGGATCGCAGTTCTTGTTTCCACTGTGTATAACTAACATAGTCGTCGGTGAGGTGCCTCCAAGTATGCGCGAGATGGTGCTGGAAGATTGCAATCGAGCTCTGTGGGACCGGTTGGGCTGGCAAGGTGCATACGGTTTAGTCGCAAAGTTCCTCGACGCGTCTTACGACTCTGATAGGTCTTGCGGGAGACTACCATAGGCCATCTATAAGGCTCACGGATGTGCCATTCATGCATTCTCGCGACGTTCTCAAAGCAGCTTCTGGCTCGTGCAACGATTGTTAGTCCGGCGTGGTTATATACGAAAATTCCCGACTTGATGCGATAGATAGCTCTTTGTTGGATTGCTGACTCGCACAAGACGCATGAAGTCCTCATCAATGGTTTTAAACGAGGCGTATCCCCCAAACACCGGTTACGCGAGAAATCTAGGTGAATAGCATTCTCTTTCCTCGCATTAATCGAGGCTAACTATACTTTGGATAGGCCGCTGCTATGCCAGATGTTATTATTCTCACTGTATCACCAGGTTTCCAAGGCCTTGGGGCTCTCTGATCAGTCGTGGGTTCGTCTTTTAATCGCTCTGTTGTTTTGCAAACATTTTGTGCAGACATCAAACATATCGTGACGTAAAACAATCCGTCGCAGAGTATCAAGACGTCAAAGACCGATTGATAGGTAGCGGCGGGCCATTGGCTGGTTGGCTCAGGACCGCTTCCTTGTCCAAAGATTTCGTTTGCGACTCACAAGAGACAGGTAGGGCAGATCAATCCTCTTCTCGCGCGCGAACTGAAAATAACATAGCAGAAGCATCGACCAACATCAAATTTGCATTAAAACAAGAAAGCGACGAATACGTGGTATCCCGTCATGAGGCGGGAGTAAATGGTTCACTTTTGTTCGACCCGTCATCTTCGCGTTAATTACCAACGTCAAAGCAAAGCAAAGTCAAGAGGCATCCTGTCGTTGTCGAATTTGGAAGAATTTTTTGTTGCGATGCACGTCCTTGCCAACTAGAACTTTTGCGTTACGCCCGAAGGATGCTTTTCTTTTGAGCGACTTCTTCGTTGCATCCATCTTGTTCTTTCCTGTTCGTCCAAAATATAGGGCCCACCATCAGAGATGATGAATGTTTATGCTTCCGTCACAAACATAACGACGAACTAGACGACGGTAAGTCCTTCGATACGCGAGGAGGAAGATACTTTTTGCTAAACTAATAAGATGTATCCATCGTCTCATTATCCTGGTGACCTTCCTCAAAGGAGAATCTATACACCCTCCATCTCCGATCTCGCCTTTTCATAGCCGCAGTCCACCTAAATCAGTATCACTCTATGTGCCCATCGTGATATGCAATCTGTCTTGCGCCCATGTCCTCTTTGGACAAGGACTTTCGCAAGCTGCGACGAGACACTCAAGGGCTGATGTTGATGCCACCGACACCAACACTCCCTTTACACGATTGGCTGCGTTCTCTTTGTGCTGGTGTCATTCCCACTCTCTCCTGTGATGTCCGGGTCCGGGCTGTCGAGATATCCCCGTATCATTCCACCCAACGCGGGGAAGGTAGACAGCTGACAGCAAGCCTACACGCACAATTCAGCCATGTACGTTAGGGCAGCGCGTCAGCGGCCTCTTGCCTTCCTCTTCTTCGTTCGTCGCGTGAGGTTTGTTGAAAGTAGTTTCTTTTCGTGTGTCAGTTAATCCATGGTTTTTGAGCCAGTCGGGTGTGATAGAGATTTGCATTCGCGTTTGCAAATCCCAGATTGATCAGAATCAAAGCAAGGGGCGCCCAAGACGGTGGGAAGGTGGGATAAGATTGCATCCGTTTTTCGGTAGGATTGACGTTTTTTTAAGTGGAATTCGTGCCTTCCTCCGGCTTGAGGCTTTTTTTTTTGCGCGATTGAGTACAGGCACCGCATTCTCCGGATGCCATACCTGGGTCCGCTTCCCGCTCTGACCGCAGCCTCTGGGAATTCATCTGTATATTCCCCGTGTGAGTTTAGGTTGGCTCTCAACGTGCAGCTTATTGACCCGACTGTTAAGCTTCGCGCGTGACTTTAATGTCGAGGTTAGACCCCGACAGGGCGACGGCTATGAACTGCTGGAACCAGCTCCGAGAAAGCGTGAAAGAGAACATATCTCTTCTTAGGATCTCGATTAAAAGCGTCAATCAATAACGAGTAAACCTCTCAATGAATGTTCTCAATCGTCGTCTGGAACCCATCAAATAGGCGAAATTCAAGAATCTGAAACGTTGTACAAGATTTACCACAACAATAGAGTCCGCCCGGCGCCGTAGCGAAAATCGCTAGCACATGACGAAATAAGGCTCGTTCTTCCTCCATCAAGGATTCAAAGCGCTATCCCATTGGACTGATCCTGTGCTAGGTTCATTTCCTCTGCATTGCAGACTAATGTCTGCGCTTTCTTGTAAAAGTTATACGCCTGGCGCCCGAAAGGAGTCTTAGAAAAGGTAAAGGGAACTGTCTGTACGTACCTCGGCATATCGGATTGGAAACAAAACAAAATGTGCCTCGGACGACATTAAGATAGGCTCGATTTTACAGTCTGAGGCTTTCATGTCAACGTACTCAGTACTGATACAAGTCACGATAGTTCCTGACACAGCAATACGCCCCAGCTGGAGTCACGTCTAAAAGGTCAGGAAAGCATCGGGGACCGGCGCACACCGCTACGATATAAACAGGTAGGTCTCATATCACTCCTTATACGCAACTGCCATGAGTGTTTCGCTCGACACCGATATGCAAACAGCTCTGCATAGTACGCTCTCGCCAACTCTCGCCCAGATTGCCGACGAGAACCTCAGTGAAGGGTTGCTGAAGCTTACGGTGTCACAGTTCGCAAAGCTTTACCCAACACTGAAGGAGACTATGCCGGACGAGGACGTGCAATACCTTGAAGTGGCTTCCATAGTGCTTTTGCACACCAATCCACCTTTGCGGCCTCTTCTGCACCCTCTGCGCAGTGCATGGGCGGAGTATCTTGATAGTCTTCGTGGTGAGTTGAGTTATGTTCCAAGCCAAGAACCACATGTTCATTTGTCGTTTAGAAGAAGATAAGTTATCGCAAGGTGGGTTACACTTAGACATATGCATGGGATTCTAATTAGGGGCTTTCAGATTTGGAAAATTGTACTATCTCGACCAGCGAGAGCGGTGAGAAGAGATCTTGTTGCACTTCATTGTTGTAGTAGTACTAGTATTTGTTGTCCGATCAACCATCTTCCCATGTCATTTCGTTGATGGGAATTTGTGAGGCCAAGATGTGTTGAGACTCTAGAATTCAGGTGAACTGTGAAATGAATGTCTGATATGCATATGAGTCTTCCAACGATCGGATCTGGAATGGGTGTGAGCGCACGCACATGCGTGCGGTGTGGCATTACAAGATCTTCTTGACATCGAGCAGGGACCTGGGACACCGGTTTATTTTGCTCGTCGCATCTTCCTTTTTTGTACCACCCACAATCACGTGAACATTCGTCACGCGCGTGTTCTTTCAATGACAACGTTGATCTTCTTTGCTTGCCGATGATGAACGTAACTCCCAGGGTGCCACTATACGCTGGTCTTACTTCCAGTCGGCTCTCCAGCTCGCTGTACGGCGCTCATCCAGAAAATGGACGCAAGTTGTCCCGTTCGTTTGCCAGTCTCACAGTGATAGCTCACAATGGCTGTAGATATGAAGACTTCGCGGAATGTTTTCCTATATACACTAGCGAAGATAAAGATGGCTCGACAGCAATCTTCAACCAAGTATCGGATTACATCGAATCACAATCCTTCGTGCATAAACACTCCTTTGGTCTACGAATGATGCAATCTGACCATACATTACAAGCAGCGCGACTTGGACAAACTATTTCAGACGTTCAATGTCCAAGAAAATATCGATACTCTTCATCGCATTGTTGAAGAATCCAAAGAACGGAGACAGCGGGATGTGGAAACCAAGGACAAGTGGCGAGAGGACCTCGAACCTCGAGCAGCTATCGCTGCACGGGCTATTCCCAAACTTGAGGAGGAAAACATTAGACTGCGAGAGATGCTATCTCAGGTGAGATAGCCTACTTTTCCGTGATCCACGCATCTCTGATAGCGCCTCGAACTCAGATTGAAGCAGAGAACAACACGTTAGCTTCTCAGTTGCAGGAGAGAGCTAAAGGGACTGGTGATTCCGAGGAGAAAGCGCTACGGCTCCTCAAGAAACTCGACAAGGTAGGTTCTTGCTCTTATTATTCACTGCCTATCCATATGTCTTGATAGGTTTTGGACAAATGGCAAGAACTGCCGTCTAACGAATTAGAAAACTGGACAAGGCGAATGATGGAATCTACCAAGACTGTCATGGTCACATAGTCTTGTTGGTGTTATATAATAACCGTGATAGAACCCGTATGAAATGGAAGTTTCGCCGTTGATATCGAATTGACACAGCCGCCTCTGCAGTTACAGACCAGGGGGGTATCTCGAATCGCACTGAAAAAGGATAGTGAAGTCGTTCATGAACGTCCTCAGGCCTCTTTCACTTCGAATCACCTCGTTCTGATGCTTCACTATCCCTTTGCCCTTGGGTACAAGCACGCGAACGGATGATCGCATTAGCATGTTTGCTCTTCAAGGTAGGGAGCCACCATCATCATGTGCCAGTGATGATGGAACTGCTGCAGATGTGAAATATAGAGGCTCCCGAAAACATCGTGGATTGGAATATGGCTCGAATCAGCAAGATTTCAGCCAGCATGTAAGTACGTACCTCTATATTCCTATATCCGAATTGATTCAATTGACCGTGCCGTCCCTTTCGATAACAGCGCGCTTTTTCTCATAATGTTCATAATTAGCTGCCAGAACTTGAATCTGACCTTCCTGAGATTTGTATGTGAGATCATTCATCTGAGCTTTCAAGCCATTACGATTCGCAAGCCCATATGATCGTGTGCGCACTTCTATGTGCTTCGTTGATAATTAGGTTAAATAAAAGTCGCTTCACACGCGGAGTGGAGCAAGCGACACTTCCGTGGATGAACAGATGATGCATCATAACAACCAGGGGGAAAGCAACATTATTAGAGAGAATCTGAGAACTTAGAGTGAGCCGTTGAATTATACGAAACAGGATTAATTTTATCTTCTACAACGATAAGGAGGCGAGGAGGAAGATGACACGCAGGCAGAGATGTCCTTGACAACAAAGAACCTGATGTCCCGGCCCCGCCGCCACCATGAGAGGAGCACATAGGCAGAATGGAGCTCCAGGTTTACACCTTCCAGTTAGACATCAATTATAATTAAGGCAATGCTTTTTTTGAGCGGTGCAATGAGACTCATGTTTCGTGAAGCAGCCCACTTCAACTCGGACCGAACCCTCTGGGCATGGTGTACGGCCGGTACAGCACACCAGTCCTCCCAGATGATATTTAATCAGCCGTGAAATCATGTTCATCGGTATCCGACACTAAAAAGATGAAAAGAAGTATGTGTCATAATATACTAAAAAATAATGGCGGGAGGGGAATGGGGGTTATTGCGCGTGCAGACAAAAAGAGTGCGAGATAACAACGACGACATGATAATAACTAAATAGCGAGATCCACGCTGTACGAGCTAAGTACGACAGTCTAGGAGAAAATGCAACACCGTCATCATCATGCGACAACATCAGCAGAGCTAAAGCTGCTCCGTCGTCGCCGTATACTCCTCAATCCCGGTCGCGCAGTCTTGCTGCCAGGGACCACAACAGCGGCGGCATTGGTCGTCATCCATGCATCAGAAGTAGGACCAGCCTTTTTCGTAGTAGCATTAGCAACCTCGGTGAGAGTTGACGCGTGGTGAGGTCGTTTGGAAGGGATTAATGTAGGGAGACGCGAGGGTGTGGGAGTAGGTGGTGGAAGTCGCCGTGTTACGGGGGCGGGAACAGGCACAGGCTTCTGACGTGCAGCAGCAGCTTTGGCAGCAGTCGTCGTCCTGGTTGTAGCGAGTCTCGGAATCTTGTTCGGAGGTTGCTGTCCTGTAGATTTAACGGGGGATACGGGGGGCTTGATACTCGTGCCAGCTTTTCGAATTGCAGCTGCACCAGCCGTAGATCTAGTCACCCGAATGGGGCGCCTTTCCGACGCCGTGATCTTCTTCATCGCCGGGGTGGTCTTGCTCTTGTTGCGCGTCATCGGCATAGCGGGGAGGGGGAGAACATCATCGGTGTCTTCATCTGATTCGCTCTCGTCGATGGCTTCACGTGCGATTCGTTTACCAGATGGCGTCTTTCGTGGCTGGCCAGGTGTAGCGATGGCTTTGGCGTGAGCCGCAGCCGCAGCAACATGCCTACTCGGGGTTACAGGGGGATACGCTGGGCCTGTTGGTGGGGGGGTTGTCGTCTCGATACGCCCGATTTCTTCGTCCGTATCAGCAGGAGGTGTGGCAGGAGTAACCATTGGTGCAGGCTCCACTGGTATCGCGCTGGCTCTTTGCTGTCTATGTATTTCATCAACTGCTGCCCACTTGGACCACTCCAGCTGTTTCAGGTACATGAATTGCTGTTGAGGGCCAACAACACTACCCGGCCGAACGATACGCATGAAGGCGATCGCTTCGTTTGCTGTAAACCCGTACTTCCATATGAGGTATGCACCTATGAGTGTACCCGTTCGTCCCAAGCCAGCTTTACACTAGGTCAAAGTGATCGTCAAGAAGAGGGCCAAAACAGAAAGATAAGCAACCTACGTGAACTGCGACCACGCCGCCGGCTTCAATTATCCTATCTGCGGTGTCGATGAACGTCCGCACAATCTCATCTGTTGGATTGGTACCATCATCGAAATAGAGTTCCATGTGATCGACACCACGATCCAAAAATGTGTCTCGATCATAAAGTTTGGTATTAAGGCGCACGACAAGCTTGATGTTTCGCTTCTCGAAGTAATCAAGGCAGTTAAGGAATGGTGTGGGAAGCTTGCGCTGCAACGCAAGGTTTTTCGTGGAAGATGCAGTGGAATACAGTGACGTGCCGGAGTCCGCTGACTCTTTCTCCTCCTTCTCCTTCTTTATCCAAGCTGAGTCGACAGGTGAGGCGAACGCGATGAAATTGGGTGTTATCCAGTTCCAGTCGCCGTTCTCCACCTTTTCATAAAACTCATAATCCTCAACATCAAACTCGTTCATATCACATAGGCCGTTCTGCATGGCTTTCCAGACCCCCCAGAGACAGTCTTGTATGTTGAGATTAAAATCTGAGGGGCCCCGACCGGCATCACGGAATGGCATGAATTCCACCTCTGCAATGGGATGGAAGGCCTCCCATGGAGCTCGCCGCTGGACGATCATCTGCGGCTGCGGCGTTAGTGGAGTGACTTTTGCGAGCGGGTGGAGCACTCACTACATAGAGGGCCATCAGAAGAGCCGCATTGGCTTTCCGTCGGGGGTCATCGGAGGAGTAAAGGACGAGTCTGTACTGCGCCAGATTGGGATCCTGTCATTGCGCCGCAACGCTGCACGTGAGTGGCAGTCTAACAACACTAAAGCGCGTCCATACCTCCAGAAGCTCGTGAATGAGTATACAAGCCTTGTAGACCATTGCGATATTGAGTGGGCCCCAGTCTTGGAAGAAAGAAAGGTAGAGAAGCTGGTCATCGATGGTAAAGAAGTAGTAAGACGCCATGTCGTCCGACGCGGACGATTGCCCCGTACGATTACGCGTTCGTATACGCGGCCGGTTGTCGCTTTCATTGCAGTGCCTGTTCAAGACTGCAGGATTCGGTGGAGGTTGTGGAAATGTGGTAAAATAGAGCCTGAGTATATTGATCGCAAGTTCAACATAACCTAGGTCCGGACGAAAAATAGAACTGAGGCAGACCTTTCTCCAAACTGGCAGAGTAAATCGCAATTCAGTCCCATCGTTGAAGGAATTTCCTCCGAGACTGGACCGGAGATGGATGAGGAGGTAGAAGAGAGTGAATGGCGTGTTCCAACACGCTGCACTGAGGCGGTTGAAACTGGCAATGCCAAACATAAACAAAGCCGCTACCGAATTGCCTTATTCGGATACCAAGATCTTGATCGTTGGCCTCGACGCGTCGCGTCGTGACCAATCAGGTACTGAAACAATGAAAGGGGTATGCGGTTGATTATTTCATCTTTCACTCGTCCCCTTCGACCTTGCTTTCTCTTTCCTTCTATGCTTGTAATCATTTCACCAGCATTGACTTCTGCTAATCTCCCTTTGAAAAGCGGTCTCGTCTCGCCAAACTTTTCCAAAACTAAGTATCGACCACACACGAATTCAAGGTAAGAGCACCCTGCGTTGAATGAATGGCTCCAGCAGTAAGGATAAACAGGGCATAAATGCTCCGCAACACCCAAAAATGGCCTAAATAAATGTGTTGTCACGAGTGATAAATGGGGAAGGGGCCGTCTGTATTCAAATGAGCCCAGCAATCAGCCAAGGAGAGGGAAAAGTGGGAGTTAGGTCGGTACCCAGTTTTGGATCCACGTCGGCCGGTTTTGCTAATACATATACCGCCAAGACTTAAGCGATCTAGCAAAACCTTAGAGAGGAGTAAAGGCCGTCGTCTTTCCTTTTGCGCACACTTGTTATTTCCTACCCCAACGACGGTTGCACAAGTCCCACTCCCGCTTCATTCTGTCTCTGAGCGTTCTCTCTCGCTCTGAGGTCAGTTTAGCTTCATTTTCACGAGTTAAGTACCTGCCGCGACGACTTTTGCTCTTGCTACCTGCGTGCGTGACAGTAGGACCCCAATTTTTTTCCTGCCATTGAATAAGCCGTCTGAACCGCGAGTTTCAGCTTTGCACACTTACGGATTATCTTTTTCATAAGATAGCACATCCCAAGGCAATTTATGATCTGAAGATCGCCAAAACGAGGACAATGCTGTCTCTTCATATTAATTCTTGCCATCCTTGTTCGAAATAGTGCAAGATTTCGTGAACTCTGAAAGGTCCTGTCACTTTAGAATCTCGTAATTATGCCCAAATGTAACGCACCTTGTATCAACAGATCAGTTTCTACTAGACGACGTGCGCCAAAATAAATGAGCACGGGATTCTTGGCAGCTTTAATAATGAATCAACCCACCACTGGTACTGCATCGATCCTCTGGACAGCATCGGTGGGGCCAAGTTGATAGGGAGTTCGACAAGCGCAAACACCCAAGCAACCACTGCAAAGCATTCCCGGTCCTTTTACGACCCGACTTGTTTGAGAGCCGTATAGATTTTGGCGAACTGCGACACAGAAAGACTCAACAGCTTTCCGCTGAGATACCGGGCAACAGACTCGGCATATACTGGGCTGACAGTATCATACAGAGCCGTGCGCAAATCCTTATCGGGCGTCATAGTATCGGAGCTCATGGCAAGGTGTTAAAAAGCGAAATCCAAAGTCTGGAATGGCATGTAAACATACTATAACACGTGAAGGCGCTAAGATTCTTGTCTTCGTCAGTCCTCGTCCTCTTCGACCTTGCTCTCCATGACCGTTTTTATCATTTCACTTCCCAGTACACCGGCTTCTGCAAATCTCCCTTCGAAAAACTGTCTCGTCTCATCAAACCGCTGCCTGTAAACCTCAAAACTACCAAACCGGACACACTGACTCCACCCCCGCGCGGCGACCACGAATTCAAGGTCATCGGAGCGGTGCCATGTGTCATAGACAGCTGAATGAATGGCTGCTTCCAGTAAGGACGAAGAGAGGAATAAATGCTCCGCAACGCCCAAAAACAGTCTAAATAGAGGTGTTGCCGCCAGTGATAAATGGAGAAAGGGTTTGATATTCAAATGAGCCCAGCAATCAACCATGGCAAGCAGAGAAAGGTGGGAGTTAGGTCGGTACCCAGTTTTAGATGTTGATCCGCTGTCTTCGCTAGCAGGTATCCGGCCAAGGCTAAAACGGTCCAGCAAGGCTTCGGAGAGGAGTATAGGCCGTCGTCTTTTCTTCTGCGCACCTTCGCCATTTCCTACATCCCCAAAGACGATTCTACGGCCCCATTCCACCCTGTCTCTGAGCTTTCTCTCTCGTTCTGCAGCTGATTCACCTCCATTCGTACCAGCTGTGCCAGCTTCTACCATCATTTTGAATAGCTCGGTAGCGCTTTGAGCGTATTGGTTTATCTGTTCCTTGGCTTGTGGATTCATGATGGCCAGCCCCGCGTAGACATGCCAAGCATTGCTGAAAATCCGCAGAGCGAGATTGACCTTAACGGTCTCTATTCCGCCGACATAAAGTCCTTGTTCCCAAGGATAGGCAGCGCTGCAAGCCCAGGCTGTTCCCATGCTGTTGGCGTATTGAGTTCACGGGCGTCAAACTCAGTGATGGAGCTTACCTCAAAAAGGCCATATGAGTGACAGCTTGCGTATTCGCGGTGACGATGTCATGTTCATCATAAGATAGGTATACATAACGAGATCCAAAGCAGCGAAAGATGTTCTCGACGAGCAGAAGATCAGAATCAGATGCTCTGTGCTTGATGAGAACCTAATATGAGGTCAGACATGCTCATTTTACTTACCAGAAACATAGGGAACTAGCGCTCACCAAGGGCTGTCCGACAGGATTTACGGTTGGGCCGTGTAGGGAATGACACGACACAATCGACGTGTCAGCGGGTAGATATTTTTCAAACGCAGTTTTTTCCGGGGCCTTTACTGAGGTTTGGCCAGCGACGATAGCGTTTAGTTTCGTTGCTACTTGCCTGCATCAGCGGTGATTCGGTTCGGCGGTCCGAGATGTAGGGTGCTTCTTCCCAAACTCACAAGGCCCGTACTCCGCAACGACACGGTCAACAAACTCTGCTTCGACAGAGTACATAATGAAGTCAGATGAACGCGAGACGCCATGCCCGTCTTGATAAACCGTTACTCCAGGAATGTCTAGGAAATTGTCTATCAGAGTTTGTTGGACCAAGTATCACCCTACGCACCGTGGTACCTCTCTTGTAGAGATTCGTAGTTCTTTCGTTGGTCACATACATGTATTCTGCTCAAGAAAGTGATGAGCTGTGTTATATATAGTGTATCAAGCCACGAACTTTTTCCAGCCGGCTGCCGAAAGCCTGTTGGCGTACATTGAGCCCATTAGTCCCATACCAATAATCCCTATGGTAGGCTGCTGGTCAATGGGATCCTTTGGGTCGACACTCGAAGAGAATGGCATCCTGAGAGGAGTCAGTGTGAATATAGTCGAAGGGCCGGATTTCTTAAATAGCATATTCCGGAGCCTTTTAGACGACAAAGCCAAACTTTCGATTTTGCCCTTTCCCTTTCGCGTCTGTTCGTTTCCTTCCTCGCCATGCCTCGCCTTCGATGGCAAGAAGTAATAAAGGCGACGACCAATAACCCTTGGACGACAAATTTTCGGCATTTAATGCAGGTCGACCGGTCCTGGCTCAAGCGCAAAGCTGCTGAAGCAGACCAACGAAAAGCCAAGGTCGTTCACTCTGCCAACAGAATTAAATATTGGAATATTGTGCCCGGCGACCAGATTCGTATACGCGGCGACAGGAGCGACACCTTGCATTCTGTTCATGCTATCAACAAGCTAAGCAATCAGGTGTTTCTCAAGCCTACTGAGGGTGACGTGAGTCCTGGTTCTCCCGTCGATTTCCTGCATGTACTGACCATAGCCGCTCTTAGCAAGAAGGGGGAACCCGAGGCAAAAATTACCATTACTCAAGATGTCAGCTCTTTGTCGGCGACTATGAATTCCCCCCAGAGCCAGGTTCAATAGAAGCACAGACGCGTCGGTACGTTACCTGTTAGTTCGGGTACATTTGGTATTCAACATCATTTAGAGTATTTGCGCTGCGTGCTGGTACCTCTAAGCCCGTCTGGAGCACATATCTCAAACGATTCCATTGGAATCGATATGCAGTAAAAACGACCCCTTCAGTTCCTCAGCTTCGCGGGAAAAGGGTTCCAATACCATGGCCAGTGCGAGAAGAGCCAAAATATGCTGAACGTGAGCAACCGTCTCTCTGTATTATGATTTACCTGAGGGCTGTGTTTAGCGAGCGCACACTACGACACTCCAAAAGACGAAGTCATGAAAGTGACATATCAACCTCCACCTTTCAACACTTCCCATCGATCTCATCTCCCTCCGGCCCCATCAGAAAGCGAGTATCTCTTTGCGATGTTCAACGCTGGACTGTCTGCGACGTATGGGGATACTCAACAACCTGCGGAACTCTACTTGGAGAAAGAACTCACAAATCCCCATTCGTTCGCCAAACGCCACGAACGTTGGAAAGCATATCAGGCGTACAAGAAGACTCTACTAGCGGAGATGGTACAGAAGGAGCAGAAGCATCTCTTTGGTCGCACGAAAGAGCAAGCAAGGGCCGACGCGACATTCAAGTGGAAAGAGCGCTTGGAGCTGGAGAGGAGGGACAAGGTGGCAATGAGGCAATCGTTCGCAAACCTGAAGCAGGAGAGGAAGGCGAGGAGAAAGGCGAGGAAAGACACGAAGATAAGGCAGCGTCTGACGGATATGGTTTTGTCGGATGCAGTCAACCAAATTGTTCCGAAGGAAATCAATGCTTGAGATATCTCTAGTTTCTTCAATATAAACATTATCCTGAACGGAAGCGAAGGGTGACTGAATAGGCTCACAGTCCTCCTACGCACTGTATCCATAATAGAACACTGTAGAGGTTTTACCATTCAACCTGTCATTGGTTCCGCTCTTTATCCTGGAGTGGCTCGAAATGGAAAGCACGAATACCGTCTCTTGACTTTGTACTACCATGTCCTCTCTTCGTTCACGGAGCCCAGAGGCGCTCTACCATGCTATTCCTCAAGCGCCGATGGCATCGCATCCGATACTGCCAGCAGAGCCTGACATTGAAATGGAGGACGAAGGCGACACGGATGGTGCACACGAGTCAACACATCCTCATTTCACACATGTGGATGCCCGGGTGCGCTGGATATTTTTCATTCTGGGCTGCGCAGTGCTGCTGCCTTGGAACGGTGCGTTATTGGACGCTTCTTGGTGACTGGTTGACCTGACATTGCGTAGTAATGATAACTGCCACGCCTTATTTCACGGCGAGACTTTCGACGTCGTCAATCAAGCCCACATTCAGCTCATACCTCTCTACATCGTTCACCGCGTCCAACTCGATCTTCCTAGCTCATGCTACAGCAACATCCAAGAAGGTGCGTGTGTTTACAAGGCCGTAGGACCAACTTCTTGATCACATCAACAGAATGCCCCGTCACGTCAAATTATTGTATCAATACTATGCCTATCAGTCCTGACGGCGCTTCTCACACTCAGCACATTTGTACACACAACTGCCGGGTTTTTCTTTGCCTTTGTCCTACTCAACGGCATCGCCCAAGCAGCCTTTGGTTCATACCTGCAAACTTCATGCATAGCGGTTGCGTCACTTTTTGGTCCCACCGCCGTGCAGCCTATGATGTCCGGACAAGCTGGTGTCGCTGTGGTCGTCAGCGGTGTACAGGTGTTGAGCGCACTTGCCTCAGTTCGAGGAGATTCGGACATTGAGGCCTCAAGTGTGCCCACTGGAGGTCACGGAGAAGCAGAGGAACGATCCGCCTTTGCGTTCTTTGGACTGTCGACACTATTCCTTCTTGCGAGTGCCGGAGCCCAAGTTTGGCTAACGAACATGCCCGTTTACAAGACCGTTGCCGGTTCACTCGAGGCGCGTGCCAAGACAGATGCTGATGAAATAGATGGTGAGGAGACGCAGGGTCTCGTATCTCGCGGACCTCACGACGCGCCAGAAGAGAAACGGAAAATATTCAGAATCGCAAAGGCAAACGTGGTTTATGAAATGGCCGTTGCTTATGTCTTCGTTGTTACTCTCGTAAGTAAAATCATCGGGATGTTTGGATATCATTGACTGTATACTAGGCTGTTTTCCCTCCCATAACAACTTCCGTTGCATCAACAAATCCGTCCATGCATTCTCTTCTTTTTAGCTCGATCCACTTTTTCGTCTTCGGCGTGGGCGACTTCTTTGGACGATACATCTGCTCCTTCCCCCGGCTACTGACCTGGTCCCCCAAACGACTTCTTACGTTGTCTTTCGCCCGCACTCTGTTTGTGCCTCTTTTCCTCATGTGCAACATCCAGCGCCCCTCATCGTCTGCTTATACCCCAATAATAAATTCGGACTTTATCTTTATGCTGATATTATTCCTTTTCGCTCTGTCAAACGGCTATGTATCAAGTATGTGCATGATGTCTGCGCCGTCTCTGGAGCACAACCATAGACTGAAGACGAGGGAGGATATAGACGTGGCGGCCACGGTGGCGAATTTCTGCCTGATCCTAGGGCTTGCGACTGGAAGTATAATGAGTTTCGCTGTGAGGGGAGCAGTCTGCCACTGTAATCCATTTACCTCGTAATAAACTGTGGGAAGGTTTGTTCTCGACCATCTCATCTTCATGGCTGAAATTTTAAGGACATTTAGGCGACCCGTGGCCTAATCCATGCTTCGGCTTTTCATTCATACAAAGTAGGGAAAGACCCCTTCCTCACATATGCGCTCCCTAACCCTTCTCCAGCATCGAATTTGCGACACCTCTGTAATTTAAGGAGCATGCCCCCGGAATACGGAATACGGGAACTCCACTGGTTTTCATCTGCCCATTTTGATTGATATCGCACATTGCCATCAGAAATACTCTCGCTACCAGTTCGTAGAACGACCCACCGGACCCTGATTAACAACGCTACACCGATCGCCAATCATTATAGACGTGCAATACTTAACACTACTATCCACTAGAAGATCAATGATCATGCCAGTACGCAGCGTTTATAAGCCTGGGATGCAAGCGCAATGAAACTGACACCATCATCCATTAATTGAAACTGCCACCCCATTGCGCTATTCTGCGAGTTGGGGAATGCACAGCGGGGGGCCAAGACAGTAGCACGGGTTTGGCAAGGTGTCTTGATTGTCATATGTTGGTCCGCGGAACCGTATCATGACATCCACAATTGACGACACCCAACACCCATACCAATGAGAGTGAGGCGGTTAAGAATACCCGTTGCTTCGGTGGTTTCTTGTCAGCGCCCGTCGCCACCGACAATGCCGCTGACGACGAGAACCATCGCGGAAAATGTAGCACCTTCCAGCATCTTCCAACGCAGTTCCGCCAGAGCTCGACCCGAAGCTGATCGGAATAAACGCCTCGAGGCATCAAACTTCCCGATGCTTCCTATGTCACTTCAAGTTGCAGGACCTAGTCAGAGAAGTATACTAAGTACAATCAAAATCAATAATCTCTGTCAGTGATATTGTCGACTCTGACTGTCAAGCGCAAATCGACTTTATGATACACACTCCATTTTTCGAATGTCTTCGATTGCCGTCACTGTTCACGTTACCCCGAATCAGGCCTGGATTACTCGATTCCTCGAAGATTCCAGTCCCCTTAGTTGCCATTTCCAAGCGTCATCTTCAAATTCAAGCGGGAACGTGACGATTCTGAGGGTAAAATCCTCCCGAATTGGTTAAGTTACGACTCCCAGGCAGCCGGATAAGATCAAAACGTCGCACGAATTACTGCGTTACCCCCAATCTCTCGTGGCGTCCGATAGCCGTTTATAAGGCCCAGGATCCACGTCAA
This sequence comes from Armillaria ostoyae, assembly GCA_902506015.1. NCBI lineage: Eukaryota > Fungi > Basidiomycota > Agaricomycetes > Agaricales > Physalacriaceae > Armillaria > Armillaria ostoyae. The sequence goes on from LR732083.1 coordinate 2,479,421, forward strand.
AATCCCCCAGGATCATGTCACAGGCGTCCACTATCCAATTTCCTTCTCGCGACCCTTCTCCTGCACCTGAGTTTCACGAGCTGTATCACGACTATAATTCCGACGCTTCATCAGTGTCTTCATCTTCCTCAAGTTTTCGTCGTCGACGGCGCCGTGCGGGTGTTGTTGGGGCTGACGCAGTTCGGGCTGTCTCTCTGTCAAGCACAGCCTCCTCGGACTCTGGGCACAGCGACCAGTCTGATTCTGAGCCAGAGGTTGAAGAACCAGCGGTGCCCATACCAAAGGACCGTGAGGAAAAACGTGCAGAAAGACCTCGAGGCAGAAGAGTTAGTCGAAAGCCAAAAGTGGTGAAGCTGAGAATAGAGCTCCACCTGGAGATAGAGTTGACAATGAAGGCGACGATACGTGGGGACATCACGATCTCGCTCTTGTGAGTAAAATCTGCCCTTGCAAGCTTAGAGCCTCGATGCTGATTATCCATCCAGCCGATGATATTTCCACCAGCCAGTGACTTAGTGCAGCAGTTGGGCGAAGGCTAGTTTCGGTTTCGCCTCGGTTCCGCTTTCGGTGCTGATACTGTTCTCTAGGACTTTCGATTTGGGCATTTTCAGTGCTAAAAAACTTTATGAAACATCACGGCTTTCACGGTTGATATTAGGGATGGAGTGCATACATGGGAATTAGTGTAGGTACCTACCGACAGGCAAGTTAGTTTTTTTAGTGTACGGAAAGAGGAATTGAAAGGGATAACCCATGATCCTCAAACACCGAGTTCGATGTGAACCTATGAATATGTATCGCGATGGCAACAGACCACGAATCGGAAGGGATCGGGATCCTATCAATTAAGCCCCGTTGCAGATGCATTCTGGCCTTCATTTCCTGCGAATAAGAAGGAAGCACGGGGAAGACGGAGGACTCACCTTGTCCAGTTCGGTAAGTATGTTGTATAGAGTGCGAAAGCGTCGCGCCGGCTATTTTCATTTGGTGATGCCGCAAGCGTGCAGGAATGTGCACATTGCTAGGTCCCGATCCCAACCCATCGCGGTGTAAATCAGCAAGTTCCGTGGGTACGTGCAATCCGCTGATTCAAGGGTGACCCTGGGCTGATTTCAATTGACTATATGATTCGTACAAAACAGAAAGTCAACTGACCGAGTACATAGAGGAGTGTGAGGGGCTGTCATTTATCGACGATATCGTACAATACCAAGAAGGTTTGTGGCCAAGAGTGTGTCGACCTTAGTGAGTGTACGTCAAAGGTGAGACGTTGGTCGGACAAAGATAAATGGAACTCACATGAACATTCGACACGAGATCTTTTGGGGGCCCGACTCGGGCTTGTAAGCAATAGTGCCGTGGACCGCAAACCTACAGCTTGGATTGGTGCAGGTACCAAGTCTCAAGCGACGGTTAGCGCTACAAGAACATCAGAAATATATCAGGGCACCCGAAGGACTCTCCAAGGGTCTATTATATGGGACGTACCTCGTTCGGTCTGAGAGCATGGACCTTGCGGCAGCAAGGCGGGGTCACTCCTGCCTCGAAGTTGTGAAAATTTCGTCGTCGTGACCAAGAAACGATCAAAGTTCTCTCAAGGAACGAGCGAAACGTCGGCCAAAGCTCTTGTTCAAGGAGAAGAAGGCAAACTGTTCCTTACGCGCCAAGGAAGAGATAAAACGCCGGAGTGAGGAAATGTTACTTAACATCCCTGAGCGAAGGCTAGAACACCGTAATAGGGTCGGAGTTGAGCAACATTCAATGTCATAGACGCCGGGACTGCAGATGCTTATGTTCCCGACCACAAATAAGGGAGATTGGTGGAAACCGCGAGGCTCGGGATGGAGATACGATACGGATGGCACAGCGGCGCAGGGTGTAGCAGCAAGAGTTTGATAAAGCTAGCAGAGTTCTTTCCGTACTTATAGAAACATGGGGGAAAGTTGAAATTCACCCTAGCATAATCTGTCAACGCGTCAGTCAAAAAGTTGGTAATGCCTGCCCAAGATCAGTACATCTGACGCGTCATAGGGTAACGACGCTCGTCTGTTGCTAACCCGGCGCGACAGGAGACATATTTCCTAACGTTAAAAAGAAAAAAGGCAGGAACAGACGCGGTCGAGGCAGACGAAACGGCCGTGTACCATTGATGTCATTGATGAGGTTTGTCGGCAACCTGGACAAACACCGTAATTGCATATCCTATTTCAGCCAGTTTCCTTTCTACCACCATTCCATGTGTACTACCACCGGCATATCTCCTGCATAATTGAGGTTTTTTGCCGTCTTGAATCCATGATTCGGGCCTATGACATCGAACTCGAACACAAAGGTCGGGCTTCCTCGGTTTTCCTTACATATCATGTCATTTTTTCAAATTGGTACTCGTTCATTCAAGACAGGCGCTCAAAGTGCTTCGGCCTCGACATTTTTTGATGGGGGAACTTCGCCTGGCGCCATTCCAATATTTTTCTAGCCTCCTTCGTGCTGCATCTTTTAGCCGTGGGCACCCAGGATCTATATACGACCATCGCTGGCCGAATATTAAAGGAAATCACCGAAATATATACTTCGACCAAGAAGGTAAACTGCAGGACTGATTTACTTATAACCAGATCTATTCCTCAACACTCGTCCCTCACCGTGCTTCCTCTCGCCACATCCGCACGGTCTTGTCCGGAGTGTCGCGTTGCTATTTCGGCACCAACCTTTCCGACAGTCCACCCCACACTCAAACGTAAAGCTTAAAGCCACGGGACGCTCATAAATAGGCCCTTCGTTTCGCTCTTCTAGCACCGTCTCATTCCTTCCGCGCATCTCCGTGAGTGGCCTCGCATTACTAGGTCTCTCTACCTCATTGTTCTCCTCGTAAAGGTTCTCAGTTGCTTCTATGGCCATGGTCATGGATGTAATGTGCGCTCTTCCACAAGAACTTGTCGATCACATCATCGACAGCATTGGCGATGATCCAGAGACTCTCCAAGCATGTGCAGTCGTTCGCCAGTCGTGGACCTCAGCCAGCCAGCGTTCATTATTTCGACATATCCGGCTCACGAACCGGAGACTGCTAGTGCTGTTCCAGCAGGTCATCTCGTCCTCACCACGTCTGGCGAATTTCACGAAGCACCTTGACGTAGTTGACACAGCGATACGACCATCCCAGCAATGGGTCATATCCTCTTCCAACCAGTTATCTATCTTGCTACCCCTACTCTCCAATTTAAACAGCATCATGTTCGACTTCAATACCATGCCTTGGCGAGCGGTGGCTCGAATGGAAGATGTCTTGCGCCAGGCATTCCGCATGCCAAACCTCGTACACGCCACATTGGACGGTATACGGGAGACATCCACTTCCGTCTGGGCTCTCACACTATTTGAAGGGTCGCTCGTCAAGACCATTAACCTTCGGAATATTTATGTCAGCCGTGATTCACCAAATTGGAGCCCAGATTCACCCAAGATTCGCTTACCATCCGTCGAGTCCCTTTCATTGGTATGCCTTGGGAGTCTACGCGTACTAGACTCACTTCAGGAGATCACTTTTTCCGCTCTACGAGAGTTATCTGTTCTTGTAGAATCTTGGGATGAAGTTCTAGCCGTGTCTAAGGTCGCAGAGGGTCTCTCTCTTGATACCCTTGCGCTACACTGGGATACTCAGAGTTTTCGTATGTATTCATTAACCCTCCGGTGTTTATTTTCGTATATTAACTATCCACAGGCACCGCCGGCGACTTCATGCCTACCCTGAATCCCATACGACTCGGTCTGCTTCCCCATATACATTTCCAACCCTTTCCTTTGTCATCCAAACCATATGGTATGTACGCTCCGTCAGAGATGCCTCTCTGGTGGGCGACATACTTTCGCCAAGTCTCGGACAGCTTTCTACGGACCATTACAGTGACTTTTTATAAAAAGTCTGGGGCCTCCGAGTACGAGTACGATCATGATCAACGCCTTCTGGAACTTTCCAGCTGGAATCAGCTTGATGCAGCTCTTTCGCCGACTCTTCGTCTTCGGGACGTCATTCTCAGTGATGAGTGTTTACAATCTGATGGTTGTGAGGACGAAGGCGTCCGAGGTAGGGTGAGGCAGGCATTTCCGCTGCTCTATGAGCGTGGCATTCTGCGATTCTGAGGTGATCATTCTCTTCGGTCTGCGCTTCATGAAGTACTGATAATTGCATCAATAGATGATCGTGAAAGAGTTATTTACGTATGGGCATCAGGATAATGTACAAGTGTTGATATGAGACGTCACAATTCCAATCGATTATTCCACCGTAAAAATACAACGAAGAGAGAAAGAAAAGTATGGAGGTTGTAGCCCGTAGGCTTGAGGTGTTTCATGAAAAGAATTAAGTAAGGGACATTAATAAATCATTGGAGTCAAGTTCAACCCGTGAAGACATGACAAACAGCTTGTGCAATAATTAATGCACAGACAGCATGGGCTGCCAGACACCGTACGACGTCTCTTCCAAGTGGTGCAGATCGAGACGATCCCATGACAGGGGAATCCTGTTTGTCTGAAATACGACTCAGCGACAGCGGGGACCTAGAAGTAAGATCGTCCTTACCGAGAAATAATGGACACAAGACCGCGCAACCCGACGAGCTAAAGTCTGTAGGTCTATCCGGCTACTGTATGAGTCTAGCGGGATCTCATATTGCAGCGCTTGATATCCTGACCACTGAAAGATCGAATCAGACATAAGATCCGGCAATGTGGCATACATTGAACTCACCTTGATTAACAGATAGATGTTGTCCCGCCTGTCGGGGTGCAGGTCGCGCACATGGTAAGAGTCATTTCCCGAGAGCCGAATATTGTGGGACTGGGCGTCTGCCAAGCTGACGCCGTTCATGAAAGCACCCTTTCGCTTAAACTTGACTCTCAGCGAGCTCGCCCGATGGTACGTTTCCAGCCCACCGGAAGAGAATGAAACCGCAGAGTGCCTTCGCTGACGGGGCATGCTGACCACGACAGGGCGCGGAGTGCTAGTGTAGTTGGACGGCAGTCTTTGCTGATGAGCTCGATAGTAGGAATGATCGTCGTAGGCGGCTGGAATCATGATCAACACCTACGCAAACGGTTAATTACCTGGAAGAGACGCTCACAATGACTTGACATGCGACGCGACATGGGTACGGCGTGTGGATTCGCGTAAATATCATACGAAGGGTGCGGATACTAAAACGTGGACGTCAGCGTTTTCTGGTGGCATAATGACAAGCTGCCGCCTACCGCCTGATCCATGGGTAGCTGGTGGGGCTGATACATCGGGGTTCCATAGGACAAGGATTGTCGGCGAGCGACTGATTGAACGTCGTAGGGGGCGTATGCCATGGCTATGAGGATACTTGTGCCAGTGTGAGGGATGGGAACAAGTTGTGTACAACCGCACCGTGCTTATATACGGGTCTGTGTCAGCGCATGTATGTGGCAGGCAGGCAACAATGAGGAGACGCGTGTCCGTAGTCAGCCTCGAGGTACCATGATCGCATCCCTCGAACAATACTAGCCCAGAGTTACTGGTCCGGCAAGGGTTAACAAGGGCCAAAGCTCGATGCATGATGGAACAAAGCCACTCAAGAGCCAAATTACCACTTAGGCAATAAAAGAGAGCGCCCGTCAAGCAACTTTGACCATGGACGATATCAAGTGGCTTTGTCCTGTAGTTTTTCGCTCTGACACATAGACGGAAGTAGTTATGATGACGCATAACACACAATGATTCGCAACCTTAGAACACCAGAAACAGATATTTTAGGACTGTGTAGTTGGGTGGTACATATATAGATTCTGGTCACCCGACTGCAAAGATGTCCGGAAATGAAGAGGCTTGATCCGCCGTTGGTTCACAATTCGCAGCCGCCTTGAGGATAGCGCACGTCGCGTGAGAAGCGGGCGCATGCATGATCTCCTAATAGTAGCGAGGGACAATGGAAATGAAGAGTACCCCGCAATTGCCGACAGATCATCGAGGCCAGTACCTGAGTTTAGCGCGGGGGGAATACGCGGAAACGGCAACAGAGTCACAGCGCCCGTTGCAGCAAATGCCAAGAGAACGTCGTGCAGAACAGATCATGGCAAGTAACATGCGCCGACGGAGTTGAACCTAGGCAAGTAGGATCCTGCAGCAGGTCTGGACTATATGAGGAAAACCATTAGACTAGCCACTGAGGGTTTTATGCGATGCTTGCTCGCTCGCACTAGCAGTACCTCTGGGACAAAGGACAGACCGAGCGAGGGACCTTTCCCAAGCAAAGTCGTGTATAAGGAAAGAACAATCTTCGAGCAAAATATTAGCTCGATCAATGCCAGAGCTACTTCTTCCCCGGTGGATATACTTGACCTTGCCTCAATGCGGTTATTACCGCAAGAACTGTGTTCAACCGCCTTTCCTAACATCAGCCCAAGTTTCGACATGAAGACGCGAAGACGCGACCGGAATCCAACAACTGAGTAAGATTGGAGTAAGATAAAGAGGCGGGAAGAGGGTATTGCGGCAGTTGCCGTTCCGGCACCCAGTCGGCATTTTGCGCTGTTAAACTAGGGCGCGGGCCGGGCGCTTGCCAGTACTCAGCAGAGGTGGCCAATCGATCTGTTTTCACTCAGACCGCAGGCGAGTAAAAATTGCCCGTCCTTCCTTGATACTGCCGCTATCTATGGCTTAGAGAAGTATAGCCTTGATCTAACTGCGCAGACTTTCTCACTGGACTTCCGGATGCCTGATCGCGACATAATTGTTCGAACTGCATAATTCGTTCCGAACGAATCGCTATATGCATCTAATTTCTGAGCTATGGGCTTCTTAGGGTCACCTGAAGATCCGGATTACCGGCAAGCTATCCCCCTGGACAATCAATCAAGACTAAACCCATCCTTCGTCAGGGGTGTTGGAGATTGCTGCACTGCAATTGGATATGCAAAGAAGACCGGTATTGACTTTGTACTTAGCTGCAGGGATAACTGCAGTTCTTCTGATGGCTCTTCGACGGATGGCTACCTGATGATCCGTGATTGACCTCTCACGATATTTGAATGGGCGTGTACGTGGGGACCCGGGGGTGGCGCTCGTTAAGCCATCGTTAACAGTCGCACCGAACCCCATGTTTTTGCGATAGTCGGGTGCAATTTCAATCAGGCATGTATCCGACTCGGAGTTCTAGGAACGTATCGAAACTAACTGAGCATGGCTCTATTATTGTATAAATTGGCGTTGCGGGGTAAGAACGACAAGAATATTATATCAGCGCGGGCTTAATAACCGGTTACGATTGACTCAGTGCTGCTGCCTACAGACTTTCTGTCGATAACATTTTTAAGGCAAGTCGCTTCTTATTTGAATATGAAAGTATTCACCTGTGATTTTGTATAGGTAGCCGTCGCTGGGGTCGCTATCAATATCAATGAAGCTGAGAACAAGCAGATACCCGCACTCGAGGCCCAGCTCTATCGCCTATGTATGGTAATATCGTCTATGGATAGTCTGCAACCATCACTAAAGGCCTACGCTCTTGAACTGGACTACCAGGTTGTGGTAGAGCTAGGGACAATCAGGGGAAGCAAAGTGCTTTCCATAACCTCTGACAACCAAGTATAGTACAATTGTCTCGTCTTATCATACTGGCAACTCATCATCACTCCCGTAATACGATATTATTCAATAGGCTTCAATAGGACGGAACTAGAAGAACGTGAAAATCAAAACGTTTTTGATTTTAAGTATTTTTGGGTTCTGCTCCCGCTTTTCGGGGTTTTCTCAACGTGTTTGTTCCCAGATCCCACTCAAATAAACCATGGATCCAAATGCTTCAATGCCATATCAGGACTGGATATCACAAGTATTTCGGCGTAAGCGTCTGTTTAATTTTATTGTGTCTGCACATGCACACTCACAAGGGTACACTGGCTCTATCGAGAGTTGCTGTATATAAGCAACACGGTGCCCGATTCTCATAGGAAGAAATCACGGTCGCGACTCACCTGACTCTACGTTTTCAATTGAACATTTTGGAGTTTCCTGTTGGCACGCAACATCAGACAGATGATATTCGGCGTATCTTACACACTGACCAGGGTCATGTGGAACGGATACTTCAAGTAGTGAAGACACGTTTCACGGAATCGTCTCTCTAATTGAGAACTGAATACCATCGTCGGACTGCGGGCGGGCCGTTGAACTGGGAAAAGATGGATTCAAATATATGTATACAAATATTTTCTCATTGACTCTCAAGATCCGAAGTATGGAATTTTTCCCACCAGATCTTAGCGTGAAATGCGTTCGAACAGCACGGCACGAAGGTCCGAGAGAAAACGTGATCGAGTTGCTGCCAAATTCAGAAGGATCCTCGATGTCGCGCTCTGTTACGTCATTCTCGCCGTCATCGTTCCAGCGCCCCATCCATTGACATCCTTCAATTCAAACCACCATCGCAGGCACAATGAACGATCCCGCTCTGCACAATCTTGAGAAACAAATTCAGAAGGAGAGTAAATTAGAAGATTCGACCGTAAAACATTCATTGAAGGACTTGGCGAGTACGGAAAAGGGAGTCAAGAAAGCGGACAAGGTGTGTATATGTGTCTTTTTCCATAATGTTTAGTCAACAGTATATCAGGGACTAGATAAAGCTGGGAAAACCCTCGCAAAACGCGAAAAAGAAGAGCTCTCAGCTGTTAAGGCACTTAACAAGGCGACACATCAGCACAACATTGCAGTTGCCAAATCTAATGACGCGCAGAAGGACTTAAAGGTGTGTACATATGTCGAATTACTGTCGATACTTATGCTAACGGAGTAAATAGCTGAAACAGAATCACGATGCTAAGCTACACCAAGAACTCGAGACGAAGAAGACTCAGGTGGAAAGTGCCATCAATGCTCAGAAGACACATAATGCATGTTCCAGATGTTCTATTCATTAGAACGGTCCTTACTCACTGTGACACAGGAAGCGCGGGAGGCCAAAATCGCAGATATGCACGGAGGGGGGACCGAGGGCCGTAAACCATCAGAAGATGCAGGGTTTCGTCAGAGCGCCACTGCGTAGGATTGACATGAGAGTGAATAAGCATATGACTTTGCCGCGGTAGTAAGGCTAACGTATTTGTATATAATACACGGACGATTATTTCAGAATTTTCTTCTTTCTGATATAGGTTCTATGGGCAAGAGTCGTATGACGGTTTGGACCGGTTCATTTCAGGTATCAACCGTATATCAAATATGAAGGGACCGTAATATCACTAATAGAGCTACAGTTGCGTATAATATAGATTTAATATCAAGTCCATTACCCGACAAGGATGTCGAGGATTGCATTCCGAGTATCATTACTGTTATATTGAACGTCATGCCTAGCATGCGCCTGTTGAACGGTGTGAGAGATGAGGAATGAAGTGATAAATGGATTAATTCGCACATTCACCATCCACCACCTGGTCGTCCACCACCCCCAGGTCCACCAAAACCACCTCCAGGACCGCCTGGTCCACCGCCTCCAAAGCCGCCCCCGCCTGGCCCGCCCCATCCTCCGCCTCCGGGACCGCTCATACCTCCTCCAGGAACTCCCATACCAAATCCGCCGCCATGATGTCCATGACGACCTCCCATAAGGCCTCCTACGACTCCTCCCATGCCGCCGCCCATGCCGCCTGGGCCGCCCATTCCATATCCGTGATGAGGACGAGGTCCAGCAAAATTTCCACTGAGGCAACCGCCCATAGATATTATATTCAAGCGAATAATGAGTTTTTGTCAGTTGTTGAGAGGGAGTTTTTGGCCCGAATCCGCCAGCCCGCACCTCTTTTTATATTCTGGATGTGCAACGACAACTGCGGGTGGAACGTGGCTGTGCGTGAATGACGACATGATAGGCAGCTCCGGATGCGAGAGAACGCACGAGAATAAGTTCGCGTCAATTTCCGCAAGCGGAGTAGTACGCGTGATGTTCCTAGGCCATTTCAGCGAACGGTGTTCGCATGGAGGAAGAACAATGTGCCCGACGAAGCGATCTAATCTTATCTGTTCCGTGGAACAGTCCCGCGGTACTTCCCGACCTGACGGGATAGGTCCTTCCTTCCGCAAGAGGCTACCCCCAGGTGAATTCCGCTAAAAAGTCTGAAGGGTTTGGTCAATGACTGCATCACATAATCCCCCCACCTTGGCTCACATCTTCTTTCGTTATGGCCTCTGAAACGCCCAACAAGGCTTGCATGCTTCTAAAGGCCAATACCGTCGAGATACGCGACGCACCCATTGCTGAAGTGGGCAAGGACGACGTGCTCATCAGGGTTGAAGCAACAGGTATCTGTGGTAGCGATGTATGGTTGAGTACAGAGACGTTTTTTTCGTGGGTCCGCTAACCTCTCGCATTCCCTAAGCTCCACAATTACAGCCACGGTGGTGTGGGTAAGGACTTGATCAAGGAGCCATTAATCCTCGGTCATGAATCAGCGGGTGTCGTCGTAGAAGTTGGTTCCGCCGTGACAGACGTGGCGGTGGGTGACCGAGTGGCCATTGAGCCAACTATGTTTTGCAGGAAGTGAGTAAAACACCGGCACTGATGGAAATTGCGTGGACACCTGACGGGTGCACAGGTGCCACAATTGTAAGACGGGAAAAACCAACGTATGCAGAAACTTCCGACAAGCTTCCCTATCGCCTACACAAGGCAGTGAGTATGAGCTTATCTGTAATCAACACAACACTGACCATGCCCTCATTACAGCGCTTTGCCAATATTATGTATGCGATGCCGACTTCGCTGTCAAAATCCCAGCGTCCATATCGTGGGAGCAGGCAGGTTGTATTCAGCCTCTGGCTGTCGCCATCCAGGTACTTGTAGTGACCGACTGAACCTATCAGCGCTAACGCACTGTACAGCTCGCCAAACGTGCTAAATTCGGTGCAGGTCAAACCGTCGCTGTATTGTGAGTGCGCGACAGATCAACCGACGCCGCCACTGATCTTGGTATAGCGGATGTGGACCCCTCGGCTGCCTAGTCATGGCCACTGCCCGAGCCTACGGTGTATCTAAAATCCTGGCTTTCGACATATCCCAGAAACGTGTTGACTTCGCCAAGAAGCTGTGGGCAGACTATGCCGTTCTGTCACCGAAGATAGCACAGGGACAGGATTATTCTGAATGGGCGGAAGGATTTAAAGCATCCGCATTGAAAGAAGCCGGGGTGGATTCATGGGGTGTTGATATCAGTGTAGAGGCGTCAGGCGCCGAGGCATGCATGCTGGCTGGAATGACATTTGTGCACTCGGGGGGCACATGTGAGTATCTCTTCTCTTTTTAGACAATCAATGCTGAGCAGTGGTGACAGATGTACAAGCGGGCCTAGGGCGAGCGATAAATTCCTTCCCGACTTTCCAAATTGTGGCAAAGGAGTTGGATGTCATCGGAAGCGTGAGGTACACCGCAGGATGCTTCAAGACGGCCATCGATTTAATGGAGAGCGGCAAGATCGACCTGGAGCCGATGATCACTGCAGTATTCCCGCTGTCACGCAGCAAAGAAGCGTTGGAGGCGGTGAGGAAGGGCGATGATTTGAAGGTTATCATCATGAACCAACAGGTATAACGCGACCTTGAGATTTCTTGAATGTATTATTCCAGGCATGCTGGGGGGAGATTTAATCTATAATATATTGATTCACCTGACAAATAGGACAAATAACATCCGGCAGTCACAGTCACCGTCGAGGGTCACTGCTGCTTGAGTATTCCTATCTTGGGCGTCGTGTAGACTGTATCTCGTCTATTTCTCTTGTGTCACTGGATGTTGGAAAAAACTGAGGGGCCTAACGAGAACAATGGAGGTCCTCAAAATAGCGAGCGGTGAGTTGGCAATTGGAAATTCCGCGAATTGCGAACAGAAATTCATCGACGTTGATCAGGAAACTGAACGTGAGGGCGCGAGTTTGGCGGGCATGCGAGGTCTGTAGGAAACGTAAGGTGTGTCTTCCAAACAGTGTCCTGACAGTGGCCAAGTCTGACTCTGTCGTTCGTCCAGGTTAAATGCAACGGTCAGGTGAGCCTGGTCTTTTTCTGTTAACTATCCAGTACCGACGTCTGTTCTAGGAGCCGTGTGCATACTGTGTGTCTTCAGGCAAGATATGCAGCTGTATGTTCTCCATTTCATTGCTTGCGCCGGGGCCTAACGGGCATACCAAGTCAAGGATATTAATGACAATGCAGCGGTCGCCCGGCAGTACGAAGTACATTCTATTGCAGTCATCGCCTCCCTCACCGTAGTTTTCTTTGCAGACAGGCGAACACCGTCGATTCAAGACTAGCAAAGGTGGAGGAGAGCCTGGAGAAGTTGCTACCAATTACGAAGGCCTTCGAGGCATGGATGCGGCAGAATTCCCAGCAATTTCCGTGCGTTTTGTCGCTCGTCGTTGAGCTACATTTGACCTCCAACAGCTTCAGCTTTCCCAACAGTGATCCCGGTCCTTCCCAGCCTTCGCAAAACTCCCACAAGTCCTCGCCCGAGCCATCGCACCCTCGCGTCCCGTATCGCCCATCAGCAGCAATTCAGCAACTCTCTCGGTATCCATCGAGTGGCTCCGTTTTGAGTCCTACCGCCGCATCTGAGATCATGGATGAGGAAGAAAACGAAGGCCCAGAGCAATGGTCGGACAGATTTTCGCATCTCACGAAAGATAGTTATGGAAATCTGCGGTGAGTGCATCCCAATTCTGCACACTGTCAGGTCTTAAGGTCGGCGGCTCAGGTATACGGGAGGCACATCCACCTTCATGCTCGTTGAAGCACTAACGACACTACAAGACTCTACTAGCGATGCTTCTCCAGACTCTCAAATCTCTAATAAAAGCACAGATATTACCCTTCCCTTTTTCGATCCTTCTGGACGCTTCAAAGTACAGGAAGCTTTGTGAGTATTGTTTATGCCAAACGAGCGCCCATGAATTTTAGATTATTCTAGACCGCGCCCAGAAGATATCGTCTATCCTTCACCTGAACGAGGCGACGAACTGGTATCCCTCTATTTCACGCGCATACATCATACTTTCCCAATACTTCACCAGCATGTATTTTTGGAACGTTACACTAAGACCATGGCTGCCAAGTCCTCCGGCAAGCCATCTAAGGATTGCGCTTTTCTAGCTTCTCTATTCGCAGTATTTGCCTGTGGTGCATGTATCTCGAAGAAGGAAAAAAGCACTGATCCCCAATATCAGCGGTTTGGTGGTATGGAGTATGTCCTTTACCTGTCGATCGATTCAATTCCATAATATTTTACGTGTCTTAGGTACTATGAGAGGGCTCAACTTCTCTTTTGGACCAGTGCCGGTTTATCTCAGATTGAACTGTAGGTTTACAGCTTTTCTGCATAATATTCTCATCAGATTCATCCAGGGTGCAATGTGTTGCCATTCTGGCCATCTGTAATGCAAATTGGAACAGTGAGGAATATTATACAGTTCAGCATGTATCTTTCACTCATTCCTTGTAGCTCTTGCCCAAAGTTGGATCAATGCTGGTCAAGCCGTCCGCAGGGCGCAGGATCTGGGGCTCCATGTGCGTTCTGATATCGGGTGCTCGATCTGCCTCGCTCATATTTATATAGCGCTCTTCCCGCCGGTCGTCTTTGCCTCCCTTCGAGAAGGAAATGCGTAGGCGAGTGTGGTGGTGTGTGTATGGCATTGATCGAGTTCTTTCGATCGCACTGGGAAGACCAAGTGGCGCCCATGATGATGATTGTAATGTCGAAATGCGTAAGTAGTTATCGCACTCTATCCACACACCGACTTTAAGCCTTCTGATAGCGGCGGAGCTTGATGATGCTCAGCTCCTTGCGTCTGTCGAAGGTGCTACTATCACGAAGACCGGAGAATCATTCATGACCGGCTTTGTTGCGTACGTATGGTCGGTCCTGTCAGAGGCCACCGCTAAAACCCTCATTCCAGGCTTCTTGAAATATATATCATAGCGGGCAAAGTTATGCGCTTCGTGCACTCTCTGCAAATTAATGACCCTCTAAGCGAACAAACACGAAAAACCGTCGCTGCTATTGATGCCGAGCTAGAGCACTGGTTGAATCGTTTACCTCCAACCATTCGATATGCCGCAACCAACCGACAAAATCCCAAGATGCTAACACTATGCCTCATCACCTTCTTCGTGTATTATTCCGCTGTCATAGACCTGCGTTCGTATCACGGCGTTCTCCTTATTCCGTCCTTTTGACCGATCTCCTCTCCAGATCGCCCTTTTATCCCTGATGGAACCTCTTTATCTCCTGATCTGACTTCGTTGGGTCAGTGTATGAGCGCCGCACGATCCTGTGAGTCAGGTTCCCGCCTTATGATTATTACCTCTCATCGATCACAATGTTCTATCAGGTATCAGGATAGGTGAAATAACGCAGGAGGCAAGTGTCGGTGATCGGGCTATCTCATTATACTTATTCCATCTTGGCAGATGCTTCCGACTTCGCACCATTTGGCGTTCGCGGTCCAATTTATCACAGTAAGCGTGCAGCTGAATTCAAACGGTGTGAATTTGAACACTAAACCCGTATAGCTGAGTGGTATAACTCTCCTTCGTTGCGTCTATTACCTGAATCACCAAGAACTTGTTTCTGCCATCATCGATGATGCCGACAAGTGCGTCAAAATTCTCGAAAAAATGCAGGAAATTTGGCCCGCATCTAAACGCTGTGGGGAAATCGTATCTGACTTGTTGGTAATGGTAAAGACAAGATTGTACGGTGGTTCGTCTGCAATCGAGGATTTACAAGCCGCGCAACAACACGCACAATCACAAACGTCTAAGAACCAGGAACGACCCGAACCGCTTAGGTTAGTTGCTCTTATTAGGCATTGAAAGCGCAGTCATTGACTGATCATCTTTCAAACCAGCTCAACGGCGTCAGCGTCGCGGGGAAAGCGGAAGAGATCCGACGCCGAAGTTGCTTCCCCACAACGAAATCGTGTCAACGGGAACGCGTGGGAGAACGGCATGGCTTCGTCCTCCCACGTTTCTGAGGGACACCAGAATCTCAATAACAATTCACATCATTCCAGCAGCCTCGGAATGATGGATCCCAATCTTGCAGAAGGGCGATCGCACCAGCGACTATCCAATCTTCGTACTTCAATGGAACCGGTCGTAGAACCGAATGGCCCTTATCCTGGCCAACACTCCTATTCTCCGTCTCAACATAACCCCGTGTCCGGCCATCCGCGAATACCTCAATCGCCTACTCATCAAATGGGTCCACCACCTCCACCACATGCCTACCCTCCTACCAACCCGGCGCCGCCACAGCTATCCCTAGACATCAATGCGATATATGCCGGACAACAAATTGATGGGCTTCCTTTCTCCAATGATTTTATCGGGGATGATCTTCTTGCTTTAGTAGGGAATGTGATAAAGCCCTCGGCGCAACCAAGTGCTCAGATGTTTGAGGAAAATGCACAAGTGCTATGGCAGGCTTTTCACGGGCAGCAGCAGGACTGGCCTTTTATCGGGGGGTCGAGTTCAGGATTTTACAGCGGTGTACCCTCGAAGGACAACACATAATGGACTAGTCGTACCCTTGGTATATTGTATACAGTGACATGCGCTATCTAACGTAGATAATACTAAAACTGGATCCACTAAACTTGAGCAGATGCGGACAGTTTGGCCACCTCCGCCGCGACGTGATCGTGCATCTTGTAGCTGTTCATCTCGTTGACTATTCAAGGACGCTCAAGAACGCCCGTTGAAATGAAGAACTGAGGCTCACTAGTCAGCTTGTCTGCGGCAGCAGCCAGCTCTACTTCTGGGGCGGTGAGACTGGTAAATCCAATGCGCTCGTTGATGTTCAAAGTCGCTCGCCACGAGGCTTCCTGAACACGGGTGCCACGAGGCTTGCGAATGTTCTGGTACATAGCCAGACCAGCCTCGATGTCATTGGTGAAGTTGTACTTGTCGGAGAAAATTATACCCAGGGCGGCTGCATCCTCTATGGCCATACAGGCGCCTTGAGACTGGTGGGGCATCATGGGGTGGGCGGCGTCACCGAGAATGCAGGCGCGGTGCTTACACCAGTTCTGTCGACGGCGAGTGGGCGAGGGGCGGAAGAGAAGTAAAATGAGAACGCACAGGGTAGGGTTCATGCTTGTACAGTCGCCAGGGCATCCGATCAACCGAGTGTTTGAGAAGAGCAACGCAGTCAGGATCCAGCTCGTCGTATCGTCCGATGAGAACGTCTTCAATGGGAGCTTCTTCGAACACGAATCCTTCTTCGTGATGCTTGGTCATTTCGGTAGGTATAAAGCCTAGAAGGATTGACAGTGAATAACAACTCCAAATGCTTTAGAGATCTCACAGTAAAAGGAGATAATCTCATAGCCGGAGCACGGCGACATAACAATCTTGTAGAACTCGGAACGGCCGGTTTTGCCCTCCATTCCGCCCCAGTAGTGACTGCGGGGGCAATAAAATAAGGCCGTACTGCTTCAGATACTAGAAGGTCGGCTTACATGGCGGGCTCGTATGAGTAATCGACCAATCCCAACTTCTTAACATCAGATGTCAAAACGTTGCAGCGATAACACGTTTGAGGTCCAGATTTCATTTGAGGAACGATGCCGATTTGTCCGCGCACAACCGACTTTCATTGGAAAGATAAGTGTCGATAGGGAAAGCTCAGTTGGTCATACCCTGATACCATCAGCTCCAATAATAAGGTCTGCAGAGATGGTCCGGCCATTGGTGAAAGTAACAGCACCCTTCTCGGGATCAACAGACTGACATCTACGTAAAATATGAATGTATGAATATTTAACATTTTGGAGCTGATCTACAAAAGATTGCTCACATGTGGTCGATGACAACGGTGGCAGGAGTGCCCTTTCCTTCGGGAGAAGTAGCGGTCTTGAGGAGGGTGGCGTGCATGTCTTGACGATGAAACATATTGTAGACGTTGCCCCATTCTTTCTCGTAGTTGTCGAGGTTGTACTGATTAAGGATCTTACCGGTATCCCAGTCGCGCATAACGAGTTTCATCTAAAAATTAGGACGATAACTCTCACGGTGACAGCCAGAAAGGGTATATTTACCAGAACGACAGGCTTCATGTCAGCAATATCGACGTCCCATTCTCGTAGCCATTGAGTGCCGTTAGCGGCGCAGGAGATGGAAGCCCCGACTTCAACATTGAAGTCGCGCCGCTCGTAAATGTCAACTGTCCTTTGATATAATATAAAACAGCTTCACAGGACATGTAAGTACTCACCCAAGTGGCCGGCGCGACGGAGTGCAACTGCAGCGGAAAGACCGCCTAAACCGCCACCAACAACCACAACACGGAGCTGCTTGAAGCTATGGTTCGAGGAAGAGGCCATTAGAATATTTCACAAACTCGGAGCAATGAAATGAGCCTCCCATGCTCATCACTCGCTTTTAAGTACACGGCCTTGATAGGATACGGATACCATGAAATACGTTCTACATCTTGCTTGGTGGGAACGGCACTCGGCCGCGGGTCATCCGCGGCCTTGAAGTTCCCTCCGATATGGGTACGGCCGACACAGCACGTGAGTGTCGCGTGGCTTTACTATCACAAAGCGGACGGATCTTCTAAAACGGACGTTGCATTTCCTTTCTAGGCTCTTGCCGCCTACTCGCCGCCTCCTTCGCTTCAATCTTCCTGTCGGGTGTCGCGCACAACTAAAGTAAAGGTGTTCTTCAATATTTTTCTTTTGCGAAAAGAGCTGTTGATTTACGGCTCCGTTGCACAGAGTATTGCGCCAAGTCTATGCTAAACTGCTGAACGTACGCGTCAATTCTCTTAAAATCATACTCGAGCGATCTTCTCCTCTGGCCAGTGATGTCTATGCAACCATGTAAATTCTACGGCTCAAACTTCCTGAAACGAGAAACATTGTACCTTTGACGCCACTAGTGATCTTGAGCTCAAACACTCGGGTCATAAATTACGCTTGGCCTGTGAAGAGTTTGGGCCGGGATAGTCTCTCTTCCCCTCGCTTAACATTCACAGAAACAGTTCATGATACGCGCTCTCGGCTTCGGAATCCGCTCATCCGTTTGCTGAAAAAAGAGGTCTTCTTGGCATGTCCCCATCCAGCCTGTGGGCCGACCCAAAGCGAGTCAGACCTGAGTCACCAAACATAATCTAGTCCAAGGAACCTGATACGAAGGGCAAGTCTTCTGTCACGGGTTAAGTCCTGAAGAACTATTGCTCTCACCATGATTGCTCCCGTCGGTTCGCTATCCTGGAATTCCTTTCGGCATTTTGTAGGCCATCTGCAAAGATCACGTCTTATGCGTTCTCCAGTGCGGCGCGCCACCTGTTACATCCGAGTCCCTTCCATGAATCGCTGACTTGGATGAAGCCGCGGTATGTTCCGCAAGCACTCTCTTCGCAACTACAACAGATCCGCTCCGTATCGTGTTCCTGTTCCGACAGAGGAAACGAAGGTGTTGGCCTCGTTTACGTCCAGCATGGAGTAGTCGAATGAACGACCTGGTTTTTGGCGCAACAAGCATACTGCAGATTTGAACTTGCAGTATTCGCAAATGAATCCTAATACCGGTGGAAATGGTCTTCTTGTTCCTTGCTCGTGAGTATGCAATGTGTGTTTCGATTCGCAACGTTGCAAGCGCCCATGTCCATAATTCAACCGAACCCTAATATTATACATTTATCGGGCCGAACTTCTGATTGCGCGTGAGATAACCATTGAAAACGAAAGACTGACCGCGATGTTTCGGGAGAATTTCGTCTTTGCGTGAGTTGCCCGAAGGCCGTATGTATATTCCCCTGCATTCGCTCACACCTACTTGCCAAGAACTATGTTTCTTGAGACTGTCTCACGAGCGGTTGGTTTGAGTTGTTCGTAAGTGGGTATTGTTCGTCTTAGATGCGGCCTTACTGTTCAAATATTTGTATTCCCTGGAATGAATTCACTTTCAAAGATAATTTTACTCATGACAGTTCCGCTTGCAATCATTTACTGAGAAACACCCTTGTTGGGCGCCACGGATGCCTGAGGTAATTGATTGCATTGTCACGGTGAATACCCTGCTCGAATCACGTACAATAATATTCTCATAATTCCGCAGAATGTATCTGTTGGTCCAAGAGATGATCCCGGAGACTGTCCTGCCGCGCTGGTACCCCAGAAGACCTATGCGTGTAGGACTACTGATAAAGATACCGTATAGTCTATAGAAACAGCATGAATTCGAACCTCAGATGGAAGATGCAATGACAGATTTGCATGCGTGTCTTCATGCGTGTTTTGCAAAAGTTTGTGAGATGATTGGTCTTCGAATTTATCAGAAAGACGTTTTGAATGCCCCTGCTCGTTATCGTAGTTCAATTTGTACTCTCCGATGTCGGATGTGCTCACCAAGCAGATCTGTTGAGAGCGAGGGATTTCTTTGCAGCCACCACCCATATGATCGAGATTGCGAGCGCAGGAAAGGGTATTCTATGCATGTACGAATTGTATTACTGGACTCTACGGTCTTATGTCCTTCAGCTTTCCTAGCTCAACGGCATTCCACACGCCTAGTGCAATGACATCAGCTCCCAAATTCATGAGATCGACTGTGCAAAAGAAGTCAGATTGGTGCTTTGTTCCAAAGGAGAACTCATCAGTGGGTATTACTTACAGCCTTGTTCAAATCGGGCCTGCACTTGTTCCGCCGCCGTACAAAACATACCGGCATACTTCCCGGCAGCCTTGGCAGCAGCCAAGACACGCTTGATGGCTTCTTGAACCTCAGGTATATTTGGGTGCTCTGGTGGTGGGTATCCCATTGATGAAGCAAGATCGTTCGGCCTGAAGAAGAATAAATGGGATAATCAATCTCTCAGGGTGATGAGAAGCATACCCAACGAAGAGCATATCTAACCGGAAGTCCGCACCAGTCAGAACGTAAGGATACTCGAGTTCGGAAGGACCACCAACCTATGCCATCGACTTTGGCTATTTCTTCACAGTTACTCAGGCCTTCTACTGTCTCTATTTGAACGGCAATGAAAATGTTCCTGTTGGCGGTAGCAATATACTCGCCCATGTCCATGCCGAAACCAGCCGGAGCAAACGGTGAGCCTACGCCCCGTACACCTGATATCATTTCCGCTGTCCGTTTGTCTTTGAGAACGGGAAATTTGGCATAGGACACAAGAGCACGAGCGTCTTCAGCAGTGGACATCATGGGACAGAGTATTCCATGAGCTGTAGGATATCTTATCGAGAAACAATCCGTAAGAAAAGAGAGGACTCACCCCCAGTGTCCAGTGTACGTTTCACGAGCCAATTTTCAGGAGCAGGTATACGGACGATGGGAGAGACCCTTTGTGCGGCAATAGCCCCAACAGATGTGTGCATCGCAGCATCTGCTATGTCGCCGTGTTCACAGTCGACCAAGACAAACTATACTCACTGTCAGAGAGATTAATAAACAGCCGAGAGGAGGGTTGACTTGCGTCGTAGCCCATTTGGGCAGTCATTCGTGCGAGGGAGGCTCCGGGCAGCATCAGCCATGATCCTACAACAATCGTCAAAGAGGAAGTAAAAAATTCTGTGGAGAAACACTTGCCTACGACAGGTTTCCGAGGGTTGCTATTTGCCGCGTCCGCCATGACTTTGTGTAGTCCCAAACGTTCATCTTTGGCAGCGGAGACAGCTGAAGCGGGAATCGATGAATAAGACATAGCAAATGATGTGTTCCGTAGCGTACAGTAATACCCTGCATCCCGTCTTTAATAGTAGGCAAGAAGCAACAGCATCCGAAAAAGCGGAGAAGGACCCGATTTAACGCGAGATCCTTCCGTCAGAATCCGTGACCGTCCACATCTTATCAGGGTTGATCACCAAAATTTCCAAGCACTCCCCGTCAGCATGTTTATGCCGACAGGGCCAAAACAAGTTTACCACGCCTGAGAGATAAAAGATCGACTAGGCTAAGTTTGTTTTTGCTTCTGTCTATCATGTCAGTTCACTCTGATACCAAAGATTCTAGGATTACGGGCGGCGACTCCATGGTCGAGCATGGAGCCAAGCAATGGACTGAGGCTGAGGAACGAAGGCTCGTACAAAAGATAGATTTTCGGTGCATGGTAGGGTGCCGCTACTGTTGTTCAAATTTGGTGGCTTACCTTTTGCTTCTTCTAGCCTGCGCTGGTCATCGTGCGTATCTTTTTTCCTTGGTGCAGTCGTGAAATTGACCCTTTCCCAAAACTAGCTCTTCATTCTGAACTTCATTGTGAGTAATCTAGGGCGGTAACTCCTTAGATGCTAGCTAACGAACTGATTAGGATGTGAGGTTTTGTCTGAAGCAAAGACGCGCTCGCTGATTTCCCATTTTTACAGCGAGGGAATTTGGCCAATGCTCGTCTGAAGGGTCTGCAGCACGATCTCAATCTGAATGACACCCAATATGCGACGACGCTTTCCGTCTTATTCGCTGGATACATATTTGCACGTTCACTGTCCTATCGTTTCCATAGAATTCTCCTGACCGCCATTCCAGATGCAAATCCCCTCGAATTTAATCATGAACACTATCCCATACCCTCGTCTCTTCATCTCGGCTGTTGTCATGCTTTGGGGAGGAATCTCCGCCTTAACATCTGTGCGTACCTGTCTGTAGAGCAGCACGTGGATTTATGTACTGTCCTTCCAGCTCTGCCATGACTTCTCACACCTTGTTGTTTGTCGGTTCTTTCTCGGATTTGTTGGTAAGCATCGCGTATTTGACGCGTCGGCTTCTCCTTTAATCACGATTTCAGAGGCTGCTTTCTATCCTGCGTCCGTCTACTACCTCTCAAGATGGTACACTCGCAAAGAGATCGGGCTTAGGATTGCATTGTCAGTTACGCGCGTCGCCGTAAAATTTTCACTAAACATTGATCGTTTAGTCTGAACGCCGGGAACATGCTGGCCCAAGGTCTAGGTGGGCTGCTTGCCGCAGGTATTCTCAGTGGAATGGAAGGTACCAGGGGCATTCGGGGATGGCGGTGGGTACGTTAGTCTCCAGTAGAAGAAATCTTGCTGCGCTGGGATCGCCTAACGGTGTTCGCAGCTCTTCATCATCGAAGGTTCCATCACCATCGCGTTCGGTTGCCTGATTCCCTTCATCCTGGCTGACTACCCCTCAACGTGACCTCTTTGTTGGTTTCCAGGGAGAAATTTTCATTTCTAACAATGTTTCAGGACCAAGTCGCTATCTGAGCGCGAGCGCTTAATCGCACAGGGCCGGCTCGTAAAGGACGTTGGGATCGTGGATAATCCGGACGAGGAGGAACGCACTGGCTCTGGTGTTTTCCGTGGTCTCCTCCAGGCTATCACTGACGTCAAAGTTTGGGGACTGGCGTGCGTAGACTTCCTCTGCCCGCCATTGAACAATATGCTGATGTGAATCTTTCTAGATTTATGTATTTCACATACCTCATGGGCCTGTCGTTCGGTCAGTACCTCCCAACAATCACCGCTACACTCGGGTTTTCCACTACTATCACATTGTTGCTCACCTTTCCACCCTGGGCTTTCGCCACTTTATTCGCGCTCGCCAATTCATGGCACTCGGACCGAACGGGGGAGAAGTTCGGGCACATTGCGCTCAGTTACGGGTTTGCTCTTCTGGGATACATTGTCGCTCTTTCAGGTCCGTGGATGCGTTGTTTTTTTATTTCCGTCGGCGGCGCTAATGTATGGTTGCAAACAGCAAAAACGGTGGCCGGAAGATATGTCTCGCTCTTTGGCATGTGCATGGGATTCAGCGGTAAGTACTCATCCTCAAACATCCGCATTGTCAAAGACGCATTCTTTCAAGGCGGCATCATTTTGCTCGGGTGGATCAGTACGTCTATTCCCCGACCCCCAGTTAAGAGGGCGGCATCTATCGCTTTTGTCAATGGATTTGCCAATATTGGTCAAGTACGCTGGAGGCCTTTAAGTCTATAACGTCGCGCTAACACAAGTCTAGATTCCCGCATCTTATCTATGGCCCTCCAAGTGGGGCTCTAAGTACTGGCAATCATTTGTCACCGAGATCTGTCTTCTCGTATTGAGCTTATTGATTGGACTTGGTGAGTGTTCCTGCTTGTGGGATCCAAAGTTACTTATGCAATTACAGTGTACCGCCAATACCTGATCTCGCTAAATAAGAAACTCGAGAAGGGAGAGGCGGAAGCTTTCGATGCGAGTGCCGAAGTAGTTGAGCGAAGTGCAGAGTACGTTTCATCCGAGTCATCATGTGGCATTTCGGACTAACGTTCCTTCATTTGCAGTTTGGTGCATGCCACAGCACAAGACGAACGGGAGAGGATTCAATCTTTCCGATATATTCACTAATTTATCAAGAACCCATCTTTTACCATAACCTATAACGGAAACACTGCTACGGAACGGAACCTACTAAAGTATATCTTCTAATGCCATCTCACTAGTGAAACGTGGTGCCTACTTAAGTGGAGATCCAGATGTATTCATTCCCCTGAAGGGTCCAGTCAGTTGGCCGAGTTCAGGTCACTTGCATCTCATATGCCAAGCTTCTTCCTTCTCAGTGTTTGGCGCCTTGCGTTTCTAGGCATATCCAACAAATTGCGACCATCTCATAGTACCTAAAGGTTATGGTGGCTGGCGATCTTCATTGTATTGGATCCTAAAAAGGTTCTACATGTGCTTCTGGCAGCCTATACAAGACAATCTTAGGCTCATTCAAACAACCATGTTCGGGTGGAGTGCTGAGACCCCCGGGAATCTATGCCTCCAACCTTACAAAGTGCCTCCAACCCGTGGAACTCTCCGTTGCGACCTGTTGCGGCTATGGTGACGATCACCGCCACTGTACCACAGGACATTGCCGATCTTTTCATCGATTGTCTCAAAGACGAACCGGAGGCTTTGCGTCCTTGTGCGCTTGCTGGGGCGTTGCCTTCCTCAGCAACGTTACAAACGTCGCTTCGGCCGAAATCAACCATCTAGCAAATTCCTGTTCCTGATGCAGACATCGTCAGTCATGGCATATCGGTCCTCTGGTGTACCAGCTGCGCCTCAGTTGGTCGAGTTTTGTTGCAGTAAGAAAGATAACTTTGCGTTTATTCCTAATTCTCTCACTTGAAATCTCTCCGTCGAAGTTGGCTTCCATCCCCTACGACAGCCAGAGGACAGGGATCTATCAGCCGTAGTCGAACACATTGAGGCGCTTGAGATAGCGTAACTGGACCGACGTCTATGGTTGGCAACGGGAGTCGACAGCCA
This sequence comes from Armillaria ostoyae, assembly GCA_902506015.1. NCBI lineage: Eukaryota > Fungi > Basidiomycota > Agaricomycetes > Agaricales > Physalacriaceae > Armillaria > Armillaria ostoyae. The sequence continues at coordinate 2,503,706 of LR732083.1, forward strand.
TTTGTCTCCAACGGGCCTAGTCCTGAACCCACAGTCATTCATAGCTTTCACGATGCTCCAATCCTTGTCATTCACCGATCTCGGCGTATGCAATCTTTCACAGGTCGCCGCTTTGATGAATGCTTCTCAGTCCACTTTGGAGCGTCTGCTCATTTCTCTCGTCCGGATTCTTACGCATACCCGTATGTTTCTGATCTGTGTCCTTACGTTCCTCCCGAACCCAATCAATTCCTGCGTCTAGTGCAAACTCAGCTTCCAATATCTAAATTCCCAGCTGTACGAAGAAAGGCTGCTTGATTGGTGAATAAACGCCCTGGAAAGGTTTCAAGGGGAGTATCGCCTCAATAGAATTTAAATTCGTTGCAGTACCCCCGTTCGAGGGCAACGAGAAATGGGCAGTACGCTAACTAGATCGTGCCTGAAGGAGCGGCGCGCTGTGGCCGTTGGATTCATGCTGTTTATATCAGTATGTATGATGTGAAATGCCTTCAATATCTGCCTGACTGGTTGGAAGAGGCCTGCTGCATTCAAGTTTCCAAGATTACTACGCCAATTAAAGTATTTGTAGGTAGGAAAATCTACCTACGAAGACCAGGTAGAGCGACGATAAATCATCAAGGTATGCGCCTCCAGTTTTTGTTCGAGCGCGTCGTCATAACTGTCTACAAGTTAGCTTTGACTCGTGCTAATAGTTATACCGTCCTTATGTCGTTACATATCTCGAATAATTGATCAGAGATGCATGTAGCATGCTCACAGACGGAAGTCAGAGATGTCTTGCGTTTCGGCATTGCAATAAATACAGACTGCCCAGCAAGAATAAGTACTTACCTATACTTACTTCGGAAGTTAAACGACTTGTTATCGAGTAGCCCCTATCTCGATGAGTCATACCCTGACCACCATCGTGACTTTTTACCAAGTCGCGTTCCGGTTCCTTACGTCGACGATTCTGAAAATGTTGTGGTAAATCTAAGCTATACCATGAAGCTCGCTATAGTGGGGGGTGGCGCTTCCGCCTTTTATGTCGCCTCAAGGCTGTTCTCTCGTTTGCCGCAGGACGCGCACCGAATCCACGTATTCGACCGTCTCTGGGCACCTCATGGATTGGTCAGATACGGTGTCGCTCCAGATCATCCAGAAGTAAAAGTTTGTATATTTCGTGCTTTCCGAACCAATGAATGAATGTCTTATGGATCCAGTAGAACTGCGCCCACAAGTTTGACCAAACGGCCACTGATCCACGGTTTCGTTTTTTTGGAAACGTGAATATCCAGCACCAGTCAGAACAGAAGAGCACCATTCAACATGCTGTGCAGCTTCCTCTGTCATCGCTGTACGCCAACTACACCCACCTTCTCTTCGCCTCTGGCTGTCCACTTCCTACCCTTCATCCTGCTCTACCGCCGTCTTCGCACTGTATCCCAGCTCTCAATGTTGTACACTGGTACACACAACACCCATCCTTTCCTGCTGTACCACCCTTGGAACGTTTGAGGCATGTAACTCTCATAGGAAACGGTAACGTGTCGTTAGACGTTGCACGGATGTTACTCACGCCTCCTGATGTTCTGCGACCGTACGATGTACCCGAGAGTGTCATATCAGTCCTTGAGCGTTCAAGCATCGAGCATGTGTCCATCGTCGCGCGCAGAGGCCCTTTTGATGCCGCTTTTACCACCAAAGAACTCCGCGAGATGATCAATCTCCCAGACGCGTCTATGGTGCCCATACCATCCGAGCTTCTTGTGGCCCCTACGGGAAAGGAGGTTTCTCGAGCGCAGAGCCGAAGCATACAGCTTATGCAGAAGGGCTCCAGAAACCCATACGGGTCGACCAAAAAGACCTGGTCCCTCGAATTCTTCCGGTCTCCGGTCGGATTAGCATCTACAGACCCACTTGGGCCAGCAGAATTATCACTGGCTCACACCGCTATCGATCCAGCTAATCCACGTCGTGCCATCCCTACAGGGCAGACATCTACGTTATCCACAGACCTTGTAATCACCTCCCTGGGTTTCCACGCTGATGATTCCTCATCTCCATTCCACGATTCGTCTCTGGGGCACCTGCGCACTGAGGCTGGGCGCATTGTTGTCCCAGACTTACCTGGCGGCAAGGATCTGGTTACCGGGAGCGTCTTGAAGAACATGTACGCGTCAGGCTGGGCATCGATGGGAGCCAAAGGCGTCTTGGCGGCTACCATGATGGATGCTTATGCTGTCGCCGATACAATTTTGGGTGATCTAGACAATAAGGATGCCAGTGAAGAGGTGTCTTTGATGAATCCGAACCCCCATCCGACGGATCCACCAACTGAGATTGACGCTGCCGCTGGAAGTGTCGTGGGATACGAAGATTGGAAGAAGATAGACGAAGAGGAGATTCGCAGAGGTAAATCGCATGACAAGGAAAGGGCAAGGATGGGGTGGCAAGAAGTGAGGCAGTTTTTGGGACGGACAACTTAGTGCATCATCCTTATAGGTCAATCTTGCTACGGAGGTGCTGGTGATATCCTATCAACAAAAATATCTTCACTCTATCTGTTACATACCCGCTAACTTTTGGAGGCTTTCATGGCGGTTAGTAAATTGAAAGGAGAGTATGCAGTGGTCAGGGCATGCAGTCTATGCCGCGATGAGCAAATGGTCTAAGTCAAACCATGAACCTTACATATACCTAGCTCAATTGTCATTACTACGCATGGTTTTCTGGAAGCGAGAAAGTCAAAATAGGCGTACGGACACCGGTGTACAATTGTCGCTGTCGGTAAAACCTTAAGACTCTCTGAGAATGGTAGACTGTTAGACAAGTCGGAGAGTCGGACGACGGAGACAGGTCACAGTAAGTTAGCGTGCTGAGTGCTCACTAGGGTAGCGCACGAAACCTCCAGGCAGGTAAGTAACCGTTTGTTACTGACCTCGCCCCAGGAAGGGTAGTTTTGTTACGGTAACTTACCGTTACTTATCTATCACGTGCACACTCACATGACGAGCGCGCGGCAATTGCAGATTTTTTTCAGGTTCTGTATCTTCGCGTTTTTACTTATTTTCTCTCTCTCAGGAGCTGTTATACATCTGGAAGCACTGGATATATATAATTGTAATGCTTAGTTGACAGTCACATGATTGGTAAGCTACATCCAAAAGAATCCTTCCAGCGAGGGGAGGCAAGTTACCAGTAATAAACCCAAGTGTAACGAAATCTAGGTTTCGTGCGCTCATTGCTCATTGCTACCGCTTACATTTCGAACTACAGACAAAAGTATAATTTCACTGGACATTACAGTGATTGGACACATTGGGACTTGAACCCAACACCTCCCGCATGCTAAGCGGGCGTGATAAACCACCTACACCATGTGCCCATGTACCCTCATCCGCTATAGTCTATATTCTATTCAACCGTCTAGAATGGACATCAGGCCTAGGAACAATACCGGGTATACTTCGGAAACAAATTGATAATAGTGGACTCCTGAACTGTGAGCTTTGTACGAGTATAGTTCCAAGCAGATCCAGAAAGGCACAGACATGTCGACCGTCATAACTAACGCATCATGTTGATCGCGTCTCGGGACAGAGTCGGACAGACAATATGAACTGCTCGTCCACTATCAAGGAAATCACATACAAGGCTATCCTCTCAAAAGCCGTGCATTGATGACGGAGGAAAGCCTTCCTTGAAATTACACGCGCAGAGGGCGGTTACTAATCGAATGCTGGAACACCAAGCATAAAATCCAGGAACCGGACAATAGTAGTAGAATAGCGAAGCCAGTCTCCCTGAGAAAGTTAACAGGGGAAACGGCGGGCGAAAGACTAAACCCGCATGGGTAGAGGTAGCATTAAAACATGTGCTCGAGGTTAAATACACTTTGAGTGTGTAGGATATATTTCAAACATTTCGCGAAGACTTAAGCTCAACGATTTCGGTTGACTTTACCTCGGTAGAAACTATTGGCGGTTAGATGGGTAAAAATTTCTGTGGCTGAGTTAAAAAAAGAAACAACTTGGAACTTGATGCTAGGAAAGGGGATACAGTAAGTCTCTATTTCAGAGACGAGTTTTATTGCCTTAGAGCAGAATTCGGGTCCCTCAATTGTAGGAAAATGTTAGTATACGCGATCATGGTGGAACTTCCGGAGTAGGAATTCCGCTGATGACTGGTTGGTCTAGAGCGGGAGATGCAAACAGTGCCACACAGATGGTATGATATAATAAATCAGGCTGAAACTACGTCAACGTTCGTCATCTTCCCACCCCCACCCAGTGCGTCACCGCCCCTTGCCCCAGCATGTCGCCCGCCTCACAACCTCGCTCTGCCTCACCACGCCAAAAACGCGCCGACTTTGACCTTGAGCCGAATCCTTTTGAGCAGAGCTTTTCACGACCGTCGGCCTCTGCGTCAAGCGGTAGGCAGGGAAAGGAGACGTCGTCGGGCGAGTCTGACCCGCCATCAGCGGAATCGAGCGAGAAATCCGGGACAAACAGGTCAAAGAGCAAGTCGCCTCCGGTGGAAGAGAAGCCGGTCTTGCCGCCACTTGCATCCATCTCGTCACCGTCAGACCCTGCAGCATACCAATGGGGAGGCTTCACGCCAGGAATGGCCAACTCATTACGGGCCGGACCCCTTTCACCCGCTATGCTTGCCGGTCCACAGCCCCACCATCCACCCAATGAGTTCGATCCGAACTCCTTCCGTACTGGTCTTACTCCCCGTACTGGCCTTACCCCCAGGACAGGCCTCACACCACTCGTCGGCGGCCCAGTCGCCTTCCCCCAGACCCCCGGCACTGCTGCCTTCATGCAACTTGTCAACAGTCAAAACCCAACCATTACACCCAACACCCTCAACGCTATCACCGGTGCCCTCAACGGCGCCTCGTATAACCCCCAAACCAATTCTGAAAACGGCGGCGAGTATCTGAATAGCGCTTCTAACGCTGCTACCACTGCCGCCAATGGCCTTTTCCTTCTCTCGCAGGCTCACCAGGAGCTTACGAAGCGCGAGGAGGCTCAGGCTCGTGGGTCATCTCCTCCCAACCAAAATAGGCGTGGTACAAAAAGAAAAAACGCCAATGAGGGCAAAAGAAGGAACACCCGAGGTAGGAAGATGGACGATGACGACGATGACGACGATGAAGAAGAGGAAGACTTCTATGAGCCTCAAAAGAAGCAGCATTCCTTACAGCCGCAGCTTCAGAAAAAGCCCGAGACAGAGGAGGAGAAGCGCAAGAACTTCCTGGAACGCAATCGGCAGGGTAGGTTGCCAGCTTCCAGTCTCTGCGTCGCCTCTTCTTACCTTGCTGTCAGCTGCTCTAAAATGTCGACAGCGCAAGAAAGCCTGGCTTGCCCAACTCCAAGCCAAAGTCGAGTTTCTTTCCCAGGAGAACGAGCGTCTCACTTCCGCGCTGGTAGCATCCAGGGAAGAGATATCCCGACTGAGTGCTCTCGTAGGAGGTGTTGGCGTCGGCACGGGCGTCACCAACGGACCTGGCTCCGGCGTCCCAGTTAGCGTCGGTGTCGGCGTCATAGGTGGCAAGGAAGGTAGAGCGAGCGGTGGTGCGTATGGTTATTAGGACACTTGTTATTTCTTCCCTCCCCTGGTTTTCTTGTGTACTCCCAGTTCTGTTTCTGACATCGTATGCATACTCACGCTGCTACTGCTCTACCGCAATAAAACGAAACACGAAGATACAGTGTTCATGTATTACTATCTCTTAATCTTGGATGGGAAAACTTAAGTCGCGTCCCTTTGATGATAGTCCTGATGCATTATGACGTACATATGACGGGTGGTGATTAGGGGTACTTTTCTACCCTTGTTGGGATGCCTGACCGGGCTCTGCTATTGGTGGGTCGGATGCAGCTGATAGGGCACATGGTGTAGATGGTTTATCACGCCCGCTTAGCATGCGGGAGGTGTTGGGTTCAAGTCCCAATGTGTCCAGTCATTTTGAATAATTATTTTAGTGTTGCTGCATCCAATCAACATCGCGAGTGACGAGTCTTAATTTTACAATCATAACCACGAGCGCGATGCGTCGGTGCCTTTCGTCACGGACCGGGTATCATGAGGTTAGCATGAGGTTTCCATCAACTAAACTAATTTTATCCAACAGTGGAAGCTTCGGCACCGAACAGGCACTCTCCTTCTTACGATGACAATAGAGTTCAACCATGCCTCTGGCTCAAAAAACGTCGCAATTATGTTCTGTTGTGAAAATTGTTATGTCTTCCGGTAGGCCCTTAATGATTCTGAGTTGAGATTGTTTGACAAAAAACGAATTGATGACAGGGATTCGCTACTAGGTGTCCGTCAGCCCGTTATCGCTCGCAACGTACTATCACTCTAGACAGAGGCCTGCTGCCCCCACATCCATTCCTCTACTGCACCCGTTGCGATTCTTTCATCAAGATTAAACGTTCTTCCTTCTTGAGAACTAGGGTTCTCGGCGCCTCTCCTCATGCAGCTCGTTTCTATACTGAAGATACCCTGTGCTCGAATCATTATCTGTACATAGCTTCAAGCAGGCTTGTCTGGGAAGATTTATGGACTTGGCGTTCGGGGATGCTGATTCCTACGTGAATATTGTGGAGTCACGAGGTACATGAATATTCAAAAACTTTCAAGTCCTTGAGAATCCCTCAGGTGTGCGGTCTGGTTCCTGCTCTTTATGTCCGAAGCATTCAATTCTACAACATAAGAATCCTTCGCTGTGTGATTCTCAATGCCTGCCGAAGTTCCTAGAGGCTAAATGATACTTTCCTTATCAACGCACCTCATGAGGCTGACCCTCTTCTCACGGACTAACTGGCCCGGAAACACCTGTACTTTCGTTCTCATACCCTTCACTGGTACCGACTAATATGCCTCAGTGTTCGCAACGCGTAAAAAAACATCCTTACGACGCAGGAGTGGCTACGCACTGCAAGCAAGTGCGCGATCAGAATTTTTGTTACTAGTGCAAGGTTCTTTTCACAGATAGAGCTTCGCTGCATTTGGCGAGGTGCTTCTGTGTTACCCAACGCATCATGATTATCCTGAGCCACGTTCCGACTATAGCACCTCCAAAAGGGCGCTTACCGCAATTATTGTACTCGCTGCGACCGTCTCTTTCTCACCAAGTCGGCCTATTCTCAGGTTCGTCCATATGTGTGCACTTTGTACGCCACGAGGTTCATTTCTTCATCCAGTACAAAAACTTCCGGGTACACAAGAAACCAGATCTCAAGTGCGTCTCGTGCATGCGCATGTTCCAAGCGCCATCCGAAGTTGCAGAATCTGGCGGCTGCAATCCCAGCATCAACCGCCACCATGTCACTGCCGCGGTGCACGGGATGAACGTGTCCCCAACGATATCCATCTCTAACTGTATCGGAGGACTGGCGATTTCCCGACACGTTCATCTTGCCAAGACGGAAATGGCTTTCAATGGGAAAGCGTATGAATGTTACTTAGCCGTAGCACTGCGCTCCCTTAATTTGCATCTTGCGTCTCCGATTCATGATGCGAACGACTTCAAGTGCCATCCTCAGTGACGCTGCAGGAAGGAGGATCCACCGTAGAGGTTGAGCCGACGCTTTCAATGGCGCAACTCTCAAATTTGGTTCTGGGTTAGTTAGATTCACCATTTCCTCCATCATAGCAACAAAGGGTCCGAATATTTGTTACAAATCTGGTCATATGGTAGCTCGAAACTCTCACTATCAAGCCTATGGTAGTATGACGTCTTGGAACAAGATTAAGCTCTTACTCACCCTCTCAGTCTGGACCAGTTTGTGACCCTACTTTCTCACGGGCACATGGTGTAGATGGTTTATCACGCCCGCTTAGCATGCGGGAGGTGTTGGGTTCAAGTCCCAATGTGTCCACTCACTTTACATTTTTGTTGATATCACGACGACTCAACGTCGAAGACTCGAACGACTTCCTCTCCTACCACTACCTTTTCGAGTTTCACGTTCTGAGTATGTGAACTTCCATCTTTCGTATCTTCCCGGCTAAGCGCGAGATAGGAATGCCTCTTGATGCCCTTGTTATTCTAGATCCTATACGACCAATAGTCGGGAGTGGACCGTTGTTGGAAATCGATGGAGGTGACGGGGATCCTGTGAGCATTACACCAACTGGAACAGCTGCGCACGTACAGTGGAACGACCTGCGGTTAGTCTGTGCGTTGTCGCCGCCAACGGACCCACTTGTCGGATTTGCGTTTATCCATGCATTCATCGACGTACTCACAAGCTATTTTGGACCAAACACGTCGGCGGCGACGATACGCGACAACTTTGACGTCGTCTACGAGCTCCTGGCTGAGGCCCTCGACGCAGGACATCCGCTCACCACCGCCCCCAATGCGCTGAAGGACATTGTCATCCCGCCTTCCCTGCTTTCTTCTCTTCTTCCGACATCTACCGCCCTACCGAAACCGTTTTCATCTCCAATTCCATGGCGACGCGCACCGCCAGTTCGACATTCTCCCAATGAGATATACTTTGACCTCCTAGAGTCACTAGACGGAGTTGTCAGTCGCTCAGGGCACGCAACGAAACTTATCACGACGGGGGTCCTTCGAGCAAATGCGCTACTTTCTGGCACCCCAGATTGTTTGCTGGCTTTCACGAATCCCAATGTGATAACACAGCCCTCATTTCATCCATGCGTTCGCCTCGCTCGCTGGTCAGCGAACCGCTCACTTTCATTCGTACCGCCTGATGGCCGTTTTGTGCTTATGGACTATGAACTCGTTACGCCGCCTGCACTTCCCATGAGCGTCAAGATACACGTCAGCATAGAGGAGGGCAAGGCGGAGATTACCCTAACACCTCGTCTTCCACTCGAGTCTCTTCTCGTCTCTCTTCCCCTCGGAAATGTCTCCGGTGTCCGTGCGACTGGTGCACCTTGGTCGTGGGATTCTCAAGCGCGGACACTTAAGTGGGACATTCATTCTCCACCTAAAAATTCACGATACGTGTTGAATGTGACCTTTGCTGCGGAAAAAAGGTGTGTTCTCTGGTCCCGAAATTACGTTCGGTGCTCATCGTGCGATCTAGTGTTCGCCCAACGCATGTACTCTCTACTTCCTTCACCGTTGCGAATGTTGCGAACGGTTCGACTTTCTCTGGTTTACGGGTCGGCAAATTCTCCGTGAGCGAAGATTACACGCCTTACAAGGGTGTGAGAGGACGTGCGGAAGGCAAGATCGAGTGGCGATGGTAAGGCGGAATCTTCCTGCAGATCTGGGAGTATGACTACCAAAACACCGCTGCCTGGTGTAGTCAAAGCTACATCAATATTGCATTCAATGGAGACGAACATGTAGAGTTTCGGGAAGGAAGCATTTGCATCATACTTGCTCTCAAACTCGAGGAATTGAAAATTCGTTCCCACGCACCTGCACTCATAAGGATATGCTACTCGAACACTTCCTTTCCGAAATAGCTCATACAGGCCGAATGAAGGTCTTGACAGCATCCGCGACCTTTGTGTCTTCTAATGAAAGATAGCACTCTCGTGGACTCATAAATTTCCTTCCACCCTTGATATCAATGGCATGCCAATGCGAATTAGACCGAGCAGTCCTTGTTGACCTCAAAGTCGCAGATGCCGTCCAAGAATCGTTAAGTTCAGAATGTGCCACTCCCTTCTTTGGACCTGATATTACACTTGCAGCCACTGAAGCCAACGATCCAGCCATAAATATGCTGCATCTGCTGGGCGGCCGGATGTTTTTCGGACCCTGCAACGCTCCTATGGATCTCAACTGAAAGCTGCGAATATCACCTGAGAGGAGGTTTCCGTGATATGCGGATCCACTTTTGTCTTGAGGATACCATTAGCAGTTGGTCTCCAATTCGGGACCCGAGCATCTCTGTTTCATTTACATGTTACCTGTGTCCTGTCCTGGTCTACGAGATTCTGACGATTGAGTTTGAGGATCTGTCGGACACTGTGAACTTGTTCCTTGAACGGACATAATGGCGTTGAAGACATTTGCTCGCCTCGAAGGGAGTATGCTTTAAATGGTACTTTGGGGATCAGATTCATAGTTTTCCGTCCTACAACTGTCGTACGATACGGGGCATAATGATGCAACGGTGATACAGCCATGATGGTACGCATCTTTGACGTGTTTTGCTTCGTACACCTAGAACTCATTTTCTTTCAGGATGTACGGGGATTAGTGTCCGCCCTCCTTTCTGCTACTCCCTCCTCCCTCGCCTTTGCTTCCGAGGATATCGGACGGAATTCCATGGAAAGAGTGGCACGCGACTAAAAATGAACAAGATGTCCACACAGCGTATAACTAGCCATTGAGAGTGGCTGACTGTCTGTTATTAATAGTAAGCGTACCTTGCACGGCCTTCTCTTTATCTATTATATGAAGGACTGACATACATCTAAGACCTCAAGGAAAGTGCTACTGCGGAATCGCCTCTTGGCTCTTGAGGTATGCACTTTAGACTTCTCTCAACGAATAGGTTAAACTGTGCTGATACAACTCAGCCAAGGATGTTCGTCTACCTGATGACTTGGAATTGGACGTCACAATCCAGGTTGACTCTCGGCTCATTCCCATCACCGCGTTTATGACTATGCTATGACGTATGTCCCGACACATATACACAGTTCCCGGCGTGTATAAATGGCGTGTGTATTCCCCCATGCTCTTTCTTTCCTTCCCCCACTATCTCCTGCCTTCCCCTCCTTCACAAGCCCTTCCACGTAATTACCTGTTTGAAGCGCAATTGGATGTCACATATGCGCTGTCATTCGTTTCACTCGGTCCAAAGCTGGTGATACTGCTGCCCTCCCTCTCGCCGCGCTCTCGCAGATTTACCCACACTATACCATTCGGAATGTCCAGATGCCGGCACCTTGGGCAAGCATGGCTCTTGGCACATGGAGATAAGCTTTGGGCTAATCTCCCCCACTCTTCCCGTCTTGCTCTCTGTATCAGGATTGCCCTCTGGAGCAGTCGATTTGTGATAAATGACCATCGTGGTGTAGCTTGTCCACACACATTCGCTTTATCTATTCGGACGGACTTAACTGGATTTCCGCGCGCACGACCTCTCTAGTTCCTGTCGTGAATCAGCATTCGGGACGGACATGCCTAATGTCAAAGCTGGATGAGAATCAATCAGCGCCCAAGAATTCTCGCATCATTCCTTCAAATCGTGAATTATTCCTTTAGGAAGATTGTTTCTGGCTACAAGACGGTTTCAGGCGTTCATGGCAAGTACATGAAATATGCCGTGCCCTATATAAGGTGTGTGACAATAATGACCTATCGTGTCAATCTTCATACTGACTACTTGGGAAGATTTCGGTTCATCCAGCATTTGTGGCATAAGCGTCACTTCTTTCAATACTTCACAGCATACTTAGATTCGCGAGCGGTGAGCGGCGAATGTTCGGGATGTATGGAATCCTTGACAAGTCCAGGACTTCGTCGTGGAAACACGAGTTTTCTGACCGGATCAGAGCATTATCTCGCAGACATCTAAGCGTCTTTCCCCAAGTAGGTCCGGCCAATCAGTTCTACTTCTCAACTTGCCGTTGTCCGGTTTGCAAGGGAGGTCTGGCCACTTCTAGGGGCTTGCTTGGCCTGTACCCCAAAGACGCGACGCGTGGTGGCGTAACGATGGTAGATCACAACTTGGTGATGTCTCGGGCGACGAGCCCATCGTTGGAACGTATTCCTTTCCGCTTACTTGACTGTCAGTGTTAGTGGACCAGCATACGCTTGAATATTGAGACGCGGACGCGCGAAGCATGAAGACGCGCGTGTCGGAACGAGACGACGGACTGAACTGACAGAAGGTGAGACCCACAAGAATTTATTGCTCGATGTTAATGTTCTGTAATGGTTGACGTGTAAGAGATTCATTACGGCAGGGGCTTCTAGTCGTCGGGCGAGCTTCTTTTCAATTTTTACAGTGCCCACTATTGCTTCAATTCTTACTATGACGACTAATTCGGCGACAGGCTGGGGTGACAGTTCATTTCGACGATGGATACCTACAGCCGTTGATCTCTTTGCCTCGTGTCTCCGCAAATTGTTGGAGCCAGGCTGTAACGCCGGAGGTTCGGTGCGAGGAAGATACCAACTGGTTTCCTTTCAAAGTTTCTGATCCAAACAAAAATACGCCATCATCTCTGCAACAGCACAGACAATATGGTCCACATATACCCGGTCAGACCGTCGTTCTGTTGGTTCTGTTTTCAGATCATGGCGTAAAAAGCCAGGTGGGTGATGAACGGTTTTTCCGCGTCAATTCACCAACAAGTATGATCTAGGTGGCACGTCTATTCCTAATTTACGATTTGCTCGCTTCTTCTGAACGTTACGTCTCTGGGATGTTGCTGAACGACGTCTGCTTGGACACTTTTTCCTGTTTGCCGTTACATAAGCCTGTCCAAAAATAAGTGCCGTCGTTGCTTCGAACCCTTGTCTCTATTATTGCTGCTGAGCGTAAAAAATCCGGCTCGACGGAAGGAGGAAGCCTAGCTACGGTCCATGGAATGTATTGCGAGGGGTGCCAACCCGCGGAAAAGGCGGTATGTTTTCTGGACAGTACCGATCATTCTATTGCCTCCGTGGATGACTGAATTTGGGGCCGACGAGACGAAAAAAAGGCAGGGACGAAGAACGAAGAGCAAAGCTGTATTTTTCGACTGAATGGGAGAATACTGACACATGAGCACGACACAAAGGGGTAGATGGGAACGGATGAGTGAGAAATGATTCATATATGGACGGTAATTGATGGATGTTCCAGAGGATTGGGCTGGTGCCCTGAGGATGATGGGGCGATAATTATGATACATAACTGATTTAAGGCAATCGGAAGACGATGACTTGACACGATCTGAAATGGCCCGAGAAGAAAGGAAATCCGATCCTAACTTCGATTCCGGCAAAAGCAGTTAAACGGTCGACATGACCACGACCGTTGACGTAGAGTCCGCTGCTGGCGACGATGGCGAGAGCCCTTTGGCATCGCAGAGGCTGGTGAGAACAGCTACGGGACTCTCCGCCATTGTGCCTGAAGCGGAGTCTTAATAATCACACGGCCTTGTGTTGTTTACCCACCAACGGACGATTCGAATTTCTAGCTCGCGCGGAGAGATCTCTTGGAGATTTCAGGAAAGATTACGGATTAGCTGACGGGAGACCTCTACGACGGGCAGCACGACGAGCTCGACAGCGCCAACACAGGAGTACTGCGCAACGGCGGCAACGAGCTGGCAACGCCATCTTTTCTCGAGAATCGAGCCCCGAAGCAGACCTCTGGTACCGGTTTCAATTTGGATACAATCGTGGGCGTATATCCCTTCAAACCATTCCAGCCAATGATACATCTCGATCATAATCACCACCCGTCTCCCCTTTCCCCCCACCAAAAGAATCTTATCCTCCCGCCCGACCACAAAATACTTGCCTGGTCGGATGACCATCCCGCCATTCACGACTTCATTCCCGACGGCACCACGCTTGACCAGCAACCACCACCACCACCGCCGCCGCCTGCACCGTCGACAGATCCCAACCCGGTACCGGACGACAAGAGCTCTTCCTTGTCACCAGTGTCGCCAGAACCCAAGAAACCTGCCTCGCCGCCACCGGACGAGACCAAAACCGCCGTGGAAGACAAAACCTCGCGCCAGTCAACGCCCTTGAGCGAGCTCTCGCCACCGCCCGACGACTTTGACGCCTCCGATGGGCCGGCACCGGGAGTGAAGGAGGAGGGTGACGGTGCAGAGTCTTCTTCTGCTGCCAATCAGAATGATCTGACTGAGCCCCAAGTGTCCGATGCAGCGTCACAGTTGAACGGCCTCGCCTCCTCACCCACCAGTCGCAGCACCCCCTCCTTTGAATCGATACCGACACCCTCCGGTTCTGCTACATCACATTCTGGCGATGCCAAGGTCGTCTCGATACTGGAACTCAACACTGAGCTCCTCAAGTCAGTTTTTCTGGTCATTATATGCGCATATACTCACCAAAAAAACTAGAGTATGCATGGAATTCCAAGGACGAGGCGTTACAACAAATGACCCCAGATACAATCAGTGCGTCGCATCCTTTGTTTTATCACGCCGCGTCTCATGTAATCCCAGGTACTCGTCACGTCTTCAGTCAAACCTTGCGTGGTTGGCAGCCGCTGCAGATCAGAGCCGCCAAGGGGTATGTCATCATCATTGTTTATCGGGTGTCTACATGCGTTCTCACGACACTTCCCAGAATCAAAATAGTATGCAATTACCCGCAATGGACCCCCCTTCAGCAAACGATCTCGTTCCCATTACCCGTATTCAACAAATATACGCTGAGTTGCCCACGCTATTTTCCAAAGACATCGAAAGACGACAGCAGATGCTTGCACAACAGCAGAACGCCGGATCTGCTCCGAATAATCTAAAACGAGACCGGCCAGAGGATTCACTAGGAGACATGATGAACAAACGTAGAGATACTGGCGAGAGCAAGGGCATGATGCGCCCTCCATCAGGGCCACCAAGTGCCAATCAGAACCCCTTCCCCATGACGAATGGCGCCCAACTCCAACCCACGCCTTCCCTTCCAATATCTGATCCTTCCCTTGCGAGTGCCCCTGGTCTGGCAAACATCAATGCTGCCGAAACTGCTGCCGCAAATCGGGAGCGCGTTCGGCAGGCGCAGATACGGGCTGCTCAGTTACAGCAGCAGCAGCAGCAACAACAACAGCAAGCAGTCCGACAGATGTCGCCGCCTTCCTCTACACCTGTCCCACCTAATCCCATGCAACAACCCCAACAGATGATGCAAAACGCCGTCCCGGGCCCTTCGAATCTTTCCGCGAACGGCAATAATCCCCTGGCCTCGATGCCGCCCCAATACCAACAAGCCTACAATATCCTCCAAAATCCTCAGCACCCCTTCATGCAATACATGATCCGCAATGTCCCCAATTTCATGCAAATGCCCATGCAGCAACAAATGCAGCGGATGATTATAACACAGGTCAGTGATATTCTTGATTTTGTGATGTGAAACTCACCATTTCATTTATTGCAGAATGCTATGCAAGCCAAGCAACAGGAGCAGCAGAACCAGCAGCGAAATGGTGGACAGATGCAACAACAACAGATGCCTGGAATGTCAAATCAAATGCAGGCTAATGGACCGATGCCGGGTGGACCGTTTCCGGGGCAAACAAGTCCAGTTTCGCCTCAGGCACAGCCATCTCAAATGGTGAATCCTATGGCAATGGGTCCCGGAGCGATGAATTCACCGCAGATCCCTGGTGGGGGTATGAATATGAACAATATGAGTCTGAATCAGCGACAGTTCATGCTCATGCAGCAACAGCAGCAGCAGCAGCAGCAACAACAACAACGCGTTAACATGCATCAGCAGCAGCAACAGCAACAGCAGCAAGCCATGCTCCAGGAGCGATTTCGGATGGAGCAAGAGCGGATGAACCAGCAAAGGCTACAGGCACAGCAACAGCAGCAGCAAATCAACAACTCGCCGCATGTAGGCTCTCCGATGGCTCTTCCCGGCGGCGGCAATGACAATTTTCCCGTGTTGCGTTCAAATTCCACGATACCGGGGATCGCACGGAGTACGAGGTCCCCTTCGGATGGTGCGCCTTCGCCCATGACGCCACGGATACCACAGAGGGGTGTGTCGGTGGGACAGGAGGACTTCCAGAGGATGATGATGCAGCAGCAGCAGAACCAGCAGAGAGGGATGCCGCAGGGATTCAATCCGCAGCAGATGCAGCAGCAGCAGCAACAGCAGCAAACTCACTGGCAACAGCAGATGGCAGGACACAACCAAGGCTTTGGGATGTCGCGACCACCGAGTGCTGGATTTGGTGTGCCCTCTCCGCCTGGTGGTGGTGGTAACTGGCAGCAGGCAGGTGGTGGTGGGCCATACCCCTTCGCGCCGTCACCAGGATCCCATTCCGATCTGGCCCATACGCCTCGGCACATGTCAGCGACGCCAGTACCTCAGCAGATGCATTCCCAAAATAACACACCTACTGTGGATCCGACCCTCCCTCCTGACCTCGACTTGTTCAACTGGGCGCAGTAGAATGGCTTGCCTTTTTCCCCTCTTCGTTCATGATTTTATCTGCTTTTTATCACGTTGTCTGTGTTTTTATTATCCTGTTCAGATGATCCCCACTCTTGAATGTTCTATTCTTACCTACGGCACCCATTGTTCTTCTTTCTTCCAGCCTTGTTATCGTTAACTGCTGTGCGTAGTCCGGATCTGTACGTATAAATGTAAATGCGTGTAGAGCATCCCGTGGTAATTCCCGATTCAACGGTTGATCGACGATGGTAATCACTTGGCAAATACGTGCACCGCCAGGATCAAAATGGTGTTCTCCAATCTCCCTCACCACGAGAAGGATGCGTTCTTTTCATTGCTGGATGAGTATGATTTCAGAGTAGGTCATTGAGGAAGACTTGGGTTACTGACGGCGACGTCTAGGTACTTTCAGTCTCGACCGCAGCTTGCCTCTGCTCTATCTCAGTCTGGCAACGGTGCATCGGAGGGCAGCACGAGTGCCTCGCTAGGACGGGTAACAGCTGCAGCGCATGCCTTTGGGTCGAATCTGCCTGCGCCGCCGCGTCGGACGCCTGGAAGTCCTCCGCCAGACCGGACACCTGCAGGCCTCGTGTCGAGCAAGGTGGGCCAGGCTGCTTCGTCGTATCCATCAGACTGACAACCGTGTTAGATGTTTGGAAACGTCGATACCACATCCAAGACGTCCATGCTTACCTCGTCGCTCAAGTCCAAGTCACTCGCACCGCCTCCCAAGACCTATGCTCCTCCTCCCCCGCCCGCCTTTGGACCCAAGAAGAACGCATTTGCGCCCCCGCCCGTGCGACATGCCCCGCCGCCGGAACCAGAGCCTGAACCAGAGCCTGAGCCGGAGTCAGGCGAGTGGGCGGAGGCACTGTATGACTATGATTCCGGGGTAGGCGACCCTCGCTCGTCGTTGTCGTGGCTCATCGCTAATCCCCATGCAGGAAACGGGAGACTTGAAGATACGTGCCAACCAGCAAATCCTGGTTACCGAGAAGAGCTCCGCGGACTGGTGAGCGCTGATCACGAATCCGTATGTGTCGCTGATGCAATCCGTTCCTAGGTGGATGGGGGAAGTAGATGGAAGAACGGGGCTGTTCCCTGCCTCGTACGTCAAGCTTTTGTAGGATTTATTGATAGACAATGGAATACAACGTGGGTTTGGAGATCCTACCCAAGGATTTCGCGTGCCGGCCGCCTAATTATGTATGTTCGATGCTATCACATTGACAATCTACATGCACTATCATTGATTAATTGAATTTCGTTCGGGACAGGTTAACAGGTCGTGTTGTCCCCCTTTATCACCTCTCCGCTTATTCTTTCAGTGTGCGTTCTTTCAGCGGCGACGGGCATCGTGGCCAACGAACGGGACTATACTGAATGCCTTGTGTTTGTTCTTCCCTGAGGCTGTTCGGTTTACGTTCAAACGCGTTTTCAGTACATGAGTTGTGAGTGGTAGAATGGGATTGACATGCGATTGTTTCAGTGAACCCTGCAGACAGCCTAGGCCAGGAGCGAGTATGGAAGTCCCTCTTGAGTCTTGATTGATAGCGAGGCCAGAAGGTCTCGTCTGCACAATAATGTGATGTATGTCCCAGGGACAAGCAGATACGCCTCTTTTTCAAATCTCAATACAGAACGTACCTTGCTGGTCAAAAAGTGCGGGACCGAAAGTTCCTGAGGAGAACCCCGTCGATATAGATGGTGCCTCATCTCACGAACATATCGGCATCATACCGCGTTTCAATATCCTGGCAGTCTCTATGGGAAGTATCCCAACTGAAATAGGCATACTCGGTAGAGAGCTTTGCTCTTTTACGCTGTTGTCTCTGTTTGGTGATATACTCCTTCAGTCGCGGCCGTAGTCAATGAACCAGGACACGTCCACCCTTGGAATTCAATTACAGGGCCTACTTACAATGGCTCACAGGCAGGCTCGTCCTCATCATACTCGCCATACATATCAACATCGTACCAGAACGCGATCATTTCTCTATCACCCGGGAACCTGGTAGAAAGCTCATCTGAAAAGATCAACCTTCCATAGTCCCAATCTGAGCCTGTCAGCGGTATGTGGAGATTACATCCGAAGCAGGACTCTGAGTTCATCCCTCGTTCCCCGGAGAACAGGGAATACGACAACGGTTTCTTCCAAGTACCGTCGGGAAGCCTGTCCCAGCTTGCGTCGTCCATGATACTTGGTCTATGGATCATTGAGTAAAGACTTCATGTGGTTACCTGCGACTGACCTCGCCAGGAACTTGACTAATCCCGGTGCCTTGTCCGCATCAAGAAGGAAAATCTTATTCGATTGGTAGTACTCCCGTCTCTTGGCGCGCGCCGCATCGGGATGGTTCGCGCCCAGGTCCTCCAGTGGACTGCTGCAAATGACCTTGTGTACCCTCTTTCGTCGGTGTTCGCGCTCCAGCAACGCCTTCCAGCCAGAATCGGGGTCAATGTCCGCCCATGTGCGTGGAATGTTTCCCAAGTCTGGCATATGGTAGCCCCAGTCGTAACGGTTGACAAAAGAAACCGAGGGAGACTTGGAGTTGTAGCCTACGTAGCGCGAGCGTTCAACCAGAGAGAGCGGGTCTTGGCTTTCGTGATAGGCGATCCAACCACTTTGTGTGTGGGGCCTATCACGGACGTGGACTTTTGCGATCTTTTGGGATGAGGCAGTGAGCTTGGAGAGCTTGTCAGGTACTGATGATACAAACCTTCCAGACGCCAGGTCGAGCTGCGACTCGGTACATCCATCCATCCGATGAATCTTGTCGACCCCGCTCGCTTGCGCTTAGATCGTCCGGATTATCGCGCTCCGCGTTTTTCATTCCGTTCACGATACACGGAAGTTGGCCCCAGAGCATTTCACCTGGAAAAAGCAGATGTATGTTCGTCCTGGGATTCCGCAGTTCAACATACCTGAGTGTATGGAAAAGCTAGGTTTTAGAGGTCGAATATAGACCGGTTCCGCGTTGCACCAGGCTGGGTCAAAGAAATAGGTTCCCCTTTGCTCCGCGTCCTCAGTTGAGACTATTTGTGTTCGATGGGGTCTGTCGAACGTCGTCTCCTCAGCGTAAGATCCCCAATCGAGTGTTTTAAACCAGTCTAGGTCTTTGAAAATCTTGCATTCGTCCTTGTGCATGGTATTCCAGTGGTCGTTCTGGCAGGACTTTAAAACGGGTAAGCCAAATCGTCAATCTTTTGAGATAAAAACTGACTACTCCGCAATATGATATCCCAAAACATCCCGAGCATCGCGGGGGGGAAGGTGCATCCCGGTTCTCTTTCTTCCCGCAATTCGCACAACGCACGTAGTCGTCAAGTGAGGTCTGCTCTTCCATGACCTCGTTTATTTGTAGCAATGTATCGAGATCACATGGGAAGACCTGCAGCAGATCATATGTCTCAGAATTCGCGCCTCGCTGCCTCGAGCGTAGTAGTCACCTTGATTTTTGCTGGATCGCGGACACGTACAACAACGTTCTCACCTAGACAGAAGGATCTCTCTGGATACAGTATAGCGATGGTATGACCTGGCCGAAGAGATTCGACGTCAATCTGGTCTTCGGGGAAGGTCAGAATGACGGGGATTTCCCATTGGCCAGTATACATGTCCTCCACGGCCAACATCAGGCATGGGCTCCGAGCCCTAAGAGATTCGATCTGTCCAAAGTAGCACCAATGCTGTCTGCGGCAAGGAACGCCCGCCGGTGCCATATAAAACCTCGAGGTCGAGTCGCCCTCGAACGGGAGCTCGTTGAATGGCAGAAAGACTTTTTTGTTTCGGAAATCACATGGATAGATCTCTTTGCCATTTTTCTCCTTTTCGATAAGGTGGTAGGACATCTGGAAGCCTTTTTTTGCAAAAAGGAGATGGGGGAAAGCGGGAAGGGAGCACCGCACGCACGTGATCGTTGCTTGACTTGGATCATTGACTTCTGCATTATCGCAAAGGGCAAAATACTTTCAAGCCATGATATGTCAGGGCTCGCAAGAAGTTGATAGTGAGCTACATACAAATTGCACCTGTCAACCAATTCACATATCAAAAACTCGAACGCTACTCACTGTCGCTCTGTGTCAATTTGAAGCACTTAGTTATCCTCAAAGTGATACAAACATGCACGTTGAACGTTGAACACTCGAAGGTTACACGTATAATATTGGAATAGGTGTTTCCTCCGTAATTACTCCATTTATTGTACGCTTGAAGAATTATCAAAGAATTATCGTGAAGCTGGCGCACTAGCTCGAATTTCAATCAATAGAGTTGTGTATAACATTCTTCAAACCCTAATCTTCAGAAAGCTATGGCAGAATAGGAGATTCTTGTACTGGAAAGGTCGACGTCGAACAATCGCACTCTAAATTAAGGATGGTACGATATAAGTTGAAATTACGAACCGATTCAAGTTGCTTGCATGTTCGTAGTAAGTGATTACTTACTCTATGGCCTATTGTACTATTTCTATATGCTCCTCTAAGTGTTTCAAGACTACTACGTCGACAGTTCTTTAGCTGCTTTCTCGGTTTGAACATCCTCCTCAGGAACAGCCAGGGTATCGGAGTCATCCTCTCTTTCCTTTATTATACCCACACCTTGGAAGAATACCAATGCTAACAATGCCGCTGAAAAGAGAAGAGTTGAAAGTCAAATTGACTACGGGGCACGAGATATATGCATTTACCAAAGATCCCGAAAGCAAAATCTGTCCACGCCGCTGCCTGATAGGCATCCAGTTGCGCTGGTTTTGGCGCGCTTGACGAGTCGGTCCCAAAGTCTTCCGCCCGAGCCCGCAGAACTCTATCATACACGACGGTGGATAGCGTCACACCAAAGGAAGTACCAAGCTGGAAGGCGATGTCATCCCAAAATTCTCACCTTCGAGATGAAAACACAACCTACCTGAGTCATGGTCTGAAAAACTGCACCCATAACACTCTGTTCATGTGGCAGGGACACTTTTGCAATGAAAAGTGTACCGGCGGCGAATACGAAGTCAGCCCCGATGACGGAGAGTACAGCCGCAGGGAAACCAAAAGCCCAGTATGTTGTGGATGGGTTGATCAGTGCGAAGAGAAGACTAGCCGTGCTCGTGAGTGTCATCCCCGATACTAAGCGATGTCGGTGCTACAGCCAAAGCATAGACGAAAATGACGCACCCATGAAGTATATGAAAGGCACCCGGCCTGCCACAAATGCCACTATGAAGTTGCAAATTACACCAGAGACGTTCTGGGGCAGAAGACGAACAACAGTAAGGATCGGGGTACGCCCCTCATAGTTCTGGTAATAAAGCTAGGCAAGTTAATAAGGTCTTGTTCATTCGACGATAGCGAGAACTGTACTTGAGACCAATAGCACCATCCCTGGAAGCAGCACCAATTTAGAAACGCAATGACCATCACCACAGCGACTCGTCCGTGTGCCCGAGTCCAAAGGGACAGCCGCATCAGCGGTGGAGGGGTCCATTTCGATCGGGAGTAGACGGAATCTTGCTGGCGTTCCAAATAGTGCTGCCAGAGAAGGAAAAGTACTGTTAAAATAACACCTGTAATGAGTAGCGCTATTATATCTTGAGGCGTTTAAATCAGTACTAATCGATGGACTTTGGTAGGATGAACCTACATGGTGTCTTCCACTGCTGCGGTGCAAGCTCTCCTTGAGTTAGAACAAAGACGATGAGAACAAGCCCCGTGGTCGCCAGGAAGGTGCCCACTACGTCAATTCGTTGATCGTCTTCTGTTGAAGGCAGATCCCGGTCGATAGTAAAGATTCCCATAAACAAGGAAGCAACTGTAAGTCCCTGGCAATTAACACCAAGGTAAGGAAATGGCATACATCAAATGAGAAAGCCTTACGGTATTAAGATAGAATATGGATCGCCAGGTTTTTCTTGAAAGAAATGTCAACAAGACACCCTGAGTCGTATCATGCTGCGCTCACTTAGTCAATTGTACCATTATACCACCGATAGCCGTGCCGATGGCTCCGCCCATCGGCGCACCAGCAGCAAATGTAGCAAATGCGATGGTGCGCGCGCGAGAAGGAGGAAAAGCGTGTGCCAGAATTCCGAGCTGTCAAATCGATGAACGAAAATCTTCAATATGACGTTCAATGACACACAGAAGCTGGTATTGTCGCTGCTGCTCCAACGCCTTGGAAGCCTCTAAGAATTTCCAGAGTCATTGCAGCTGAGGAATATATATCAACCGAAGTCTTCGCCGAGGTCGTCAGTCTCACGTACTGTTGGCAAAAGAAACTCCCAAGGTAAATACTACTAGCCACACAGCTCCGAAGCAGAAAACTTTTTTGCGCCCATAGAGATCTGCTATTCGACCGAACATTAGAAGGAGACAGCCCTAAATGCTCAGTAATACATAAATCCCCACTAAAGTCGCGACTTACCGCGCTCAGTGGATACGCCGACACTACCCATGTCAATTCTGATTCGGGAACACCCAATTCAATTGCCATGGTCGGAAGAGCAATAGAGACGGATGCTTGATTGGCTTGCTGTGGCTATCGTGAGCATCGATAAACATGAAAAACCAG
This sequence comes from Armillaria ostoyae, assembly GCA_902506015.1. Lineage (NCBI taxonomy): Eukaryota > Fungi > Basidiomycota > Agaricomycetes > Agaricales > Physalacriaceae > Armillaria > Armillaria ostoyae. The sequence continues at coordinate 2,526,367 of LR732083.1, forward strand.
GAAGTAACGCACGTTGACCATCATAGCGAGGGTACAAGAAGCTACGATTAACACAGCCCGTAGAACGGGCATTTCCCTGGAATTTCTGGGGACATCAATCCGCCTCTGCTCTGGTGAAGGCATGGCTATTTGGTAGGAGTGAGTGTTTGGACATGGTGGTTAAGTAGTGCAGCAGTCGGGCCGGTTTGGCCCTGGTCCAATGGACGTTGAGGGAGGAGCCTGCGGATCCCTCATAATGATTCCGCATAAAAGGACGTGTGAACGTGATGTAAAATTAGTCATTTGATGGACGATCGATCGACCCAAATCGACCCACCCACTAACATTTGTCAACACCAGAGGCTGAAGATACAATTGTCTACCATTTGCACTAGCTGTCTCCAGAATTATGATCAGGAAATATGTGTCAGACAATCCAAGTATTTCTTGAATCGGTTTGTTGTTGGTCTGCATTTTCGGCGGACGCTGAAAGACAGTCAAGGCCAAATTCAACCGCTACTCGGGATGCCTGCTTCTCTATCCGCGACTGCAAGGGTTTGATAGAACAAAGCCAAGCCGCAGTTCACACAATTTAAAATCGGGTACAAGTGGCACACACTCATGCGTCCACGTTAACTTTTAAACGATGTATCCACCTCGGGCTACACGAAAATCTCAAGAAGAAATGGTCCGATGTGGCAATTCTGGAGGGCTCGGTATTGCCCAGAGAATGGAAGATGGTTCCAGTGTATCGATGGGGTAGTTTGTCCCGACCGTATTCCCATCTATTTTTCGCAGTACTGTCGTGTCGACAGTGCCGGAAGCGGCCTACACTGCATCTTCACCTTATATGGGGGAAGATTTGCCGAATAGTCATGCAACATGACACATTTGCAACTGTCAGGAAGTGTACTTCTTACTAAGTACTTTGATTATTAACAAAACACTCTCGTCGAACTAAGTCCACGGTGAATCAACTACAGATGTAGATACGATAGTGTTGGTGGTCAGTTGAAATCGGTTGTATAGATTTTGACCGCAATCTAAGGCTCTGATATCACAAAATATGGCGGTGGATTTGTGAGCGCAGTATTGGTATCAGCCACAATAGTTAGTCAATTTTGGTAGACTGACTTCAAGCTATCTGGAACAGCGTTTGACATAGAAGATGAACAACAATTCATGAAAAACCAAGTCCATGCTTCGGTGAAGTGCCGAAGCACATTAACACCTACCGAACCTTTAGCTGTTTACACAAATTCACGGTGCACATAATCTGGATTCAGCCTCGGTCGTTGTAAAAGGATGAGAATCAGACGTGAAATAATATTTTCTACGCGGAGGTGTTATACTAGCGAAACGGTAACTAAAGTCCAATAATTCCGGCACTAACCCTACTGCATCTTTGCGAAGTGATAGATAACGACACTCAGTAGAGCGGCCAACAAAGCAGCCATGACAACGTTCTTAACCGGCGACTGCGGCAACGGCACCCCATCCCTCTTCATCCTATTCTTCTCATAGGTGCCAAGCTTCGGATCAGGCATTAACGCATTGATCGTGAAAGCTAGCCACATCGCCTTCTTCACCAAAAATGTCACGACCTGATTCCTCGGCCCCAGCCCAAAATACTCGATTGTCTCATCCGCTAGTGGCAAGCAAAACACTGCGCGTCCAACGAAATGAAATGGCCTTGGGAACCAGCGCTCCTCGAACTGTTCGGAAATAGCTTTCCCCGCCCGACGCGCCGCATCGCTCGGGGGCCAGGGTCGACGACCCCACTCCTCGTTGAATTTGATGCAGGCGTCAAAATCGGGAGGGTAGCTATCGGGAGGCACGAAGCCGCTCTCCATGAGGAATCCCTCGTAGAGGCACTTTGTAAAGAGGTACATCGCGCGCTGCATGTGAGGAGGAAGGCCGGGAAGGCCTGCGAGGCGCATGATGTTATGTACTTGCACCGCAGCGACTGCACAGGGCTCGATGAAGTCTTCGTAATGATCCCAGCTGCCCGGGAGCTGTTTGGCGAGACGCATATGGAGGGCGTTGAGACGACGCTGGTTCTCCGAGTGGATGGTGCTGGTGGGACCGAACTCGAAGAGGGGGAGAATAAAGTCGCGGGTGTCTTCAAAGCGCTTCTGTTTCTTGTTGAATACTTTGCCGGTGTGGATGGAGGTGCCGAGGCCAACAGGATTCATGTTGACGACGAGGAAGGTGGCGGAGTACATGATATTGACGATGAACTCGTTCGAGTTGTAGCTCATGAAGGTTTTCACCATCTCCTCCCAGTCTTTCTCTGGGTCAAGGGAGGCGAGATACTTGGAACAATCGTCAGATAGTTTGACTTTTAGTATAGATACGACAACGTACGCGATCGATCCATTTATACCCAGACTTGTCGGGACAATAAAGTTTGGCAGTCGGGCTATCCGCGTTTTCTCGTTGCTGGGAAAATTGCCTGGTCAGAAATTTTAGATACCAACATGATAGTAAGCACGACTTGCACTAGCATTGTCGACGGTGAATTTCTAAAGAATGGTGAACCAAAGTGTGGTTAGCGAAAAGTGGATAACCCACCTCATTGGGTTCTAAGATGAAGTGAGACATACTGTGAAGGTGAAAGATGGGAGTTTGAACTAGGGTTCACATGCTTTTATACTATATTCCTCGAACCTCTCATTGGTTATTGATACCGGAAAAGAAGCATGCCGGAGTGGCGGGGTTTTGTTGGACGGAGAATACAATCCGATTCCAAAGACAACATTACAACAACTCGTCCCAGTGGAGTAATCTTCGCCGTATCCCTGGTCAATGTGGTTGACTCAGCGGTCTACAGGCTGCGTCCATCTCATGTGGCATATCAATGATACGGCAATCAGCAGCTTCAAAAGGCCATAAATATCGACCCTCAGAACGCCTACCTTGAATATATTGACTCGCAAGGGATAAGCAATGAAATAAAGAATGGAAGAAAAAGACCGGCTATCGGGCCGATTGCTAACTGTTCACGACAATCGTTAGTTCGGACGATGACTGCTTGTTCTCCTCCCTCCAACACCCTCCATTTTCGAAGGACGTCTTTCAAGGATAATCCAACATTTTAACAGCGGTGAGCGCACATCCGCCGTCAGTCTAGGTTCATACCCAGCATATCAAATTCGCACAAGCATGTTGCGCGTCAGTTGACGTATTGGCTCCTCAAGAACGCATGGAAGCTCAGCCGCGGCGTGAAAAGAAACTAGATTTAGCGCAATTACAGCTCACCTGTGACGAATATCAGCTATCTCAGCAGCGAGGATCTGAATACTGGATCATAGGTGGTTGGGTACACTGGAGAGGTCGCGATGAGTTGCCATGCAATAGCGCCGTTCAAGTCGGATGCTCCATTGTCGAGCTATTCACTTCCGGTTCGATTTGACGCGGCATCGATGCTACACGCAATCGAAGCGCAACTCGTTGTCCCTCGTTGCCCACGTTATCGACGTCGTGAAGGCCTATGTATGCTCCCTCGTGTTTTTCCGCTGCTCTAGCCCGAGTTTCTCGGTGGCTTCCATCCTGCTCTTCATGAACGAGTGTTACGTCAAGTCCTTTTCGCGATTATATACACAAAGGCCCTCGCAACCCTCGGGGCTTCAGTGCTTTGATGGATGAAGGCCTTCAAGTTTGCAACAACGAAACGAAGACTTCATCTGCTCTATCGCCGTCTCCGTTAATTTTCGCGTTCAAAATGCGGCGGGCAACCGCGGCACATACCTATTACCTGTATATATGCGTACTCTTGCCGGAACCGAGTCTAATGGGCCAATGGGCCCCGCCTTCCCCACCAATCGGCTGCTGTCTCCAATGAAAAGCCCCTGATCGATGGATCTGCGCTTCTATTAGGCAGACTAGTGCAACTACGAACGCACCGACGACAGGATGGCACCATATAAACCCTGGACGTTACTCCTTCTCCAGACATCCATGTCCCACCATTTACCTCACGCCCGAACGCTGTCAGCGGATGAAAACTCCGACGAAAAGACTTTAGACGAGACTATGACTGGCCAGAACAAACCAGAAAATGACGGTGGATTCATCAAGTCACCTACAGACTCGGAGGAAGATTTCCCTGATGGCGGACTGAGGGCTTGGCTGGTTGTTGGAGGGGTGAGTGAAGAGCCGTATCCTCCAACTGAATCAACCCATACTCATTTTTTCAGATAATGTGCAGTTCGTTTTCGACGTCAGTGCCAGCAGTGATCGATGCTACGTCATTTATATTTTATTAGGTTTGGGTTTGTGAACGCCTGGGGAGTGAGTTCGCTTCGTAGCATCTTTATCGAATCTTCGTACGATTACAAGCAGGTATTCCAAGCCTACTATGAAGAAAACTTGCTGAAGGACTTTGATTCTTCCACTATGTAAATCCTTTTGCTGCATTCAACCGCAATCGTTACTCATCCTGTTAGCGCATGGATTGGTTCTGTTCAGGTAATCTCATCTCGACGCTCTCAGTCCGGCGCTGATCCTTCTACGGTTACTTAGTACGCCCTCGTCTTCATGCCGAGTGTAGTTACCGGTCGCATGTTCGATATTGGGTATTTCAAGGCACCACTACTATCCGCTAGTATTTTGCTTGTTCTGGCAACGTTCCTCGTGGCCGAGTGCACCCAATACTGGCATTTTCTCCTCTGCCAGGGTTTTACAATCGGGGTTCGTTCTGTCTATACCGCCCCTTCGTTCGTCTGAAATTGGTTCTTAGCTTTCTTGTGGAATGGTATTTGGTCCGAGCGTGGGGATCGTCGGGCATTGGTTTCGACGCCGCAGAGGGATTGCCATAGGGCTGATGTCTACTGGCGCATCGGTTGGCGGGACGGTGTTCCCGATAGTCACTCGTGAGCTCATTGACGCCGTTGGGTGTGTATTTGTTCTGTATAGTCATCCCAGAATGATATCACACCCGGCAGATTTCCATGGACGATGAGAATCATAGGATGCATCCTCATACTTGGCCTCGGAATTGCCAACTTGACGATGAAGCGTCGGCTTCCGCCTGTGAATGCATCCGGAGGAATACTCAATCTAAAAGCTTTCAAAAGCACGCCATATACTATTTGGTGTTTGTCTGGTTTCGTTGCAATGCTGGGGTTGTATACAGGTGCGAGCACTTCTTTTTTGAGAATACTGTCCTTCTCAATGTTTCGCTTGTGCCTAATAGTTCTGACCTACATCAGTGTTAGCGCCGCCGCCTACGGTATTTCGCCAGATGTGGCCTTTTACCTTGTTTCTATTGTTAACGCTAGCTCGGGAGTCGGACGAATCGTTGCTGGAATTTGTGTGGATCGATATGGTATTTAGACCCTTCTTGTTCATATCTAGGACAAGTATCTAATCTGGACATAGGCGCGTTGAACTACTTTGGTCCTATAACGGTTATCGCAGGCGTCGTCACCTATGCTTGGCCATTTGCGCGGAGCCTGGCTTCCATGATCGTCGTTGCGGTAATTTACGGGTCTGTCTCCTTCCTCCGAGAGTTTTGTGATACTAACAGTGGTAGATTCACAAGCGGAGCTTTTATATCCTCGGCCGTCAATCCGATCTACGATTTTGGCGAGATCAGCGATGTAGGGAGGCGGACGGGGATGGCGTTCTCGATAGCGGCTCTTGGCGCAGTTGCGGGTCCACCTATATCTGGGGCCATTAATACGGCGACGAAGAGTTTTGAGGCTATGGGGTATTATGCAGGTGCGATGATCAACACAAATGGGATATTGTCCTGACGACCATTGTGATAGGAAGTGCGATCATGCTTGCCGTGGCACTGTTGTATGTAGCCCGGTATGTTGCTACTGGGACGTTAAGAGGGAGGTTTTGAGTGTGATGTAGAATATGAAAATTTGTGGATGTGTGCAGTTTGAGCCTGAAAATGTGAGCGCATCTCCCTCTGCGACCTGACACCCCTACAGGCAGACACAAGGCAGAGAACGAACATTCAGAAGACCGGTTCATCCCCATTCCTAACGCCAGAGAAGTATCGACTCAGCGACTCAGGATTGTGAAAGCTATCATCATTTATTACACTCTAAAATACACTACCAGTCCATTCTTTTCGGGTTCTTCGCAGCAATAACAGGAATCTTGCCCGATTTATATCCAAATCCATCCAACCACGGCCACACAGCGCTTCTTCTCTGTTCAAACTCCTCGATAACTGAACCCTTCTGCAACGTCAACGCGATGTCATCAAGTCCATTCAACAAGCAATGTCTCCTGAACGGGTCCGTCTTGAAGGGTATTGCAGCCTTGCCATTCGGTCTGCGGATTTCCTCCTTCTCCAGATCCACCTCGAGCTCCAATCCAGCTTCCGCATCCTCCGCAAGCGCCCGGCAATCCTCTTGCGGTATCGCCACAGGCAACATACCATTTTGCATCGAGTTGTTACGGAAGATGTCAGCAAAACTTGGTGCTATGATGCATCGGATACCAAAGTCGTTTCTGAAGGATAATCAGCACAGGAGACCCTACCAGAACCATAAAGCACTTACAGACTCCACGGAGCGTGTTCGCGAGAGCTTCCGCAGCCAAAGTTCTTCCCCGTGCAGACCAGAATCTTGGAGCGTGTGTAGGGTTCGCGGTTCAGTATGAAATCCTTATCTTTGCCAGTGTGTGGGTCTTTCCGCAGGGTAAAGAACAATGCATTCGCAAGACCGGTCCGTTTCAGCGTCTTCAGGAATTGTTTTGGGATGATCATGTCGGTGTCGACGTTTTCAATGTGCAGGGGTGCCGCGATACCCTTGACGACAATGAATTTTTGAACAGTCGAAGGAGCTTCAGGAGGAGGAAGATCAGATCCGGTCGAAGGGGTGGCTGAAGGAGCCTGAGGAGTCGGGGACGGCAAGACGGCGTCATCCATGAACTCGGATGCCTGGGCTAGCTTCAATTTGGGACCTGCAGCTATGTTCGAATCGGCAATTGCACCGATGAATTTACGAACGTCCGTCAATTTGCCGGTGATAGCTGCCGCGGCAGCCATCGCAGGGCTCACCAGGTGCGTTCGTCCACCAGAACCTTGACGACCTTCGAAGTTCCGGTTACTGGTACTCGCACAACGTTCACCGGCAGCAAGCTGATCAGGGTTCATGCCCAAGCACATGGAACAACCTGCCTCACGCCAATCGAAGCCCGCACGTTTGAAAACCGCGTCCAAACCTTCAGCTTCGGCGTGTTTCTTGATCAAACCTGACCCCGGAACGATCATTGCATGCACCCACGGAGCAACCTTAGCATCGGGGCCAGCGGCCAAGATCACCCTGGCTGCTGAGCGCATGTCCTCGATGCGACTGTTCGTGCATGACCCAATGAAGACTTTGTCAACTTTGATGTCTTCCATAGGCGTGTTAGGCACCAGACCCATGTACGCCAAAGATCGCTCTGCAGACGCGCGCTTGACAGGATCTGTCATTGTAGAAGGGTCGGGAACAGCGCCGGTGATGGGAACAACATCCTGAGGAGATGTTCCCCATGTAATCGTAGGAACGATGTCTGAGGCATTAATTATGACCTCGATGTCGAACTTGGCACCTTCGTCGGATTTCAGTGTACGCCAGTACGCTTCGGCACGGTCCCATTCTTCACCCTTGGGAGCAAGAGGACGTCCACGGAGGTAGTTGAACGTGACTTCGTCTGGCGCCACCATCCCAGCACGCGCACCGGCCTCAATGCTCATGTTACACACGCTCATACGTGCCTCCATGCTGAAGCCACGGAACACGGAGCCGGCGTATTCGATGACACTCCCAGTTCCGCCTGCGGTTCCAATGACGCCAATGATATGCAAGATAACGTCTTTAGATGTTACTCCTTCGTGCAAGTCACCGTCAACTGTGATGCGCATGTTTTTTCCCTTCTTCTGTAGCAAGGTTTGGGTAGCGAGGACATGCTCAACTTCGGATGTACCGATGCCGAAAGCGAGGGACCCGAATGCACCATGGGCTTAAGAAGAGATTCAATGAATTGTGAAATTCGAAAGGGTCTTCTACTTACTCGAGGTATGAGAATCACCGCAAACACAGGTGATACCAGGAAGGGTGAAACCTTGCTCCGGACCTATGACATGTACGATACCTACAAGACATTGAGCGGATGAAGGGTGTCAATCACAGAAAACATACCTTGGCGCTTGTCCTTCATACCAAAGTAGGTCAAACCAAACTCCTTTACGTTGTCTTCCAAAGCCATGCATTGGGCTCGCGAGTCAGGCTCTTCAACGAAAGACTCGATAGTAGTCAAATTTTTCCGAGAAATTGTTCTGTAGGAGGATGTTTCAGTACACATACAGGTCTTATACGAGCCTTACTCACGGAATGTTATGGTCGACCGTTGCCAAAGTACAGTCAGGTCGTCGAACAGGTCGTCCTGCAGTCCGTCTGGGATCTGATAAGGCGGTGGATCCAATTCCTGGTTTGAATGGACTTACAGGCCTTCAAACGCTTGAGGGCTTGTTACTTCGTGTACTAGATGTCTGAAATAGCGTCAGAATGGCCGGAAATAATCCGGTGAAGACTACTGCTCACCGGTCTATGTATATGAGGGCCAAACCATCCTCTTGTACGTCGCTGTAATCGCAATCAGTAAGAACGAAGCTAATTTCGGTATTGCAATCCGCACACGACGTGGTCATCCCAGATTTTGTCATATAGAGTTCGGGGTGCAGAAACGGCAGTAGGCATGATAGACAGAGGATAGGAAGCGAGAATGGAAGTCGTAACGAGAGCTGGGAGTCGTATCGGTTCGAGTACAAATTATATATGGTCCATCCAAAAGTGAGAACGAGTCGTTCGGCCGAGGATTATCGGACTTCGGACTTCGTCTGCAGCCAATCAAGTTTGGACCGAGTGTAAAGCCGAAAAAATATTGCTAAATTTAGATCGACGCGAAGTACTTAGTTCTCGCGAGCCGCAATGACGGTTTCAGAGAAACATATTTAATTCTATGTGGAAGTAACTAGATACGCAATCCCCGACGACTAATAAAATCACCTTCCTTCCTTCCCGACTCTTTGCTCTGTTCTGATTGCTAATATGACTGCGAACTCCTTGCCATCTAAGCCATTTCAACCATGTCATTCCATACCAATTCCATACAAAGAGACCGACTGCACTTATACAACTTTTGATTGAGACCGAAAGCTGGTAGAAGTAGTTTAACGATGCTAGAGCGGTCATTGTAGAAGTCCTAGCAAATGACTGAGTAAAATGAACTGTCAAACTACAGCGGCAATCAACGGCACCTCGACTAGACAGCTGGTCGTGTTCAATGAAGGTGCCCAAGCCACTACGTTTTTCATTCCAAGACCAGGAGTTGACTGGATCGTCTTGACCAGCCTTGTACAAGTACAACCGCTTTCGTGCTGGATCAGATTCCGAGTGCTCCGAGTTATCGTTGTCTGATGAGAAGGATAAGCATAGCAGATAGTCATTCTTCGCGCCACTAACCTTGTTCAAAAGTACCGATGGTCTGGAAATATTTCTGCATCAGAGGGCCCACAGCCTCGGACCGCGCGCGATTTTGGCTTTCATTGTCGTAATGGTAATCTTGTTTCACCACGGGAAGCTTCAGCCGATGCAGTTGAGAGTCGAACAGCACAACTGAAGTGCCACTGCAAAGACAAACTGAGGACTGATGCCAACCGCTTTTCATGGCTGTTCGTACCCCGAGGATCCAGAAGATAGAGATGTCGCAAAAGACAGTGTCCTAATCACAAGAGACATATATGACGAGACCGTCCATGGGTGCCTTGGTAACAAACAGCATTAAGCTGGAGGATATCGCGATGTAGACTTCACGTACGACGTGGAATCTGATTCTACATCAGAGAGGAAGTACGCTGAGAGCTCGTGCAGGATAATGAGGCCTGGAGACGCGTCGAGGGTGGTTTTTGGATGTAAGGTATGAGCGGACCCTTGCTGCGGTACCTCGAAGGAAGCCAAGAGAAAAGCCAGATGTGTTGGTGTTGGCGGATAACTGAAAACAGCTACCCTTGGTTCATTCAGCATAGATGGATAAATATAGAGAGTACAAACAGCATATTGACGCGAGACGACATCTCTGACACACGACCTTGGCCTGAATGCGCAGCAAGCCACGAATCATTGTATTCCTTCAGTGCCACCGTGACCAGCTGACGCGACGGCGATAAGAATACGGCGCTAGAGCTGTTTGCTTGACTCGTGTGTGATAAAGCAAGATGGATTGGCGCCGAGGCATGGTAAGGTCCTTGGATCATGAGTGACGTGAAAGATGGCAACTGTGGCTCAAATCCGGGGAACAGAGAGAGCATCAGCGAGCAGAACGTCGAAGACGTTGAGGACTCGGAGCCTGGAAGAAAGGAAAATCGAGCAAGTAGTTGTAATGAAAGCCGGATACAGCCCGGCGGCGCCTGTTCGAAGCTTGCAGGGTCTCCTTGTACAGCATCCATCATCATCCACAGCATGATTTGGCCTACTTATTGCTTCATCTCCCATCGTTTCGTTCCCTGTTCCCTTACCTTTTCCTTCGCAGCACCGGCACGCATAAAAAATGGGGCCTCAAACTGAAATCCTCATATCTCTCGGCAAGACCGTGGCCCAGATTACTGCCGATTTCGCACCTGTGCCCGGCCTGTGTCCCGCTGTCGATCTGCTGTGCGGCCTTATCGAATTATGCGAGAATATCACCTTGAATCGGTACGCGAACACCACGCAAACCTGCGATGTCACGATTTCTGAGCGATATCCTATAGAAACGCTGCTCGGCAGCTTGGAGATCGATGTCATGAAATGCTTATTGCTTTCCGAGAGGATGTGAACAATGCCCCGGAGAGCATGAAGGAAGCTATACATACTGTAGAGGTGTATGTTTGCTACTCGCGTTCCATTCATCGATTTGCTCAGATCTTTGTTATAGCACCTTGACAAACATCCAGACACGAATGAAAAGCTGTGCCTTGCTTTCTAGGACACATGCTTTCCTGCATCAAAAAGAAGTTAGCCGCGAAATAGAAAGATGCCATAACATCATCTCAGACTGCATGACTAGGTTTCAAGTCCGTTCTCCTCGTAGCTCTTTGATTCCCCCTACTTACTGTGAACCTCAGCTGTCGTCCCACGTTGGTATACACCGCTGGCAAGACTTTGAGAGTAGCAGGAAGGCCGATCAACGCGAACTGCTTGAATACCTTGCCGAAATCAAGAATACTCAAGAAATGACGAATGTCGCGATGACGGAGAATACAGAGGCTGTTAGAAACCTCATGCTCATGTTTCAAACCGTAATTGTTACATTATCTCAAGTCTTTCCCTCTTGGCTTACTCGGAAGTGACAGATGATGGGCGAAAATAAGTCCACCGCTGACCGTGTCCATAACGGCCTTTCGAGCAACTTATGGCAGCTCCAACAGGAATCCGGACAACTTCTTCCTAGCTTCCATCTTAAATCTGGCGAAGTTACTCGTATCGGACAGTTTCCAGTCAGCGGTACGGCTGCCATGGACATATATGAGGGTCTGTACCTCCAACGAGAGAAGGTCGCCATCAAGGTAGTGCGATCTATCAATGCTAATGACAAAAGTCTAAGGGTAAGATGTCATTGATAGGGCGAACGTTCTGCTGATACATATTGCAGCGTTTTATGAGAGAAGTTAATATTTGGAGTGATATCTGGAATGTCGATAAAGGGAAATACATTCTACCTTTCTACGGCTTTTGCCAGGAGGATGGACCATTCCCGTGAGATGTTCATTCTACCCTTATTAATAATAGTCTGACCGGATCATCTTCCGACAGATATATGGTCAGCCCCTGGCAGGACAATGGGACCGCCCTGCAGTACGTGAAAACTAAAGATTTGGAAGCAGCGAGCTATCGACAACTGGTTAGTTCCGCGATCTCTAATATCATGAGGTCGATTCATCTGCGTTTGTAGATCAAAGGAATAGCTCGCGGCATAGAGGTACTTCACACTATGAACCCTCCTGTTATCCATGGCGACATCAAAGCGGTCAGTACATACGAATCAGTCAGGTCCTGGGCTCACAACGTTTCAAAATTAGGCCAACATCGCCATCAATTCTCGCGGAGATCCTCTTCTCGCTGATTTTGGCCTCTCTCAGGTGCGTGCTCTACCTAAATTCTGTCACTACCTCTGAAATAACTCATTCCTTATCAATTAAGATCGTTGAAGACATCACGGGAATACCCTTCACTCAAAGCCGCGGGGTGGCCGACTCCTACAGATGGTTTGCACCGGAGGTGTGTGTAGGACAAGGCGTCTTATCTACCTATTCGGACATCTATGCTTATGGCATGACTGTCCTCGAGGTACGGCTAATTTCTTCGTGTAATTTCGACTATGATTCATCATGAAATCACAGCTCCTAACCCATAAACAACCGTATAGAGAGATCAAGCACACGACGGAGGTGGTTATTAAGTCGTCTTGTGGCGCCTATCCTAACCGACCGACGGAACTTCATATCATTGAGAGGGGTCTCAACGATGCACTTTGGGGATTACTGATTTTTTGCTGGGCTAGGACCCCGACAGCCAGACCAACTATTCAATCAGTCCTTGGATATTTCTAATTCGATACTTGTGTACCTATTTTATACCCACTACGTAGTCAATCTTAGAGTGTAGAACGGACCGGGAAATGAACACGAGTCTTGAAATTGCGAAAAGATAAGTACATTGTCAACGCGAAGGACGTTTCCTCTAGCTCAGACAGAACGCCTTGAAAGGATCAACGTTTCAATCGTGCTATACATGCGATATGCGTAATATCAATCCGGCTTAAAAGCACTGGGTGGCGAAAATCCCGCTGTGTTTGACACCGCCTGAGCTTGACGATGCTTCGGTGACATTCATCGTAGACTCCTGACTGCTCACGCATCATGATGGGTCGTTGTAGCATGACTGAGGAATGACATATGACTCTCCGGTCCTTCCATCGTCATGTCTCCAAAATCCAGAAGGTCCTCCCGAGCGTTAAGACTATAATGCGACGTCACTGGGTCAGTACATTTAGAAGGGATCGTATATGCTCACATGGCGAGGAATGAGCATGGGTAGACTGTGGTATGTGTGATGAGGCGAGCCGATACAGATGGTAAACTTTACTTACGGCGTACCATGATAACGTATAGAGCGGCGTCAACGAGTGTATCTGGTGCAATCAACCACTGAAAGAATTAAGGTAAGCCTCCTCGGGTTTGCCCCCATTATCAAAGCGAATAAACTTACGCTGACAACAGCCGCAACCGCCATTGCCCTGTGTAAAATCAAAACGTTCCCATTCAAGTATTTGCATGAGAGTAAAAATTTCACTGACGTTGTCAATGCTCCAGTGCTGACCATGTAGTGTACCCTTTCCTGGAGTTTCTTTGGTCTGAGTACGAAATTAGAGCAGAACAGAAACTAGAGAGACAAAACTTACGACAATATGCCAGTTTCACTCTTCCGTATGCAATGGGCCATTGACAACGTAATTATTATATCACAGAGACACTCGCAAGCTAGTGTACTGACGGAGTAGGGCTGCAGGAGATTCACTGGAGCGCAATACCTGGCATTGAAATAACGACTCACCTGGATCTGTTTTGCCTTCGTAAAATATCTGATTGTCGATCTGAGCAGTACGCAAACATCATGTCAAAAGGGCATGTTATCGTGGAGTTTCCGGGACCTACATCTTCACAGCGAGAGCTAAAAATGCATGATGACGGTCAGCACAAGATCAAGATTCCTCGAAAAGACTCACAGATCCCCATGGCTAGTAGAGGCAAACAACGTGAATCCACTTCGTAGGATATTTGGAAAAAACTCTACCTGTTTGCAACATTGAAAAGAATATCTAGATTGACGTCAGATGCAGTTGTTGAAACAAGAACGGTCTGCTCGGCTTACGATGACTGTGGGAACTACGTATTTACGACCATTGACTGATTGGAACATTACGACAAAAGGTCCACCTGTGATTTCGAGAACTCACGTAGGTAAAGCCTGTAGGCATAGAAACTAGATCCAGGTGGGTTAGACCTCCCCGACACGTCCCAAGGAAAGTGCAAGCATACAATTGTACAAGGGAGCTGACGATTGCTGTTGCCGATTCTTTTCAGTGCTCTTCGATGATTTAATGACCAATAGAACAAACCTCCTACTGGTATATGAACCTAGTGAGAGACCGGATAAGCAAAATTTTGTAGAGATAGCTTCTATGAAATGCCTACAGCAGCACTCCTATGACAATGTGTTAGTTCGTGGAATCTAGTCTGCTGGAACGACTCACCAATTTGAAACGGCCAGCGCTTCGAAGTCCGCAAAATGGGTAATTGTATAGTAGTACAAAGAATGGCAGACCAGGATCAAGTGAAGGCTGTTGACGCTCCTAATAAGTCAGAAATCGCGAGTTAGCACTTTTTTTTAACCGTCAATCATGGTGCAAGCGTCCTTACATCAACGCGGCAATCTGGAAAGGCGCATTAAAATCGATCATGATATCGAGGAATTGAACGATAAACAAGTACTGACGAACGCTTTTAAGAAGAAACTGTCTTTGGCGCTGGATCTGCCAGCAATATAGGAATACAGTTGGAGGAGGGAAAGACCGTAGATCCTTGACCATGTTCAATTTACGGATCACGCTTATGGGCAACGAGAAAGCGTACATCGATCCAATGACAATGCCAATCAACGTCGCACCGAGCGTGCCATCGAGAATGGGCATCTTGTACTACAAGATTAGCAGCGTTCAGTCGTACAAGAAGTAAGGACCAAGAAAAAGCTGCTTACATGTGTACTATATGTCATTAGCACCCGACGACGCGGCTGGCTTGTTTATTTAATTGGACGTTCTTCGGACGCTCTTCGGTCGCATTTCCCCATTTCTGATGGAAAAGACGAAAGGTGAATCGTGATGAGATATATGGGCCTACATATGCCCTGATATGCCCCGGCGACACGTAGAGGTCTTCAACTGAGGCTGTCGCGTAATGCCTTATTATCTTCGGAGCCAAGTTCAACGCTTGAGCAGCGTTAGCGAACGAAAGGTAAGTAAAGTTCGAAATGAAGCTTCTCGTTGCCAGCGCAACGAGTCTGTCGCTGATAGAAAATTCTGAGCAAAAACGCCGCGATTGTTATTTCGCTTTTTTCCCCCGCCCGTTATCTGAGTATTCGCGCCACCAGATTCAGTCCTGAGATTCATAAGAAAGGTTCTCTGAGTTGAGAGTAAAGTGTTGTCCCTGACCGATCGAATTTCAAAGTTGATCACAGGCCATCGCCACACCTCGCCGCTCCGCCACTGAGGCTCAGGGTCACTGAGTCTGAACTCTCTGAGCAAGATCTGAAAGTTTTCAACAAAGAGCGATACCTCTCTCTCAACTCTCAAGAAATCCTTAGCGAAGGCCGAATGATTTCTTTCGATTCTGTGGTTCTGTTCATCACTACAGAATGATCCAATCTCCGAGTCCGTATCACCTGCTTCTATCATTATCTACTAGTATAAATACCAAGTATTCTGCCGGCACCAACAGTTCACAACAGCGCTCAGATCAGAAACCTGAAGGACTGCTCCTGGAGGTCGGAGCATTTCAGAAAGAATGGCATTGTGAGTCACCTAGCGCTTTTATAAAGTTACTGTTCAAGTCTTCCCGCCAGACCTCGATTCATTAATACAGAAGTATTGGCATCAGTACTAGTCACCCTGGTGATATACCTGGCCTATAAACTTTTTGAGAGGTGGTTCCGTGATTACTGCTCTCCTTTACAACATCTCCCAGGTCCACCGAGCCCCGGATATGTCCTAGGTAATATACAGGAATCCATGACGGAGGTCCGTTTCGATCTACGTTTGCGCGTCCCTGAGCTTTCCCTGACCAGAAATTAGGATAACGCCCGTCTTCATGATAACTGGAAACAAGAGTATGGCCCGACAATGCGATACAACGGTCCTTTCAACGTTTGTCGTCTATTCGATATCCTGGATTCAGTCGCTCAGAGCTGCTTAGGCTAATTGGCTATACACTTCCGATGTCAAAGCACTTCAGCATGTAATGTCGAACGTCGATGACTGGCCGAAGCCTGAGTACATCCGCTACATGCTGAGCCAGTTAGCGGGACCAGGTAGCGAGCGCTCTTCACACGTTTTTCGTCTTTTATTGAAATCTCCTTCTCGCAGGCATTCTAGTTGTGAGTGGACCGGAAAACCGAAAACAAGTATTGTCTTCGTCTTCGTCATCCTTATAAGAGCTGATATATTATGACAGCGACGGGTCATGGTGCGTATACTTACGTGATCATAAGGACCATCCCGTGATGCTTAGGCGTATAGAATCCTGCTTTCGGTACCTCCCAACTGCGCGAAATGACAAGTGTTTTCGTTGCAAAATCTATCCACGTAAGTTGGTCGGAGTTCAATTGATACAAATTCATGATGGATATCAGCTTCGTGATAATCTTGCAAGAGTTGCCTTTGAGACAGATGCTGGATCACCAATTGATGTTCTCCCTTGGGTCAGCCGCATGACGCTGGATATCATTGGCCTCGCCGGTGAGAGCATATACTTTGATTCCCTCACAAATGTTGATAGTCTCACTCAGGGTTCGGTTACGATTTTGGCGCTTCAAATGCGGAAGCACCACAGAACGAACTAACAAAGGGACTCGATGCCGTTTTCCGTTCAAAGCCTAGTATTTTTTCATTCTTGAAAGGGATGTTCCCGTCTCTCAGGATACTCGTGAGTGGTTCCATTTCACGTTGCAGATATAGTACTAATATTAAGCACATGTTTCGTAGCCATTCGGCAACAGCGGCGCCCTTCGTCAAGTCCAAACCGGTCTTTTCGCTATTGGCAGACAGCTGATAGCCTCGGCAAAGAAATCAGTCAACGAGGGAGCAGTTGACGACTCCAACAATTTGATCTCCTTGTTAATTCGATCCAATACTGTCAAGGATCTTCCACTTTCTCAGCGCCTATCTGATGAAGATGTTCTCGCTCGTGAGCATCGTTGCTCTCCATCGTACAATAACATTAGCTGACTTTACAGCAGAGATTCCGACATTGTTAATTGCGGGCCATGAGACCTCTAGGTGTGTATGTCATTGTCAATCAGCCAATTCGTAGACTCACGCAGCATAGTTCCGCAATAACATGGTCATTCTACGCCCTCTGCGCTCACCCGGAATCTCAAACGAAGCTCAGAAATGAGCTTCTTACGCTTGATACCGATACACCTACTATGGATCAGCTCAACAGTCTACCTTATCTCGAGATTTTCGTTCGAGAAACACTGCGTATATTCGCTCCAGTTCAGACTGTGCCTCGGGTGGCCGCAAAGGACGACATTCTCCCACTGGACTGCCCTGTGACGGACAAGAAAGGAATCACACATCGCAGCCTCAGGTTTGTTGTATTCTTCCGCCATTATTTGCCGACATCTCTGATTCAATGGTCGACTTTCTTAAGAATCGTCAAAGGTCAGGGCATCATGATCCCAGTTGTTGGCCTGAACACAGACAAGTCCATTTGGGGGGAAGACGCTGCCGATTTCAAGTATGCTAGTATCCTTCGTCAATCATTGTCTCTTTTCTCATCTTTGTGCTTGCAGACCCGAACGCTGGGAAAACCTTCCGGAAACGGTTCGAAACATTCCTGGTGTCTGGGCGAACACGATGTCATTTTTGGGAGGCCCACGTTCTTGTATTGGCTTTCGGTTCTCCATCATTGAGTAAGACTGTTCAAAGCTACTTGAGGCGCTGTATATTGATGGTGGTTTTAGGATGAAAGCCGCTCTTTTCAGTATCGTCTGTGCTTTCGAACTGGAGCTGGCCGTTCCTGTCGATTGCATCACGAAGCGCACAGAGATCTTGCAGCACCCTATGCTGAAGACCGATCCAGAAAAGGGCGCTCAGTTACCTCTCCTTATACGACCTTATGTATCCCACTAGGACGTAAGATCAGATATCTTTTCTAATGTTTCGTATTGTACTCAGCAGTAGCGATAAGTCATAACCCATACCCATTCCTGTCGATATCAGAACTTCAAGCCTGCACTGGAAGAACATAATTATGTTCTATTTAAGATCGGATGTTTCCATTGCTACCATACTACTTTCTGGGGGAATCTGTGAAGCACTTTATCCTGACGCGAAATACGACAGCTCCAATCCGATGGCTTTTATGGGCTTTGAACGATTTGACAGATCTGAGACGACGCCCAGGCTGACCAGCATATTGCGAACCCGTCCTTCCCACATGATGGAGACGTCCTGATTGGATGAATATCAGTATGACGACAGGTAAAAGAAAAATGCTTTACATTATTTGTTGATGCACGAGCTTTCACTACGCCTTGAACTTGACCTGGCTCGACATTCGGTTTAGCCTCAGAAGGGAGAATGGGTAGAGAGTTATCATCCTCGTCGTCATTGGATTCCAATGGTGGTCGCCGTAGCCACCATTCTGCACCCATTGTCCATTCGCTCTCATAGCTGTAGACGTTGAAGTCGAAGCGTGATGACAAGGCTACGTCCCGCGAGATACGCGCAGAGTAGGCGCCAGAGAGATGTCCAAGCATGGGATTAAACAACGCGGTAATTGTGGTTGGAGGTGATGGCAGATTTTTTGGGGACGGGCTTGGAAGGGGGGAAGATATTGAAGAAGGCAGTTGGAAGGAAGGAGGTGTTGCATCTGGAAGGGTAGAGAATCTAATTCCGGTCGAGACTGACACGATCTGAGTACATGAGAGAAGTCACTGCAGTTTGTGGCTCACCTCCGGCACTCTTCTCTTTGGCACTGAAATATATTTCTGCACCGGCGGACAGCCTTCCTTTCAGCCCACCTTCTATTGCGTCCTCCTCATCAATACGCTTGACCCCGACGCTAGTGCCCTTGTCGCTGTCATCCGATGTGGTGCTGTCGCTGGCGAGACGGCCAAAGTTGTGAAGCACCTTGACACCCAGCATACCATCTTCTGCGCTCCAGGTATATTCAGAGCACCATTTGCCCACATCATGCTGGAGGTATAGCATGATATTACTGGGGTCGGCACTTCGTTGAGCTCGCGTCGTAGCCGACGGCGGTGTAGAAATGGCCGCAACGATAGCTTGCAGTGTTGGTGTCAATCTTGTAGAATAGAGCGCATCCAGGCGTCCCGTTGGTAAGTAATATCGTCCGTATAGAAGGTAGTCTGTACAAGACTATTCGACCATCATCGCTGCACAGTGAATGGGGCCCACGTACCGCGAGTGTCCACACGTTGACCAGCCAGCCACTCATCCTCCTTCCCTTCAGGTCTTCGTGGGTGGTCGTACACTCTGAAGCGCTCAATCATGTCCTTGAACCGTATGTCTCCCGAGCCCTTGACATTGAGGTCGCAGGACGTGAAGATGTACCCAACCGAGCCATTCAGCGAGGGCATCGCGTTCATTGAGTAGGTCGTTTTGAACAGTGCATTTGGGGATTTTGAGATGGACAGATGGAGGCCCTTGGGTACGGTGAAGTCGAGGATAGCTGTCAGGCAAAGTCAGTGACTGGGCACAGACAGATACGACGACGCCTACCATCAGACGACCGAGTCAGATTCGTGAACAAATTGTCTTCGTTCCATCCTGTTGCTTTGTAGTAACTCCGTAGGACATAGGACGCAAATGGGTGCATGGAGACATGCAGTCACCAGACGAAGGGGCAAGCAGACGGAATTCGCGGGCCGAATCGAATACAAGTTTCACTTTTCTTGATACACATTTTTTACGTTTTACGATCCAAACCAAGCCATCCGTCTATCAAATTCCATACCGTTTCCTGCTCCTCTGTCCACTCAGCTTTCTTGTCCTCGACACAAGAAGCACAAAGACCTTCTTTCCCCCAATCTATAAGCTTTATCCGCTCAAGTGACTCTAAAGGTTTGTAAACTCCATCATCCTCCAATGCAGGCTGGATTACCAACGGCATCCACTTATCTGCAAAAACGTCGGTGCAGTCCATATGCGAAGTAGCAGGGGGAGTGAAAAGAATAGGCGTGAAATGGTTGATTAGATCGGCCATGAGTTCTTCACAGCGCCGGCCGTTTTCCGTGGATATTGTGATTTTAATGAGGTCGTCTGGGTGGGCGTCACCGTCTTTCGCCTGTTCGGTTATGTATAAGATGTGTTTCAGATGCTTCATACTATGAATCCTACCTCATGAAATTGTGCTGTGGTTACCACAGTGTAGAATAGTCGCTTGAAGAGCTTGTGGATACTACTGAGTTGTGATCGCTCTGAGTGGCGAGGATCTTACAGGTTCTAACTGATACCTTGTCGCTAGTGCCAAAGCTTCTCCGGAATAATCGCAGTGAAAGTACGGGACAGGACCCTCCGGAAACAGTGTGGTAAGTTTATGCCGAGCTAAATTATGAAACGTAGGGAAGTCGAGCTGCTCTTTGCTCGTGATGCGTAAAAGAGAGCCAATGCGAGAAAAATCGGTAGACGATAGCAGCGGTCTAAATGAATTTAGCAAGGACGAGGGTACGCATACGCAACGCTTACACATCGTGGTATAGATGCTCCAGCAACGAAACTAGATCGACAACTGATATTTGTCGAGGGTCCAAGTCCAGAAAGGTGCATCCGTCCAAATTGGAGTGATTCTGTTTACCAACGGTGGACGAGTTCTCGAAGATACACGAGAAATAAGTGGAATGTCGACAGAGTACTGTCGTATGTACGCGGAACAGATAATCCTCAAGGCTCAAGATCGTCAATCCATCAGGAAACCAAAATACAGGATGCTGTTTCCTCTCGGGGGTATCGATGACCGTTGACGAATCTGCAGGTCGGGACATACTGGAAGTAGGAAAGTGAGTTCCATGATTCGTCAGTAGTGCAGAACAAGTTGATCATCAGATAAGATAAGCAGTTCCTACAGAGACGTTCCTTCGTTAAGATTTAAAAAAATTCGCAAAATAACAGTGCTTTGGCTCGCTTATAGCCATTATTCTACTTACCTGCTCTTCTTGTCATTAGTTTGAAAGAAAAGAAATTTCTTAGTGGACGGCCGTTGTTATGTACCCACTCCAATACCAAACAATGTGAAATTTCATCGCCACTTTTCCGCCCTTTTCCTCCTTCGAACCACATCATCACCACCACCAACCACCTTACAAAATCTTCAAACATGGATGACGGTACGTCTTCCTCATCAGCAACGGCAACGACAAGCAGCACTTCCGTTTGCTTCGATTTCTACGGCGGCATTTTCTTCATGCCGACCTTTGTATCTATCGGTATTGAGGACGACGAACGTGGTTCAGCAGCACTGTATTCACTTTGCAGCAACGTATCGCCATTTCAGTCTTATATTTCCGCCTGAAGGGGAGATGTTCGCTCTCTCTTTTTACCGACTTCGACTGTGATTTTTGACGTCGTCCAGTCGCTTTGTTTTCGCCCTTTTTCGCTGTCATGTCGCCATTTCGGTCTACCCTGTGCATATTCAACCTGACCTGTTGCCTTTTCTATTCTTTGGCGTATTCAAATACAGCCTGGCAATCTGATATGGCACCGACCAACACAGGGATATCCATCCCTTCTCAAGACCCTGCGTTGAGTGCAGCCGATGACGGTGGGTACCGTGAGCAAAGAAGGTCAAGCCGGAGCCGGAGCCCAGGTGCTAAGAGCGGCGACAGAGGGTATGTTGAGCTAACCTTCTCCGCCGCTGACTGTAACCTGACCATTCCCTCTCAAGCCGTTCCGGAGGAGGTCATAATCCGGGGAACAATCTCCACGTCTCAGGGTTGAGCCGCAAGGTGGATGCTCGTGATCTCGAAGCTGCTTTTGCGAAAATTGGTAGAGTGAGTCTAACAATCTACCTAGCATACCTATACTTATTCGTTACGTCCAGGTCCAAAAGGCCTCCGTGATGCTTGACCCACATACCCGTGATTCTCGTGGATTCGGGTTTGTCACAATGGAGACTGCTGAAGAGGCTGATGCTGCTGTCACTGCCTTGAACGGAACAGACTTTATGGGGAAGAATCTCGTCATCGAAAAGGTGTGTTGATACGATCTATTCTGTACTTTCAGCGCTCAATCAAGTCCAGGCTCGCCGTGGTCGTGCTAGGACCCCAACACCTGGAAAATATTATGGACCGCCCAAGCGCGGTGGTGGCTGTGAGTTATAGAACAATTTTATTCTTGACCCTAGTATTCATCTTTTGTTCAGCTGGATACGAGCGCCCGTACGATCCTAGGCCCTACGATAGCCGCTATGCCCGCGACCATGATGACCGCAGGGGTGGTCCTCGTGGAGGTCGTGATCACGACCGTGGATATCGTGACCGAGACTATGATCGTGGCAGAGACTACGACCGTGGTGGACGTGACTCTGACCGTGGTGGTGCTGACCGTGGTGCTGAACGTGGTGGTGCCGACCGTGGTGGCGATCGCGGTGGTGTTGACCGTGGCGCCGACCGCGGCGGTGGCGATCGTGCAAGGTATGATGACCGGAGGTACTGATATTTTACTCCTTTTGCTGCTATGTATATCGCATTTATAGGTTCTTTTGTACATGTAGTGGCTCTTATCTTGCGACGTATCATACTTGTTACTTTGCGTATAAAAATACAACGGAATTCGGCACTTGCCGAGCAATGTTGACTGACAGCGCTCATGACACAAGCTTGCCGCAAGAACTCGTCGACCTCATCGTTGATTCGATGGAAACGAAAGCGCAGACTCAGCTGCAAAGGAAGCTGCGCTAGGCACCTCCACCCTTCTCTCAAACCCCTCCATCCTATCCCTCCCACTACCCCGAAGCAAAGCAGCAGCAATAGCGGCATTCTCGAAGCAAACCAAATGCGACTGGGCAGACTACTGGAACGCCTCCCCAAAGGGAAAATTCACCAAATGCATCGACAGTGCTCCTCCCTCAGCGAAGGTACAGCGTCTCTACAGCTCACTGGGACGGACCGAAGCGAGTCTCCTCACGCAACTGCGCACAGCGCACATCCCTCTCAATAACTACCTACACAAATCCAAAGCTACACGGTCCCGAATGTGCGAGTACTGCAATGTACCCGAGACCGTCTCCCACTTCCTCCTAACGTGCCGCCGATACTCTAACGAACGTCAAGCCTTGCGACGCCGCACGAAGATCGCAAACCTCCAGCTGTGCCACCTCATCTCAGCTAACTCTAAACACATCCATGCAACTATCAGTTTTATCAACAAGACTGGACGCCTCCCCGATTACTTCAAATCAAATGAAGACCACCCTCCCCCGTAGAAGGTAGCTCAAGACGAAGCACTCTCCTGGTGGGATCTATGTGCCACTCTTGGGCATGCGAGGGGGAGGAACTGTTCGCAGACATTCCTCCCACCTCCGCTACGGAGGAAAGTGATCGAAAGCTTTTATCCCCAAACCGAACTAACAAAATATGAAAGTGTAGCTATTTCGAAGTCCAAACGGACACCTGCGAACCCTCACCCCCAACTCCGCGCGTCCCCCCTTACCCTTCTCCCTCGCCTAACCGGTCATCCACGGCACGACCGATTCTCCCCTGTAACAGCCTTTTTCACTCTCTTTGATGACACACACCCCGTAGAATAGCATTACCGTACTTAGCACATTAGAACCCACTCCTTACGTCGAGTCATGACGCCCATAGTAGATTACACCTTTCACATAGTCCCAATAGTGCCACGTAGTCACTAGATTGTACACATGGACCCTGACGGGTCCCAGGTACTTTAAACAAGATTCATTCATTCATTCATTCATTCCTTGAAGAGGAACCGCTTTCGCTTCGGGCGTGTGCCCTAGCTGGTTATTGTTTTCTGCAAAGATGTCGCATGCATCTGTTCCGTACAGTGCGGTTTACAGACGATACTTCGTCTAGGTGCTTCCTTCCCTTGCTTCTGTCACCCCAAATTCCACCTCTGGTGAAAGAAATACTCGTTGTTGGTTCAGGGACGACCACAAAATCTCAGTGGATAACCTCAGATGATATACTGTCACCCATACTTGACTCCTTTGTAAACGTTGAGGCTGTCGGTATCCTGTCTTGCCGTTTCGGTTCAGTCACTACCATTCAAAAATTACGCACTTTGTCGTCCAAGGCGGTCAATATGCTTCGACTTGACATGCTCCAATTCGAGCGCACAGGAGACTTCTTTTCGTTGCTCCAATGCTTCCCTTCCTTGCGTCATCTCCTTTTAGGTTCCGTGTATGTCCGGTTCAATGAGCGGCATCCAGTCCCTCACTCGCAGCCTGTACTGCTCGAGACTCTCGAAGTGCCATTCCATCTGTCACTCACTTCCGTTCCCACTGTGGGCTTACTACTCGATCCCCAATCACCCATCACTTTGAGCCATCTCAAATCGCTACGGATTGCGCGTCTAAGTCTCAATGATCTTCCAATAATCGTATCTTTGGTGGAAGCATCACGCGCCATGCTTGTGGACCTCTTCCTTGGGCCAATTCGAATGGTGTCTGCTTCTGAACCAGGTACGGCGTGAGCTAGATCCCTTTTACTTCAGTCTATTCATTCGTTATCTAGGCTTGACCATTCACCCGACGGTGCTCCCACTGTATCATCTCAGATTTTTGCAGATCCAGATATCCGACGGCGTTTTACACCGCCGGCTATTTAAGTGGTGGATAAACGTGTTCCAGATGAGCGAACAGGATTGGTGTCTGGAGGACGTCACCATTAGACTGCGGCGCGATGGTAGCACACGTACATTTCATGATACCAATCAGTGGTCCCTGCTCGATGTTGCATTCACTCGATCGTGTATGAGGGAATTACGCGCTGTCAAAATCAATATCTCTTTCCCGCCCCGGTCTCTTGCAACCCAAGAGCTGCCCGGTCTCATAAGACACGCGTGTCCTTCCATGGTGGCGAAGGCTCTCCTTCACGTGGAACTAAACAGTATGTCAGTTCTCTTCACGTATGTATGTGCTAACTGTTCTTCAAAGGTTGGTAGCAAATAACGGCATATTTGAATGGTCTTCGGGACCGGTCCCGCTATTCTAACCGTCAATAAATGTTTGATTGGATGGGATATGTTGTATCATTGGGGACGATCTGCGCCCGTCTGCCCGCCCGCAGGGTTTTCAACAAACAAGGCTGTAACACGCAGCTGGTATCTGGCCAAATGCCACAATTCTACAAGTCGCCTCCATTTCCATGGATTGTACTGCTTGACCAGTGCATTCGCGACTACGGTACCGAACACTTTCGGGCTTCTATGTTAAACTCCCTCATATAATTCTCCGTACATATGCGGTCCCGGACAAACATAATATAAAAACGTCGGTGATAAGACATATACTTGGTGAGCGGCGTACTCCACACAATGCAGGCAGTCTATCGCTGAACTTTTTTTTGTTTTTCTTCACAGGAAATACCTTATTCTCCGAGCGCCAGAGAGTATAAAAGAGCCTCCAAGTCATTGACAATTTCATCAAGCCGAACAGCTCCCAGTTGTACAGCCTTACACATCTCACAATGTTCTCTCGTATCTCTGCCTTCACTCTTCTCGCCTTGGCTGCATTCAGTGTTGCTCAGGAGACCAACACCACCGTCACCGGTGGGAAGTGCAACACTGGTTCTCTCCAGTGCTGCAAGTCTGTTCAGAGCGTGAGGCATTTTCTCCCTATGGGATATTTTCAACTCTAGCTAATTCGTGCCCCCTCTATATAGCCCGAGTCTTCTGCCGCCCAAGAGGCCTTAGGTGCCCTTAACATTCCCATTGGTGAAATCACCGCCGATGTGTAGGTCTTCATCAGATATGAGTTATCTGCGCATTTCTGATACAGTTTACAGTGGTCTGACTTGCGACCCCATCACCGTCATTGGGCTCGGAACTACCCAGTGCGCTAACCAGCCCGCTTGCTGCGAGAAGAGCAACTTCGTGAGTTACATGATCTGTGTGGTATTGTGCAGGAGCTGATGGCGATTGGTTTTACAGAACGGTCTTGTTGCTCTCGGATGCACCCCCATCAACTTGGGACTCTAAGCGTGCTTGTGGAGTTTTAGTGTCAATCTTCTTTTTTTTATTTTCAAGTACGGATTGGCCTAGGATGTTAGACGGCTTTTCATAATAGCGCTATTTATGCGATACCTTTTAGATTTGTTTGCTTAACACGTATACTTTTTTTCTTTTATCTAAGTGAGTCTTCAAGAAGACGGTATTGAGAAGGTAGAAGAACACCCGACTTCAATATTTCAACCGCGAGTGTCAGACTACTCAGTAAGTCATGTAACTTTATCAATGTAACCAAGCATGACGTTGTTATCCATTATTCCTGTCCTTACCTACTACCAATACGTAGCGAAAGAGTATACATTGTCTATCGTACAATCCCGATGAAACTCGTAGCAAAAAAAGGTATTTTACAAAAGCAACCAACACTGATTTCACGGAAGGAACATGGTATCAAAGCAAGCACAATGTACACAAAAAAAGTCATATATAGGACCTAAGAAAGGGTATCGAAATTATTCGTAGTAAGCCAAAAAGCAATCATAAATACAGATGTCAGGAGATGGGAGCGTGCGACGAAGATCCTAATAGAGATATACAGTACAGATGGATGAACGAAGAAGGGAAATTATTCCTTGGGTGCGGCAACGACCGTGCTCCTAGGCGAAGTTCCACCTATAGTCTTGACGAGCCTGGAAATAGCATCCCCAGTGAGGATAGGCCGAGAAGCATGGTGCGGCCGATGATTATCCACCGTGGGAGGAGAAGAATGAGTCCGTGCGTGGTAGCCGTCCTGCACAAACCCCCGCCGCGGCGTTGACGCGCCCGAACGGGCGTTCCGGAGATTGAGGTGCATGGGAGAAGGGTGCTGGATGGGAGGCTGGCGACCGACAGTGAAATTACGGTTGTGAGTGGGGTTGTATGCATGCGGTCCGTTCCGCGAGGCCGCGTAGGTGGTGATGTCGCTGGGAGCTGATGTTGGTTCGCCTGGCTTGGGTGCATGTATAGAAGCTTCGAGGCCGGGTTTTGGGGGGTCAACGACTAGGAGGGGCTTGGGCTGTGATGGTGCGTGTAGAGATTGATCAAGGTCTGGCTTGCTGTTCTCTGTAGTAATAGAGGTGTCTGTGGCATTAGGTTGTTCGGTAGGTTTAGATTGCTCGTTTGGTTTTGGCTGTTCTGCAGGTTTAGATGAGATTCCACTTTTATTGTTCTTGGACGGCGTAGGATTGCGCATAGGCGTAGCGCCTCGCCGCGGGTTGACTGATACGACCGACGAAGCAGGTTTGGGAGGCAGGGAAGGGTGAAGGGGTGCTCTGGGCGTATCAACAACAGGAACGCTAGGTTTGGGTTGAAGGAACTCTGTTTCAGAGACGGTAGGAACATCATGAGAGGGAGGCACGCTCACGGCGGCTGCGTCGGCTTCCTTTAACGATACCTCTTCTTCTTTCTTCGATTCCTCAGAGAGCACACTGTCCATCTGCCGTGGACTGCCTGAACTGGGCGGGTATATTGACGCCATGGACGGTGACAATCCATCGTGTTCGGCAAACGAGGGCTTGGAAACTAGATCAGGAAGAGGCGTCAGGCCTTCGACGATGATAGGAGATATCGCTGAATCCTCGGGCTCTGAAGGGAGTTTGGGCTTGACGCCCCAATCATCTAGATCAGGCAGCGTGTCGTCCTCGTCTCCGGCCCAGTCAATGTGACTGCCTGGCGTTGTGGGTCGGGCCTCCGCCATCGCGGAAGCTCGGACACGCTCCACAAGTGCATCAATATTGTGGCGAACATCTAGGTGATTGACATTGCCTGGAGAAGGTGAGGCGGCTTTTGGGGGCGCGTTGAGTGGAGCTGGACGATTCCGTTGCCTTGATGGCCGTTCACTAGCAGCCGGCGGAGCATTGATTTTCGGTACATCTTTTGGAGCTTTCGGCTGATTTTGTGGACGCTGACGGCGGTTTGAATTGCGGGAAGCTGTTGTCGGGGTTGGAGGAACGTCTGTTGAAGAAGTCGGAGGATTGGCGGCAGGACTGTTCCGTGAAGAACGTCTTGAAGAGCTTTTTGCTTTAGCCGACGTCGGCGTTACAGGCGACGTTGTTGAAGGTTGTTTCTGGGTTGGAGTAAGTTTCGGCGGGGTCGGCTTCGTCGGTTGGGTCGACGGCGGCGGGGGCGGCGGGTTGGTATCCGCTGCAGTATCTGCTGGCTTGGGAGTACCGCCTCCGCCCCCTCTTCCTCCACGTCCACCGCCTCGCCCGCCTCTCCCGCCCCTTCCTCCGCTGCCTCTCCGCCCTCGTCCGATCCCAGAAAATGCTGACCCAGGTTCACCAGTTCGAGACCAGTCCCGTGGCCGTGGCGTGGAAGGCCCTCCAGAAACTGGTCCGTTAGCAATGGGGCGTGGAGGAGCTGGAGTAGCCATGCCCTATAATAGGTAGGTCCCAAGTATACAAATCAAAACTGGAAAATGGAAAGGCTTTATGAGCTGCGAATTTTTGGGAAAGAAAGTGGTCGACTTCACCGTGATAGACGATGTGCAGTGCGCTAAACAGGTGCGCAAGAAGAAATTACAGAGACCGGAAGGATGATAGGAGCGAATCTGCGACAGTGTGGGAGTCCTTTTGTGGGGGCACAGGTTCATGTCAAACACGCGACAACAGCATACACTCCTTCAGCAGCAACCATCATGTCCAAGGCAAGTCAACCAGAGCTTAAAAAGGTATATCTTCCTGGTTTCTA
This sequence comes from Armillaria ostoyae, assembly GCA_902506015.1. NCBI lineage: Eukaryota > Fungi > Basidiomycota > Agaricomycetes > Agaricales > Physalacriaceae > Armillaria > Armillaria ostoyae. Next base: position 2,555,053 of record LR732083.1, read on the forward strand.
TCACTTTCTAAACTCATTTCGCCCTAGTTTATGGACAAAAGATTGTTCGTCCATCTCCAAGGAGGCCGTAACGTGAGCGGGACGTTACGAGGATACGATCTTTTCTTGAACTTGGTCATCGACGATGCGCTGGAAGAGTCGACTCCTGGTCAAAAGCACCCCATTGGCACCGTTGTACGCCCAGTCTGGTTAATCTCGTATGATATACTCATAAATTCATTGAAAAGGTCATCCGTGGAAACAGTGTAACATCGATGGAAATTTTGGAGATGATAAGATAACAGAGGAGATGTACGACGTATATATGCGTATCCGATGGGTTGAAAGGGAGAGGTATGCTGCTGTTTAAAACTATCCATATCCGTGAATTCATTGCTTTCGTTTGCCATTGAAGCCAGTCTGGGCTCGTGAATTTCCGTCGTCTACTGTTTGGAGTTCGGTATCATCATGAAACTATATTTCTGCATCCACCCCTCCTCAGTGTATAGCTGCACTTCAGCCGTGCGCGTCCCCAAAGTCGCCTGCCTTCAGTTTTAGTGGTCACAGCTACTGGGATGAGCAAAAGTAAACAAGGATAATATGAAGGATCTCGTATTAGCGTCGCAACATTTGTTCCATGCAAGATGTAATAAATTTTCGTAGAATGTTTTTCGTCATACGCGTTGTTTGGTTGCAGCTCTCAAACATAATTTGATCCAAAATTTCGACTTGAAGCCGACTTGTCACGACGGGACGGTCGCTGAAATGCGCAGATGCCTTTCAGCTGGCTCCTCCATTCTTTCCTCGTATCGTGCTCATAATGCAGGCCATTCATCCCGTCGACGATACGTAGCCGTCGCTGCCAACGATGTCCACGACCACAGCCTGAAGGAGCAACCGACATCCTTCCACGAGAAAGAGAAGCTGGACAGGCTCTGGCTCAATCTTGAGCACAACAAAAATCCGACCCGTACTTGGGAGACATATCTACGCGCCGTCAACCAACTAGGAACCACCAACATCCCCCTGCATTTCCACCAGAGAGCCTTGCGCGCCTGTACTGTGCCCACGGAGAAGCTTCGCAGCGCAGCGGACCGTCGGAATGCCACCAAGCACCCACCAGCATCCCACACCTATGAGAGTCGTTTCCAGTTGATACTATCCAACATCCGTACATTGGGACAGAAACCGGACTTGGAGGATTACAACTTTGTCTTGGAACAGTTTGCCGCAGCTGCTCATCCTGTCGCGGCGCTAAGTACGTTGAAGGAAATGGTCTTCTTTGGCATTACTCCCCGGTCCAAGACATACGGTCTGTGTCTCCAGGCCATCGCGCACCGGCTGAGCCTCCCAGTCCGGAAGGATGATGTTGATGTTCGGAACGATGTGTCTCATGCCCAGATGAAGGAAATACTAGAAGTCATGCGAGTCATGGGAAAGCCCCTCACAGCCGTCAACTTTGGCTTGACCCTTCGCATTATGACCAAGACGACCTCCGTGGACACGGTCAATTGGTATGTTCAGTGGGGATATGGAATAGATCTTTCCTTCCCGGACCGTCCTGCTCTCGCCTACCAGGGATTGGCTGGGTCACCCCCTGCGTTACCTAAACCCGTCAACTTCACCACTGCCGCGCTCAACAATATCGTTGACATGCTTGGCCAAACGGGAAACGTGTCCAAGGTCGTCCAGGCTTTTGAAGTGCTTACCGTACCGATCCCCAAGAGCGCCCAGTTCATGGCGTCTAGTTTTGACGACGACGATGACTGGGGTGTTTCATCACCGTCCCCAGAACCGTCTTACCACTACCCCCACGCGTCCCCAAACACGACCACTTACAACCTCCTCATACGCCACGTCTCCAAGGCGGGACACGCCATTCTTGCCCGCCACTATCTCCTCCAGGCTATCCACTTAGAGCGAGAAGTCGCCTATCAGACGCGCATAGAGGTCCTGACCAAACCATTACATCAAGCACGGGCCCCCCATTTCGCCATCAACAAGGGAACTATCCTCCCCGTGTTTGGCCTAAGCAACCGCGACAAAAATGTGGGGCTCATGCGGTGGGTCCACTCAAAGATGCCCAATCTTCTCAAACGGAAACGCGCCGAGCTCGTCTTCTTCAACAACTTCCGACGGGGCAAGATCGCCAAAAACCTGTGGCCGATAATCGCTACTAGTTCCGCTAACACGTCCTCTCCGGAGCAGCCCCCAGCGGATTCATCGTCCAATCTCTTCACCCGCGTCAAGTCGGCACTGGGTTTTGACCCCGTATTCGACGTGGACCTCAACAACGAGACACCCGCCATCCAGCGTACACCCGTCAAATACATCGACCTCGATCTGTACATCCGGATATTAGAACGCGACATCAAAGAGATCGACGAGCTCCGCGCGCACATCGAGATCATCCTGGCACGAACCATACAGCGGGTCAAGGAGCGCCTGGGTCGGCGCGTATGGAAGGGGAAGAATATATATACCCTGACTGGCTGGCGGAGGAACAATGTGACGCGGGATGAGTGGCGGGGTATAGCCAACTTCAAGCCAAAAGTGGAGGACGACGAGCGGTATGCCCCTGGGAGGTTGAATATGAAGAGGATGAAGGAGATTACGTGGAATAGAAAGACGCTGCGGAAGTTTGTTGAGAATCGGCGGAGGAGGGGGAAGTACGTTCCTCTGAAGGGCCAGCTGAAGCAGAAGGTGTATCGAGAAAATATGAGGTTTTACGTTCAGCAGGGCGTCTAGTCGTGGATGCCATCGGTGTAGGTGCTTTTCTGTATCCGTTTGACGGCCTTGGCTGATGCTTGATTTTACTAGACATTCCTCTGAATATCGCGCCGAGACAGTGGGGGCACTGCTATGGTGGCTCAAGGCTCCGTCGTTCAGACAGCGTTTGCTCCGAGCTCAGGACGCTCCTTGTTGATGCGCCTCATAGTTGAAGGAAGCGGGTGGATCGGTGGAAGTGGAACTGTAGGGATTAACATCGAGGAGCTGTGACATACAAAAAGCCCAGTGTCCTGTATAGCCTATGAAGAGTAACATCAGATATTCTTTATTGACTATCATAGGAAACGCGATTGTCCATCTGTACCAACGACAGGTCTGGCTACGAGTTACACATCGTAAATTCAAACCTCGAGACCAATGTTCCATAATACACTAATAATACAAAACACAAAGACATTCAAGCTTTGATATCGAAAGTGGCGCTGCGCCAGCCCTTCGTTTTCTTCTCCTGTGCGGTCTTTTCCTCAACCCTTTGCATGAAAGACTGGAACTGCCTCTTCCCTTCCCTCGCCATGGCCTCTACATCCCGCTTCAAACCCTTCGCCTCCTCCCTTCCAACTTCTCTCACAGCCTGGGCATCCTCAGCACCAACCTCACCAGCCAGCTGGTCCTTCAGACTCGTAGAGGCTATACCCAACGGCCCCTTCTTCTCTCCAGAGAGGATTTGCGGCTCCGCACCCATCGCGAGCGCTTTTTCTTTCCCTCCTTCGAATACTACCCCAGTGCCGGTCCCTATGGCCTGCCAGCCGGACATCTTCCTCAGCCTGCCCAGCTCGGACCACATCGCGGCGGATAGTGCGCTCCCGATCCCCATACCGCCATCAGTGAACACTTCTGCCCGCTTCGAAACGTCCCATGCGATCCCGTCAGCCCATTCGATAGCTCCCCTGATCTGCTCTGTCAGCGCACGCTCAAGGGCCTCCCGGAAACGCAAGGTAACCAAGGGCTTGAACACGCTCAATAACATCGGATGATTGGATTCGGTGATCGTCAAGCCGACGTCTTGTGCGATATCCACCCGCACTTGCTCGATGACGTGAAAGGCCTGGTGAAGTTCACGTTCTCTGATACGAGCACCGCGTTTGAGCTGTGTCTCTTCGGTGGCGGGGATGAGACGGAGTTTGAGTTCGATATCGACGCCTTTTGGGGGAAGAGTGAAGGTGACAAGGCCGGAATAGTTGCTCGGTACAACAGAAGCTTGTTTATCTCGGAAGAAGAATGAGACCTTCTCCAGAGCAAGCTGGATGGCTTGAATACGAATATGTGTAAGTGTACCGATGGCAGTACGTGTAGGGGCGTTAGTGGAAACTGTGTTAATATCGATATCCGTGATATTTCGAATGTAAATGTGGGATGGCTGGATGTTGAAAGATGAGATATCGAGGTTCTCAAGAACAAGCTCCGAATCTTTATCAACGTACTCCGTCCTGAATATCTTTAGAGAAGAACTGAAGTAGTCAAAAGGAAGCATACCTCGGAATCGGAAATCCCTTCATGAAAGTCAGTGCACGGGGTAGGTAAACTTGGAAGATATCGCGCCAGAACCACGACGCCCGTTCCATGGCTGCTTGCATGCCGGCCTTGGCCTCCGAACCAGCTTCGACGAGTCCATCTTCAATCACCTTCCCAAGCTGGACATGGGCGTCACGCAGGCGTTTCGTATCTTTATCCTGGTTCAACGCCCCCTCGAAAGCATTCAGCTCATTTCTGAACGCCTCATAATGCGTCTTCCATTTCGAGTCCTCGACAAAAAACTTTTTCCATCGCGTCCGCAGATCCTTCTTGGCCTGCTCAAGGTCTTCGCTCTGCATATACCCAGGGTCGTTGACAGTCTTTCGAATAACTTGGAAGAATTCCTGGAACCATTTCTGGAGATCCTTATCCTCACGTACATCGATGGCGCATTGCTTTGCCTTGGCGAAGAAGTCATTGAGAGACCGGTTGTTGGCGAAGCGCTCGAAGAGAGTCTGCAGTTGCTTCAAAGCTTTGGAAACATGCTTCTCGGGTGTGGTGTCGTTTATGAATGAATCGAGGTCTGCGGTAGTCATGCCTTGAGTTTTGGAGAGCCATTTTTCCACCGTATCGAGGAGTGTATTGACTGCAGAACGGTATTCTTCATCGTTCTGAGCCTGCTCGTAGATCTGGGACCAGTCAAAACATGGCTGCGAGGCTCCGGTGATAGTACATACCTTTTGGAAAGTGTTCTTGAGCCTATCACCCGCCTTGTCTGCCAATTCTTCGGCTTTGGCCTTGACATCCTGCCCGGCACCGATCACTGTTGAGCCGGTATCCTTCAAAGAGTCCATCGTGTGCTCGAACTGAACCTTGACGTCTTTCTCTTCTTCCTCCATTCTCTCCTTGTCTCTACCGAGGGCATCACGCTTACCCTCCTGCACCTCTTGCTCGACTTCTCTCAGACTATCCTTGGCGCGAGCAGCTTGATCCTCCACCATTGCAGCGGCATCAGCAAGAGAAGACCGGGCGAATGAGGCAAAGTCTCGGACGACGAACGAGCCTTCTGAAGAGATGCTGGACCACGCAATTTGGAGCAGTTTTCGCAACGCCTTTCGAAATTTCTCGACGTCCTCCGCGGCTTCGTCTTTGTCCACAGCGTCTGAAGGAGCAGCAGCAGCAATGTCGCCTTCTGTGAGATGCCAGATAGCTTCTTGAAGCAAATCATCGCCTACAAAAACATCAGAACATACTTCTAACGATGTAAAGGATGCGTACTGTTTTTGTTCGACCCCAGAGTCTTGTAAGCCTCCAAGACGCTGCCTACATGTCTCACCATGACTCTTCCCTGAGAGCTGAGCTGCCCAGGTTCCATCTGTGCGAGTGCATTAGCCTTTATCCAGTCGTTGAAGGCGTTGAGTTGGTGTTGAGAGGGTAATTTGCCGGCATTCAGTGCAGCGAGAACGCTTGTAAGATGATCCATTTCTGGCGGTAAGTGAGAAACACATATTGAATAGTTTTGTAGGAATATATGGCGATCCAAGTTGGCGGTATGTCATTAACGAGTAATGTGGTGTGTCTAGGATGACGATGGAAGGCGGAAGACTCAAGAGGCATCGGAATACCGGGCCGTGGCTGCACGTGCAACAAACCAAGACTTGGAGATGAATTCACGCTTTGTTCACGCTTGATTTGCGCAGTCCGTTCCCGTGTTCAGAGCAATGTTATCTCCCCGTAAACATGCGCCAGTTCAGTGCCAAGACGTGAGTACTGTAGGCGGTCTTTCACAATTTTCACCAGTTCACTCTTCGAATTTCGAGGACCACTGACATTGCGCAGACGGACCTTCTCCACGCTGCGCGTCACTGTCGTCGCCGCTTCCCAGATACGTAATCGTCCAATTCGGACACTTTCTCGAAGCTCTGTTTTCATCGCGACCGGTGCGGATCCGAGCTTAAACAGACCACTTTTCGTTCTGTCTGTAACCACCATCCTCCCCCGACTTTTCTTGTAACCACCATCCCCCCCCGATTTTTCTTGTCCTTTTCCCAGCCTTTTCAATGTCGGAATATCCAGACCGGCTGGAGGGTCAACGTCGCATTCGCTCACTGGATCCCGCAGCAGTCAGAAGGCGTTCACATGTTTCCCAATCCTGGCACGATTATGACGGCAGTGTCAGTGCCAGCACCCGCTCCTGGGTCCAGTCGACTCAGCAGAATCCACCACCACCACCAGAACAACTACATCCTCCATCAGCCGCACTAGGTCTTCGGGCTGTCAATCCAGACGAGAACGAGATAGAGGACTTCTCGGAATACATGACAATCCGCCAGGAGGATTTTAACAATTTACCTGATTATCCGGGCCCATCTTGGCCCACTCCCGGCGGCAATCACGAACTACATGTTGTCAACACCCCGCCCTCCAAAACAAAGAAACGTTTCGTAGGAGGCTTCGTTACCGGCTTGAAACGTATCCCCAAGGCCATGTTTGGAGCAGGCGGGCTCAAGGTGAAGGAGGTGAAGAGACAGAGACAGAAGTCAACAGATACAGGAACGCACCTGACCGAGCATACCCTTCCACAATACAGAACGAATCCATCGACCCCAATAGCCCCACAGATACCGCGAACACATGCTCCCTTGGCAGAGGGTTCCATTCCCGCTGCTCTAGCGACAGGAGAGTTCCAGTGGCACAGGAACAATCCCACTTTTAGGCTGGACCCACCTGTAGAGGGATATGAGCCTAGCGCAGCCTCACCGACAGAAGTGCCTATTGACCAGACGAGAGATTCTATCCATCCAGAATCCAGGCGGACGAGCCTCCACCTGACAATGCCAGAACCATCCATAGTACTACCACCTTCACAACCACTATCGCGTCGTCAATCGCATGTTTCACCACGTCTCCCGCGGCGAGAACCGTCTACATCGCATCCACCTTCTATTCCCGCCCATCCAGGCCCCTCAGAGGACTATCGCCGCATGTCAAAGGCTGACTCGCAAGGTGGTCACGGGCCGGCAAGCGCAACAAGCTCGTCCGTCGGAGCTGAGCCGTCCTTCTCGAGTGACCTGAATCCGATGCTGAGATTCATCACCGGGCTCTACGACATGCCTTGGGTTGCCCCGGAGCGAATCACAGTGGACTATCGTCCCGGGGTAGACCGCGGAGCATGGGTGTGGAAATGGACGCATGCAAAGAACGGTAGTAACGGGACTCGAGGCCGAAAGGTGATGGTGCTGAAGCCAATTCCCAAGGTGTTGGCTTCTTGGTATACCACGGGTGATGGTTCGGGAAGGAAGATGCCAGTGAAAGAACACGTTCGTTCACCAAGCTCAGTCGCCCCAGTTGATCTGTTGAGCTCCGGAGCGTCTGGCACGCGATCCTCAATGGCGACTAGCAGAGCTACTACTTCAGGACACACCAGGCGGCGGGTACCCATACGATCCTCAGTTTTCCTTCCAGACCCTAACACCCTACCACGCTCCGTCAGACGGTCGAAACCTCCATCACGACCTGGTACTAGCTCGCATAGTGGACGGCACCGTGACCACGAACGGCGGCGAAAGCGCACTGCGTCTCCTTCGTATCCCCACGGATATGCACCACCAACACCGCCGGTGCCGCCCTTTGTATTTATGCCGCCTCCTCCGGAAGGTTCACATGCGCAGCCTTCGCCTGCAGCTTCGGTGCCTTTGTTTGGGCCAGTGTATATGCAGATGCTTCCCCCAACCTCGATGTCATCTGTGAACACGAGTCCGGGGATGGCAGGGCGAGGTGCTGGGATACAGCCTGCATATGGATATGGATATTCGCCAATGGTTGTGCCTGCGACTCCACCGCATGTTTAGTCTCAGATTTATGTTCATGGAACCAGAGCTTTCGACTTTCTCTCATGTAGCATCAGTTGTTTCTTATAATTATGCCCAATACGACTGGACTTTCGTTTTTCCAACGTTGTTTGTGATAATCCTACTAGGTCGATCGAAGCTGTACCTACCGGACCGATATCGCCGCATCACGTCAGACCTATTTGTGTAAGTACCCGGCTTTTGGTTTTTTTTCCTCATTCGAACGGTCATGAACTCGGAGCCATCGTCCTCGTCCTCGTCGCCCATAACGCCAACGTACCCCTTTGCCCATGCGAGGGGCCTCCTCGAAATCATTCCCAACAAGATTGATGTCGAGGAAGAATCGAGACTGTATGATGAACTGTGTACGGTAAGCTCCTTTTGTCCTTGTATTGCGGCGGACAGCGTATTCATCAGTCAGGATGACGATGATCCCCTCCGACACGGAGCGATACCTGTCCGACCACGGTCGCCGCCAGGCGCACCGTCAGTGTTCTCTCGAGAAAGTATCTGGCTGGGGGATAATTGTGGGGAGAGCCTGGCATTTGCGAGAGACGTGAAGATAAGCGGCTGGACTAATGTCGGTGATAAGTTGGGCGGAGCGTATGTCGGTGGGTGGTCTTTCCCGAATCTTGAAGACCCTCGTTTCTGATCTTTGTCCAGTGTACGACTGCGTGATTAAAACGAAAGAAGTGCGCAGTACATTTCGTGGGTTTTTATGTATATCATTGACAAAACTTTGTTGCAGGGAACTGTTATACATTGCCACAAGCGATACAGTTCGTTTGTTCAACTGGAATCGGCTCTACGTAGAACCTTGCCTGTATGTCATGCGCCAATCTTTCTTGTCACTCGTTTCTCAATCTCGTTTCCAGCGTAATCAGCAGCATTTCCTGCCTCGACTTCCGCCAAAGGCACCCCTGGCGAGATATCGGCCCGCATTTCTAGACCAACGGCGACGAATGTTGCAATACTGGCTGTCTTCAATATTGCTGCACCCCGATATCGGCGGATGCAAGGCAGTCCGTCTATGGGTCATGGATTGAACCTGCCTATTTATTCATTTCCCTCTTCGGATTCTGTTTTGGCTGGACTACGCTCGTTTGGGTTAGAATGCGCTGTTACCTTTTTGTATTATTATATATGCTCAGATACCCGCAATGCTTTTTGCCCCGGAAAGTACTCACCCGCCCGACCGGCGGGCGTCGCGGCGGATCTTGTCTCAATTTTGGGTCCGAACTCGGACGCTACGTCTCAGACATCCTAGGCCGTACTTAAATTTCGCCGCTGTTTCCTTCCACTGCCATATAACAGAGGATGAGTGCTTCTCAGTTTGGGCCAATCGTTCTTGCACACATACTAGCAAGCTATTTGCTCCTCGTCGTCTTGATCTACCCTTGCGCAACACACACAGACACATACCGTCCACCAGCACTCTTCTTACCACATAATTTATCCTCCCTACTCTCATATAACATCCGGCCCTTACGAGAATGAAGTGGGCCAACTCAGAAGCATCACACGCGTGGATGGGACTCGTTTTGGTATTGGGGATCATTGTAAACGAGTATTCGCATGAAGAACCATCAACGAAAGAGGAGGATGAGTGGGAGGGCATCTTTGAGCTCGGATGGTCGTGCATGTGAAGCTAGACGTAGAAAGGGGGCTGAGGAGGGATGCCCGGGGTGGTCATTGACGAAGAGGTTAATCGTTTTGGGTTCGGATTTTGTGGGAACATGGAGCCTACTTGTCATATAGAGGGGGGGGGCTCGCTTTACGTTGCTTTTCGTTACGCTATCCACTATACACTTTTAATTAGTTGATGATAACCGCTACTCTGTCATGCTGTCATGGTGAGTGCCGAGGTAGAGCGGCCACGTCTGCCACAAGCGATACGCAAATGATCAAGAAGTCGAAATGATCATATTTAGGCTCCTTTCGAACGAAGGTCGTCATCAAGGTAGAGGGGACTCTAAGATGACATGGAAAGATGGCTAGCGTGACGCAAGGCTGATGTACGTACTCATTGGGCGGAAAAAGTCTCCACATGCTTCGAGTCAATGTCTTTCTTGATTTGATATGCGTGCCGAAGACGAGGCTTTAGTTGTTCCATGCTGGGATGCGGCGGACTAGCCATTGTAGACTCTGCAGCATCTGCTGCGGCAATCAACTCTTCATCTGAAATACTTTCAGGAAAGAAGTCTTGTTGAAGGTGAAAGCCTGTTAGCTTACATGTACTAATGTTATACTTCTTGAGCCTTGTTCGTTGCTCTTCGCTCAGCATATGATCCCAGAAATAGTTGTTATGGCCTGGACGAAGGTTCGTCGGCATCAGCGTAAAGTATCTTAACAAACGCAGCAGCTAACCGCTCATGAAGCCATCCGATCCAAACATGAATAACGGGTTCGTCGACGATTGTGCATCTTTGTCCAAAGGATACGTTCTCATTTGCAGACCATCTGCTTCTTCCTTGTCCCGTCTCTCCTTTGCAGCCTCGAACTTTTTCTCCAGAATCTATGGCTTTATCTCTCGTACAGAATTGTGAAAAGATTAACTGGACTAGGCGCACTTTTAAATATCGGTCGTATCTTGCTTCTGCGGTCTTGCTAGCAGAAGGTTTGAGTCGGAACGTCCGGTGCTGGCAGGTGATAGCGCAGGGAAATGTTGCGCGCGTGATACGTGGTGGAGCAGAGTGGAGGCCGTGGCGAAACAGTGAGCGCGTTGTCGACGCGGGTGAGAACATGACAGTAAGGAAGCAAAAAGCGGTATACCGGACCGGTCATTCCGACCCTCTTGAGCAAAGGCTAGGCTCTCACTGTCCCAATATCTTACATTGACCTCCTTATTCGCGTCATCACCTACAAGCCACCTCAAGGCCTCATTGTGAGCAAGCCCAAGCTGCCTCGGACCCTGTTCGGGGAGTTTCCTGTGAACGGTACCGGGACCGGTCTAAGACAAAGTCCTGATATAAGTACCGTCTCGAAACAGTCAGAACTCCCTCACTTGACCATCATGACTGCGACCACGACCTACCCACAGACATCCGAGTTTTACACAACTGGCGAGGTATCGGATGGTGATTACTCTTATCGACTCTGCCTTTCACCTTCCGTACACTATCAATGGGAGGAGCCATCAATGCCAGGAAAGGTTCTAAAGTATCTCTATAAAAAGCAGCCGGTTGCCGGAATTGTCGCTGTCAGGAAAATAGGCATTGGCCAGTACAGTGTTTCTGAGGCCGGAACGGTAAGCAAATGTTGCTCTATCTTACAAGCAATAGTGTGTACTTATCTTTATGTCTTTTACCGCAAGGTTGCTCATCAGGACATCCATATCACCGAATTCGTACGATCAGTAGGAAATAGAGACCGCATTGGTGCTGTCAACGATCTAGCAGTACTATACCCCTTCTACGAGTCACCCAATGATCGCTGGATTATACCGAAGTCGGTCGCTGATTCTCGTTCCACCTCTGGATCCTCAAACAATGGAGCGGCTAAGATGTGATTTAACGAAGACGTATGAGCAATTTAATATATAGGCCATTGTAATATCTACACGAGGAGAAGAATTGTTGGCTCTGGGAAAACTAGTACTGCACGGAGCATCGTTGAACAGAGAGCCTGTCAAGAATCAAGGTATGAGTACCTGTATCTAGGCAATAAAAAATGGACACCTTGGTGTGTACAGCTGAGACGGTAGCAATAGACCAGGATGCGCGAGAAGGGGGGGAAACTCGCAAAGCGCAAGTAAATGAACTCGATGTAAATGTATTTTCGAGTAAGTCTTGCCCGACTCCGTGGGACAAAGAAAGATTTGATCGGCTTGATTTCCAACGCCGACTCAACGAAGAGACTAGGCGCAGCAGAAGGCGATTATATCTGGGATCCCTGCATAAACTTGGACACGAATGTCATTTGGCGGAATAAAGCGATGCCCGGAGAGGTCGACCCACGAATTCGACTCGATCGTTTGACTTGAAACTTGAAGCAAAGCTTGAAGACTCAGCGAGAATTGTCTCTCCTTCCCTTACCGTATCATGGACGACCGAAACGGTGTCGCCACACTGAAGACTCCAGCCATCCATCTTACTCGGCCAGTGGAGCAGGATGAAGGCCGTGGTGGTACAGTGAGCGCGTTGTTGACGCGGGTGAGAACATGACAGTAAGGAAGCAAAAAGCGGTGTACCGGACCGGTCATTCCGGCCTTCTTGTTCATCATGTCTGACGAGGAGCTCACTGTCGTCGCATCCGCCGCTCTGCAGCATCTGCTGAGCAAAGGCTCTCTCACTGTCCCGATATCTTCCATTGACCTCCTTGTTCGCGTCATCACCTACAAGCCACCCCAAGGCCTCATCGTGAACAAGCCCAAGGCGCCCAGGTTCCGCCTTACCGACCTGACACGTTTCGAGGCAATCTTGGAGTCGCTTTCCCAGTCGTGGGACCAAGGAAGCATTACTTTCATCAAGGAGAATGGCGAATTCAATATCCTGGACTTGAGGCTGGCGTCGTCTTCGTCGAATGCCGGATCCACGCTCTCACACAAGCGCAAGCGGGTGATAGACGAAGAGGCAGATTCTGCAGCTGGCGATGATGAGTCTGAGGATTCTTCGTCTGAGGATGCGGTGAACCAGTCTTGCTCTGCACTCGCTAGTCTCAGCAAGGAACAACGCCAGGTGTTTGCCATCATACAGAAGAGTACCGCCAAGGGTCGTCTACTGGCAGAGCAGGTACGAGGGACAGTTCATTGGAAGAACAGTCCATTAACTTCACTTGCAGTTCCGGTCCGTCGAGGAAAGTTTCGAGCCTATATGTCCCCATATCACGAAGGACGACTGCGCCAAGGCGCGTCGAAATGATCCGTCGATACCTTTTAACCCAGACGTCCCCGTCGGTATTTGTGATCTTATCCATTTCCGGCCTCTCATTCGCCCGCACACCGATCCATCTCTTGGACATTGCTCATATCTTAATACATGCTATTCTGAGCCGACGTATGCACAGTCACCGTCAATACCTCCGTTTCCCGGATCTCAGCACAGTTTCACACCTGGTATGCGCGGTCCAGCGTCTCTACCGTCAGGTCTCGGTGCTGGTGGAAGGGGCAAGGAAAAGGCTCCATGCAGGTACTTGCATTACGAGGTTGACTGGGACGCCACCGATGGCGATGGTTCTGACCGCAGAGAGAAGGCAATGGTGAGGAATTCGTATAAAATAGGTATCGGGCTGGGACCTACCAGAAAGGCGGCGAAGCTTGTAAGTCTGGTCCTGGTTAAACGATGATCTTAACGGTACTACTCGCCCATAGACACCACCACAATGGATCAATTGTGATCTGCGCCGCTTCGACTACAGCGTGCTTGGAAAGTTCCATGTCATTATGGCTGATCCTCCTTGGGATATTCACATGAGCGTACGTGGTGCAATTGATGGACCTCTTTCTTCTCCGATTGATATTCCACCATCCAGCTGCCCTATGGGACAATGACCGACGATGAGATGCGAGCTATGCCTATACCTGCACTCCAAGATGAAGGTCTTCTGTTTTTGTGGGTGACTGGCCGTGCGATGGAGGTGGGCCGAGAATGCATGCGAGTCTGGGGTTACACCCGTGTCGATGAAGTAGTTTGGGTCAAAACCAACCAGGTAAGTTTCTGTGAGTAGTGGTATAACCATGTCTCTAACGTATTCACAGCTACAACGCGTCATCCGCACAGGACGAACGGGGCACTGGCTCAACCACACGAAGGAACATATGCTCGTGGGCGTCAAAACTGTGACGGACGAAAATGGAGCACTGAAATTCCCGTCTTGGGTGAACCGCGGTTTGGATACCGACGTTATTGTGTCTGAGGTGAGAGAGACGAGTAGGAAGCCTGATGAAGCGTATGGGATTATCGAGAGAATGTGCCCTGGGGGGAGAAAGGTTGAAATCTTTGGGAGGAAACATAATACCCGTCCTGGGTTGGTATTTTTCTCTTCCTCATCAGAGTGTTGCTCTTACCTCTGGATGTGATAGGTGGCTGACGCTGGGAAACCAGTTAGGTCCTGATCAAATCTACGAGGAAGACCTTGCTGCTAGAATAAAGGCAAAGTACGGTGATCTGTTTTCTTGGCCTGAGATCGCGTTATTGAATAATCGCCAGGTATCCGGATCGTCCTGTCAACATTGTGAATGCTTGAACATCGATTTGTAGACTCTTCCTTACTCGCGGCGACTGTTTACACATTGTATCACTGATATGAAGGATATGAAATACATCTTTGGTCGAAGCGCTTCAACCTCTTCAAATAGCGCGAGGCTCAAAAGAACAAGTTCTGTCCGCCACCAGAGCTCCTCTTTCTACTGTTCTTCGTCAGTTGTCTCAACATCCATCTTGTCATCATCATCATAGTCAGAATTGAATTCAATACCCTTATATCTCCTCCGAAACCAGGCTGGAGGATCGGCACCATTTGTAGAGTCAAGAGTGAACAGGTGGCATGCAACCGAAAGGGACCAAAGACCGGGTCTATCCCTAATGGGAAATAGCAATCGATAGGCAATGGGAACTACGAAAAACGGATGAACATGCGACGTGACGACGCGAAATTGCCTGAGCAAGTCGGGTTCGATTGGATTTCCGGATAGGGGATCAAAGGCATCTTCGTAATCAGCCTCGACTTGCTCCTCCTTCAGAAATGTGTCACGGATAGCTTCTCCTGCGGGCGTAATAGGGACGAAGAGGTATCGAAATGCTGGCTCTGGCATGTACTGCAAAAACAGTGATTGAGGTTAGAACAAAGTAATGAAGAATAACAAGGATGCGCACCTTTTTGAACATGATTTGGCGGTGCTTAATGAATTCTGTGCCCGAAGCACGAGTATGATAGACTCGAGCGGAGTCATGGGGAAGCAAGAAATAGGCAAGCATCTTATTGAGCGTTGTCATAGTTGGGACGAGGACGAAGTTTCCGTTGATAGTTTCGAAGTATGTCCGGACGGTCTAAAAGGTATGCTGATTCAAGGACGTATCTGAGATAGTGACCATGGCATACATCCAATGCAATTGTCGTTGTTTTTGATGACCAATTGATGTGGGTCGAAGCCCCAAGCCCACTCCATATGCATCTTCAGCTCAGGGGAGAGGTCATTAGTTATGAACACGTGAGCTTGGAGTGGTGTATCTGCATTGTAGGCTTTTGTTATCGGACATAGCAATCGCGAAGGAACCGTGGTGGTCATGGTGGTCAGGGTCTAAGTAGTAATAGGGTTTGTGTCTCGTAGGTGTGACATTGATTGAAGTTGGTTTCTTCGGTGCGTGTTTTTTACGCCGACTCTTGAGTTACTTCGGCTATCGCCTATAGACTCGATGAAGACGAGTAACAACGCAAAACAATACGGAAAGTGAGGGCATACCGGGAAACTGATCAAAATAGGGGATTGAAATATGGCCATCGTCATTAGGCATGGATTGAACAAGACGTAGGGTGCATTACATGACCTGAGCGGTTCACAATGTAGTACACACTTTTTGGAATATCGGATCAAGTGCAGCAACTTGGGAAAAAGGGTGAAGAAAGTAGCAGAGAAGAAGCGTGATACACCAAAAGAGTAGTAGTTCGACCATGTATCGTCAGGTAACCTGTTTACTGAGAAATTCTCCATCTACAAAGGAACATCATTGCTTGTTCCTGTTTCCAGTTTTACGCGGTTTGAATTTTCTGTTCGTGTGGCGCCTTTTCTTTCCGCTACGGCGAGATACCAGACTAGAGACTTTCGAGTAAACGCTAGTCAGAGTTGCACGACCAAGTCGGAGAGCGTTTCGAGCACTTCCGCGATACCAAGGGCATTTCATACGACGACGCCTCATCAGCATATCCTGATCCTTCATGGTTTGAATTTTGTCCGTGAATCCTGATAGGGCTTGTATCTTCGACCGTGTCTTCCATAATTCTACGCGTCCGCCCATGAACTATGGACAAAATCACTACAGGACTGGAAATTTCACCGAATAGAGAAGACATACCGAAGCTTGGAAGGCCACCAAAAACTTCTTTGCGCGTGAGCAGTCAGACAGCTGTAGAGACTTAGATATAAGGGCGAATAAGCCGCGCATGTCCCTCCATGCCCATATAAAAGTAAGGGTCTCAGAGTGCAGCTTGCGAACAGCGCGGGGGACTTTGGCCATGTATACATGCGCTTCCTCCGCTAAGCAACATGAGTCGTAAATACCCACAACTTTAATCAGCAGGCACATACCTCCATATGCCAGAAAGGCCGTGATATAGGCGAAAGAGAGGCCACGAGTTACGAGCAGAGACGAAGTCAAGAAAAACGACGTTAAGCCAACTGCCAAGAGGCACAAAACCACTGAGCAGTAAAAAAGACAACTGTAAAAGAGACGAATTCTCTTTGGGTTGAAGTCCTGAATGACGGTGTGTAAAGGGTAAGTAAACACAAGGAACGAATATCATGACGACGTTTTCACTGACGTTGCCCTGTTTATTCATTACCTTCTGTAGCATCCGCATCTCGCGTTTGATTGTCAAACTGGCTGTTTTGCACCTACTCCGAAGACTAGCACTAAAAACCGCGCCATCTGAGTCGACTTCCCTCAAGATGTCGCCAATAAGGCCATAGTAGGCATCAGAGAGATGCTGCTCAGAGTCAAGGATGGTGTCGACGGTGCACAGGACTCTCGTGATATGGGGGCGGGTGAACCTAGATATGGGTTAGTAGTGGAAGATACTAAACGAGCGGATCCAAGCCTCCCACTCACGGCCAAATGAGGATCTCCCAATAGGAGGGTAGCAAGAAAAGATCAATCAATCCGATAGCTGCGGATGCAAAATGCTCGGCAGCATTATATGAAAGTGGAGTTTTGCGGTCACGATGGAGAACCTCCCACAAGAAATCAATCCAGTATGTGCCGACGATTTGATTCTTGATGGGAAGCTGGTAAAAGTCCACCCAGTGGGAATATCCTTTAGAATCGTACTTCGACATCTGGATGAGTGCTTGGCCGTCCCAGCACTGAGACAGGTTGTCCGAGTTCAAGTTGACTTCGAAGTGAGCCTTGATCACGTGCTGACGTACACCAACACCCACAAAGTCGCGCAGCAAGTTTCCGGGATTCGTCCAATAGGACTTACACCCAGAGACGACTCGGCTCGACCGCAAAAGATTTATTCGATGAAAACATCAGAAGAACATGACAAAGCTACAAAATGTGTGATAGACGAAGCAAAGTAGTGTCATGGTCAGAAACAGAAGCAAGCAATTTATCTCAACAAATTTTCAGCAAACATCCCATCTTCCTCGTTCCAGCCAAGTGTGTCAGGAGCAATCCCGAATTGTCTGAGCATCAAACCCATGGTATTTTCGGGCTTGTCTTCCTCCTCGTCTCTTACAGCATCATTCTCGCCATGCGGCTCTACGCCTTGCATTTGGTCTTCGTCTTCTTCCCCCTCTTTCCTTTGGGGCCCGTCCCACCCCCAGCTATTTTCAGTCTTGAGTCGCTTCTGATCTCCCTTTTCTTCCCA
Source organism: Armillaria ostoyae (assembly GCA_902506015.1). Lineage (NCBI taxonomy): Eukaryota > Fungi > Basidiomycota > Agaricomycetes > Agaricales > Physalacriaceae > Armillaria > Armillaria ostoyae. Next base: position 2,572,650 of record LR732083.1, read on the forward strand.
CCCCCAGCTGTCTTCAAACCCTCGTTTATGTTTCGGGTCCCTGCCCCAGCTGCCACCTTCGTTTACTCCGTTATCCTTCACCAAGTCCCAGAGTTCCCATGCGACTTCTCTTGCGGCCTCTGTCCATCGCTTGGCCAATGACTCCAACAGCTCCTCCTCCCCGTCCTTCTTAACCTTCACGGCCCTCCTGAGAACCTGGACTCGACGTTCAAGTGATTGAATGGTCGGAGTCATCCGAACTGACGGCATCACATTTGAAGAAGCTGCGGCTGAGAGCGGAGACTTGAACTGAGCAGCAGCGCGAACAGTTCGATGCTTCTTCTTCGGATCGTTCAATACTGTATGCTTGACTTCGACTGGCTTGACTTCGGAGCGCATGATCGTCTTAACTGCGGGAACAGGAGGCTTCGTAATGGCTGGGAGAGGACTGATGAGCTGATCATTCTCCTTTTTGATCAGCGGAGAGCGGAAGGGTGTTGAAAGCTTCTTGTGCTGTCGCAGGTGCGACATGACTGTTGGTCTCTTCGGACCTGGCGCTAGGGTAGCATGGCTCTTCACATGAGGGGGGGCCTCTGGCAGTCGAAATGAGGGTGCGATGACATCGAGACTGCGTGGTTCTTGCATTGGGAATTCTGGGGCTGCACCCGACTGTTGAGTTACTTCGGCTATCATCTACATAGTCGTGTTAGAGCTACGAAGATGACTGACAACGTAAACAAACATGAGAAGTGGAAGTATCTTGGGAAGCCGAAACATCCTTGGACTCAGACTCCGCAGGAGTATGAAAAAATTCGTCGTCTTGAAGAAAGTCGTCGTCCTCAGGGTTTTCCTGTTTCTTATCAGGAAAAATACTTAGGCAAGGAAGAGACTGCATACTTTCGTATCCTCTTGAACAGTTTGCAAAGGACTTGAAGACCGAAAAGGAGAAGAAACAAGAGGAAGCGGAGATGACGAAGGAGGCAATACGTCGACGTCGTGATCATCCCCAGTGTCCTAAGACAAACTGCGATGAACATCGGATACATCCAATTCAATAATACTTACTTCGTTCCGTGCCTGTGTACTGGAATTCGAAGAAATGAGTTGGGACTGATCATCATAGTCGTAGCCGGTCTCCAGCTGTAGTTGGATCCATCAAAATCCTTTAGAAGAATATTGTAGTTACTTACTATCTGTTTACTCGCTTCTGGTTCATCAGGACTTGACTCAGTGGTTGCGGAAGTCTGGGAAGATAGAGGTGGCGACGATGAAAAGATTTTATTAGGACTGGAGCAGGGTGGAGACGAATAAAGAGCTTCTTCAGAGGGAGAAAATTGGATGAGATCAGCATCGCAGTCAGTTCTCTCGGGCAGGATTTGACTTGAGGTAAACAAGTCTGAGTCGGCATGAGCTACAGCCAGTCCAGGTTCATCAGCGCAGTGGAAGTCGTAGCGGGAGTTCTGTAAAGCATTTCGGTTAATCTCTGCATCGAATTCTTGATCGGGGCTACAATGAAGTTCAATGTAATCAGACTGCAGAGAATCTGCCTGTAGAGATGCAGATGATATGTCAGGATAGGCGTCTGGCTGTATCTGTTCGTTATTCATGCCAGGATCCAGTATATTGAAGTTCGATATATCGCGTGCAGAAAGTACCGCCAGAGGCTCAGCGTCGGAAGCTGGATCGTAAGGATGACTATATGCGCCTTGGCTGAGTTCGATGGGTTCGGCGTCGGTAGAAGCAATAGCAAAGACGCAAGCATTCTGAGTGAGGGAAGCAATATCGGGAGGAGGATATTCGCGGTCGTCTTCGGGGTCGGTGGGTAAAATATCGCCATCCAGGTCATATCCGGACGGGTCGAAACCACCAAAATAGTTGGCTCTTGAAGGAGAGTGAGATGTATTGTCGTGCACCACCTGAACAGACCGAACCTGAGCATGCAGGGACAGGGACAGTGAAACAACTCACAGGTGGGGTTACATCGCAGTCGCCACATCCCGGCGTAACAGTACTATTCGGAATGTCCGGCAGAGTCGCGGCAAGCATACTTGATGAAGATTCCTGGGTATATGCGCGTCAAAAGTAGAGCATTGTACGCAAAATATGTCTCTTACCTGCGACGGGCTAATGTCACCAAAGCACAGTCCAGAGAAGAGGGAGGATGCCGTTTTGAGGGCAACAGTAAGCGATGAGCGCACGATGGTGGCCGTTGCAGTTAGAGTTGTGACGCCCGGGTCAAATATTTGACAGGTCCGTAAATGGACTCGCAGGTCTCCTATAGATATTCCCCTTCTTTCGACACCATCGTAGCCGCCGTTCACCATGATAACGGGCTGGCCTCGAAAGTCCCACGACCACGGCAATCCAGGCCAGGGCTCGCCGCCCACGACAGTCGGGGAATCCCGCAACAATGACAGCGAGGGTAATAACCGAGGGACTTCCCCGGATCCAACGCGTCGACGGTCATCGAGTGATTCTGCAACACCAAAACAGACGCCAGTACCGCCGAGTCTGCGCATTTTATCGTCATCAGCATCTGGGGTTCAGCCGGAATCAAGCCGGAGTCATCTCTTCTCGCTGTCGGACGCGCCGAGCTCGTTATCGTCATCGTCGCGCAAGCTTGGCCTGTTCACAGATAAACTGTCGCACTTAGCTGGGCACCATCACCACGGACACGGACATTCGGTGATGCCGAAGCCTAGTTCCCTGAATCCAGCCCTTTTACTACACCCTCACGGTCGAAATCCTGAACCAGTGGGGTCTCCAACTTCGCCTACCTTTCCTCCGTCGCCCACAATGTCGAATCCGAACAAGGTTCATACATCACCTTCAAAGGTGATCATCACACTTCTAAGTTGGGAAGCCAACAATTGATACCTTCTGCTTCCAGGCTTCCTACGGGCGCACTTACGACTCCAAACTTGTTACTCGTGAAATGCATCGTCTAGGAAATCTTGCTCACCTTCCCTCCGGTATACCTGCCCTCTCGCAGGCACCTTCCGTTAGCTCTCTCTCTCTCCCAGCACCGGGTGCAATGGCACAAGCCAGCATGGCCTCTACATCAGGCTCAGATCCGTGGGGAACACTGCATGTCCATATCCTGCCACTCTTCAATGGTGAACCACTGAGGATACCTATGTGAGTCGACTTGCACATGCCACCATCGCCCAACCTGATCAAGCCAGAGAGAACCTGAATATGCTAGTGAAAGCTCACATAGCGACGGCCGCATCATCACCTTCGAAGGCGCTCGCCACACTGGAGCACGATACTTCAGAGCTTATAGGGTCGGGAATGCGAACCCTGAACGCTAAACTGGCTGAGAAAGAAGACGACAAACTCGTCGGACGCATTGTCGAAATATGGGGATTCTTCTGGGATCAGGTCTTGCCCTACGTCGAAGGGGTATGTCCGGCTAGATCGGTTTACTCACTTTCTGCTGATCCCCCCGCAGGCGTTGCTCCCTCTTCAGACAGACCCTCTTCTCTCTTCGCTCTACCGCACGCCCAAGCGTCCGTCGTCACCCAGTCGCCAGAACAACAAAGGCTCGATATCGACTTCTCTCGGCGCGTCCTTGCAGCTCTCCACACAGCACATAGATGTCCGAGCCGTCGCTCTTCGATCGTTTCGCGATAAGGTTATCCTGCCACTAGCTCCGCGGCTGAAAGCACGGCTCTCTATGGTAAATAGACAGGATAATTTCCAAGAAACAGCTGGATATCAACAACCTCGACTACAGCAAATGTTCGTTGCTATACTGGTTGCTTCCGTCTTAACTGATTACATTATGATCACAGGCTACTTGTGCTTACATCGCAGAGCCGATATCGAACACCCACATTCTCTCTTACGGCCCAACCTCCCCAGCCGTCCACTGGAGAAGCCGCAGTATTAGAACTCCTCAGGATTCTCCGCTCCCCAACCCCTCAGTTTGATGGTCGCCAAACCGTAAAGACTTCTACTAGTAGAGCCAGAGCGCCTAGTTTCCTATCTGGTGGTCTCCCGCGTGATCGGCGAGGCCGGATAGCTCAGAAGCAAAAAGGTGCGAGCCTCCCCAACTTAGTCAGCAACACAATTTCGGCTGGAGACGATGGTGATTCTTCTGGAGGTGAAACTCCTCGAATAGGAAGCGGAGGGACGTCGGTTGAAACCGAGCGAGAGAGGGAGCGAGAAAAGGAACGGGAATTCCTAGAAGCGTTGAGGTCTACTCCAGTTATTGTCATGGTGATCATTTGTGCTAATATCTGATGCCTGTAGAAGCCCAGATCCTGAGAGCAGCAATGCGAGAGCAAGCGTTGGAGGGTGGGGTCTTGGAATGGGACATGAAGATAGTGGAAAGATTGAAGAAGAGGAGGATGAACCGTTGGATTGGGACCAGGCGCAAGTAGGTTGAATACTCTCTTTCCGCGACGAACACTCATGTCAATTCAGGCTGTCGTGGAACGCATGATTGGTATGAATTCGTCAACACCGGAGCCGGCTGCAAGGAAACGAGTGACATGAGTGGATACGAAGAAATTTCTTAAGTTTATGCTTATCGATATCGCTATAATCGGCATGTTCAATTGTACAACATATCATCCATCCTTTTCAGAACCTTGACTCGATAGACTGCAAGGAGCTTGCCACTACTTCGCGATGAGCAACATCTGTCTCGATAACGTTGCGCAGCTTTCGACATGTGTGAGTCTTGCATGCCTTTGCAATAAGTTTTCAGACATTCCAGATCTAACTTTACATTCTTCTGACTCTTTACTTTGATTCGAACAGCCTCGGTCGGATTCAGAGATCTCATAGCAAACTTGAGCAGTCGAAAGTGATCACAACAACAACGAGCAATAAACTTGCGGTACGGAAGCTCTCACGAGTGCCTTTGATGCCTTGAAATATGATGTCACCCATACGACGACCTTTGACGCTCCCGCATCTGTTGTGATTTCTGCCTGACAGACTTATTCCCCCCGTGAAGAAAACCAGCCCTGCAGTTCTCCTCGGGTGATGCGTTTCATTATGGGTTAAAGTTCATTCCTGAGTCATGTCGATTCCTCTATACGATACTGGTACTGATACAGAGGTTTGTGCCTTCTGAGTCGTTGCAGGCGCGCACGTTTGCAAAGATGCAGGTACCGCATCAAGGTCAAGGCTCCACTATCAGTCTCTCACACTGATCTTCGCCTCAGACCTCCTCCCGAGCACATTGCTGGTTTCTCCTATCGATGCGAGCTTGTATGAAATCTTAGACGGGAAGGAGAAAGCGAGAGTCTTTCGCATCTGGCTATCTTTCTTCCTGTCGCCTCTCTGTGCCAATTGCTCTCTACTTATGTTTTAGTGTCACAAACCGAAAACTAACATGACGCAACTCCCTCCCACATTGTGTGATGCCAACATCCTTCAACGGATCTCTTTTTTTATCCGTCCCTTAATGTTCCGCAGGGTCCAGTGCTTATTTCCAGTATATCATTCCTAGCGATTATGATCTCTCTGGCACTCCAACTTCTCCTTGACGATCACGTCGAGTCGACATGTCACACATCCCGCTCAACGATGCAGAGCACGATGCACTCACTGCGTATTGGGACTGCATCGCGCAGAGTGACCGCGATCCTGATATCCAAGGTTATGCCGTCCGATTATCCAGTATGTTTTGTCCATCGTATCGACGGACGTGGCTGATGACAACACTATGCAGCCTATATCTCTAACCTCTGCCTTGGTACGCTCGAACCTTCTGATTGCATTAGACCGTTCTTTTGATCGATATTTTCCCCAGCCATCCTCATGACATAGTCGCACGAGAATCTCAACTCATCAGTCCATGTCATCCTGATGCAGGCATACACAATTTTCATAGCGGCATTCATTAGTCTCGGGCGCAAGAAGCTCTCGATTGCGGATGCACATTTCGTGTTTTCCATTACCGTTTCCCCCCTCTCCCTCTACCTCGTTTACAGCACGTTCCGCTTAATGATGCGCAAATCGACTACGTTGTACCAGCGTCTCGGCGAATCCAAGAGATGGACCGCGATCTGGTCAACTCTCATGCTTGTTATCTGGATCGTCCTTGAATGCATGATCTATGCTACCCGCGGCTATGTTTTTGACGGGGAGAGATGCACAATAGCTACCTTCAAAGGATGGATGGTTTACCGACTCCTCGTCGGTGCGGTGATTTTCAATTATGCTGTGGACTTCGTTCCTGTTCTTCTCTTCATGTATCTCCTTTATTCGCTCCGACATTGCAAGGATATATACAGAGCGTATAAACGGCATCAGGGCAAAGTCGTAAAGTGGAGGTTACCGTTCTTCCGCATTTTACAGATTCCTTGGAGTTTTGTACGGTCCCTCGTAATATCCAACGGGTACGTCACAACGTCCTCTGCCTTTGAGACTGGTGTTCATTATATCTTTCAATTTAGCGTTGTGGTCTTTCACTCTCATCGATGGCTAGTCTTTTTCGCCGCGTTCATAGCTTACCTGTCATGGGCGGGCGATATTGGCATCTGGTTCACGGACATGCAAGACTTGTACGACAAATTGACGCATCTATTACACCGCAACGAACCTAATTATCAGTACACATCCAAACCGGAAGATTTTGACCCTTTAGGATTCGGACAGGTATTTAATTTATATCCATCTTCGCTTTGTCTATCTCACAACTGTACAGATTCTGGCCGCCACTGTAGCCATTGGACCGATCTACGAAGTGGCAATACTCTTGTTCGACAGACGCCGGGATGTATGGGAAGCTATTAAACAATATCCTGGCTCAGTGCAGAACGGGATTGTGTTTATTGTAACAGGACACCAAAATCCGTGGGATAAAATTCTGAAGCAGCGAGAGGATTTAGAGACGGAGGCTCTTGTTGGAGGTGGAATTCATGTGAACCCGTTTTCTGGAAAGTGCACATATGTGATGATCAGCAGGAAGGACTCAGAAGGTGAAAAGGTGTATGGTTCTCATGTGAAGGTGCCGTCGCGGTCGTATTCTCTTGGGTATCAATGATCAAAGTAGTCGGGCTGTTCATGTTCTATCTCGGAACTCTCATATTTATTTATTACACCAGAATTACGGCCGATGAGCTACGGACAGACGGACCACTGTCATCAAAAGTCTACGTCCAAGAGCACGGTCCTACAACAATGGAAGTTCCAAATCTCAGAATGTTATTATCTTTACTAGCTCTGGTATTTCTTTTACACGGCATTGTTAAAACCGCATAAAATGCCGTCCAACCGGTGACATTAGAGCAAAGTACGAGTCAGAAGAGCGCAACAGGAATTACGGTTCCGAAGTGCCTGACTCCGCGCTTTCGATCATACCTGACAAATAAAAAGGACCAGAAAAATTCTTTACTCCCATCCAAGATCAACAAGATCATCCCCGGATAGTCAGTCATATGTTTCTCTCCCTTGAGTGCGTGGAACAGGTCGGCCGAAAAATAACATTCGGGATATCAACGTGTACCTACCGGAAAACTGTATGCTTGTTTAATTTACCTTGCGGAGAGGACTCTGACTGACCCTAGGCTAAGCTCCATGCGAGACATGAAGATCACGACGCCGTTGAACAGAAACAGGATGTACAAGCTTTCATCATAGGTAGGCAGATGGTATTGTGTCTGTGTACTTCACGCCACCTCTCCTGGAGACGCAGGCATAAGGACAGGCAGCATTTCCTTCCATCTACCATCACTGAATTGGCGCCAGTGAAGGCACCTCCGCGCTATGAAATCGTCCCAGAAGTACGGATACCAACCAGCGCTCTCCCAGTCGATGATACCCGATACATGACCTTCATGTATAAGTATGTTCTCCGGAGCAAAATGACCATTGTAGTTCGGATACCTCCACAGACCGGCATCATCATTTGATTTCCTTCTTTGACGGATCTACGAAAGAAACTTTGGTACCGCTCTCCCCTGCAGTTGTTATAGCCGCTAACAAACATTTCTAACAGCTCTTAAATCTGTGCATTAGTGGGCTTAACAGGTGAGATCTTGAGATACGAGTCCGAGTATCTAAAAAAGCGGCTACCAGGCTAATCCGCTGTGGGACCCATCATCTGGGTGTGCAGACGTGGCAATGTGTTTCCATTTCACCGCCAGTGAATGCATCTGTACGAAAAAATGTCAGTCGACCTAGAAGCACGATTACCAGTCAGCACTTCCAGTCAGTGATGCCAAATAAATGACCCCAGCACTTAACATGTTATCAAGAATAAAAATCCTTGCGGGAGAACACAATTTCAACCATTCAACGGGCCCGGTGACTAGTACACCCACGATAGCCCTAAATCGGGGGGATCAAGTAACTAGAGGATGAACAGAAGTCTTCGTATTTGATGCTCTTCAGGTTCTGAAGTTCATGCATGAAGAGAAGAAATCGGAATAGCTGATGGTAAAAAAACATCGGTATGTCCACAATTGAGGCTAAAGCTGGGCGCATAGCAGTTTGAGCTCCTGAGCGATAACGGAGTACCTGACGAGGCCCGTTCAACCGTCCACCGTATCTGTCAAAAGGTTGATACCGTCATCTGATGACGACGACGACGATGCTTGATGATGTCGCCACTGTTTACTTCATGGATATTAATATTTTTTGCAATCATTCTAGGCACTTCGTTTCTGCTTCATGAATCATTGTAGGTCAGATCTACCCTTTGGAATGATCCGTTTGAATCAGGAGTCGATAGGAACGGCCCTATGCTACTTCATCAAAACGCCTTCGATACAGAAAATTTGGCCACTCACCCAGATCCCGAGGGAGTACGGATGATTTACATCGCGTTAGGCCCGGGCGCTCCTGACGGACACTGGTGGATCGTGTGGAAAATTCCCGGTTCCGATACGAGCTCACCGAACCCGGCGGGGTACAAGTGTGTGGAAGTTTTCTTACACCAAAGGATATACTCTCTGAGGGTATCCTTTCGGCGATTCGACGGCTACACTGTGAATAAATGGGCGCTGGTCGCTTTAGGAGAACTTGATCTCTTGCACAGAAATGCTCTGGTGCAGGTAGCGCAGGACGACGAGATCAATGAGCAGGGAAACGGAAATTGCCAGAGCTGCGTTAAACGAATAGTCGAACTGAGTGTCAACCGAGTGAGTCTTTATTTGCAGCAATCTTTGAGTAGCTGACTTTTCGAAAGGCGGGCCAACGGGGTGGATTTGATCGCGAGAGGGTTAAAAACGCTATCAGGAACGCAGAAGCTCTGGCTTCAGCATTAGCGTAATAATTTCGAGAGTGCTGTTCGCTTTCGTCCTTCCATAAGGGGTCATGAGCACTACGATGACGACCGCAACGACCCTGATAGCTTCAGCTTCAGGCGTTCTGTAAAGGAAGAGGTGAGAAGGACAACGTCAAAGGCGACATAAACAAGATGCCTTACAGTAACATGAACGATATCGGGGATATCTGTTACCATGCCTGTATCCTGCTGCATAATAGACGGCGTTATCCTCTTCCATCTACTATTATTGTATTGGGACCAATGAATGATCCTCATTGCTGCAGAATAGTCTCAGAAATCCGATTAATAATGTCCGGTACATGTCCTTCGTGAGTAAGGGTATTGACCGGCAGAAAATCCCCATGGGAGAACATATTCGAAACTTGAAGGTTTCTTGACTACGAGCTACGCCGGATGTTTCACGAAAGCTTTCTCGTGAATGATATCGACTAGCGAGTGAACGAATTCCTTCGAGTTGATAGCAGTCTAGAATCCATCATTTATAGAGTCATTGAAAGGACATCTTCCAAATCGCAACGGACGATCGTAAACACCCATAGCTCCCCGAAAAATACCAATGCTTTTTGGGACAGGTCCTTTCTCATCAATTAGACTTGTGTAGATTGGAAGATTTGACATCTCCTTTCGCTCGTACGTATGGTTGCGGTTGTTAGGTCGGACAGAGGATTTCTCTCGGTTCTCTGCTCAACGATGTGAGTCGTCCGGTAGATATGAGGTGCTGGAACAGCTTTCGTTTCTGACGAGGATCATTGCCTGCCAAGGTAGTAAGAGAACTTTACAGAATATTGTTCATAAAAGAAAGAAACACACAAAATATACAGGAGACGGTGCGAGATGAAAAAAAGTCCTTCGGTAACAGCAGTTCCTAAACAGTTCAGCCTGTAGCTGCTATCAGCATCAATCCCTTTGCACCGCTTGCAAACTTTCTCCAGAGTCATCGGCCTCCGGACTATTAACGATGACCTCCTCCTCTTTTAGCAGTTCTTCTTCGTCCGATGTATTGACATCTATCTCATCATCGTCATCGTAATAGGTCTCGAACTCGATATCTTTATATCTCCTCCGAAACCAGGCTGGAGGATCAACACCGCTTGCAGACATCTGAGAAAAGAGATCACATGCAACCGAAAGAAACCAGTGACCAGGTCGCGTCCTAGTGGGAGATAAAAATTGATGGGCAGCGGTGGCTGCAAAAAACGGATGTACGTGAGATATGACGACGCGAAATTGCCGGATTTGCATGAGTGCTTCAGGATTGATGGGAGCTCCAGATAGGGGGTTGATAGCGCCTTCATAATCAGGATCGGCTTGTTCCTCCTTCACATACTGGTCGCGAATGGTTTCTCCTGCGGGCGTCAGAGGTACGAACAGATAACGGAATGCCGTCTCTGGTATGTACTGCAGAAAGGTTGAAAGAAACAGCAACGAATAACGCGGATACGCACCTCTGTGAATAAAATTTGGCGGCGCTTCTTGAATTTTGCGCCCGAAGTACGAGTTCGATAGACTACATTAGTGTTATAAGGAAGTTTGAAATATCTGAGCATCTTGTTCAACGTTGTTATGGTTGGGACGAGGGCAAAGTCTCCGCTGACAGTGTTTTGAAGTATGTCTGGACGATCTTGCAAGTATGCCCGTTCAGAGTTGTACCGGAGACGGTGACCATGACACACATGTAATGCAGTTGTCGATGTTGTGTAGGACCATTTCATGTGGGTTGAAGCCCCAAGTCCACTCGAGATGCATCTTCACCGCAGGGGAGATGTCCTCAGATACGAACAAATGACCTTCGAGTGGAACGTTGGCATCGTGACATTTGGTTATAGGGCAAACAAGCCGTGAAGGAACGTCGGTGGTCATCGTGGTCAGTGTCTAAACGGATTTGTTTGTACAAGTTGATCGCTTGTGGACATTATGTCGGCTAGTCCCGAATGCCGACTTCCACTGACGGTCAATTATCAACTTCGTTTAAAAGAGATGGGGCGTTCTTGAATTTCCGATATACTGCTACTTCGCCTTATCTGATGCTCTAGGACCTGCGTGCTATTTGGTACACTACGTTGTTCGAGAGTTAGCCCTGAGGCTTACGGGCCTTCAAAGATTCAGCTTCGCATTCCACTTCGACATGAATTCACGGAGACTTATGACTCGGCAGTCATCTCGACGATGTCGGAGTCTCTTTGTGGGGTCCAGTTCCCTAAAAACCAAGTCAATGACGAAGCGCGTCACTTCTTTTCGAGGAAATTTTCACGTTTAATTTTGCCTGTAGTCTTACCTGTCGCTCCTCGAACTTTGTCTTTACTGCGATAAGCTCCTCAGTCCAAGTGTCCAGAGACGGCGCACCACACCATCCAAAGGCAGTATCAAAGTCAAAGAATTTAGTTCCCGAAGGACACTCCAGTGGCGACGATGACTTTGATCCAGCTAAGGCCATCCCAGCAGCGGTCAAGCGGAAACTGTATTACGCCTTACCAAACGGGATTCGATGTCTCGATTCCGGATACGAAATCCTCCATCCTCTGCTTCTTTCCGGAAGAGAAGGCGCTGCTGACTCTCGGCGATAATGAAAGAATTAAGTCTTTCAAAAATGTAAGATATAATATTCCTCATGGTACAAATGTTCAAGTGCTCACTCTTGTCCAAATTCCTTCTTAACAAAGACGGAACCAGAAAGAAAGGTCCCTTCCAATACAATCTCCATGTCTTCCTTGGCGTTCCACGGACGATCTATCGAGAAGGAGCGCCTCCATCACGCGATTACTTGTCTCCGTCTCTGGATCCTGACTTGGGCCCGCCTGTCGTTGACGAAAATAAACCCACGTATATGCTTGTCTCGACCTTCTGAAAGGACAAGGTGTCTGTCAACAACTCTTCGGAAGGAACGGTTCCTGGGACATTGTATGACTATCCCTTCGACACCTTTCCGACTCTGGAATCGCACGCTCACCTGCTCCTCGTCCTCTTGGATGCTTCTGGAAATTCCGTACCCACTATTATGTGGTAGATCCACTGGAAAAGCCTAGACGCTTCGCCAATGCACTGCACAACGGCGACTACGCCGAGGACGATCTCAGTAGTGACTCTAGTGAGACTGCCGGGGAGGCTTCAACGGAAGATGAGAAGAGGAAGCGTGTCGCAGAGCATATCAAGAAACAAAAGAAGCTGTGGGAAGACTATATCTATCCAATTGGCACTCTGATCATGGACGAGTTTACATCGATTCGGAAAATCGAAGTGAACGAACACGTTGCCAAGCTGCCCACTCTCCTAGTTGAATCCGCTCACTGACGAACGAAATCTCTGCCTTGATGATGCCATCTACTTCGCACATCCTGGAAGAACCGCACTACCTTTTCCAAGCGCAAACACAGTTGCCGTGCAGTTTCTTGATGGTTTCTGTAAGACTTATTGTAATGCTATTCATTTTCTGTATATCTCGTATTGGCTAAGTGCGTCTACAAGGACCCTTCATCGATTATGAATACACCACAGCCAGCATACATGTTAGCTCTTCCAAACGAACCTCCTCCCATAATAGTATCGTCGGAAGAACACCGGCATGAAAAATAGATATCATCACTATCCGTTCTATCTGCAAACATGTCCGTGATTTCGCTGAAGCGTTCATCATACGAATTACCTAGATCATTCTCGCTTCCGCAGGTATTCACCGCTTCCTCCGCTCACCTCTTGAGCAACGATCTACGAACTGTGATTAAAATTCCCCGTCTTAGATCTCTTTCCTTGACACTAGATCAAGCCTCCTAGACGACTAGTCCTATTGCGCGCGGCGAATTCCTTACACCCGAGGACTGTCTCAGCAATTTCGTTTCGATGACATTAACAAGAACGAACAAGTCCGCCTCAAGAATAGTATTTGTGTATGGGTTGTGTACCTTCATGAGGTGTTTGACAACGCAACACTTTTGCATTTCCTGATGGTGGAAGTATAGCATGGCAGAGTGGGCTGATGAGTGATGGAATTCTCTGCCCTGTGATATTCCACCAGAGCGATGAAGATCTGTGCCCTTTTTTAACGTCAACTCTGCGATGAGTCAGTGAGAGGACATCTTCCAAATCATGGACGATCGTAAACACCCCATGGCTCCCCGCAAAATACCAATGCTCTTTGGGGCGGGTCATCTCTCACCATAAGACTTGTGTAAATTGAGAATTTGACATCTCCTTTCGCTCGTACGTATGATCGCGCTTGTTAGGTTGGACAGAGGATTTCTCTCGATTCTCTGCTGAACGATGTCAGTCATCCTGTAGATACGAGGAACTGGAATGGAGCTTTCGTTTCTGACGAGGATCATTGGAACTTTGCAGAATATCGCTCGTAAAGAAAGAAACACAGAATATACAAGAGACGATGCGAGACAAAAAAAGATGGCCTTCAGTAACAGCAGATCCTCAACAGTTCAGCCAGTAGCCATCAATCCCTTGCACCGCGTAAATTTTCTCCTGAGTCATCGGCCTCAGGATTATTAACGATGACCTTCTCCTCTTCCAGCAGTTCTTCTTCGTCCGATGTATTGGCATCTATCTCATCATCGTCATCGTAATATGTCTCGAACTCGATATCCTTATATCTCCTCCGAAACCAGGCTGGAGGATCAACACCGCTTGCAGATAACTGAGAGAAGAGATTGCATGCTACCGAAAGAAACCAGTGACCAGGTCGCGTCCTAGTGGGAAATAAAAATCCATAGGCAGCGGTGGCTGCAAAAAACGGATGTACGTGAGATATGACGACGCGAAATTGCCGGATTTGCATGAGTGCTTCAGGATTGAGGGGGGCTCCAGTAAGGGGAGATAGGGGGTCGATGGCACCTTCATAATCAGCACTGGCTTGTTCCTCCTTCACATATTGATCATGAATGGTTTCCCCCGCAGGCGTCAGAGGTACAAACAAATAACGAAACACCGTCTCTGGCATGTACTGCAGAAAGGTTGAAAGAAACAGCGATGAGTAGCGCGGATACGCACCTCTGTGAATAAGATTCGGCGATGTTTAATGAATTTTGCGCCCAAAGTACGAGTACGATAGACTACGTTGGTGTCATAAGGAAGTTTGAAATATCTGAGCATCTTGTTCAACGTTGTTATGGTTGGGACGAGGGCGAAGTCTCCGTTGACAGCGTTTTGAAGTATGTCTGGACGGTCTGAAAAGTATGCTCGTTCAAAGCTGTATCGGAGATGGTGACCATGACACACATGCAATGCAGTTGTCGATGGTTTGTAAGACCATTTCATGTGGGTTGAAGCCCCAAGCCCACTCGAGATGCATCTTCACCGCAGGGGAGATATCGTCAGCTACGAACAAATGACCGTCGAGTGGAATGTCGGCATTGTGACATTTGGTTATAGGACATACGAGTCGTGAAGGAACATCGGTGGTCATGGTGGTCAGTGTCTAACGGGTTTGTTTGTACAAGATAATTACTTGTGGATATTATATCAGCTAGTCCCCTCGATAACGGTACAGTAAATCATCTGAATTCTGGATCTAATAGACTGGATAAACTCACGAGGATCTGGAGCCAAAACATTTGACCTGTTCCATATGTCAGTGATTGTTGAATGTCAAGTTTCAGCCGAGAAATTGTAGGTTGAAAGATACATTTGCCTAGTAATATATCATAGAGAGCGTTACATATCGAGGCATTGAGCAAAACAAGAAAGAAAAAAGTATAAGTTATATAGAAACATATCAAAGGAATGAAAATGAAGAAAACACAACAGTGCGATGCAAATGATGGCAAAATAAACACGGTAAAACATAGGATATAGACATGATGCTACAGATTGTTAATATTTGCGAGTCGCCAACGTCCGAATATCGTAGAGGAATGAGCGGTCCAGTTCAGTGAAGGTGTCCTGTCGCGACAAAGTACTCTTCCAGCCTTTCATTTCTGTAAGATGTCGTACTTCTGCCTCGCGACACTTTTGTACAAAGTGTTCGTCGATATCACATACCATCGACGCTCGTGAAAAGCGCTCGCTGTCGGCTTCGGATGCAGCTCGTGCACGACAACGCCCGGAGGTTGACACTGAGACCACTGAAGATCCATTGGCACTCGACGCTGTCATTGAGGTGTCTGAGGCAGAGATAACGGCTTTGATGGTACCACCCTTGGTTTCCCATCCATCACCATCTTCTTCGTCGTCCGCCAGATTGGCAAACACATCCGGCTCTTCGTCTTCAGGTGGTAATGTTGATATCCAACACATACGAGCGGGATCAAATATCATGTTTCCCACTATCCGCGCGCCGGAAGCGAACGAAGGAGCGGGGGATCCAAGGGATGAACCCGTAAGATGTGTAATGAGGGCTGGTCGTGTGGAGGCAACGTCAAAGTCTTTCAAGACTTGCTCGTTTCCCTCCCACCGAAGAGTTTGAGGGTTCCATTTCATGTCACCGACAACTAAATTTATGTTAGAGGTGAAGAACAATACAAAAACCCCGAAAATCAACGAACCTTTAGGCGCATTCGCGCCGCCCAAATTCCGTATTAAGGTAGGCTTCTTGGGTTCAGTTGAAGACGTCAAGTTCTTCCGTTTTTTCTTCGGAGACTGGGGCTTCTGAGTGGCCAAGTCGGATCTGCTTCGGCGTCTTGACAAAGAAGCAAACGCAGAAGGTGAAGTGGAATCTGACGAGAATGCTATAAGCAAAAAAGCGCTGAACCAAGAAAGGAACAACTCACCTGATGGTTCACGGTGTCCCCTTTTACGGATAGTGCTCTTATCTGCAAGCTTCGACGGCGAGAAGCTGGCGGCAGGAATGCGATTTCCGTAACCCTTAGGCTGAACACGGAAGCGACTCTCTTTATCCCGGTCTGTGGGCAGGTCTGCAATCGCGTCAAGCTCAGTCCCATCTCCATAAAGGCATTGGCGCTTTGGTTTGCGAAGCACCCTGGGTATTGTTTGTGGTGGTATTGCCCGAGTTGACTTAGACAGGTTAGACAAAGGTCGTACGGGTGTGGGTGCGGGTGACGCCGTTCGGAAAGGTGACTGTGCCCTCGGAGACGATGAGCGACCAAATAAGGCGGAGAGCACAGGACGTGACTTAAGGCGCCCTATGGTGGGTATGGTTAGACGAAGCGCGGCAGTGCTAGATGACGGTGTGGAAGGGCGCGTAGGGGGCACTTCGTAGTCCTGGTATTGACTCGTGGATGCCTTGTGTGATTTGGCACGCGACGCAGCAGTCGATTCTCCGTAGCGAGCGCCCTTACGTGCAGGCGATGAGGATGCTGACGCTTGGGCGCCTGATTCCATAAGAGAAGACAGAGACGCTTTCCTCGCTAACCTTCTCGTGGGCGCGGCGGCGGCAGGAGCAAGGCCTGTGTGAGACTTTTGACCTCGTAGACTGCCGGATTTGACAGATAGGAACGAAGAGGATGATGATAGGTTAGGAGAAAACGGCTGGAAAGCCTGTGACCTTGCCGGGGGTTGAAGTGGGGGTGATGGGGAGAGCCTTAGCTTCTGAAGTTGCCGGGCGGAGGAAACTGGGGGATGATTGACGGGGGACTTGGCACGGTTTACTCGTGATGGTAGCCTCGGTGCCTTCTGAATAGGCAAGCTGCTGCTTCGGTTGGCCGACCGCAGTAACGGCGAGCGCTTAGGCTTCAGCAGGCGACTAGGACTGAAATCGACATTATCGTCAATGACTAGTCCCATTTCAAAATCATCATCTGGATCAGGACTAGCCGCCTTGACTTGGTTATCCATCATGACTGCCGCCTTCTTCTTGTTTAGGATCGAGGTGAAGTGGCGTCGGCCTAAATCCGTAGGGATGATGAGGCCTTCCAGGTCCCCTTCATCATCGTCGTCCTCTTCTGTTTCCGTTCCTGGGGTGGACACAGAAGAGGTGGAGTTGGACGACGGAGAAGTATCGGCGAATCCTAGGGTAGAGTACGCGTCTGAGGACTGCGAGGATGTGGTTTGGTCTTTGTCTCCCCATTCGAGGGAAGTTTTAGAGGCACGATGGTTGAGAGTCAAAGGGGCCAATGAAAGTCGGGTGACGCCAGAAGGAAGTGAATATGCGTCTTCGAAGTCGTCGTCGTCGGGTGGGACAATGGGCTTAGGTTTAGGTAGAGCAGTAAATTTGATCGTGGATGCACCCTCGTCATCATCATCAAAGTCGTCATCAAAGTCCTGTAAGGACGATAGCGGGCGGATGATGCGCATCTGCGTGGAAGTACCAGACGGATCAGGGTGGGAAGGAAACGGACAATGTATTTGGGCGCCTCCAGTAGGTCCAAGATCCATTTCTAGGTCCCAATCGTCATCTTCATCTTTGCTGACAGTATGTATTGATTGACCTTCCGGAAGATCAAAGTCTGCGTCAGGCCATTCTTCTTGAGCGGCGGCGGCGGTTGGAGCGGGGATGGTGGTCATGGTGGAAGGGAACGAGGATAGATGTGTGTCGCGCGTTATGCTACAGTGATCCAATAAGCAAAATGAGGGCGGTAAAATGAGTTGTCGGGGGGATGGAAGAGGTCAATGGTGCATGGGAAAACGGAAGTAAAAGGTCGCAGCGGGCGGAGGGGATAAGATTAGGACGCCAAAGAAGAAAATGAAGGTGCTGCTGGCAGATAGTCGTAGGATTTTGAAGAAAGCTGAGACGTGAGCGTAAGATACTAGCAAAAGTATCGAGCTCGTTGTGAAAGGCGGTGAAGAACGATGTGTGACGGAGATAACAAGTGTTACGATGAGTCACGGCTCGATTCCAACTTACGTCAGCGCCACATCTAGAGTTCAAGCTCCGATGACGCAACTATTCAGCCCAGACGGCCCGGATCGGGTCTAGCCGACTCTCAGCTGCTCGAAGTATCTCGAAGAAGTTGACACTTCTTCCTTTCGATTCGTGGAGTAGTCAACTGGTCTTGGGCGTGGTTTCCCTTAATGAGCTCCGGACTCGCCAGGTGACATTCTGTGACATTGCTGTGTCACACTACTCGAAATATCAGGCAATACCTCGCAATCAACGGCCAGTCTCGGATATGTTTTCCGACGAAATGTCGGTACCTTTTATGATCACAATCAAGCGTCAGCAGTCATACGGTCTATGCTTACAGTCTTGGGATATTGATTCTCCTCCATCTTGTTTAAGTACTAGGGCTTCTTGTGGATCAAGTTATTCATCTTACACCACTTACTGCCGCAGGCATTTTCCAACGGCTCCCCCAGGTCATCGGTTCTCTGATGTACTTATCTATCTCAAACGTCGAACAGACATGATGGACGCCAGCTCTTACTGACAAACTGACAAACTGCTGTCGACATTATGAAAAGATGCTTCCCGTATTCAGATTGCCGCTGATGCATGCATGTTGGTCCATTCAATCAGACAAAAAACATTTACCACGCTCAACTTCTTCGGCGATGCACTACCATGTTTGATTTGTATATCCACATGGATTCTATTCACCAAGAATAGCTCCAGCTATCAGTAGTCGCGAAGCGTCGTTGACGACAACGTAGTCTGACTGATATTACCTGCTGCCTTTGAATGGAAGAAACATCACCTTATCTCGGAGCAAACAGCAGCATCGTGGGCTTGTGACTTACGCTACGAAGCCTACAATTCCTCGCAGTGCTCCTCACCCTCTCAATCGCTTATCATTGTGCACATTGCTCCCTGCGACTATTTTCACATTGAGAATAGCAACAGCACCTGGCTCCACGCACGAACATGCTCTTTGTGCCTCATCTTCCACGATGCTTCTCCATCAATGCCTATACTACCTCAGCATCTGATTATCGACCGTGTGCAGGCGCCACGGTCGTTAATGGTTCGTGGTGATTTATTTTTATCCCCTGACTACTACCGCACGGTAAACACGACATCAGAGATCCTTAAAAGCCATGTATTCTCTCGCCAAACACGCAGCATTCCCAGAACGCCCAGTCATCTACCAATGGCTCTTGTATTCTTTTGGATCCTCGCTGCGTCTCCTCTCTTGGGTAGCGCGCTTCCGCCTACTGCACCTCGTGTAGGCGTTAGTATCCCCCTGTCAAAGCGTACACCGCAGCTCTCCGTTGATGGGGTTGTCGACCGTGACTTCCTCAATGCACAGGTCGACAAGGTTCACAAGTATGTCGATATGCCATATTTCACCCCACATCGACAGTCGACTAATCGCAATGTTTCACAGTAAAGTCGCTCGGGGTTTCGCCGCATATGAAAGGAACACAGGAAAAGCGCACCCTAGCAACACCAAGCATATTACTCGACGGAGTACTGGAGCCGATGCCTTGCAAGATGATTCAGGAGCTCTTTGGCAAGGCACCGTCGAAGTTGGAACCCCTGCTGTGAAATTCACTGGTAAGGACCAAGATACGAGTGCACGCGCCACAAGCATGCTAACTACTTGATGGATATCAGTGGATTTTGACACTGGTGAGCTAACATTCTCATATTTGTCTCCATAACGGCATTCGTTAATGATTATTTGAAAAGGTAGCAGCGATTTCTTCCTCCCTGGCCCTAATTGCGATTCAAGCTGTGACGGGCATACGGTCTACGATACCTCCAGCAGTTCCACAGCTACAAACCAGAACCAGAAATTTAGCTTGGCTTATGGGGATGGTTCCACTGTAGAAGGGGACGTCTTTACAGACACGTTTACGATCGCAGGGTTGAAGGTCAGTACCCCATTCTTCGTTTCCCATTTGATTCACTTAGGTTTACATACTTGATAGGCTACCAAACAAGCCATCGGTGCAGCAACAACCTACTCCTCCGGCTTCTCCGCCGACAACTTTCAACCGGATGGCCTCGTTGGGATGGCCTTCAAAGAAATATCCGACTTCGGCGACGACCCCCTATTCCAAACTCTTGTCAGTCAAGGTGTAACGACTTCCCCAGAGTTTGCGTTCGAGCTTAGCACCTCTGGTGCGGAGTTGTTCTTGGGCGGCGTCAACCAGAATAAGTTCACAGGCTCTTTCACCACCAGCCAAGTCTCCAATACTGTATGTTCCGCTCCATTTAATCAGTGCCCGAGGTCAAGATTGAATATTGACTCGTGGTGGCAGGGCTTTTGGCAGATCAGCATGGATTCTGCAAATGTTGACGGAAAAGCCGTGGTCGAGAATTTATCTGCTATCATTGATACTGGAACCACGTTGATTGTCGGAGACACGAAGAGCGTCTCTGAATTTTATGACTCCATCAGCGGTTCCACAGATGCTTCGCAGACACTTGGGGATGGCTTCTTCACCGGTGACTTGCCTATTGTTATTTTCGTTATCATTGCGTCGTCTGACCTATTCGCACGTTCTAGTTCCTTGCAGTAGCATTCCCGATATTAGCTTAACTTTTGGTGGAAAGGCATTCTCGATTAGTGCAGATACGTTCAATCTAGGTCAAGCCGAACAGGGTTCATCTGATTGCGTTGGCGGCATTATTGGTCAAGACGTTGGAGGTAAGCGATTTTCATCAGTTTCAGTCTCCAGTGTGCTAAAGTAGCCATTCAGATGCCTGGATTGTGGGGGATGTCTTCCTCCAGAACGTATACACCTGTGAGTTCTCTGATCCTAATCCTGACGCCCTTCCTGATGATGTCGAAGCATTCAACGTTGAGGACGAAACGGTGGGATTCGCGAACCTCGCGTAAATTATTTGGTAGGGAGAAATAGCTGGTAGTATCTATGGACTATATTGTACAACTCTGTACCAAATTATTCGAAGGTTGTCCGTCGTTTGAGATATGGAAACGCACCGTGATGACGCCAGAGTCAGTCTCCAGAAGGATTTAACTGACTCAAGTCGGCTTCTACTTTCTTTGAGCACGTACACGAGGATCACCTCGCTCGCTCCTTTTTTTCAACTTTTCTTGTCGTTTGCTGGTTGCTGGTTGTTTCTCAGGGACGTCATCTGTGCCGGCCGCTGCTGCTCTCCCCAGAAGTAGCGGAGAAATAGCGGATGTCCACAGTTTGAATATAGCGTATAACGGAATCTGATTTGAATAGTTAAAGAACGAGAGGATATGCAGTACGAGATGAGACGCACCACCATGTATAACCACCAAAACCATTCACCAAAAGCGCCGCTTCCGATCTGGCATGCCCCTACCATATGGTCAACTACGTGTCACAGGAAAGAAGAGCAGAACCAAAGACTTGCACGTTATGTATACGACGTCAAAACACCACTCGGTTACACCAGGCTGACCGAGATCTTCACCATATGACATGAGTGTACCGGTCGTTGGATCCCGCCTGGTCGTCCCAATTTTTATGAGGTAGTTGGAAAGGAAGAATCCCGGGAAGAATGTTGCGATATATATACCCAGCGAAGTTTTTGACGGAGGCAAAGAACTCCTTCTGAGCAGGAAACGCAAAACGAAAGAGAGAACGGTTGGAAGGAATAAGCCGAATCGTAGCCGCTTGACCGTGATTTCATTTTGGCTGGCTTAATACGCAGTTAGGACAGAAACAAAAGGTAGAAGGCAAGAAAAGGGTACCAATTCGTTTCGCAGAGGCGTTGGCCATGGCTGCTAAGAAGGAAGATCGAAAGAAGGTGTGTGCGTGTTGTGATCGTACCGGCATTGGCCGTTCGTCACCTTCTGAGGGTGAGTAGTCTAAAAAAGCATGGTTCAATGCGTGCACTGGCAAGCAGATGTGTTGAACAGTAGAAGAAATTCGTAGCACATGTCGTGGAGCAGTAATGTGTGCCAGCGGCTGCGACTAGGAAAATTTGTTGATGTTCAATTCTCTGAGCCTCAGTACTGGGCTTTTTTTGGGACTTTGCTCAGTAATGGGTCTTCATACATGCATCAATATAGCTCCATGGCTTAATTATGTAGTATCTACTTTATCCAATACTAATTACGATTGCGGATGACCCGACGCCTTGTCTTACTAGCGAACGTATGACTCCATACTTGGCATCGACTGTGTCAATCGAGAGCCTGATTACGACTGGTGTAGCCGGTTATTAGCTCATTTTACTTGGCCACTACAAAGTTCAAGCGGACGTGCAATCCGGCATTTCCCCAACGCGAAGGTCGGGACCATCTGTAACGCATCAGAAATCTGACAACGGGAGTCGTCGGTTCGGCCAACTGAAACAGACATACAAGCAATCAGGCCTTTCTTTGTCGAGCCTAGTTCTTTGGTCTTGGGCTTGTTAATTAGCACCGTATGTACACACCTGTCGAAGAAGTGTTTTATTACTCATGATGAATAAGTCACTTGAATTCAACAATGAATCCCGCCCATGCAGTGCAAGATACCACCACCGTATTGCCATCGTCATTTCAGTTTAACGGAACCGATATTTATATATCCGGGGTAAAGAATGATGCCCTTTTATCCCCCCCACATCCCTCTGTTATGGCATTGTAAGCACAGATTTTCTGTATCTAATTGCATAAGATATTAAAATACGCTGCGCTCGAGATGCCGATCGAGCCAGTAGTTCGAGGCGCAGTTACCCCTACCGATGACTCGGCATCTGTTGTACGTTGAGCGGAATACATGAATACGGCAACCTCGGTGAGACAAACGGACAAAAGAAGGGCCAGGAGCGGGAGGAACTTGATAAGAAGGCAGGAAAGAATAATAACAGTATCATTACGCGACTGTTATTGTCTCCACGTGGGATTCCAAAAGGAGAAGCAGACCAAAAAAGGATCTCGCATGGTTGAGGCGGAACACTCGACCTAACCTTCACGACCTGCGACGATTTCTCTGTTTCTCTACTTTATCTTCTAACGAGGCGACCGGATTTTTTGCGATGAAGTCTATCAGGAAGTCCCTTAATGGGCACAAGGACTCGGTTCGCAACCACATTTCGACCCCCATTCCACTGCCGTCAGTATCCAAGCCCCCTACATCTATTATGCCACCCCAGAAGGTCATCAAGGCTGTCTTGCCGTACCGACCGCAGGCACCGCAGGAGCTGCCTTTCCAGAAGGGGGATTTCTTTTACGTGCTAGGCGACCAGGGGTCTTGGTACGAGGCGCATAATCCTGTTACTGGTGCTCGCGGACTCGTTCCAAAGGCAATGTTTGAGGAATTTAGCAAAACTTCTTCGATGTGCGTCATTGCGTTATCTCACAATTTATAGCTCATATCGGTGCCAGGCATTCCAGTCATTCCCCTACTGCTCCTGAAGCCGTACCATCATCTAGCACTTTGCCAGCCTCCGGAAAGATGAAACCGTCAAAAACATTCTATGCCATCGTCCTACACGACTTTGAAGCCGAGCGTGCTGATGAGCTCGATGCTAAGCAAAACGACGCCATTACTGTCGTCGCACAGTCTAATCGCGAATGGTTTGTAGCCAAACCCATCGGTCGCCTGGGCCGTCCAGGCCTCATTCCCGTCTCATTCGTCCAGATCCATGATCCAGCCACTGGATTGCCAGTTCCCGATGTCGACGCCCTCATGGATGGTGGAGAACTACCTAAAGTCGAAGACTGGAAGCGTGCCATGTTTAATTACAAACAAAACAGTATCTCTCTGGGTGTCATCGACTCGCCCAACAACCGTGAATCTGTTCCCAACAGTCCATTTGTCACCCACGCTCAGCCAACCACTAATTCCCAACCTACCGATCCCGATATCTACGTCCAAGGCCCATCGCCTCACAAACAGTCTCAGCCCTACACCGACGTGCCACCACAGGAGCCGGAGTGCCTCCCTGAAGGCATTCTCCTTTCTGCAGATGTGGTCTCCTTTCACTTTGAAATGGAGGAGTATTGGTTCCGAATCGATGCCATCTTTCAACCATACCCTCTTTTAGGCGAGAAGCATCTTCCACCGGCAAAACACTTGATTCTATTTCGGATATACAACGACTTTTATGACTTCCAAGTCTCTTTGCTGAACTCGTTCCCACAAGAAGCAGGTCGCGAAGAGCCCAATTCGCGCATATTGCCCTTCATGCCCGGCCCGGCCACAAGTGTAGATGACACTCTCACGGCGACTCGGAGAGCTGAGTTGAATGACTACTTGCACCGCCTTTGCAATTTGAGCACTGATGGCGCAAAATACATCCTGGAACACCGTGTTGTCAGGGAGTTCTTGGCACTCAAGCCCGGTGACGTCGAGCATCCGGCGGAAGCGAGAGTTGGAGAGGTTGAGGCGTTGATAAACGATGATTTGTCGAGGGAAATCGAGGAATACGGAAGCGAAGTCCGTGATACACTCGGTCTTATGCGGATAGATGAATACGGCGACAAGAGTGACGGATCAGATTATGAGGATGAGGGGTATGCTCCCTCTCCGCAGCGCCAAGCTCAGGAGCAGCACTCATACGAGCGACATCCATATGGTTCCTCCAATGGACACCGACCGGCCGACGAACCGAACCTACGCCTACACGCCCATGCCCAGAATCACCACCAACAGACCCAGTCCTCTTCCTCATTGAACCGCGCACCATCCCCATATGCCTCTAACTCGCGGTCCAACTCCCCCATTCCCGATCGCAGTCACTCCCCTCAATATAGTCAGTCGCGGTGGAACTCAACCACGTCACACCATGCTTCTGCGTCGACATCTTCCCTGCGGAATTCCCAGGCGGGTACCGGTACGCGCTCCAGATCACATTCTACGTCGACGACACCCACAATCTCGCACACGAACCCTCAGACTGCGTTCGTGAAGATCAAGATCTACGACCAGAGTTCGGAGGATCTGATTGCGATACGGGTACATCCCAAGGTGACCCGTTCGGAGTTGATGGAGAAGGTACAGACTCGGTTGGGCGGAAATGTTGCGGATCTGCAATATCGAGACAGTATGACGAATCAGTTTGTGGGATTGCAGGACGATGTGCAGCTGAGGGCTTGGATAGAAGGGACGGATAAGCATGTTCTATACGCTGGTTAGCCCGGAGCCGGTGCTGGATGAACGTTGACTATCACGAGACTTTGTATGTTTTCCTCATTTTGCTTCTTCTCTAAAGTTCTTGCGTTTTTGCTCCTTTTTATTTCATTCGATTTCTTGTATTTCTCTTGAACTGTAGGCATACATGTAATATGGCTACGTTGACTACGGCTATTAGTTTTTTCTGTTATGATTCGGTTACTTTATTGCGGATCACAGCACGAAATGTAGGATGTTTTTGTATCCATCTAAATAAATGTAACAGAGATACGAATTTTGTGATGACATCGTTGACACGTGACTAATAGCGGCCAGAGTCGGTCAACGCCGTATTCGGCCTTGGCATCGAACAACAATGGTCTCGCTATTCCGAACTCTGCGCAGTGCGCGCCGAGTAGGTCTGAAGGAATGGTGGAGGCAGATGCAGTACATTGGTGATGCCAAATCTGGTACATATATCGGCAAGGACCAGTAAGCTGCCTCTCACTTACCCTGACCAGGAAGGGCGCTGACGATGCATGCAGGTTTGGAAACAGATACTACGAGAACAGGAACGCGGAGGAGGAAATTCCTGGTGTGTTGGGCTTATTTTAGAGAATGTGGATGTTGAATGCTAACATGAAGGACAGGTCGTCACCGATGGGTAGACTACGCTCAAGTACGTTCACCGTTATCTCGGGTTAACATGTCGCTGATTGGGTTCTACAGCACTTTTACCATGCGTCGCAGGTACCTCCCGAATGGCATTCGTGGATACAGCACATCCGGAAGGACCCCCCGGCTCAGGATACCATCATGCAGAGTTCGAGGCAAGCATGGCAGCAGGTGAGTTCAGCAGGCGGGGCATTGGTGCTTTAATAACAGACCTCGCTAGGAATGGACCGAAAATCTGACTGGCACCCGTGGCGCGTACAAGCCATACAACACAGTAGCTCCCAAGATAAATGCCTGGGAGCCCAAAGTGACGTCCCGTGGTTAAATTCATTCTGTATCAAGAAAGCAATTTACATTCTATTTTTTGAGCAAATCTTCTACCACGTATTCTGCCAACGCCATGCAACTGGTCAAACCGGGGCTTTCAATACCCAGAAGGCTGATCATGGGGTTTTTCGCACTCCCATCCGACCTGATCACAAAGTCCTGGAAACCGCTACTTGGCGAGGCTATCTTAGGTCTGATTCCAACGTAGTCCGTTTGCATTCCCCGGAGAGATACCTCCGGTAAGTAGCGAGTGACGGCGTTGTGCATCTCTGTCAGCCTTGATCCATCTGGGACGAGATGTTGTCTCCAAAAGTCAACTTCTTCCTCAGGGCTGGGCGAAAGCCATTCAAGGTCTGGCCCAAAGCGTACTTTGCCTTGCAAATCGATAGTGAGATGAGTACCTAAGGAGTGGAATGCGTGTGCGTTGGGACCCGTCTCTGGACATGGGTAGATGAGGTGGGAAATTCCAGCTATGCCCGGGCCATTATACGATGCGTATGAGCCTCGTGCAAAGTACATTGGTATATGCTGTTGGAGTGGGAGTATTGAATTGAGTATGAATGGGGCCGACAGGCCTGCTGCGTTGACAAGGGTACGCGCTAGAATGGAAGCAGGTTCTTGGGCATCACCGGTTAGCGTCTGTACGACCCAGCCGTTTTCTGCTGGGTCGACGCGAAGGATTCGGGTAGAGTAGACCGAATCCGTGATGTCGGATTCGAAGCTTTCCATGAGTGTGTGAGAGTCTACTATTCCAGTCTCGGGACACCAGAGCGCGGCTGCTATGTCTAGAGATAGATTCGTTTCCATAGCACGGGCTGCGTCACCACTGATGAGTTCTGTGGGCAGGACAGGTTCATGTTCGTGGAAATATGCAGGTGGCTTGAGACTCCGAGCTTTGGTATGAAGGTTTTTGATATACGATAGCTGGTCGTCGTGCGCAACGACTATCTTTCCAGTCTTACGATGGGGTATGTGGTGGGAACTGCAGTACTGGTAGAGCAGCTGTCTGCCGCGTAGACAGAAGCGCGTCTTGAGAGAATCCGGGGGGTAATAGAGACCTGGGATACTTTAGAGACATCCTGGCAGATCTAGTACTGCAATTATTCACCAGAATGTATCACTTCAGAATTTCGGGAACTGCAGCAAGGCCGTTAGCGAAGCGCCAGTGCATCGCAAAGTCGGACTTGCCTGGTTTCTTCGCCTGGGTGGCCGTGCCTCTCTACGAGGTAAGTTGTCTTTGAGGGAAAGCTGCGGCACAGGTGGCGCGCTATTGCTAACCCAACGACGCCTGAGTTTCCTTCAGCGTTCGTACCACACACAATTAGTCATATATCTTGCCTCCCCCTACCACGAGGTGATCCACAGAAAATTCAGGCAACTGGTAGAGATGAGAAAGAAATTCGTCTATATTCAGGTGAAGATACCTTGAACTTGAATCTTGCATGGTTATTTAGTGCCGCGGTGAGTCCTCGTACTGAACTCATCACTGTTTGATTTCAAATGGGCTCTCCCGTATTCGGAAGGAAGACAGACTTTCCGATCCGTGCCGATTCACTTGTCGAAGTAATGATATTCCTGCCACAAGTACGAGGAAATGATAAATTCATATATGTCAAGATTCAAAGAATACTGTAGCTGTACGTAGAGGTGAGCGAAAAAATTAAAAAGTTCAAGCCCCTAACAAGCTCAAGCTGATACCAAATAGGTCACAACACCGACCTGAATTTTCAGAACTCGTCACGTCCATCTCGCGCGTCCAATTCCGAGTATGGCCATGGCAGTATGTTTCCGTTTCTGTATTTTTTCTTCTTCACTGACTTAATAATTTCTTCAGTCATCGTGTTCTCGTGCTATCCGCCTTTCCCTTCCCCGCTCCCGGTGCGCCCAGTTCACTTTTCTTGACGCCTTCCTTGCCTCATAATTTCGTTGCCAGACATTCAATACTCTCCACCTCACGAAGATGCCTGGCAACAGCTACAGAACCAGCCAAGTCTGCCCCACCACCACCACCACCACCACCATCGACCTCCAAGGACGCAACGATAAACCGCATCGTCGACGATATTTCCGGTTTGACCCTCCTACAGGCTGCTGATCTCGTTACACTCCTCAAGGTGCGTTGGAATGCTGCGTTTAGCATTTGCTAGTTTTTACGACCATTGTAGTCGCGCCTCAATATCCAAGAGATCGCCATGCCAGCCGCGGCACCTGCAGCAGCAGCACCCGCGGCTGCCGCTGATGAACCCGAAGCAGAGAAGCCCAAGGAGAAGACCGTATTCAACGTTAAGCTCGAGTCTTTCGATGCTGGGTCCAAGCCAAAGGTCATTCGGGAGGTCAAGGCACTGGTGCCAAATCTTACTCTCATAGACGTGCGTCTCCAAACATCTTTTTTTAATATCAGAATGTTCAACGGCGCATCTCCTTCAGGCCAAGAAATTCGTAGAATCACTACCCAAGGTGCTCAAGGAGAACTTGCCGAAGGAGGAGGCGGAAAAACTCAAAGCGACCTTCGAGGCTCTGGGGTCAGTCGTCACCTTGG
Organism: Armillaria ostoyae; assembly: GCA_902506015.1. Lineage (NCBI taxonomy): Eukaryota > Fungi > Basidiomycota > Agaricomycetes > Agaricales > Physalacriaceae > Armillaria > Armillaria ostoyae. The sequence goes on from LR732083.1 coordinate 2,601,245, forward strand.
ATTAAAACTATCGTCCAGCTCAGGAGATCTATACAATCATATAATCACAAAATCGCGCGTCCGTCTCATTCCTTATGAGATACAATGAGGTTGATATATATATGTCAACGTGAATAAAGCACCTTGACCTAAAAGGTCAAGAAAAATGAAGAATCACGATCACTCTTCTGAGAGATAGCGATATTCGAAGCGGAAATCGCTCTTCTTTCTTTGACACCATGACCCTTCCCAGTCAAAGTACACGTAGACCCCTTGCTCGTATTCTTCCGTTATAGCCTGGGGTTCGGAGTGACGTTGGAACCATGTCAGATACTTGACATGGAATCGCCATGACTGACGTTTCAGTTCCTTAGCCGCAAGATATCTGACGACGATGTCAGTAGTGGATACGCAGAAAAGAACTTAAGCTCACTGCTGATATGTCCCCGGGAGGAAGTAGAATACGTAAAACAGCGTTTCCACATCCAGCTGTGAAAATATGGCAGGGGTACTCAGCAGAGCATGTGGTGTCTGAGGGTAATACGACGCTGTTTGGTAAGGCGTTCTCGGGACATAGTATTTAGGTCTGGCAAAGAAATTTCAGAAGTCTAGTGGGACGAAGGACATCATAGCATACTTCTCAGTATCCTGGGGCTGGGGCATACTTGAATAACCACCCTCGAGCATCTTGTGCACGTTATCATTGTTCGGCAACCGTAGAGCTTCGAGTGACATGAGCCGATATGGGGCAATGACATCAAGGCTTCACGCACCTTTTTGCTTTACACTCTCAAACGACACGACTAGATCTGAGAGAGAGCCGGGGAAGGCGCCGGGAGCAGCCGATGGCCTGGGTTGCTGTTGCGCAGAGATTGTCTCTGCCGGTACTTTGACGCCAGGGGGGAACTGCGGTACTTGTGCTTGTGAGGGTAATGGCGACGAACCGGACGTCGAGGCGCCGGGTGCTTGCTGAACCTGCTGTGGCAGGGGCGAAGGCAGTGGTTGCATCTGCGCTGAGCCGTTGGAAGTCGGGTCAGAGGAGATTGCCAGCACATGCTACAGACATGTCAGTGTTGAAGGGTGAATAAAAAGTTAGGTTTGCACCGATACGCTGGGTGACTGGGCAGCCACCTTGAGTTCAGATGCCGATTCTATTGACAGCGTTAGATATTCACATCTGAAAAATGACTTGAACACACCTATCCGCGTTGCTAGCATCCTTTGAGGCGAAGACGTCGCTGCAGGGCCGTCAATTGAACTTGGTACGGCTTCTGACACCGCCGGTGATTCCTGGCTGGAATAGAATGACCCATCGGGCTGCTGCGAAGCAGCGGATGATAGCATAGGGCTCGTTACAGACGGATGCGTCAAGCTTGGCGACGATAGAGCAGCCTGTTCCGATTGTGATGATATTGGAGGAACGGCCGACAACGGAGGGGCATTTGATGTTGGAGGTGACACTATTGTTGTCGCTGGCGCTGACGGCGGTGGAGGCGGTGGTGCCACTGCAGCCGCAGCAGCTGTTGCATACCGTATAGGTGGTAGTGTAGCTACCGGCCGAGGTGTAGGCAAACCCGCCTTCACTATGCTCGACATGGGCTGCTGGGCAAAATTCGGATTTGGAGGTGGAGGCTTTGCTACTGGAAGAATTCAGATGATGAAAGTGTAGATCCAAAGTGTATGCATACTGTCCACAGAATGTTCTGCGAACGGAACGTTTCAGCCAACATGCTAATGAAGCATTGCAAACAACTTACTCCGTAGCTGTAATGTCGATTTCTTTAGTATTGGACTTTCGTGCTGTTTGCTGCTCGCAACGCTTTCCTCGTCGTGTTTCTTTGGCGTTCGTGGCGGTAGGTCCACTGGGACACTTTCAAACAGTGCCCAATACAGATATTGACTTGGGACATTACCTTCGCTGTGTCCATCGGATTCATCGCTGTCGTCATCATCGCCTGCGGGCAGACCGAATTTCTCTTCTTCCTCGTCCAGATTGAGTTCGTCGTATATGCCCTCATCTTCGTCGAAGTCTTCTTCCTGTATCCATTGTTCCATTTCAAAACTGACAAAGACAAACGCGACCCAACGAACCGTATTGCTTTCCACAAAATATGACACATCTTCATGAAGCTCTGCGACTTTCTCTGTTGTCAAGGATCCGTTCTGTAGGAGTCGTAAAACAAGCTCCAGCCGGCTGACGTGCCATTTCCGTCGCTCATTTAGATGCTCGAGCTCCTCCAAGCGACCGGCCGTCGATGACGCCTTCCCTCTCTTCTTACCTGTACCTTGTAGGGCCTCGATCTCTGCCTCCGCCTGCTCAATTTGCATCTGAAGCTCTTCAACTTTGCCTTGTAGCCATAAGGTTTCCTCTTCTTTCTCCTGTTCTTTAGGGTCCAGTTTCGCGGCTTGTATGAGACCAATTGTAGAGAACGCTTTCGTCTTCATTTCCTTCTCACAGGCTTTGAACTTTTCCATTTGCTAAGGGGCAAAGTGGTATCAGCATGGTGAAGTGCTGAGATCCAACGACGCGTGTATTCTCGTTTCCATTGCATGGATGAAGAGAATACATGGCAAAAACAACGCAATGCAATAGATTGCTCACCGTTTCGATCAACTTCCGGTTCTCCAACAGCTGTGACTTGTCTTTAATGTCATTACTGGCCACCCAAGTCTTGATCTGATCTCGTAGTCGCTGTAATTTCTTGATTTGCGTCTTGAGATCCATTTCGAGTTTCTCCTTCTGCGTCTGGTTCGTCGAGGCTTGCATCTTCTCGTATATACTCTCGAAGAGGTCGACACCTTCGGAGACCTTTTTCAAGGTGCGGTCGATTTCGGCTGAGAGAAAATTAGTGTATACTCTATTTTATAGCAGAAACCAACTAACTTTGAAGTTTCCGTGCCGCCATGGCGAACACACGCGAATATCCTGAGCTGTGCGAGTTGTAAGGGTGGTCAAGCTTGGTGAAAGAGGGTATTGCCAAATACATGTAAACCGTGACGTTGAACCCGTTTTGAGTGGGCCGGCCCTGAATTGGACACATTCCGAATCGGACATTGTCTCCTGAAGTGGAATGAATGTTTGAACTTTCATTTGACCATCGATATCAGTAACATATAGATAAACAACATTACTAATGGCGCAGGTCGGTGCTCTTAGTTTCCTTCAAGGTCAACTCACAGCTCTTTTTGCTAGCCCCTGGATCCTCAGCTCCGTCTTTTGACATCCCTCAATCTCTCACCGCGAGGAAGGCGCGATGTCACAAATTACTTGCCGACAAACGATTACATTATTGACGAAGAATCAACCAAACCCCTGTTATTTTTGAACTGGATCTCTCGATGCTTCGTCCGTGACGCTGATGGTGACTCTGACTACGATAAAGTGTCAGTCGCTGCCTCTCTTACAATGGATTCCTACGTACTCTACATTGCAACGAGCCGCGGCGTGGCCGACCAGACGGATCACGAATATTCTGATCAATTTCTTGCTGTTTGTCGCGAGATCTTTGACTCTCAGAATCATTTAGTGGCTACAGGACAGCAAGCGGATGTCTTTCAGGACACGAGAAAAGTTATGGACTGCATTTTCGATCGCGTTTGGAAGCGGTTCCTCCGGAAAATTGCCATGCTGAGAACACACTTCCTCGCGAAAGGAGGGTTCGAAACGTTGGACAGCCTTGTCCGCGCATGGCAGTCTTGGCGTGCGACGAGGGAGAAGGGTGGAGAGAGATCCGCTGACATTATCGCTCTCGCTCGCTATTACACGGACGGGGATAACCACGCGATGTTTAGAAAAATCTTCGAGGTTATTCTTGATGAAGACTATGCTGCGCAATCGTATCAAAGCCGCGAACTGCAAGTTCAGTACTTTATACACATTACCAGTCTATCCCGCGCTCTCTTCAAATCAAGCTTTTTCCGAGATGGGTGCCGTCGCGATTTTCCCGAAGCAGATGTTTCCTACTTCTTTCGACAGACGGTCCGTCGTCTCTGGAGGTTATAGTTCTACTATTCCGGGGCATTGTATTTTGCCGGTCCCTGGATGAAGAGTTGTCGGTCTGCCTTCCAAACGTATGGTGACTCGTTCTGCAGCATCATATGGGTGGGAAGTACAATGCCAAAGACAGTTACCTTCCCAACTAGCCTACGCGAGACCCTCGCTTCTATTCTTCGCCGTCAGTCGGTTAAATTCTCGGAGGATGACCTCGACACGTGGTTTCAAGTAAGAAGTATGAGGTTTGTCGACTCTGCCTGGAAAGAGGGAAGACCTCGAATACTTCGTCCACATCCAGAGATCCAGATCATGAATTTCCTCCGCAGCTCCGATATATCGGTGATTGGGAACACTGTCGGATCAAGCAAGCGGATGTGCGAGGTCTGCATCCTCTACGCCAAAGTTTTCGAGGAGATTTCGAGCGCTGGGGTCAGTTTCGTGTTTACGCCCCGTTGTGTTCCAGCCGCGAAAAGTATTGTCGACAATGACTGGATGCTGCCAGCTCCTTCGGAGAATATATCCTTCCAGAATGTGGTGAATGAGGTTGTAGATCGGGTCATTAACAAGTTTTCGAGTGAAGCTGACGAGCTGTTCGCTACAAAATTTTTTCATCGGCTTTACCTAGATCCCACTATGGAACCTTGGCGCTATCGTGACAGTTTTTCGCCGGGTTACTAGCAGCTACGCTTTTTTTCGGGGGATGTAAACGAAGACCCACAAAAGGGCTCGGATTGCACAAAATATATGAATGGTTTAAAGTGACGGCAGCCAGTAGCCCGGTCGGCCTGTACGCATTGCTCTTCACCACCATATTGCAACTACAGATGGCCTTTCTCGTCGGAATACCACACAAATCTTCCAGATGCACCTAGTATGAAGTACGCTCAAGAGTTCACCGATACGTCTGAACGCGCAATATCTGCGACTTTTTGACTACTAACAAAACTTTGCAGCTCAGGCTGGAGATAACTTTGTTGGATGCAACCGATATTCGTCACTTGTTCTCCGCGGTACCTTCTGCTCTGCATTAATGCGCACCTCGATTTTCCATTGGGATCACCGTAGGAATGGCTGTAAGACAAACTCAATATTGATATCTTAGCCGAATAGCATGCCGCGTATTTCCTGTTTTCAATTGTCAACGTAGCTCTGCTTACAAGGTTGTCTTTCAATAGATCCATTGAGGGCAAGGAAGAAGCATCTTTCTTTCGATATGTTTTCCTGCCGTCCGCATTTTCATGTCCCAATTGGTGAGAGCGAAGTCGAGTAACGGCGTAATAAATGGCATCGTGCTGATATACTCTTATATCGAAGGTCAGCAAATGACTTCATATCACAACGCATTCCATTTACACAGACTTGCTTCCAGTCGCGCCTTTCTTTATCTTGTCCCGGTCTGCTACCGCAATATCAGATCAGCCCCTCCAAGTATTCCGTACTCCCTCGGACATCTGTCTACGAAAGTTATGATATCCCCTCCGGATGCGTCTTTCTCAGACGACCAAAGGGTCGAAGAGGCCCATGTAGCTTTTCTCAATTTCCGATGAATTTGGGAAGTTGATAATCTGGCAAGCCGCAGCGTGTCGGTGCGGTCCAGGAACGTGTGCGTTCGGCCAGGCTGCACCTTGAGTTTACACCTCCCGATTCCAGATCGTCAGTTGGCGCGTGCCTACCGTTGTCACGCGCTCGAAGGAATAAATTACTCTAGGATTGAAGCTAAGTTTCTTGCTCCGGCTGCTGCAGCCTGGACTATAGCTTGAAAAATGGCATGTTTTTTCTATGGATGAATAGGTGGGATAATAGCCTATAGCCGCCTACGGTTATGCATTTATTCTATGCAAAGATTTATTGAAACCGTGCCTCAACTTTCTATAGAGAAGGCGCATGTCTACGGAACCAACGGCTTTGTACGTACGCGCGCCACTTTCATCTTCGCATGTGTAATTAGCTTCTTTGCATCAGGTGCTGCAACCCGGGCGACGTTCAGTTTAACCCACGCAAAAATACTCTCTTCTGTTGGGCAATCCATCCCACGGGATCGAAATCTTAAGCTCTCCTCATTTTCCTTCATTCCATGCTGCCGTGAGGGGGAATAAAGCGTTCCTCCTGGTTCTGGCGCTTCGATTACTACTGTTTTGTAATCGATTCTCGTGCGCTTCCTTCCGACAACCCACGTTATTAAAGCCGGCAATCCAGAGTGCATACTGAATCGTGGCAACCTTTTTCCTCCATCTGCTTTCATCCGTCCCTCTACGCTATTTTTTTCACTCTTTCTACAAGCTGAAATGTCGGACGTGCAGGTCAACCCGGTTGTGGACAACACGTAGGTGCTAGAAGTTGTTCACTGGTCCAGGCTCATGTGCTTTCAGAATGGGTGCCGCCTTCATCGGCGTCATTATTGCTGCTTGGTATGTCAACCTGCGGTTCCTAGTCCTGAAACTCAATAGTAGAATTTTTGCAGCCTATACGGGGGTAGGGAGATTGTTTTTGGGTCCTTGGGAGGTCAGCTTACTCGATTTTGCAGTGTCTTGCGTTCAGACTTGGTACTACTTCAATCAGTATCAAGGCGTACGTATATGTTTTTCTTATGTTCAAAAGGCTTACTAATTTCTTGCAAACAGGATGTGTGGTACATCAAGACTCTGGTAGACCTGCGTCCCGCATCCTCGCATTTTCAATTTAAGGAATCGTTCTTCAGGTCGCGATAGTCTGGTTGTTCGATTCCATTCATCAGGCCTTGATATCCCATACAGGTAAGGCGTGTATTGAAAAAGAACACCTGATATATTGATCGGGCGCAGTGTACTACTATGTTGTCACCAATTTCAGTAATCCGGCACAGCTGGAAAATCTGGTTTGGTAGGTGCTGATCTCTTTCCTAGCCGCTCGGTACTTATCCCGGATCCCTTTGCAGGAGCATTTTGGTACGAATCATCTTATTTTCCTAAACGTCAAGATTGACACCGTCCATTTTCTAGTTGGAGGTTTTATTTAATGTGGGTTTCTTGAGCTTTCGGGTCGTCGCCTCCATCTGACGATTCCGTCTTTTCAGGGATTCATCGGTTTTTTGGTCCAAAGGTCCGTTCCTGTCCGTTCTTCCGTTCCGCTTTTGCTGATATGTCTGCAGTTTTTTGACAATGCGCGTTTGGCGTCGTACGTCCAGTAACTTAATGAAATCTTTGCTCAACTGAGGACGGTTACAGTAAGCAACGAAAACGTTCCACTTACTATCATGATCGTGCGTTTCTTTTTGGGTAGATTTGAACTTTCACTGACAATTGGTGAAACTTTTTAGGCTGCTATGGTGTTGGCAGAGTTTGGTGAGGTCTCTTCGATATGTACTTCTTCACTCCTGCTGAACTACGGTCCCTAGCATGTTCTGTCGGTATGTACCAGTATTTGCAGCGGTATCCCATTTTCTGACGCTGAGTTTCATGTGCAGCGTTCACAATTCAGTCGTCAGTAACTATCCGCTTGAATCATAGTCTATATGCTAACGGTATTCTTAGCATGAAACTCTCAACCTGGACTGATCTAACTCATATGAGAGTGCGTTCGACACTTATCACCTTGCCTGTTATACCTAAAATACTGTCAGGGTTTGTCGATGACCGTCAACGTCGTCGGCGCCGTATCGGACGTTCTCATAGCCGCGAGTCTCTTTTACTTCTTGCATCGTTCCCGGACAGGCTTCAAAAAGTACGTTTTCGAGTTGGCGATTCATTGTCAAAGCTGATCCTCCACCTGCCACAGATCGGACACGATGATCAGCAAGCTGGTGGGTACTGTCAGGATTGCCTAAAATGCTCTCCTCGTGTTGATCGTCTGCGTAGATTTTGTTCAGTATCAGCACGGGTTTGATGACCAGTATATGCGCTGTAGCGTCGCTCATTTCAGTCCGTATCCTTTGTTTTCGGGGGCCTGTCCTTTCAATCAACCTGTCTACTAGATCCTAATCTGGGGAAAGACTCTTATCTATGTCGCCTTTTACTTTAGTTTGGGAAGACGTAAGTATCCGCTTTCTGATGTCATAAATCCTTTCTCATGGATTGGTGCTAGTCTATTCCAACTCCGTGCTAGCCACTCTCAACGCTCGCAAGAGCATTAGAGGTCTTTCCGAAGCGGGCGACACTGGCGACCTGACACTTTCTCTCAACACCTTCAAGACCGGGTTGCCACGCTTTGCTACCACTGCGGTAGTTGTTTTTCTTACGTGGTACTCGGGAGACTCAACATCCCTTATTTCCAGCCACGCCAAACAAACATTTCTATCAAGATCGACACCACGCAAGAGTGCGTGCGAGACGACATCGGAGAGGGGTTGGATGTACGTCGTTCTTTTCCGCGTCAAGTCCTGTTAAGTTGACCGCTGCTTCTCGGGACAGTCAGCTGTAACGGAAAAGTCGGAAAAATCATTCAAGGATTCGGAGGAGGGGGGCCATGTGACTAATGACCAGTAAACGCTCATTCTTGCAGATTTCAAGGAGGCACTGAGGAGGGATTTTGGTAACACAGTGCTGGTCATATAGTGGATTGGACAGTTTTCTCTAGTACCCGCTAGCATCTTGATTTTCTGTACTTGTACTTAGTCAGGAAGTTGTATCAAACTCAAATATTGTGTCAACAAACAAATATCACCGCTTCTCTCGGACTTGCATGCCAATCGTCACTGCAGAGCACTCCAGTGTGTTTTCATCCGTGACGCCACAGCATGATTTTCGCAGCCGAATGGTAGAGCCATGAGGCTTGTTTGCCTTCTTGGCCTATTGAAAGCGTCGCAGATCACTGTGATCTATAGAAATTCGCGATTCCGCCTCGTGTCGGAGACGTCTGCCAACCTGACGACAAGATTTTCATTGCCTCTTCTGTTTTTGACTCGCAGTGCACGAACATATATATCAACGAGGTCCATATTCGGTGTTTAATTCACCAAATGGGACAGAACCGACCTTTATCGTCGGCCGCGCTGGCGACCGTTTTCTCTGCAGAAAACGGCTCAAGGTAGGCACAGGGACAGGATATCTGCATGCTAGGGACGAGCCAGTGGACAGGCTTCAATGCCATCTGTTAACTGGTGGTATCATACATGCTATTATTGGTTCATCAACGAACCGTAATACGGGACAAGGGACGCCAGAAGCCGTGGTAGTGTCGTAACCACACGGCCTTCCTCATCCAGATAAGGTAGGTGGACTAACGATTACCGCGGGCTTCTGGACGCTCGTATCAGGATTCAGGAAGTTTCATAAGACTCGGAGCCATCAACCGTGCATCCAGAATGGTGCAGTCCAATTCAATACCCGCTCCAGTCCAGACGCGTCTCACATTTTTTTCTTCCTATAAATTCGCCAAGTTGGCACCCAACATTCCAACATTTTCACGCTCTTTTTTCGGATTTCTCGTATTCTATTTTGCGATGGCCTTTACCTACTTTCTCCTCCTCGACGTTTTCTGTGCAGTTACCGCTCTTATCATCGTCCGACGCATTCTTCAGCCCAGGCTCTATGCTCCTCTCCCCCCCGGTCCAGCTGGTCTGCCGCTTGTAGGAAATATCCTTGACATGCCTGCGGATAATGAGTGGCTCACTTTCGCCAAGTGGGGGGAATTATACGGTCAGGACTGGTTCGGGTTTTCAACATCAGGTGCTCATATAAACACTTTGCAGGCGATATTTCCTCCGTTACCGTCCTTGGCCAGACAATGATCATCTTGAACTCTGCCCGTGCGGCTGTGGATATGCTTGACAAGAAGAGCGCGATCTACTCTGACCGACCTATTCTTCAAATGGGAGGCGAACTTGTCGGCTGGAAGAACACTCTTGTTCTGCTGCCCTATGGCGACAGGTTCCGCCGCTACCGCAGAATATTTTACAGTCTTATCGGCTCTCAGGCGACAATGAAACAGTACCATCCGCCTCAAGAACTAGAGACGCGTCGTTTTCTTCGTCGAGTCCTTTCCAAGCCTGAAGAACTTGCCGCTCATGTTCGCAAGTATGTGACAATGTTTTTCTCGCCAAACCCTGTATTCAACGTATTTTCAGAACTGCCGGAGCCGTCGTCTTGCGCATCTCTCACGGATATGAAGTCAAAGAGAACGATGACCCATTCGTTCGACTTGCAGATCAAGCCACTGAGCAATTTTCGGCTGCCACGAAAGCCGGAGCATTCATCGTGGACCTGGTTCCTGCTCGTAAGACCATTTGTTCAATATTCTATCCGGATCTCCAAGCTAATTCGCGGCGCTTCTCCTGCAGTTCGGTACGTGCCTGATTGGTTCCCCGGCGCGGGATTCAAACAGAGAGCCAAAGCTTGGGCGGCTACGCTTCAGGAAATGGTTGAACAGCCACACAATTTTGTCAAGCAACAAGTCGTCGGTGTCTTGCTTTTAATCCGTTCTTCTCTGTGCTCAAACTTCTCTGTGTGATCCTAGGCCGCTGGAACGGCTGTTCTCTCCTTCACTTCTTCGATGCTAGAGAGCAAACCTCTAAGCGCCGAAGAGGAATTTGATCTCAAATGGTCTTCTGCGTCTCTATATAGCGGTGAGTTGTCCAACTTTCTCTGATTAATGCACATGAGGCTCATTTCAACACAGGTGCCGCTGACACTGTAAGCGTCAAATCTTATTATTAACGGAATTGTATTGTGACCGGAGTCACAGACTGTGTCTTCGATATACGCGTTATTCTTAGCAATGGCCTTGTTTCCTGATGTTGCCAAAAAAGCTCAAGCAGAAATCGATGCCGTCGTGGGCAATGACAGGTTACCTACATTCGCTGATCGTGAACATCTTCCTTACGTCGACGCTCTCGCCAAGGAGGTTTTACGGTGGAACACCGTCGTCCCTACAGGTATGGGATTCATTTCTTCCACGAACCTTTGTCTAAGATTTTATTTTCACAGGTGTCCCGCATCGTGTCGTGCAAGACGACATCCACACAGACAGCAACGGAAACACATATTTCATACCCAAAGGCGCTCTCGTTGTCGCAAATATCTGGTTAGTCGATGCCCTTTCTGGTCCTCCGTCTCGGTGACTGATTTACGTGTCCGTGCCTGACAGGAAACTGACCCACGATTCAAGGATGTACACGAACCCAATGGAATTTAACCCGGACCGGTTCATTCCCTCAGAGGGCAGGACGACGGAGCCTGACCCTGGTGAGTTATGTTTTGGTTTCGGTAGACGGTTCGTACCCTGTTTCTGTTTTGTGTCATCCAATATGCTTATACTTACTCGACGTAGCATCTGTCCAGGTAGCTTTTTGTCATCGATTTACCCTGGTGAGAATATGTCGCTTATTCTTTTCCTAACAGGATTACACCTCGCCGACGCGTCAGTCTTCATATCGTGTGCGATGTCTTTGGCAGTTTTCAATATATCCAAATGCGTCGAAAATGGCGTCGTGATCGAACCTCTTCATGAACAAACGTCGGGGACGATAAGGTACGTCGCTGAGAGTCCTCCTTTCGAAACAAAACTGACTTTCATGCTCAGCCACCCAAAACCTTTCAAATGCGACATCAAACCGCGTTCTCACAAAGCCGTTTCTCTCATTCAAGCCGATGAGATGATGTAGTCAATCTTCTGACGGCCGTTGATATTTATCTTGGAAGGACGATGTACAACTGAAATTATTTCACATCTTGTCCCCGTGTTTTTATAACATTTATTATTGTTCGATACCTTATGTATTTATTGGCTGGTTTTCTCAATGGGCATAGTTAACAGTGTATTACAGTCATTCTCGATTCATGCAGTTAGCGAATGGAAGTTCCATTGGATGAAGGTAAATAGTATGTATCTTAGTTGGCGGACGCGTTGTTAAAGTTCAGGTTCGGATCCATCAGAGCATAACACAAATTCAAGCCACGATTTTGTTGCGCTGCGGGTTTGTTTCTACGCTCGGTGTAAAAGCTAGAGTCAAAGTCGGCATGGGAGTGTGTCGGGTCCTTGATGAATAAAATTACAGCCATGATGCATGATCTATCTCCTTTGCCCTATCGAGCCTGGATACGAGCGAGGACTTCGCAGACGTCGCGCAGTAATGAGTAATGTGTCAGTGGGAAGTGGTCTGAAGACTGTGAAGATACCAGGGAAAGATTGGAGATCGTATTCCCAAGTGTAAAATCGATACAAGTATGTAAAGGGCGGGACTTGTCGGTTCTAAGTCGTATCTGATTCTCCAGCACCATTCACGACCTTATTTTCACCTTCAGTAGGCATGGAAACCTCATTCTCCGGAAGCGGTGTGGCGGTAGCATCCTTCCCGTCTTCTACCACCGCCTTGTCCCCAGCCTTGTGGTTAGGAGACGGGGCCGTCGAAGAGAGACTTTCCGCAGTGGCTGAAACGGGAGAAGCCCGTCGCTCTGGGTATCGAGCAGAAGGGACTTCAGGCAAGAAGTGACTATGCTCGATGCGATCATGGGCTGAAGGTGTTCCAATCGGAGTGGGTCGGATCGAGCTGGCAGCGAGGCTATCTGGACGGACGGGGGATTCGACAGGTTTGAGCCCTCTGTCTTCGAGGAGTAGCCGATTAGCTGTAGCTTGTATACTGGATAGGAAAGTGGGGTTTGAGAACACAGCCATGTCCGTGACCGCCCGCTCAACAGTGGGATATCTGATAGAAGGGTCGGTCCCTGGTAGCGGAGCCAGGACGGTCGCAAACTGACCTGTCAACTTCGAGCATTAGATCACGGTGTACGGTCTCCTGGGCCATGTATTTGAGCTTCTCATCGGACACCAAGCGGTCCCTGATGTAGGACTCTATCTTAGATTTAAATTCATTGATATCGACGCCATTCTACAGTGGAAACGGGGATGAATAATTCACAAATATTACAGTCAAGCTAGAAACTCACACCTTGCTGGAACTCGCTAAGGAGCTCACGTCTCAGCCGATCAAATTCGCCGGATTTTTTGAAACTAGCGGCAATCTCGAGTTGGTTTCCTGGCTAATGCAGCTTCGAGAAGACTTACGCATCAACAAGTTGGTCGGGATTGACTATTGGCATGAAATAAGCACCAAGCACAGATTTGCAGGATGCTGTGGTGGTGGTAAAAGCAGAAAAGCAAAAGTCGTGATTGAAGATAAGATCTCTATCAAGATAAGATAACAAAGCAACAAAAAGTTACCCAGGGGTCCCTTCTGTTTCTTCCACGTCACGGTCTTGCTGCAGCTTACTCATGGCGCCTCTACAGTTTCCTCCTTTGAAAAACGACCTTTTACTGCGCGCAGCTCGCGGTAGGACGGCTCGAAATCTTGTACCTAATCAGTCCTAACCTCATTTTCCAGGCGAACAAACCGAACGAGCTCCAGTATGGATTATGCGACAAGCAGGGCGCCATCTCCCAGGTTTATTTCACCCATGAATGCGATGGCTGAGGCCGTGACACGCATCTTTGTTAGAATTTATGAAACTTCGGGAATCGCATGGATTCTTCGAGATCTGCCAGACTCCCGAGCTCGCGTGTCAAGTTACCCTCCAGCCCATTCGCCACTACACTTCTCTCATAGATGCTGCAATCATATTCAGTGACATCCTTGTCGTGCCACAGGCGATGGGTATGGAAGTGCTCATGCAGCCAGGCCCTCACTTTACGCATCCATTGTCTGTCCCGGGGGACGTCGAAAAGCTGAACAAGCTGGTAGATGTGAACAAGGAGCTCAAGTATGTCTTCGATGCAATCACGCTGACGAGGAAGGAGCTCGATGGCGAGGTGCCTCTTATTGGATTCTGTGGTGGGCCATGGACGCTGTTTGCGTACATGATAGAAGGAGGAGGGTCGAAATCATACACGAAAGCAAAGTCTTGGCTCTTCAAGTACCCGGAGGAATCGAAGGCACTGCTACAGAGGATCGCTGATGTTTGCGTTGACTTCCTTGTTGGTCAAGTCCACGCCGGAGCCCAGGTGCGATTCCACACTTAAATCCTTTCGTGCCAGCTACTGAACGGAATCCAGCTTATTCAAGTTTTCGACACAAACGCAGGAGAACTATCACCTTACGACTTCCACACATTTGCGTTCCCTGTCCTCCAGCACATCTCCAAGAATGTTCGTCAGCGATTAAATGCTGACGGATATGGAGACATCCCGATGACACTCTTTGCTAAAAGCGCAAACCATGCTATTGCTCATACGGCTGAACATGGAGGCTACGACGTTATAGGACTTGACTGGTGCATCGATCCCGCAGAAGCAAGACAGCTGGTAGGAGGCAAGGTTGCGTTGCAGGGTAATATGGACCCCGATTTGTTGTATGGTGGTAAAGGCGCCATCGAAGCATACGTAAAGCGGATGTGTGAAGCTTTCGGAGGCTCCAAAGGGTGGATTGCAAACCTTGGACATGGTATTACACCAGGTGCCGATCCCAAGGACGTTCGATGGTTCTTTGAGTGCGTCCACAAGTATTCCGCAAGCAAAATGGCATGATGGTAAGTATTTTAGATACACCCGTTCTCACTGCAGCTCTAATTTGCGTGTATAACAGAAGTCTACTCCCCGCATCCACCCTTAAAACCCAAGCCCAGTATGTATATACAATTATGCAGGTATGTAAAAGAACCAGAAGTAGCCCAGATGTATGTATCATATGTGTGAAATAACATGTCATAAATATCGTCAGTACAGGTGCATGGAGACCCTTTTTCATTGGGATTTCTTCGACTGAGGTGAAGACGGAGGTATTGAATCACCGTTGCAGGTAGATTCATCGAGAGGTAATGATATATCCGATGAGAGCACAGGTGTCGTATCAGTTGAAGATTGAGCGTCACCATTCTCACTGGATGTACGGCTTATACTAGTCGGGCTGGATCGACCGGACCTAGCTGTCGTCTCTGCCAGTTCTTTTCGCAGAGCTTCAAGCTCCCGCTCGAATCTATAGAATTGACGCTCGTCAGTTCATGCACGGAATGCGCGGGCAACAGGACCTACTTCCGCCCGAAAACCTCAATGTAAAACCCGCCACCATTCCACACGCTGACTGAAAAAATGAGGATGAGGTACACGCCACTCCAGAACGAGCTATCGTAAAGGACGAATACGGCGGGTACTTCTGTCAGAACGGTGTAGACTAGTAGACCATGAATATGCAAGATACAAATTATCACATGAAAGGGACTTACCAAGTTGGCCACCCATGAACACCGCTTCGCGGTATCCTTGGGGAATCGAAGATAAGGCGCGACCGATAACACCCCGTTTCTCATTCAACAGGAAGGAGAACGACGTTGTTCGCTGTCCGGATTCGATCTTGGCCCTGCGATCTACCAAAACAAACTTATAGCCGCTATTAGGATACAGTCTAACAAAGATTAGGGAGTTACTCACCTTCCAGTATAAGAGTTGCCAGATAACATCTGTGCTAAATGTGAGCAGCGACAATAGAACATACATGATGTCACGCACAAATGCCACCACTGAACAGAATAGCCTTCATCGGTTCAAGATGCGGCAGTTCAGCAAGGGCTGGGAAGCGTTCTTCCGCGTTGGGGTAATAATGTCTAGATCACTTTGTTGGTGGCCAGGATCAAGCGTATTGTGTTAGTGGGACGCACCGTATAACAGTAAATGTAAAAGGAGCATAGATGTGGATGAAGAGTGATGTGACCTTGTCCTGGTCATGGAACACGAGACTATTCCTCCATGTAATGACGGCGCTTCCAAGAGTACCCTGAGAGATACAATAGCAGGCAACAAAGAGGGCAGGACTCGAGGGGAAGAACCATATGAAGACAAGGTTAAGGATGGTGGCATAATAGCAAAAGTCGAAAAGAAAGTAGTGCCATGCGCGTTTCTTATATGTGTAGGCACGCAAGGGTAGGAGATAACAACCTTGGATTGTGTATGCAATGTGTACCCATCTATGAACGAGATAAGATATGGATACATATACGCCACAAGATCACGTACTGAGGAGCGAGACCAAACATAAGGGCCGAAAATAACAGCGACATGACGCCAAAGAAGAATGACACTTTTTCCCGTGTCCGAACGACCTTTGCCGACTGCCATGAGTTCGACAGCGACGCCATGCGGGTTGATATCTAGGATCCTGTGTCAAGCCCCACATATATCGATAACGGAAAACGAAGTGGCGCACCTTGACCTTGAAATTCTTGAACTCGCGTTCAAAATTCTCCGCCAACACGTCGCCAGAAATGTCGCGCATTTTGAATGTCTCTTCTGCCTTCAGCTTGAGCCTGTCGCCATGTTTCTGTAGCTTGCGCTGGAGGAGATCGACATGGGAGTCAAAATACGTTTCCATGGTGTCTGAACCCATGCTATTTAGTAAATATTGATATTGAGCAGCCAAGAAGATGTACCTAAAAGCGTAAACGCGCTAGACCAGTCCGACATCTCGTCGCGTACCCCTTGGAGGCGTTCCAAAGAGTTCGTAAGATACTTTTTACCCAAGGGCGGTGAAGGTGGCCTTGAAGACATGGCAGATTATAACGGCTGGCTGTGGCCAGGACACAATGCGTTGCCACTGTTGGGAGGTCACCAATGTTGGGGCCTTTGGTAACACAGACAAATATGACTCGGATGCCGGCCCGACGGCGGGTTTCGTGGGAGTACAACGTGGCCGACGGCTTGCAAAGCAAATACTAACTTTGACCATATTTCTACCATCCGCAAAGTATAAAGATGCTGGGAAAATTGGGTATGAAGTCCGTACAGGCAATTGACCGCATTCACCTAACCGATATCCAGTTCACCTTGGGATCGATGCCATCATCATCAGTGCCTTTCTCGCAGGAGTGAAACGTACAACTGGCCTGACGTACGTTTGCCTCCCATTCAAGTCGTATCTCGTGAAATTGAAGTTTTGTAGGCCCGCCCTAGGGCAAGTTCCTAACAAAGATATACGGCGTACGTTGTCCACGGATATATGGACCAATTGTATGCTGAACCCTTTCATAGAGTTGTTGCGCTCATATCTTGAAATGGGTACGTAGCCCGGCACCATCTGTACTATTTTACTGATGCATCCTTTGTAGGCGAGTACACATTCGACTTTGCAGTCGTCATATTCGGAGTACGGCGTGGTTTTTCTTTCACGAACAGGAGACTCATGATTCCCGTAGCGATCTTCATCCTTTGAGAGGACGCGCTGATATCGTTCGGCCCCATACACGTTCACCTATTGTTACTGTAACACGCAGGTCTTCCTCTGCACGATGAAGCTCAATCCCAACCGACGAATTCGCAGAATCACCCATCTCATCATCGCTCTCAGTTGTACGTCCCCTTGTAACACATGGCATCAAACTCTATCTATATTATTGTCCTCTCATCAACGGGGGTGTAAGAACTGGAGGGCCTTCTCTACGGCGCATGCTGTATCCTCGATGAACATCGCAACTTGCTTTGTTGAAGAAATTGGAGTGTCGTTGGAAGAGCTCGTGGCCAAGCGGGCCCAGAAGACCGATCCGAATTATAGTTAATTGCACTCGCACATCCTCTGATATGAAGCCTATTCATTTTAAGGGTACAACTTCATCCCAGGAAGTTAAAAACAAAGAAATGCAGCACTATGGAACCCAAGGCAAAATCCGCAAATGCCCTGAGAGCAGCCATAAGTATCAGGTCATAGCACAGGAGCCAATAGCGCACCGTTCAGGAGATACGCCTTTGAATTCATCTTTGTTGTCAGGATTGACCTGGGAGCGTAGCGAAGCAGCTAACACGAATTGCCCCACAGTACTTGAGAATCTATTATTGCAGATGAGAAATTGTGATGGGCTGACGTGCGAATGAGACGAACCCAGCCAGAAATGCATTGAAAGGAAAGTTTGTAACGATGATACAGTATAGGAACTGCGCAATGCCAGTGAGCATCAGGAAGACGAGGAAGGCATCAATGAAGCGGAGCCTGTCAGAGGTCTGCTCGTTGTATGATTTCCAAAGAGAAAGAACGACATTCGAGGAGGCTTTGGGCGGTGCAGGACTGGCTTTGGGCGGCATGATGGTATTGACTAGAAATGCGCGACGTGGAATTGGCAAGTCGAGATGTGGTCAAGACGCTGTTGCCAAACATGCGCATCTCGGAACGGAAGGTGACCAAAAAAATTCGGTTCAGTGCCTTCACGGTGACCTCGTCGTTCTTTCTTCTCCTTTAGGGCAGGCCGTACGTCGACCATGAGCACATTACGGCTGTGTGTTAACGCGTTACGGTCATCTTGTTGTCGCCCCAGAAGATTGCAATACGGCTACCTCACTACACGAAATGCCCATGCGCGCGCCGCACTGAGGTATCCTATCGAGACCGGCTTGGGAGAGTTTCTGCCCCCAGCGGCACTCAAGGTCGTTGCTGTTGACTACCAAGATGGGTTGTTGAAGCAGTTGAACGAGGAAACTCGAGGTGAGTATTAAGTTCATGTGGGGATCGCCCTGCTGACTGGCGATGTCCAGGCACAGAATACGAGGGAATGTCCGTGGTGACCACCTTAACGACATCTCTTGAAGACCCGTTCAACATATTAGTATCCAATCTTGCAAGTCTGGCTATCAATAACCACTTCTTCCTTGACCATCTTGTGCGTTTATTCTTTATGCATGCCGACCTACTCTAAACTTATTATGTGTACAGAAACCTCCACCATCAAAAAGCTCAACACATCAAGATGAGATGTCTTCCATCTTGCGTACACAAATAACGGATCAGTATGGCAGCATAGCCCAGCTGAAATCAACGTTTTCTGCGGCCACACTGGGGATGTTTTCGTCGGGGTATGTTTGGCTCGTCACGGACAGTGCTGGAAGAATGGCCATAATACCTACGTTTGGAGCGGGCACACTTTTGGTCCGGTCCCGCCAATACAAAGCCCCAATGGATGATCTCAAAGACCTGGACTTGAGGCGCGACGAACTCGTACCAGGTGAACCGTTTTATGACGAGTATGTGAAGGAAGTGGATGAAGAATGGGAGAGGTTGGCAAAGGAGGAAGAGTTGACCGAAGAAGGGGCGCAGCTGGCGTCCGAAGCTGATCAAGAGGAGCTGGAAGAGATGTACACGCCCCGGCTAAATGAGCAGCCTGAGGCATTCGCTCCGGTTTCGACCTTCAAGCCTCCATACAAGAAGCCTTGGCAACCTGGCGAACGTGAATACCATACCAGCGCCAGGACATTAGCCATCACGGATCCCTCGTCTCGGCAATCCTCCAACTCTTACTCAGGGGATTTCTCAGACCGACTTGACCCAGGCAAAGACGAGGTTAATAATCTCGGAGACGTGCTTTACCCACTTTTCTGCGTATCCGTTCATGAGCATGCTTGGATGAGCGCTGGGTACGGCGTGTGGGGCAAGGAGGAGTGGATGAAAAAGTTCTGGTCGGTCTTGGACTGGGCCAAAGTTAGCGACACGTACGCTAGGGTCGCGAGCGGCACCAGTGCCAAATTTTCTAAAAGGTCATTGCCCTAATATCTCAATACAGTATCATTCTCAGTTCTGTAGATGGAGGATATTAATACTACTAACTTATTACCATCGCAGTGAACTCAGTATTTTCTGCAACCGCTGCCTGTTACCATAAACATTCTCGGACAGATGCATGTCATCCTGGCCAACCATTCACAAAGGCAAGGATCTTCCGTTTCTCTAGATGCCCGTATACCGTAAATATATGCTATGACGGGAAACCCTACAAGTTGCAACCGGGATTCCACCAAAATTCTAGGTGTTACAACTTGCCATGATCATGGCAACGCTGGACAGTGATTTCTCCCAAAAAACATGCATTCTCTAATTTTATATGAAAGACAAAGATCTACTCACAGACATGTACCAGAAATTGTATTATTGCATATGATTGGGAAGTCGAGAATCATTATAAATTCAGCAATGGTAGCGAAATTCTATTGAACATTCAAGTTACCTTCACTCAAACAATAGCTTTGCATACACAAGTAGCTTCATGCTAGAAGCAGAGCATTTCTTCAAACCGAATGCTCCCTCAGGGATCGTCGGCCTTAAGGCTACGCGATGAAAGTACCTTGCGGGCAAAGATAACTGCTCATATTGAAATTCCCGATAGTAGAACAGACTGGCAAGACGCCTCAACCCTAGAGAGGAGATGTTAGACTAACTAGATGGAAATAGCTCGAACCATTCTACAAGCTCTGGAGGTGAAGGAACAAGGGCTATTTGTTCAGTGACTTTCGGACCGAAGTCCGATTGTTTGGTTCTAGCCTCGTGTTCAGCTGAACTGTTTGAGGTACGATCACGTGTCCGACTTCAACTTCAACTCTTGACCCTCAACGTCAGCAAACGCGATGGAGGACGTCGGCCGCTTTGGAACGGTTTCGCTACTCGATGCATCGACTGGCAACGCCATCACGGCCTTTGGAATCGACACGTCTCCAGTGACTTTCGGTTCTGACCCCAGCTGCACTGTCCGACTTTTCTACCCATCGATCAGCGCGTCTCATGCCCACATTACGTTCCACGACCTCAAGGCTTTTCTTGTTGTCTCAGGACCCACTGGTATTGAGGTCGATGGCTGCAAAGTATACCCACCGAGCACGATACCTTTGCCGAACCGCACAGAATTCAAACTCGCGGGAAAGCGATTCATGTTTTCGTACCCACCAAAGGAGATGAGGAGAGTGTTGATAGAGAGCCCTGTCAAACCGAGAGCCGTTAGGATGTCGATGGTGGCACGAGCAGTGATAGACTCGCCGTCGCCGCCAAAAGGTCTCATCAAGGATTTGGGAGGCGGAGAGTGCGTGCTGCTTGAGGACATCCCTCGGCCCCCGTCGCCTTCCAAGGGGCCGCCAAGCTTGCACAAAAGAGTCTTGATGAAGAACGCAAAGCAGGCTGAAGATGAAATGGAGGAACTCGAGGTCGTGGGTAGGCTGGTTGCCGCCAGTGACAGCGAGAGCGAAATGAGCATCAGTGAAGGCGGCGATCAATCAGAAAGCGACGATGAAGAGGTGGCACAGAGCGAGCCCATGGAGAATGTACCCTCTTCCGAAGCGGAACCAATGGATGTGGAGATGAACGACGAGGACGAGGTCGTTATGCCTACTACACCCAAATTCGCTCCGATTGCCCGTTTCTCTTTCTCCTCACGTCCATCGCTTGGCGGTGGTCCACCTCAGAGGTGCCAGCTCCCTAGACAACCACTTAACTTCGCTCTGCCTGTTGCAGTTCCTGCCACACCTCAAACTAACGCGATCAAGAAAGAGCCAGCCTGGACGACCCCCAAACGCAAGGTTGTTTTGACTGCAGAGGAGAAGAAGGTGTGTACATCATCTGACTACCTTACTCTGTAATTGACATTTGGCGACATAGGCAATCTCAGAGCGTCGTCGGTCTGCCCTTGTAGCGCCCGATCTTTTCTTCGCTGGACGCGTTCCTGGTCTGTCACCCCCCAAGAAAGCATCTGACAATAATCCCTTCGCCTCTCCTACTAAAAACGGCCAATGTTCTACTCTGTTTGGAGTAAGGGAAGAAGAGGAGGATTCTAGGGTACTTCTTGAGAAGATGCGCGATGCTGTCGAGGACATGAAGATGCGTAGGGCGGTGAAGGCTGAAGAAGGAGAAAGAAAGGTGGACGTGCGCTTCCTCAGAGATTACACCGTCGAAGCGATTGACGTCGACGCGGAAGATTTGACAATATCAAAGACACCGGTGCGAGCCGCGTCTCCCGCGAAGTCATTATTGACGACGCCACTCGCTGCTTCGCCTTCCAAACCGGTACTGGTAACTCCTAGAGCTACTTCTCCTGCCAAAAGTCTGTGGCCGAGAGCAACTTCACCGACCAAGGTGGTCGTGACTCCGCGGGTCTATCCTGAGCTTACTTCACTTGTTCCTACGTCACCGATAAAGATTATTCCCCAGTCACCAGCAAAGACTATTCCCAAGTCACCGTCGAAGACCGTCATCAGACCTGGGTCTCCTATTAAGGGCACCTTCAATACACCGATCCGAGCTGCATATCCGTTGAAGAGGACTTTGTCCACTCCTCTTGCACTGAACACACCCAAAGCTGCCCCCACCATCGAAGTGAAGTCACCGTTGAAAATCACTTGGCCTTATCGAAGCACCGAGGATCATGAAAAGGAACAAGCCATGGAGAACGTGGAGCATGTAATAGCTCCCGTGGCTTCCCCTGTGGAAGGAGCTAAACACATTGATGCCAGAGGAGATGAGCCCATGGAAGAGGAGCAGACAGCCAACAAGGACGTTGTTTCGGATGTCGACGAGATGCATGACGAGCAGCTGGAGTCGGTGGACGAATGTGTTACTCCATCGCCCAAGAAACGTTCAGTGCCGTACAAAACCCCGACACCGCCACCGCAATCAGACACAGAAACGGAACAGAAGCAGGAACAGGAGCTAGACGAACCTACACCCAAGAGAACCACGCGCGGCAAAAGGGTGCGCACACCTAGCCCTGATGCTGACGCTGAGATCGAAGAGGTTGCGCCACCTAAGAAGGCTACCAGGGGGAAGAGAGCGGCTACACTGACCACTGAAGCAAGGCCTACACGTACGCGTACCCGAACAAGGACCAAAACGGAGCCGGACAATGAGAAGGAGAAGGCGAAACTTACTCGACCACGTACCAGGGCTAAAACGGAGGAACCAGAAGACGAGGTTCCTAAGAAGACCAGGGGCCGAGCGAAAAAAGCTGTTTCTGAAGTAGAGGCGGCCGAGGAAGAGCATGTTGAAGTTGCTCCAAAGAAAGGTCGGGGTCGTCCCAAGAAAGTTGTTGAGGAGACTACAGAAGACGATGAAGCTGCTGCGCCGCCGAAAAGAACGACGAGGGGACGCAAGATGACTCCGACTGTTGAGGATAAGCCGGCGACTAGGGGGAAGAAGCCGTCGTCGACTGTTTCGGGTTCCACCTCCGATGTGGAGATTGTCGGGGAGACAAAGCCTGCGCGAAAGGGAAGGAAGAAGGTGGACAGTCAGGAGAAGGAGAATCCGCCGCTCGCTGGGGTGAAGGAGGAGGAGGAGGAGGATGCTGGGCTGGGTAAGGGGGCGAGGACGCGTACTAGGACTAGGGCTAGGGCTAGGACGCGTACGTGAGTTGTGATGAATAAGTGGCCGCTCTTTCTTTGTATTCCTATGCTTGTTATTCTGCTGGAACAGTCACTAGTCACCTGTACTACTTATGATATTTATCTCTTCTAAGAATTTTGCCGATGGATCAACATGGGTAAATAACGCGTACGCGTCACTTAATGTAGGCGCCCCACAAATTTGAGCCGTTCGTTCCTGACGTCAAATTTGTGACTGGCCAAGTTAAGCAAAGAGCAAGTGTTGCTCGATTGCGTTCCCCGGTTTTCTGTCTGCAATCATTTTCGTTTTCTTCTAGTCGCCCCGCTTCTCAATCACTTTGCTCTCCTTTTGACCCGCCCCCCTACTCCCTTCTGTGTTTGGGTAGTTCCTGGTTTGACGCAGCAGCTACTTTCTTCACACCTCGCTGCTCATGCTTCAGGTCTCCTGATCACCTGAGTCCCCCCTCGTTGTCAGTACCTTCACACTCTCGACTTGTTGAAACTTCTGGACGGCAAGTTCTCCTCCCCCCCAACCCAAGAAATCACAGATTTCTTGTTCATTCATATTTCATTCTCTTTGAACATGTCCTACTACAGCTTAACTTGGTCCATCTTCACGACAAAGATATGGACTTGAAGGTACCACTATCAGTGATGCTACATGTTATCTCGGTGGTTTCACGGCTTACCTGTCTGCAGAAACCTATCGTAAGTACATAATCTGAACTTCTTGGGGCCGTCATGTGAGCTTTCGACCGGGAATCGATTCAAATTGTCGTAAGAAATGTTCCAGCTAGTATCTGAAGCTTCTGACATGTGTTGATGGATTCACCCAAGTACGTTTCTTGGTTTGACTTGCAATGTGTCTAGTGAAGTCTTCCAGTCCTTGAGGATGCTTTATAAGAATCTAGCGTGTTGCTGTTATGAGGCCTACGGTTTCCCTTCACCCTATAGGTTGCTTGGGTGATACTTTTCTGATAGTTGCGCAACTTTTATCGAAAGATATGGCAAACTTCTCCGTTACTCGGACATCTGGTATTTACTGCGCTTTCTTGATTGTATTGTATGGGAAAAGGCAGCCATTTAACTCTCTAGCAGCGTGGCAGCGACTGCCCGCCGCAGTGCTGCAATCGACTGGCTAAAGGTGATTCGATCTGATCTGGAACAGGGATGACTACCACTTTAGTGCATATCCGCCTAACAACTGCGTCTTCCATAACAACGGCGATCTCTGGAACCAGAAAGTGTTTGCTGGCATTACAGGCATGCCACACGGTCTGGTAGCAAGACATGGAAAGTACTGCAGTAGAAAAAAAAAGGTCGTGAGTCTGCAGAAAATGCTTGGAATTGCATCAAATGGAGGAGCGAAATTTGAAATGGACGCAGAGGGGCGGTGGAAAGAAATTTAACGGTGGAGATCTTGTTTGGCAGACGCCATCACGATTCGATAGGACATGTCCGACCGCTTCCTATCCACATCCCAGGAGGATCTCACTGCTGCCTCGCCCCCATATAAGCCAGAGGCGAGCACCTCCAATCTCGACCAGACTCTCCTCGTCCACCACGACGTCTATTCATATCCACCAAGTCCTGCTTATCGCTCCCAGGTAAATATGTCAGAGGATATCGAGTACGCCCCTAGGGAGCACAAGGAGAAGCCTTCGGTACATTACCCAGAGCATGTCCAGCCTCCAACGACCATGTACAAGCAGAGCGACGTGTCCCGTCCTTTATCGCTTGCGCCAACCCTCACTGACGACGAGTACGACGACGACAATTACGACTGGAGTGGAGAGGAGGATCTCGTCGACGAAGAAGCCAAGTTTGAGAAGCAGATGGGCCTCAAGCAGAAAGATAAGCGCTGGACGTTTAAGCGGTGAGTCTGCCTCTTTGGGACTTGGTCGATCTCATTCAATTTCGACAGCGTCTTTACTCTTCTCTTTTCCTCTCTCATTGGATCTACATTCCTGGCTGGCGTCATTGTCGCGCCTGGTATTCTCATTCACTACTTCTGGTATAAGAACAACCCTTCAGAACACCGTCTCTACGTGAAGCAAAACGTACAAGCATGGCTCTTCTGGGCTGCTGCAAATCTCGTCATTTCGTGGTATCTCGCTCTCATTGTCGATATCATTCCGACCATTTTTCGCTTCATGGTAATGGCAGCCTGGGGCCATGTCTCCGAGCACATAAAAACCCGGATAGAGCTCTATTGCTCCATCAAGAACACATTTAAGCCTGTACTCTATGTCGCCAGTGCTTGGGCCAGCTGGGTTATCATCTTTGGGCATATTTTCAACCTCTACGACACACAGGATGCTTCGCAAAGTCGGGCTCATTATACCGAAAGGGTATGTGCTCTCGTTTTCACAGTAAATTTACTAGTGCTGAGTCTACTCCAGTTGTACCAAGTGGTCGAATTCCTCTTCTTCTTTGGTGTCGTTGTATGTGCACAGAAGATGTTGTCGCACGCGGTCGCATTTGCCTTCCATCGCACCGCTTTCAAGGATCGCGTGGACGCCATAACAGAAGCTCTTCCAGTCATAGAGAAGCTTCGGGACTACAAACCCAAACCCTCGTCCCACAGCGGCTTCCGATCCGGGTTCCGTACACCATTATTTGGTCAAGTTGGTGAAAAAGACCGATTCAGCTGGGGAGGGCCGCTCAACGATGACGGGGTTGATGGCGACACCGAAGGAGATGGCGATCGCACCGTCGTGGGGACAACCAGCAGGAAAGGAACCATGATGAGCAGCAAGGGCAAGCAGCGAACACAGTCTTCCTGGTTCAGCAGGTCGCGGAATAACACGGACTCAACGAATCGGGTCCAGTCTGCATCGCCTGAAAGGGTGCACGAGATGGGTGCTATAGGTTCTCCCGTGGACCCGCGCCCTATGACGCCTTCTGGTTTACATCGGTATCCTCCTGTGACAGGTACTCCAAGTCCGCGACACAGCACTGATGGATCGGATATGAACGCTGGAGAAACTATCGCGCAGGCTGCCAAGGCACTGAAGAACGCAGTCTTACATGATGCGCGGAACATCAAGGGTGATGACTCCACTTCTGGTGGAGGTCTTCTATTTACCGGTGGAGTCGGCAGCGTAGATGAGGCCAAGGTAAGTTAGACGTCATTGTCTTTATGATATGCTCCTACCTTTTGCCTTTGTAGCATCTTGCCCGGAGTATCTATACTCAGTTTAGGCCCCATCATGTCTATAGGACGTATCTGTTGCCGGAGGATTTCTACCCTGCCTTTTCCACCCGTGAACAAGCGGAGAAAGCGTTCCGGCTATTTGACAAGGATAACAATGGGGATATCTCGAGAGGCGAGATCAAGTCGACCTTAGTGAAGGTCTACAAAGAACGCCGGTTCCTCGCTCGATCTATGCGAGATGTCGGTGCCGCACTGAAGACCCTCGATCACATCCTATTATTCTTCGCCATGGTGGTCCTGTTTTTCATCAGTTTGAGTATCTTTGGCGTGAACGTTGGGGACAGTCTGACGAGTGTCTATACTATTGGTATCGCTGCAAGTTTCATCTTCAAGACTTCGGCAAGTAACGCTTTCGACGCGATCATGTTCCTTTTCGTTACTCAGTATGTGCATTTACTCGTATCGTTGCTTTCTTTAGCCGATAACGGATTATTTTCAGTCCTTATGATACCGGAGACCGCTGCTTCATTGATGGTCAGTATGATTATCAGTAGCTATTGCTCGTTCTAATGGCATTGGCAGACGAGATTTTGGTGGTCAAGAAGATGAACCTTTTTGCCGTACGCTCAGCTCTTAGTATTGATTGCTATTAACCTCACGTTCTCTTCACAGACTGTATTCACCCGCGTTGATGGTACAGAGACATATTACTTCAACAACCAGCTCTTCTCCAAATTCATGTAAGTGTCTTCGCCTCGTCATTGCACTTTCAGTTAACATATCTATCTTATTTGCAGTACGAATGTACGGCGGAGTGATGTACGTGAACTTCCCATAACTACGTCTCCCTCATACTAACAACATTATTCTAGAAAATGTTTGAGAATCTTACGATGCAGGTGGCCTGGCGCACGCCTCTAGAGGCACTTGATGAACTAGAAGAGTGCATGAATGCATGGCTATCAACAGAGGAGAACCGATGGTATGAGCCAAGCACCTCGATCGTCCTGCAAAATATCGAATACCAGCGATACATGGAAATAACCATCGGTATCGCACACAACGGGTAAATCTCATGGCAAATACAAAGACCATCCATTGTGTTGATATTTCTTCACAGTACATGGCAAGACTGGGGTCTCCGGTGTGCACGTAAGACAGCTTTCCACGCCGCTGTCCAGTACTACTGTCGGCAGCTCGGTATCATAGGATACGAGGCGCCACTGCCCATCGTATATGGAGACCCTCATACTCAAACGTACAACCCACCACCTTCGCCTGGGGTTGACGATTTGGGTATGGGTTCGTCAACGGACAAGCTGCCCGAGACCGTGCATGTCCAGAGCCCGTCGCCGGTGCCAGAACGGATGAAGCCGACGCTTGGATTCCTGCCACCTATGGCGACGAGAACGGGCGTGAATATCCGTCAGCGGAAGAGTAAGAGCCGGAAGGCCAATATGAGGGGTATGGGAGATGGTTAATGGGTTTTTTTCTATGGTGGTGCATCTATATCGGATTTTTCGTTGCTGGACACATAGTCACTTTGGTGAACTGGATTCACTTACCTTGCTTTCGTTATTGTCATCTTAGACTTGTCGAGTTTTGTAGATTATGCCTTTCAAGTTTCAAGTTCGCGTTTTTAACCTGCATAGCATTGGACACGGACCATACTTTCAATTTTATCTTACAAATGCAGATATACACACATACACGAAGCGATTACCCCACATTTTATCTTCGTCTAGGAAAAATATCCAATAACGAAAGAGAGGAGCCAGAACGGACTTGGGCATGAAAATCCGAGAGTGGCGATTATGTAATCTACCATTCGGCAACTTTCGGGCAAAGGAGGAGTTGCCATCGTCTTATAGAACTCCCTCTACTCAATTCTTTAAAAGTGAGTACGGTCACTTTGTTGTCCTGATTTTCCCAATATCTCCAATTATCTAGGTCATGGCCTCGAAAGCAGCCACCGCAGCCGTGGTAGGTCGTGAAAAACCCATAGCGGCCCATACGACGTTGACCGTACTCTCCAGGACTTTGCCCGTGTCTACTCATCCTTGGGCCTCGGAAAGGGTTCGTCGCTTCGCTTTCCTCACGCTCACAAATTAAGTTCACACCACGACAGAGACCATCGCTTCCCTCCAAGCTTTCCGGAAAAGACACAGCGAAGCACAACGCATCAACACCCAATACGCCTCCCAGCCCACCACGGTCGACCTTGCCTACTACCACTCCGTGCTGAAGAACCAGGCTGTTGTCGATGAGGCTGAGAAGATTCTGAAGGCGTTCAAGCCTGTGACGTACGATGTTGGCTCGCATGTCAACGCTATTGAGTCGTTCGAAGCCAAGGCGGTGGGTGACACTTTTTGCGGGGGCTCTTGGACGGGGATTGACTGTGGTTTTCTAGGTTGCGAAGGCCCAGGAGACCGAAGCCAAGATTGACGTTGAGCTGAAGGAACTACAGGCTACCCTTGCTAACATCGAGGAGGCACGTCCATTTGACCAGTTGACTGTAAGTGCTGCTTGCAGTTGTACCTTCTCGGAAATGCCTACATATTAAATAGGTCAACGATGTTGGAGAAGCCCACCCCCGTTTGCTAGAAGTTGTCGAGACTATGGTCAAGAAGGGCAAGTGGACGGTGCCAGGTACGATTCCTCTATACCCTATTGCTTTTCATAAATACTGAAGATATTTGCAGGATACAAGGAGAAGTTCGGCGACCTCAACCTCATGTGAACTGTACAGTAAATTGTTGCATGGGTGTGATACGGCACATATCAATTTGAGAATTTCTCTGAACTAAACATCGTCTCTAAACGTCTTCAGTAACCACTTCTGCACGACATCCCGCGCAATTTGCAGCCTGTTCCTCTCCATGAACATCATATGTCCGTTACCGTGTATACCGATGCCGGGGAGATTGATATGGTCAACAGCGACGCCCGCTTGCACGAGGTAATCAGCCGTGCAGTTATCATACGAAGCGTGATAACCGGACTCAGACGTGACCATTAGGATGGGTATGTCAATAAGATTCACCAATTGCCTCGCCGGAGAGGCCTGGCGATAACAGAAAACGTTTACAGTTGTATCGTGATAAACCAAGTCTTGCACTAGTTCGTCCGGAGATTTGATTGGCGGCGAATACTGTAACGGCGTTTCGGCGATACCGTAGGGACGGGCAGGGGTTAAAGGTAGGAACACGGCACTCATGAAGGGAGGACCCGTTGGTTCCAACGCAACAACGGCTTTGACGAGAGTTGGACGAGCGTCTGCCAATATCCAACCATAAGGGCCAGACTGGGAGTGCACCATTATGATTGCAGGCTAGTACATTGTCAGCTTCAATCCGAAAGATATGATGTATGAAGAGCCTACTCCAATCTGATCCAAAAGCGCAGAACCCGCGACTTTAAATTTTTCAGAGGATTCAGGATCTGATACGAGACTGGGAACCGTAGCAGCGTAAAAATTGTCGAAGATGGGGTCTCCGACGCTGCCAGTGCCAGGCCACTGCGTATGAAGCGCCGCCTGTGGCCAGATATTGTAGCGTTCGGTTGCTGTGAAACGACTCTCGATGTAGACGGTGTCAAGTGTTAACTGTGGACCGTCTATGCCTTGGTGCCAAGCTGAACGTCCTCTATTAGGCGCATCTACAAGATACAGCTACAGCAGGATAAGCAGTCTTGACTCCAACAGGATACGTACTCACCTCATAACCTTCTCCAAGAAAGTAATCCGCCCAACTAGGTTCACCATCGATGGTTTCCAGCAGGTTCGTTCCCGTCATGCCAAGACCGTGAATGAAGACAAGTGGGAAGGGCTGGGTGACTTTTGCTGGGACAAGATGCTCGACATACATAGCTCCGCGAGCGACCGTCGACCCATTCTGGGTATCGTAGGATTGACCGACGTAAAAGTAGGAGCGATAGTGCAGAACCCCCAGGCCCTTGACGCAAAGGCCGAGAAAAACGACGGTGAATATGGATAGCATACGACCGCTTTAGCCTGGGAACCTTTGTACAGTCAGCTGCGTTCTAAGTGCGAAAGACAAAGTCTCGTAATTTATCGAGCCCCATGCGGTTCTTCGACGCAAGACGTGCCAGATCCCTGAGACTCGTGACTGCTACGTCAAACGGCGACGAAAGCTGTAATTCCTGCAGTTGTCAGTCATTGTTGGCGAGATGGTAGAAGGGCAAGTGGACAGTGCCAGGTACGATTCCTCACAATGATCATCAAGGGTTGTAGTCTGTCCTCAGTCTGTGACACGTTCAGTGGCGGCACAGAAACCCGGCGTTCCTTTTTGGGACCTTGTCCGGTTATCTATCTATCTATCTCTATACCCTGTTGCTTTTCATGCATTCCGAAGGCATACTTTCAGGATACAAGGAGAAGTTCGGCGACCTCAATCTCATGTAGATGGTATAGTAAATTGTTACATGGGTGTAGTGTATCAATTTCAGAACTTCACCATATGTTTAAGTACTAGTCTGAACTCCAAAGGTCCTCAGCAACCACTTTTGCACGACGTCCCCCGCAATTCGCTGCCTGTTCCTCTCCATGAACATCATATGCCCGTTACCGTGTATGCCGACGTCGGCGAGACTGATATGGTCAACAGCGACGCCCGCTTGCACGAGGTAATCAGCGGTGCAGTTGTCATACAAAGTGTGATAGCCGGACTCAGACGTGACCATTAGGATGGGTATGTCAATAAGATTCACCAATTGCCTCGCTGGAGAGGCCTGATGATAACAGAAAACGTTTACAGATGTATCATGATATACCAAGTCCCGCACTAACTCGTCCGGAGAATTAATTGGCGGCGAATACTGTAGAGGTGTTTCGGTGATGCCGTAGGGACGGGCAGCGGTTAAAGGTGCGAACACGGCGTTCATGAAGGGAGGACCTATAGGTTCCAACGCAATAACAGCTTTGACGAGAGAAGGACGCGCGTCGGCCAGTATCCAACCGTAAGAGCCAGATTGGGAGTGCACGATGATGATTGCAGGCTAGGAAATTGTCAGTGTCGGTCTGGAAGATTCTGATATATGAAGAGCCTACTCCAATCTGATCCAAAAGCGCAGAACCCGTAACCTTGATCTTTTCAGAGGATTCAAGTGCCGATACGAGACTCGGGACTGTGGCGGCATAAAAATTGTCGAAGATGGGGTCTCCGACGCTGCCGGAGCCAAGCCATTGTGTATGAAGTGCCGCCTGTGACCAGATATTGTAGCGTCTGGTAGCTGTGAAATGGCTCTCAACGTAGGTGGTGTCAAGGACGGACTGGGGACCATCTATGCCTTGGTGCCAGGCTGAGCGTCCTCTAGCAGGCGCATCTACGAGATACAGCTACGGCAGAATCAGCGGAATTCACTGCAACAAGGATGCGTACTGACCTCGTAGCCTTCTCCAAGAAAGTAATCCGCCCAACCAGGTTCACCATCAATGGTTTCAAGCAGATTGGTTCCCGTCATACTAAGACCGTGAATGAAGACAAGTGGGAAGGGTTGGGTGACCTTTGCTGGGATAAGATGCTCGACATACATAGCTCCGTGTGCGACCGTCGACCCATTCTGGGTATCGTAGGATTGACCGACGTAGAAGTAGGAGCGATAGTGCAAAACCCCCAAGCCCTGGGCGCAAAGGCTTAGGAAAATGGCAGTGAATATGGATAGCATACAACCACTTTACGTCCCTGGGAACCTTGACCTTCACACTTCGAAAGCAGCTGACCGTACAAAAGTCTCGTAATTTATGGAGTCCCATGCGGCTCCTCGACGCGAGACGCGCCAGATCCCTGAGACTCGTGATTGCCACGTCAAACGGCGAGCAAAGCTGGAGTAGTCGCCAGTCATTGTTAGCGAGATGGCCGTTTGCAGTCTACTGGTGGTAGTGAGACAAAGTCGGAAGATTATGCTGATCCGGCGGCCGGGTGCCTTCATATATTCATCAATTACTTGACATGTATTGAATACGACCCCGCTTGCCCACTTACCACCATCTCCCTCTGACGATGGCCTCGACCTCTTCCCATTTCTTTCGCGATCCCCAGGCCGTCTTGGACGATATTAACTATCAGTTTCAGCTCGAGCCTAGTACTCTAATTAGGCTCGCCAAGGCTTTCCTCGAAGAATTCAGACTTGGTCTCTCAAATTATGGGCAACCGATGGCGATGATGTGCGTCGTGTTAGCCTCTTGCTTTCTATTTCTGACCGGTATATCAGACCCACGTTCGTCACCGGCGTCCCAGACGGAACAGAAACAGGGTAAGCGTCGTCCTTGATCACCCCTCAACTCTACCTGAAAACAAACCTGGCAGGACCTTTCTTGCTCTTGATCTAGGTGGAACCAATTTGTCAGTAGATCTCTTTGCTTGCGATGTGTCTCGATAGCTGAAAGCTTGAATAGGCGCGTCTGTGAAGTCGTCTTGAACGGCGACAAGACATTTTCACTGAGGCAGCAGAAATACAAGGTGTCAGACACCCTCAAAACTGGAGAAGCTTCGGTCTTATTTGGTCCGTTATCCATCTACCCAATCGAGTCATCTCTCATCCATCACCAGACTACCTTGCTGATTCCGTCGATGCCTTTCTGACCACCCATTCTAACGACTCCGTCCCATCATCCGGAGATTCTCCAGATGTCCTTCCACTCGGATTGACCTTCTCCTTCCCCGTTGAGCAAACTGCGCTGAACTCTGGGAAAATCCTCACATGGACCAAAGGCTTCGCTGCCAAGCATGCTATAGGAAATGATGTCGTACAGCTGTTGCAAGACGCATTTGACCGAAAGCATATGCACGTCAAATGTGTCGCGCTGGTAAACGACGTGAGTTTTCGCTATATAGCCTCCTACATCTGATTGACAGTGGTCTGCAGACCGTTGGTGCCCTTCTCTCACGTTCATATACTTCCGGCGGGTGCATGCTAGGAAGTATCTTCGGAACAGGTACCAATGGCGCGTATGTTGAAAAGGTCACCAGCATCACCAAGTTAGGCAACTCTCCTGCGGTCGCCAACGGCGGCGTAATGGTCGTGAACACGGAGTGGGGCGCTTTCAACAATTCCCGAAGTCACCTTCCTTCCACTCCCTACGACAACACGCTGGATCGACAGTCTATCAATCCAACCTTTCAAGCCTTTGAAAAGTTTATTTCTGGCATGTATCTTGGAGAAGTTACGCGTCACGTCTTACTTTCACTGATTGACGCGGCGCCAAAACCCATCTTGTTTGGCGGCAAGTCAACGGCGTCTTTGAACAAACAATGGGGCATCGACACGAGCGTGATGAGCGACGTGGAGACCGCCCGGGAAAGCTCAACGCACACATCGGAGAACCCGACACCCAAATTCTCCGACTTCCAGGATGATAAGTTAGACGAGAAGACAAAGGCCAAGCTTCAGGCGATACGATCCGTGGTCATTAGTCGTCTGGGATACGAAGAGTCGGACGTTTGCCTTCGCGATGCAGCGGTACGATGTCTGATTTATTTCCGAACCGATACTCAAAGCGCCGTGTTAGATTGTGAAGTGGGTTTGCACACTCGTTGCTCGGCGCGCGGCTCTCCTTAGTGGCGTCGCCGTTGCTGCTGTCCTTTTACAGACCGATCGGGCGAGCTTTGCTGATGCCCCGACAAACGGAGTACACGACAACTCGGACGAACACTTCAAAGTTGGTGTGGATGGAAGGTGCGTTAGCCATCTCTCTACCGTGCCGCCAGTTTTTGAGCAGATATTTGTAGTTTGGTTGAATTCTATCCTCATTTCGAGAAGATCATGCGCGAGTCTATGCGATGCATTGTTGGTGCTGATGTAGAAAAACGAGTGGAAATTGGTATGGCTAAAGACGGCAGCGGTGTTGGTGGTACGTGCCTTTTCTTCCCGTGTTAAACATTCAAATCTCATGTTTTCGTGTTAGCCGCTCTGTGCGCTCTGCAGGCCATCAAACAACAATAAATTTAACTGTCGGCATATATTGTCGAAATATTGTACACATAAGAATCTGTGTTAGAGACGTACATTTAAGTGTATAAGTGTATTATAACCTTTTGGACATGCTGCTAGATGGATCATTCGGAACACACTCATTGAGGAAGCTTGAACTACCTGATCTTTCAGTGATTGGGTTACAGAACCACGATTTGAGAAACGTAACCCATTCTCTGTTTGTGTCGAGAGTCCAGTCAACGCTGCTTCGTCGGACTGTTTATATTATTGGTTGTAAGTTCATTTATTCGCGCA
The DNA here is from genome assembly GCA_902506015.1 of Armillaria ostoyae. NCBI lineage: Eukaryota > Fungi > Basidiomycota > Agaricomycetes > Agaricales > Physalacriaceae > Armillaria > Armillaria ostoyae. Next base: position 2,635,633 of record LR732083.1, read on the forward strand.
ATCACCTCGCGAGTACTTGGCCGCTTTTTTTGCTCTCGCACCACCTTGGGTATATGCGCAATCATTGTCTACTACCGTTACTCATACACATTACTGTAACTTTTGTTGTCTTAAATGTTGACAAGTTCCCAAGCGCGTGATATACTTGTTCAAGGACCCCTCATGCAATAGTTTTCCCTGATGATAACAGATCTGGCCTTGATGGTACATGCAATCGGCTAAATATTATTTACAACCTTAGGTCCGACTGTTTCGAGACAGGTTTCTATCGTCGGGGAGCAGCTAAAACCAATCCGTAGACTCGTCCGAACTTGACTCGGCACTAGACCCATCCGAACCCAGGAGAAAGCGATCGCACACCCAACGCTTCTCGCGCTCGTCAAGACATATCATCATCTCCTTCAGCCTCGTCGGCAACTCGTCCGCGTTGTCATACTCCTCTTCCAGTTCTTTCGGAAAAGAGAATTTGAGGGCGCTTGCCAATAGAAACCTGCATATGCTAATGAAGGACCAGCTTTGAGGAGAATAACCCGCATCCAGCCGTTTCTGGAGGTTAACAGGCATGAGACGGACTAATACTGGCACTGATGGGAACGGGAGGATCGGGCAGAGCAGGAGGGATATTGGGACGGTCTCGTCGAGAGGGTAGTTGAAGATCGTGTTGGATATGAAAAGAACGCGAGAGAGGTCGGACCTGGACGTATTCCGTTGCAAAGATTTGAGCCTCACAAAATCGTTTGGACGGTCTCGAAACGCGAGGGTGTAGTCCGTATAATCGTCCATGTGGGAGGCATTATACGCTCTCTTCTCTTCGTCAATCTCGTCGCAGCTCATGGGAGAATATGATGGAGCCAGTAAGGTCACGGCTTCTTGGATGCGTGAGGGCGGAATGAGGATTTGGAGGTCCACCATGCCATAGAAGATGAATGCTCCGCCAAGGCTGTAATGTACTGCGTCTTGACCCCAGATTACATGGGGAATAGCAGCACGAGCGAGTAGGATGGATGGCTGGAGTCTTCGGTGTGGTATATCGTTTCTGTCGTCCATGGTAACTGTAAGAGGCATAATCACGGTAAGGGAATGAATGATAGTAGAGACTAACGATCGAGTCCAATTTAGTATGCTGTGCACGTGCACCACCGTACCGACTGTCTCAAACTTTAACTTATGTAATAACTGGCCCGCCGACTCAACGAAGAGACTAAGCACAGCGGAAGGGCGATTCTCGATTATATCTGGGATCCCTCCTCAGAGGCCTCAACTTAGACACGAATGTCTGGCAAATGCAGTGTCACTTGGTGGAAGAAAGCGATGCCCGGAGAGGTCGACCCTCGAATTCCATGGATTCGACTCGATCGTTTGACTCGAAAAGCTTAGTAAAAGTCTCAGCTAGAATTGTCTCTCCCTCTCTCTCACCGTACCATGGACGACCGAAACGATATACCACACCGAAGACTCCAGCCATCCATCCTACTCGCTCGTGCTGCTATTCCCCATGTAATCTGGGGTCAAGACGCAGTACATTACAGCCTTGGCGGAGCATTCATCTTCTACGACGTACTGGACCTCTAAATCCTCATTCCGCCCTCAAAGATCCGAGAAGCTGTGACTTTATTGTCTCCATCGTATTCTCCTATGAGCTGTGACGAGATTGACGAAGAGAAGAGAGCCTATAATTCCTCCCACATGGACCATTATACCGACTACACACTCGCATTTCGGGACCGTCCAAACGATTTTGTGAGGCTCAAATCTTTGCAACGGAATACCAGGTCCGACCCCTCTCGCGTTCTTTTCATATCCAACACGATCTTCAACTACCCTCTCGACGAGACCGTCCCAATATCCCTCCTGCTCTGTCCAATCCTCCCGTTCCCATCAGTGCCAGTATTAGTCCGTCTCATGCCTGTTCACCTCCAGAAATGGCTGGACACGGGTTATTCCCATCAAAGCGCGGCCTTCATCGGGATATGCGAGTCTCTGTTGGAAAGCGCTATCAACTTCTCTTTTCCCAAAGAAGTGGAAGAGGAGTATTCCAATGCTGATGAGTTGCCGATGAGACTGAAGGAGTTGATAATTTCTCTTGACGAGCGTGAGAAGCGCTGGGTTCATGACTGCTTCATGCTGGGTTCTGACGGGAGTTCCGACGAGGCTGTGGAATCTGATGATGATGATGATAGTATCTGGGACCTCACCCTTAATCTCAACAAGCAGCTCCCACGGTAGTGGTATCAGCGGTATTATTGGTCTTGCAGGGAGCTCCGAGCAGAAGGTGTCGATCACTGTCAAGGATGACCTCCCAGTCGCCACAAGTAAGTTTCTGCTGTTGATAAATCTCAGATGCTTTGCTCACTTTAAAATGTAGCTACCATTACCTCATGTTTTCATATTAAACAGCAATAGATTTAAATGCTGGCATACATAGTCGGATTGCGCCAAGTACTACTAGCAAGCAGGGACGTATCATTGGATGAACGGCACGCCGTCCGCGTCAATGGTCTAGCAGCATCTTTGCTCGCCCGTTCAGGAGGCCGCGATGGCATCTATGTCCTGCTTTCATCGAATTGCTATGACGGATAGTTGTGCGACACACTTTCTGCAAGAGCCTCAAGCGTTCTCGAATATGTGCTCACCTGGGTTTGCGAGTTATCCTGACACCCCCTTCAAACCGAGTCATATCCGCACCATAGTTGTATCACAGATAACACCAGGCCACGATGAAGGAACACGGAAACATTATACTGAGAAATATTCGCGAAATTCCTGCAGTGCCCCTTGAAGTTTTCAAGCGAAACTTCCTACCTCGCGTTGTGGACCCGACCCAAGTGGATCAAATTGCCAGTTGTCTACGCGCTAATGGTGCTCTGCTTCCAAACGGCCGATGGGCTCTATTCCCCAAAGATCCTGCCGGGGCATCCGGCGAAGGTGAAACCTTCAAGCACCTCGAGAATATCGCCGCAGCTATCGTCAAAGAGGCCGCGGTCTTAATGAATAGTGAGCAGACCGCGCCGATGCAGACCAAGCCAAGACAAGCTGTTGTATTGGAAGGTCGTAATGGGCAGTTCATTTCAGATGTGCACTCCGCTCTGTACGACTCCCTGGGCGCTAGGGTTGTTCAAAACGAAACTGCTACTGCATATATAGGTGTTTGTCAGTACGATAACAACCAAAAGGTAGGGAGGAATTGACCGGTTCTTTCAAACGCGTTGCAGCTCACGAACTGTAGGTGTCGTTGACATGTGACCGCACCGAAATCGAGGAGCACAAACTCAAAGATATACGGGAAGACGAAAGCGATGTGAGTAATTATGTGCTCCACCAAAAATACGGCCCGAGTAACTCCTTTCCCTTAGAACAACAAAGAGATTTTAAGGAATGCGGCACAAATGCTGTATGCGGATCCTTGTCGTCGTTTCATGTTTGGAATAACTATCACGAACACTACCACCAAGCTGTGATACTTCTCAAGAACTGTCGTTCTTGTGTCCAGTCCATTCAACTTTATCTCGGTACGTGTAAAGTTACTGTGCGAAGGGTCGTCACATTTTCAATCGTCATGGTTCACACAGGAGCACAAACATTTCATCTACTACGTTATCTCGATGTCTTTTGGAAGCTTACAAGACCTCGGATATGATACCTCAGTGGTTCGCCTTGCAAACCCGATTGACACTAACAAGAAACAGTACGATTACGTCGGGACCACATATCAAACTCTTGAGTGCCTCAGCCCACTCCGGCCATCCGGACTTGCGTTTCGTGCAACCAGAGCCTGGAAAGTGCGTAAGCTTGGCGGTGGCGGAGAATTCGTTTTGAAAGATGTTTGGATACCGTTGACCGCGGTCGAAGTTCAAAAACATGTCTCCCACCTCATCGAAGAAGCACCAAATACCCCATCACTCTATAAGAAATACGATCTTCAATTACCCTCTCGACGACATCGTCCAAGTATCACTCCCGCTCTGCCCGGACCTCCCGTTACCATCGGTGCCGGCGTTGGTCCATCTCATGCCTATTTGCATACAAAAATGGACGGACACTGCCCAAAGCTGGCCTTCATCGAGGTATGCCAGTATCTGTTGGAAAACGTTAAGAATTACTCTTTTTGCAAAGAGGTGGAAGAGAGTGTCACGACTCTGACGAGTTGCCGACAAGGTTGAAGGAGATGATGATCTGTCTTGACGAGCGTGAGAAGCGTTGGGTCTACGATTGTTTTCTTGTGCATGGGGACACATCTGGGGAGTCTGACAACAAGAATACAACCTCCCTCCCCCCAATTTTTGATGACCATATTGATCCGTATCTCGTCGCAAGATGGAAAACATCCTTAGATGTTAGGCCCTGGACTGTCGCATATCTCAACGCGGTCCTTCTTGTATTTTCAGCGTAAAAATCTGTCGCTCTCCCCCGAGTCTCGTCGTCAAGGTCTACGTTTCCTCTTCCTGCACAATTGTCATCCTCCAAAGATGCATTCTTCTCGTGTTCTGAATCATCGGTCTCGCCATCGCTATCGTCGACGAGAAGTGTCGTGTTACTGTTACATCGCTCGAAATCAATCTTTGCAATATATTCAATGTCACAACTTATTTTCTAGTTGAAATCGAGAGCCCCTCTTCGAACAATGGATGTCGTATGGACCTCAGAAATGACAAGTTCACCAAGATCAGCTTTCTTTTTTTTATTTGGTCCTCTTGTCGTTACTACTTGCTCACGACTTTACATACCTTCAAGGAACAGTGAATCGGTGGCCTTGACAGTATCGTGGTGGTACCGAACTTGATCTATGCTGCTCAGTGGCAACTCTGGAAGGGCATCAATACCGATTACTTGCCCTGTGAGAGAGAGAGCGCGATTTCAAGACCGGCTCGATTCTGAAGCTTCTGAAGCCTGAAGCTACTGGCGTGGAATTAGCATCGGAAATATGCTCAAGAATGTTATCCAAACCAGTTGAAAGAAACGTGAGCGCCTCGGGGACTAAAGGTGAACTTACCCATCCAACACTTTACCAATTCATATTCGTTTTCATGTATGAACCCCTTCGATTGAAAATTTTCCTAGAACAAAGGTTTGTGGAGTACTCCATCCAACTAGGTTCGTTGGCATAACCGCTAAGCACATCGAGGATTAATCGTCATCGAATTGTGCCACACGGCCGTGTAGCCTGATAACTGCGTCAGAGTGGGTTCTTGTACAGGTTCAATTACATGTTCCTTCATTCCCAAGTATAAGTAGTAAACATGTAATTTCATTGTCAGCGCGTTTACTACATATATGAACCATTTCAGCTGCTCACCCTCGCTTGTTCAGCCACATCATTCCAACGTAGTGAATTCTCATACACGTATTTTATGGCAATTACCTGAGTTAACTCATGATTCATGAACGAACTGTATTCCTTTATGTCACAACTTTGTAAAAGATCAGTGGAGCACTACCTGGCTGAGATACTTCAGCCTGCGCAGAAAAACCGAACGATAGTGATCATGACATCTCCACTTCTATGGAAATTGCACCGGTTTTACGCTCTATACGCTGGCGAACCAACCTATATGCACTTATCAGATGTGCTCTCGACCAAAATGCTTCGCTTACCTCTGAAACTTATCGAGCGGAGCTTCTGCATTGGATGATGGCAGCTCCGAACCGGGATTAAAAGATCTAATGGGTACCCAACTACTCAACGGGCTAGTGCCTGACTCATAACTAGCTTCTGACACGTAGAACAGCATCCCGTCGGGATAGACGGTTACAGGGAGACGAGCTATCGATGGTCCATCGACAGCTCCGTCTATATCCATTGAAACATCAGTGGGTGTGAGTACGGGAACGTCAACAGTAACTGATCGCGAAGATCTAGCAAGAGGAAGAACGACAGCACTCAGACTGGCGAGTGATGTGTTTTGATGGTATGGTATGGGAAGGAGTGTCGTTGGATAGCTGAAACGATATTCAGATGGAGCAGAGCCTGATTGATACCTCGAGGATGTCGGTGCAGGAGGATGTGAGATTGGGAGTTCAGCGAGGCGGGTGTCTCTCCACCAAAATCTGCACAAAAAGACTCTTTAGAATACATGAATGGACGACGGGATAGGTTTTTGTACCTGAAAGGTGTCTCGCAGTCACCAATATCTTGGCCTTTCCACTTGATAACATCGAGGACATGCAAGATGCCATTATCCCGCCAATTGGAGTCCAGGATGCAGTCCACCACAGTATTCGGCGGTAGCGACGATGGGAAACGGGCCATAAGTGGCTTTCCTAGCGCTCTGGAGCGTAGCATCGTGTTTGGAGCTATAAGGATGAATGGTATCAACACGAGTGTGCTCAAGAACTTAATGAACTGACATGTGCCATTATTATTGAGTGATATTGCGAGACATCGCTTGCCGACAGGAACAGGCGCGACGGCCACCCAACCGGTCTCGAGATCATCAGGTAGGCCGTCAGTAGCCGTCCAAGGATCTTCCGAGTTCATCTCTAGCAGTTCTGCATACATACACTTGTCTGCCCACTCGTTTGGTTCGACATGCTTTTCCGTTTGTTGTTGGTGCCGATCCTGCTGTTTTGTTTTTGCCTTTCGTTTCCGTTTATTTTTCTTCTTCGTTTGCTCTGATTGTGGGGGCGACACTACACTCGGAGCAGTAGTAATTGGTTGAGGCTCTGACTCAAGCATTGTCGCAAAAGCTCCTACCCCTTCACGAACAACCTCTGTTTGGTCGTCCTCGCCCTCGTCCTCATCGTCCAAGCCGAGACTAAGATCAGCAAAGCTATCAAGTTGTCTTGATGCATCTATCCTTTCGGCGCGCCGCTAGTCATGGAAGAGTGTTATGAGGTGAATCCAGATAATGCGTATTGTTGCGTACCCGTTTCTGCTCCTCCAGGGCCTACAGGATAATTAGTTAGCCAGCTCTTTATCGCGTCAAGTAGATGTACTTTAGACCTCCGGGCCTGCTGCGAGTGCAGCTTATCTGTTATTGTTGTCGGGGGCAACTTGAAAGAGATCTTTCGAGCTTTGATCGACGACGACATGGTGGTCGTACTTAGAAGTTAGACGTCGCACGTGCTGTTATCGCGTTGTTTGCTTCGCGAACTCATAAACTTCGGAAACTTCAAAATTCAATTACTTGCCAAGGGTAATAACCTGTGTGAGTTTGGCTTGAATCTTCACGTATCATCTTGAGGGAGTAAGAGATAAAATGCAAAGGTGATTGTTTCCTTCAAATTTGATAAGAAGTGAAAGCTACTAAGTAATTAATCCAGCCTAATTTTGTTGGCAGTTCGTTCAGGCCACAACGGCGTGAGGAGTACCCCTTTATGATGAAAAATAGGCATTGGCTTGTCATAAACGAGGTTGAATGATTGACCGTCCTTCGAATATATCTGTTTCCTTAGTATCCTACTTACGAACAACGAATGGTGTCCGACTTGATATGGTTATCTACATTTCCCCTGCGCTTCTTGGTTGGTGATAAAGAGATGGACTACAGCGTATAAATTGATAGCGAAAAAACAGGGGCAGCAGAAACAAGGAAGTTAGGCGCCACGAGAGGCCTTGTCCAGCACTGGTAAAAGGAGGGTGGAATGAGAGTAGGATAAACAGTTTGCAAGGAGAATACGCACCACTCTCATGCGCGACCTCGCTGAAATCAGTTCCTTGGATCTCTACAGCGATCCCGACAAAAGCACGTCGCAGAGCGTCCTTGGAAGACGCAAACAACATCTTGTCTTTGATCTTCGCATCATCGGGAGACCTTATCAAAAGAGATCAGTGTCGATTCAACGACCAAGCACCCAGCATCCTTGCTGTTGATCACAATGCCAGCACGACGCGACGCGATGCCAGACGATAAGGGCGCGATTAAACTCACCAGGAATAGAAGCAAATCTTGTTTCGTTTGCCCGCGCCCTCTTTCTCGAACTCAAAGTCGTATATGGCCCATCTGCACTCCGCCTCCGGGAGATCAGCAACGAAATCGTCGTAACTTGGAGACTCTGAAGTCTTCTCCACGATAATTTCTGTCTTCTCCTTGTTGATTGCGAAGATGATGTACTTGGTTTTCTTGCCGAGCTTGAGTTCCTGGTACTTTTCGAGGCACTCAGGGCTGACACCGATTCCAGAGGACTACGAAGGGGTTAGTATTATCGACAACATGAATTCAAGAAATCATACCATTGTTAGAATATGCTTTGTAGTGATGAGATGGTGGTTGAGAGGAAGAGCTTTATATGGATGTGGCGGTGTTTCAACACTGCATATGTTATCGCATGCTTCATCTAGGCGCTGTCTAAATTTGGCAATCCACACCTAAAGCTACGAGGATACCAGCTACGGCATCTACTACGCACCACCATTTTTATCCATGTATATGTACAGTCACTGCGTATCAAGCCTGCGCAATCGGCGTTCATCCGAAAAATCTCGTCTAGCGCAGGCTCTCTGACTGGATCGCTGCGGTACTTCGTGTCGCACAGCTGTACAGTTGACTCACAGGGAGTCTGGCGAGTGACCTCGTAAGCGATTCAGAAAGGCTTTGCACTGATATATATGTGACGCCCCCCAGAGAAACCGGGGCAGAAACGAGAAAGGGCAATTTTACTCCGTCAGCTACTGCCATCGAGTTCGACCTTGCAAAATGCAAGCGATGTAAAAATTAAAGCCAAGTGAAAGACAAAACGATCTGTACAAAGGAATCTCAACTTGGCCACGGCGAGAGCATCGCAGAAGCTGTTTCACAACGAAGATGCAGCGATCAAGAGCACATGGACGGAGCAGCTTGAATACATACAATCGGGTGGCTTTTTCGCAAAGAGAACAACATCACCATGTCGTCGATCGCCACATGAGACCGAATCTTTTCTTAGACTGAGAAACCTCGGTGGCGTCTAGCGTCTCTTGCGAGGACCGCATTCACAGCAACTCAAGTACGTGTATCTGTTCATAAAAAGCGTCAGGACAATACCCGTTTGATCAAACAGAAACTAACCAAACAGTCCAACCTCTCCCGGGAACAAAGGATCACCCATAAATGGGATGGGCGGCCTAACGCAACTCTCCCAGACCAGCAAAAATTATGCCTAGAAACGCAATCAACCTGATCCAACACACTTACCTTCTAGTAAATCATGAGTACTCGCGACTAGCTTCGCCCGATCATCAGTAAAAAGGTATCTACCATGTTAATGATGTTGATGCTCTATGCTGGGTTTGGTCGGGAAACACAGCCCAGTACCTCCGGCACAGGCAGGAACGGTCAATAAAAGCTCACAACAGACAAGTGAGATTGAACTGAACTTATGGTGTTGCAATTACCTCGTAAATTTTTGAAAACCCAAATGCAATATTCTTCTGTGTGCCCACCATCATCTTCGATGGTTTGAGAGATCGGGGGGTGCACTGTGCTGATTGCGCGCTTCAGAGCGACTCGGATCGTTGGGGCGGTAAGACGCTCTACGGGATTAACCGTACATGTCCACGAGGGACAAATTAATGATTGATTATATTGCAAAGCCTCTGGATTAGAACTTAAACAAACTAGAGTAAAACCTATGATGAAGGCATATGTTAAATCATAATGTGGAATGAAACTTTAAAAAACACACCGCGCATTCTCATAAAGATAATTCCGGCATAGAATAAACAGAACAAGCTAGACGCCACAAGTAGGGTCACCGAGGTGTTTCGCCTCCGCTTCTCGAGCGCTGGGTACCCTCTTGCGGTCGGCGAGAAACGCTACTATCCCTAGGAATAACGTCAGGCGAACCATCACTTCTCCAACTTTGGGCTCGACGTCGTCGATAAGGGTCTGGCGTTTGAACAGGGGTTCCTCGTTCGAAATCCCACTCCCGGGCAAGCGACTCACGGGGAGGCGAATGCACCAATAAAATATGCTAAGAATGACGAGATTCAGAGACAGAAACACAAGCAGCTTCTCGTCACCAACCTGGGCTGACGTTAAACCTATTAGATTGACGGCGCTTCGCCTGTGTCTCAGGCTCGGAGTGTCCCTCGGAGACGGTAGTACAAGTGTTGCTCGCCTCGAACGCGGTGATCGAGCGTCTTCGGGAGCGTTTCTGCTCTGAGCATCTTCCACCTGGGCTCGTTCCTCTGATTGGTCGGGGGCATTGTTGTTTGGGGGTGACCGTGCGATGGTGTACACGCCCGCAAAGGTGGCTGAACAGCCGTATAGGAATGTTACAATTTGGTGGAAGGATGCCTTTTGGAAGTCGCCATACAGTATCGCAGATCCTACGATAGCTGAGAGGTTGAACAAAACGAACTGAGTGGGTATGACGATCTGCGGCCGTGGGTTAGTATCGGGCGAGAGGGAATCCTAAGAGACGATCAACCTTGCTATCGAACCTCATCAAGGCGCGATTTAGGTATCTGATTTGTCCTATGCCTGTAACTGCAAGAACCTTGTCAAGCGTAGGTAAGTCCGGTGTCCTCCAGGTGCTTATCGCATTACTCACAAGGATGACTGGGTATGTAATAGGGCTTGCGAACATTTCTATCCATTGCATCGTCAGCAAAGTGGATATGGCTTTTGTAGAAAGAACAGTAAAGCCTCCTGTTCTCATGTTAACGTCATCATAAACGTTATACAACCTATCTACTCACCAAAAAGAGCGCATAAGCCTACATCGATGGTCACCCACCGTCGACCCAGAGGCCCTTCGGATAAGATGGAGAGGATTATTGATCCAGCGACATAAACGCATGAATAGACGATAAATGGAGTCTGTGATATAGCTTTCAACAGCCCGTCGGGATCAAGGCGCGTGTCGGAAGAACTGGAAGCTAGCACTACTGTTACAGCCCCAATGATAGCCAGTATTATGCCCAGTATATCGCGCTTCATTAAGGTCAGCGCGTCTCTCCTTGTCAGGATTGGATAGATATAACCACCTTACGAAACCGTTCTCGGAGTAAAAGGGGGGCAAAGAAACAGTTGGCGATGAGAGCGAACTTGGGGAGTCTTGAGTTCAAGATGACATTAGATTGCTGTTTGCTTACAGTTCCAAGAGGTGCAACAACAGAAGCAGGCGCCCAGGCATACGATATGAAGTTACCTGTCATTGAAGTAAGGATAATTCTGATCCATAGATATCCAGTTACCTATTTCACCAACATTCATGAGGAGAAAACCAGACCACCTAAGAAGACAGATGATAAGCCTCTTTTCAACAAGAGCGTAGAGCGAAAGAATCTCACCAAAGCTTAGATTTCAGATAATCACCCTCATTCTGTTCAAGCTCCTCAGCGCGACCGTTCTCATTGAACTTGTTTTGTTGAGATGACGCGCTCTCCTCTACCACTACATCGACTGGAATTGTCACTATAGGTACCTTCGGCCTTCTCCCAAACCTAGGTTGCGACAAGAAGTCAGCAAAGCTTCGTTTGTGTGGTTTTTGAGGGGAAGGAGACGATCCATAGTTCGTCTGGCCATTCGGCGACATTAACGGTACCGTCTCTGGATACCGAAAGATGTCTGACTCGCCATCTGAGTGTGCTACACCCACCACTTCTGTCTCCTGGTCTTCATCCCTTTCGTTGAGACTTGGACCAGAACTATGATCGTCGTCCTGGGGTTTTGCTGTGCCGTCTCTCCCCAAATCGTTCAGCGACGATAATTTCTCAGCGTCTAATCGTTTGTGCGCGAGTTTTTGTACATTAAGAGCCAATGAAATGAGGATATTTCCAGCTACCGCGACTGAAATGCCAATCACGGTCGGCGTGTTGATGTGGAGTTGTCCAGGATCCATGGTATCGCCAATAAGAGAACGGATAAGAGAAGGAAGAGAGGAAGTCTCAGCCTTCCAAGAAGCGAACCCGCCGTGTTGTTGTGCAGGTCAGCGTCCAACGTTCGTCGCGGCGTCACTTTGGCGTCACCGCGACCTCCGGGACCGGGCCGGTGGTGTTTGTTCACGTATTTCAAGCGCAAATTTTTTTTCGGCCTTTTCTTCCACAACTGTCATCGTCTCCCAAGCTTTCGGCTTCGTCCTCTATTTCCTTTCGGTGAGTATCATTTCTGTTTCTGTTTCTTCCATGATGAGCTCTTTAGATGACGAGTCTGAGCCATCAGTTCCAAGTTTCTTGGTTTCTGTTGAACGAGACGACACCCAAAAATTTTACCATTCATGCTTTTCTGAATTTTCTGCTTTCTTATCGGTTATATATCCCAGACGATTAACTACTTCTTTTCCCAGTTTATCTTCTCTTCTTTCATATGCCTCCGCCTGTTGAAGACGACTGGTCAGACTCTGACGATGATGTCTTCGATGAGATCGAGACCTCAGTAACCTTGGGTGTACCAGATGGTCAGATTACTTCACAGACAGATCTTTCCGATGCGGCTGTATCACGCTTGGGTGGTCTTCCTGTAGGTTAGCTCTACACATGTATCGTCGATAGAGTCTCAACATGTTTGAAGGCATTCCTTGCTTCGCGTGAACCTTCCTATTCTTCGTCGCAGTGCAAGGTATGCAGCAACCCGATGGAACTTCTCGCCCAGATGTGGTGTCCTTTTGAAGATAGTCCCATGGATCGGGCGCTCTACATTTGGGGCTGCGCAAGGGCGCAATGTCAGAAGCAGGAAGGGAGGTGAGTTTCGGTGTGTATTGCCATGGCTCCTCAGCAAGCATATCCTCACCTCGCGCACCAGTATACGCGCTTGGAGAGCGTTGCGATACAACGCCGAATATGCAGCAAAACTAGAGAAGAAACGGGAGAAAGAGAAAGCCCGAGTTGAAGCGAAAAAAGAGAAGTTGCAGAAAGGGCCCCTCACTAATCCGTTTTCAGTACAGTGTTTGTTTTCTCCGACATGAACCATTACTAACGGCTAGTCCAGATGAGTGCTGCTTCCACAGCGCCCAATCCATTTGGCCTTGGATCGCATATTTTCGGCGAAGCTACACCTGCCAAGCAGGAGACTCCATCTGAACAGGACGACGAGAGTGCTGATGAGGATGGCGAATCAGACGACGGGTCTTCGTCCTCAGAGCAATCTCTGCTCACTGCCATGACCTCTGCTACATTGGAGGATTCGCCGTGGAAACAAACGCTTTCCTATCCGCCTCAATACCTCAAAACATTTTCCGAGTACATAACCCCCGAACCGAAACCCAAGATTCCTTCGGGAGCTCAAATAATCGACGACGACGATGAACCAAAAGGGGGCAAGGACATAGGCTGGTCCGAAAAATACGAGAACTCTTTAGACGTTGACCATGTCTTCGAGCGATTTTCAAATCGAGTAAAACATGAACCTGAACAATGCATACGGTAAATACCATATTTTACTTTCTTATTCGCTCTCACTCAGCTTCTTTTCTAGCTACGATCTGAACGGCGCCCCACTGCCATTCTCAACAGACAATGTATTCAACCTCTTATTCCCTGCTCCTACCACTCCCCCACTACCTGTAACGAAACCCGACTTTATGGTCATTCCCGCCGCCAAAAGGAGCTATGACCCTTCATCGCTTCCTCCCTGCCCCAACTGCCAATCCAAACGTGTATTTGAATGTCAACTGATGCCCAATACTATCAACGTCCTCCGTGATGGCTCGACGGATGTGACGAAGAACATATCTGATGAGGAGCGGCGGAAGGCTGTCCAGGAGGCGCTAAAAGGCGGTGGTGGCAATCGTGGTATGGACTGGGGAACTTGTATGGTGTTCTCTTGTGAAAAGGACTGTTGTACGGAAAATGGGCAAGATACCCGGGAAGCTTGGAAGGAGGAACACGTCCTTGTCCAATGGGATGTTTAAAGCAGAAACACTGTTTTCTAGTTGAATTCAATCGGTGTCTGTTCTCGCCTGCATCTTAGCGACAAAAGTCTGCTTCAACCTTTATGGAATAGGCTATGCGTTCTTCTCAGTTACAGAGACCACCAACCGTCATTTGAAGGTGATTTGCGCGGGTGAAGTCGGAAACACAATAATTCTGGATCATAAATACAACGAAGGTCTACATAATATATAGTAAGATGCCGCTTAAAGCAGTTTCTGTGCTGCAACCGCCAGCAACACCATGAGCACAGTGAGAATCAAGAAAATGATGGCCCATGCTAGATATGATGGTGTTTGAGTCATACGTGTACATCGATGTGCGTTAGAGGACTCACAAAAAGATGACGAGGAGGAATCTGGAACAGTTACGACCCTAACAGAATTATCCGCACTCCCTGAAACAAAGAGGTGTGAATCGGGGCTGAATGATATTGTCGTCGGAGGGAATTCGTGGGCTTTCAGAATAGACACGACAGGCTGGAATGGAGCGTGAACACAGTCCTGGTGAAGGGAAACAAAACCTTACGGTCAACGTATTGGCATCCAATAGTCCAATAGATAAGTCTGACGAGCCAAAGCCCAGATATTGTCCGTCAGGGCTGTAGATAACATTCAATCACGATCTCAAACCCTAAAGTGTAGGAAGCCATACCTGACATCGAAGCAGGTCAACGCACGGTCTCCAATCTTCCGGAACTTGTCAACAGTCCATGTATCCGTATTCCATTTGCACACAAAGGCCTGCCGCGGCATGGACCTGCTCTTCCGCGAGCGAACAGGGGACGTGTTGACCGCCGTATAGAAAACGCTGCTATCTTTCGGATGATACCTATGATTTATACCATGGAGGATCTCTTGGAATGTACGGGCAATGGTGCGTACCGTCCACTTCGGAAAGTGCCTCCTGAAACACCGTTCAATGAATTGGGAAATTCCACAGTTCTTTGGAGTTTCATTTCAGGTAGGGTGGTCGCCTTTAGCTTGCCCTTCTTCTTGCTCTTGGAAGGTGATGGTTTCTGCTGCTTTGACGGAATCGAGTAGACAAGTAATTCCGCGGTAGTGACAACGACCATCTATTCGGCGTCAATGTCTGAACAGTAAGATCAAGGGTGGGCGCACCGTGTCCCCAAAGAATGCGATGTCATATATTTCCTTCGCGGTGGAGATCGGTGTCGCACGCAGTGTTAGCAAAGGCAGAGACATGAGATGAACCTAGTATGAGAACGTCAAACATACGAAATATAAACGGCAAGGAGTGGGCGAACAATGTTAGGACCTGCAGCCGCAACGAGGGAACCGTCTTCGGATAGAACTGTTACTTTCTGTGTTGACAACAGCGTTAGTACTACCAAAGGTACACCTATGAAAACGCACCTGAAATTCTTCTATGCTATCTGAATCCAGAGTCCCTTTCTTTCGAAGAAAGTTCAACCTAATGATATGTCAACACAAGACTTACACCAGACGACACGGTCACAGACTTGTGGTCCTTGATAGCGAAAGCGCGACAGTTTTCGTTCTGACTTTTAGCTACGAGCTCTTCGGTACTGTTTGCTCCGCATATCAGGGTATGCGACTGTTTCCCAGCAGGAATGAGCAACTGAAACATGGAACGTGCTGGCCATACGAACCTGAACATTGGTCGCCATGCTCATTGGAGCATCTTCTCCTGCATCGAGCTCGAACTCGTCGAGTATGTCTACAGAGCGATCCTCTCCGACATGGTACAGTCTCTGAACGTACGGTCAGGATAGCCAATTTCACATAACGCGTGTGGTACGTGCCAATTTGTTTTTGATACCGCTACGAGAGGCACCTCCACCACCGCCTAGAACGAGCTCGTTGTCTGAGACGAAGGCAGAGGAATATACTGGAAATGCCTGGAAATTGTGGGCCGTATGGCGGGCACGCATTTTGAAAGTCGAAGTTGAGAACACGTCGGTACGTGGTATCACTGCGGTCCGACTGCCGTTTCTGTCAACTGCCCCTATTACTGTCTCAAAAATAAATTACAGCAGTATTACAGCAGGTGTACACAAGCAAAGTCTAGTCATAATCATCTTCTTCTACTAGTTTTCTTTTGACGCCGTTCGTGGCAGGTTCGTCTACCAGCGCGGTTTGAACTTCCTCCATCGCGTCGCTGCCCTCTTCATCGTCGCCGGCAAACAGCTCTTCGTGGTCCTCTATCTCGCTTCCCTCCTCTGCATTGTCCCCAGCAGGCGTGCTCATGTCTGCTGCAGTTTGAATGGCGCTGATTGGGAACGGCGCCTCCTCCACATAAGGCTCTTGCGACATAGTCACAGACGAAGCGGCGTCGCCTTGTTCAGGATACGAAGGTATAGCGGCAGGCTCCATGTCCTCATCTTCATCCTCCGACTCGGACTCTTCAATCTCCTCTACCTCTTCGTCATACAGCTTCACTCCAGGGGGAGGCTTATTGGGAACGAGATCAAAGTCAATGGACGTAAGGCACTCCGGTGCTTGCGGTAGACGAACGCCAAAAACTTCGGGTACTGCAGGAAGAGGTATAGCATTTGTCTGCGAGGCCAGTGTCATGATGTACTGCAAGAAAAAGTACGCGTTGATGAGAAAGATTATCACCGCTGCTGCTTATTACTTTACCTCCTTTGGTACGCGTCCACCAAACTCCCAGCCCACGCGCGCCTGGACCGCAAGGACAACATCGTCGTACTCGACTTTATCCTGTCGTCCTGCATGCTCTGCATAGACCCGAGCATCAGTGAGGACGTGTTGAGTGTACCGGTTGGAAAATTCAAGCAGCTGGTGCAGCACACCGGGCTGAGCGTCTTGTACACCAGGCGTTGAGGAAAGTAGCAGAGCAATAGCCCTCGCAGTTGGTGGTAGATTATCAACAGTACGTGCAGAGGACATGATAGAGCAGTGCCGAGTCCGGATCGGGTGATCGGCCGACCGATTAGAATCTGTAAGCCGTGGAGTACCTCTCACGTGCCCTTGGATTGAAACTCAGTTCCCAGCCTTTCGTTTGCCGTCGTCGTCACCTTCCCTTCTCCTTCATGTTCCGTCTTACCATTGCTCGCACCGTCCTCAGTTCTGCTCGTCCTGTAGCATCATTTGCGGCCCTCAGACCTGTTCTCGCTCGGGGTTACCATGAGAAAGTGATCTCGCACTACGAAAGGCCTAGAAACGTTGGTGGACCTCTCTTGCCCGGTCTGGACCGCCTTATCTGATAAAATTTCTATTTCTTTTTCTATAGGTGGGCTCCCTCCCTAAGAATGACATAGATGTCGGCACTGGGCTCGTAGGAGCTCCTGCGTGAATATTTTCTTTCATCTGGCTTTGTGTGTTCCCTGTCTCACATGTCTTGGCATTAGGTGCGGTGATGTGATGAAACTCCAAATCCGTGTCGACGAGAACGGTATCATTTCCGACGTCAAGTTCAAAACCTTTGGTTGCGGTAGCGCCATTGCATCAAGCTCATATATGACTGAGCGCGTTAAGGGTCTTTCTCTTGAGGATGCCGGCAAAATTAAAAATACTGAGATCGCCAAAGAGCTTTGTCTACCTCCCGTCAAACTTCATTGCTCCAGTAAGATTTCTTTTCTTTTTCGGTTGAACTTTGCTCAACGTCTCCTCGTAGTGTTGGCCGAAGATGCCATCCGGTCAGCTATTCGGGATTACCGGTCCAAGCGCGACACCCTACCCAATCCGAAGCAAAAAGGATTCATCGACGTGACGCAGAGCACCGCCACTGGTGAGACTGTTGCTACAGCTCACCCCGGCCAAGCATAATCACTTCTAATACTTGCGATTCCTCCGTTGTTATCATACCTTGCATTTTGAAGTTCCCTCACCATCTTACTTAACTGTAGGTAGTACCTTTTTTCCTCTTTTTTGTAGCATTTGTACCATTATCTGCATTTTTCAAAAGTGACATTCAACCATATATTCCTTGAGGGTCGATAGACATTGATGATAATCATCGCATCGTTGACAAAATAAGCTCAGACGCCGTGGATCATGGGTCAAGCGCCCTTCTGACCTACAAATGAGAAGCTCCCGGCTGCAAACCATTTCTCATTAGCCTCTTTTACGCGCTGGGCAACAGTTGCTCTATTTGTAAGTTCAAATCCTTGTATGCAAGGTCAGCCGACCGTACAATACAACCACAAAATACATACCTTGTGCTGGTGTAACGCTCAATGAAGTTGCAGTTCCTGAATCCGAAGATTGGGCGGCGCGAGTCAATGCTGACGTACGTAACCTATTGGCCTTGGACAATTTGGCTACATAGAAAGATCAGCAAACGGCTTTCGTCATTTCCCGGATGAATTGAACTACTCACCTCTGCTGTTAGCCTCTCCCATGCCTGCTCGGACTTTACCAGTGCCAGCACCGATCAAACCCAACCCCTTGGTCTGATCAAAGGCACCCACTTCCTGTTCCGCCTCTCCGAAAGCCATGCGATTCTGCAGCTTCCGTAATTCTGTCTGCGCATAAGCTTCTTTGGCCTTTCGTGCCCTGGAAAGAATTAACGTCAATCAGTAGACTTGCGTCATCAAGGCGCTTACCGTTTACCGCCTCTTCGTTTCTTTGGACCGTCACCTGGCACTGGTAAAGCTTTCGTCACCTTGGAGGGAGGAGGAGCGGCGAGACGATCGATATGTTTCTCAATTTTGTCACGTAAGGATTCACCGTAAGTTCCTATCCCTATTCATTGAAACGGTTTCAAAAGAAGAGTGGGAAAAACTGACCATCCCGGCGCTGCCGTTCCAAGTCCATACGAGCTGCTAAAACGGACTTTGCTCCAATTGTGCGTTGTATTTTGAGCTGATATTCGGGTGGAGTTTGTAACACAAGTTCAGACTGGAATATGAATCCTGTATGCCGTTTTTGCGTAGCCGTGGAAAAGCCAGCCGCTATTTTCCTCTGAGCGCCGAGGAGCTGCGAAGGACAACCTGATCAGACGTAATGCCGCTGCTGCGAGTGAGAAAGAAACGCACATGAACATTGCAAGCCGGCATTTTGGCCAATGCGCCGAGACCGCCCGCAACACCTAAGAGTTTCGCAGCTGTAGTGGTGCCAACAATTGCTGAAAGATTGGGTGCCAAGACGTTCATTCTAGAACTGACGTACATGAAAATCTGAGGGCATTTTTAGTTTTAATAGCGCAGAGATGACGATGCGGAGCATACCTTTTTCCGGGCTTCTTCCAAACGGTCTGCGAGGTCACAGGCACGCCGGACAGCCTCCCACTGGGCGTCGGTTAACTGCTTGCCTGAGGTTGTAGTTGCAGTGACGACGACACTCATGATTATAGCTGGAGGGAGAACGCCGGCTAAGTCGACTTTCGTAGGATCCTACGAGACTCAGTAAGCTTCAAACGATAAACATACAAGGTCAGTGTTCACCTCGTTGTTCGCGAGAACGCGTACGGAGCGTATGTACATCGCCGGGTCGGTCACCAGTTGTTCGAGCTCAGGGAACTTTGGGGCGTAGTGGTCTCGAATGAACTACATGGGAGTCAAAATATTGTCACTAGTTAAAGAGTGTGAGTTGCATGCCTTGTGAACGACCATTATGTCGTTTTCGACATCAACAGAAAGGTTGTTGGCTTGAACTATGAGTGTGTATTCAGGATTCATATGGGCGGGCAGCGCCATAGCTTCGGGTGTGCTCGGATTTGCTTGGTATTTTTCGATTTCCTGAAAACTAAGTGAGTAGGATACGACAATTGCTTTCGATGAACACACCTTTAGAAGGTCGGTCATTCTCTTACTCCCATCAAGTTTAGCAATATTGGTCACGTCCTCAACACTACCCAGTTCCATCTGCTGCACGTCTTCAGCATCGAGTTCCTCTGCCGGTTTGACGCCTCCCGCAAGAACCAGGCTGCCCACTGCTTGCTGGCCCTCACCGGGCTCCTCTTCAGTGTCGTCCATTTCAGCGTCGGAATCTGCCTTTCTCTTCAAAGGATTGGAATTTGAAGCTGACTGCTCAGGTTTTTTCTCTTCGTATTCTTCTTCAGCATCTGAGAGTCCATCGAGGTCGGCAAGCAGTTCGTCGGCGAGGCCACTCATGGTTGTCGTAAAGTTGCCGGCTGGCAATTGCCGTGCTGATCGATCACTGTTTTAGGACTGAAGAGAAACCTGAGCGACTCAGCCTTCCACCAGGCTCAGCCTGAGGCATAAAGCCGCTACACTCTCCGTCTCTTGCTGGGGACGGCGCACGGGCAGAACATTCACATCCTTCGTACGGGACCACAGCAACCTGATTGCGTCGCATGCAAGTAGTCCTTGCTGATTCTATTGTCTTGTCTCAAATATAACACTCTACTCAGAATCATATGATGGTGAAGATGGTGGATGGCGGAGATTTGCCTGTGGAAGTCTGCGAATTCCTCTTTCGTTATCTTTCATTGGACGAACTCCGGAATGCAGCGCTGGCCTCACGCTCGTTTAGATGGATGGCCCAGCCCCATCTCTTTCGATCTCTTTCCCTCGTCGCCAATAATGACCGAGACGCCTGGCTCCATTCTCTGAAGACGGGCCAACGTATTGGTCTGGCAGATACCGTTGAGCGTCACGCTTTCTACACTTCGCCGCGCATCGCATCATTTGTTCAGACGTGCAGAGTCGAGTTCGTGATTTGGCCAGATCATG
This sequence comes from Armillaria ostoyae, assembly GCA_902506015.1. Classification (NCBI taxonomy): domain Eukaryota; kingdom Fungi; phylum Basidiomycota; class Agaricomycetes; order Agaricales; family Physalacriaceae; genus Armillaria; species Armillaria ostoyae. The sequence goes on from LR732083.1 coordinate 2,656,065, forward strand.
ATTTCGAGCCTGTGTTTGACAGTCTTTGCGCCCATCTCTCTGATTTCTCCGACCTCAAAGAGCTGTCTCTCACAAATGTGGTTATCACTCCACAACGTGCCCGGGACATCGCGCAGTGCCGTCCACTGAAACGTCTGTCACTTACCACCTGTGCGATTGTCAATCTTGCAGACAGTGATCTGCAGCACAAGTGGTCCACGCAGACCTTATATTGTTTCAAGGAGCCCCGTTTGCCCGCCCCCCAACACTGGCTATCTATAATAGATATCAGCACTCTATCTACCCTCCATCTAGACTCCAAATGGTCTTCCCTTGACGCTTTAGAGGAGATCACCATGATCCAGGAATTGGCGGCCTTGAAATCCATCACTCTCGAAGGTGACGAGCAGGTGATCAAATCCGAGCTTCTTCCCCTTGCACTCTCGAAGTGTCCAAGTTTGATGGAGTTGTGCATTCTGCCCACCACTTCTCGAAGACCTCACGCGCTCACCATTCTTCCTCCACCATGCTCTGTTCCCCTTTTAGCGTACGACGGGCCGCATTACCTGCTAAAGTCTCTCTTGGAGGAGCAGCGACAATTGCGGCACATCAGGGTAATGGGTGATCGATGGGGTGGAACATGCGACATGTTCGACCTCCTGCAAGATCTGCCTATGCTGCAAACTTGTGCCCCGGATCTCCAGTCGATGCAGCTTCGCGCCTTCCCTACCAAAGCGTTGTGTGGGTCCATTGCATCATTGTTTCCCCGGCTTCGCTCCCTATCTTTTGTACTTCCCTTACAAACCCAGGCTCAGGAGCCAATGTATGCATTGACTAAAGAAGTAAGCCGTTCAGTGATCTGGTTTAGCCATTTCGTGTTTACGTCTTCATGCAGCCGTTTCGTCCTGCGCTCCTGAACATGGTATTGTCTCCAGGCCTTCAGCATCTCGTCATTATGTCCATGATTGCGTCTGATCCGATTGAAGGCCGCGAAGTTATAGACGTCCTTACGGGAAAATATCCCACATTGCGGAATGTGTATTTGCACTTCCCGGATAACTATTGGATGACTTGGATGGAATCTTCCCGTCTAAAGGGACAGGGAACGCAAAGGGGTTTTCTTTCTGCAGGTTATCTCAATGTTCGTTATGACTGGTTCTGATCTTTTGGGTTTACGGTTGGCTCGTTATAATGGTCTTTCTCATTTTGGTACTCAGCAATTCACGGTTTATCGGTTTATTAATCGAAAAGAAATGATAACTCGCGTACGGTCGCACGAAACGACCTGGGTAATCCCCCGTACAACTGCGGTGTGTGTTGATTCAGCTCCGCGGTGCTCTCAGGCCAAATGCGTAAAAATTTGTACCTGCTAGCCCCGGGATCGCAGTTATGCCCAGCTGGATCCATGCCTTTTCCGTGCTGTAACGGTCACTGTAGGGTAAGTACATACGCCGTTTTACCTCTTTGGACTGGTGTTCCGCGGATCACCCATTCCATTCCCTCTCGAGCCTTAATTGTGCATCTGCTAACTCCTCACACCTACAATAAGATATTTTAATCCGCTTCATGGGTACATATGCTGTGAGTAAGTACCGTATCATCAACTCAATTTTATCGCTGTTTTCTCACCACATTAGGACCAGGAACAAAGTACAGCCGCACGTTCGTGATCGATAAGTAATACTAAATCTCATGAATTCTTTTCATGAAGACTTTACAGTGATTCAAATTCATACGATCGTTCTTCTTCTCGATCGACGGCATGCGGCTAGAACCGCGCGCCATGCAGGCACCAAGCTTGTGGCTCTGAGAAGCCTCATCCTTAGAGCCGCCAGAGTCAGTGCATTATGCCACACTACGCATGAACAATTCCCCGCAGACCGCAGCTCTACCTTGGCCTTGAATGAAACTGAACCGCAAGTGCTAAGTATGGAAGATAAGGTGCTATTTGTGAAGCACCCCCGAAAAACTGCACCAATCACACATGCAAGTACATCCGGCCGACCCTACGGCAAACTTAGGTTACCAGGTTTATCCCAAAGGTTAAACAAACACCTCGGAAGAAAGCGATTCTTCCTCCGTCTTAACTTCGCGTCGGGACCAGTAGGTACATTGCACTTTTCTTTGAAAGAAGTCTGATCGACAATCGAAGGGCATCTTTTTCCAGCCTTTCCCCTCTCCTTCCCCACACCGAAGAACTGGACGGCGTCAGTTTTGGTGTTCACGGCGAAAGGTCTGCCTGCCGGACTAAATGCCTTCGGGTCGCACAATGGACGGATTCCATGCCGCCGTAACTTTTCGTTTGTGAATATCCTCATCGATTGTTCTCATGTTCAACCTTGGACACCTGCTGCGTCAGTTTGCCCCAAATATTAAGTTAATACCATTCTTTTCTTTACAATATTGCAAAATAAGTATTGTCTGTTCTTCCCAGCTTATGGGTTTCACGGTCATGTACTGGGGAGCGGAGTCTTTAATTCCACCGAGTCGTCTGTATCTGTAGACTGCAAGTCCAGTGGTTCGAAGTAAAGTGACATGACTGCAGAACCGGAGTGACCTCGTGAAGAGGAACCTAGGTACTCTGCACCTTCGCAAACTACGCAAAATCTGTATCTGTCACAACAGGCCCGGGTTGCAAGTGTGAAGGATAATCATATAAAGCAGTTAACGCAAATCCATATGTTTAAATTCAGATCCACTCGTCTCCGTTTGAGGTAATCTCAGACCGAATAAGAATGGATATTCAGCCTCAAGGCCTCACTCGATGTTCAGAAACGACAAATACGCGAGAGCAATAACAGACCACGGTTATATGGGTGTAGAATTATCGGAATACAATATCCTACCTGTGTACAGAAGTCACAATACATACATGCTATATGTGAATGTATACAAACGTATATGCGCTGTCCTTGCAAGAGAAAAAAGGGAATGCAACGGGGTCGTCTGAGGGTTCAAGCGATGGATCAGGTAGTGATATCGGGTATAATGTACCACCAGTATGACCTGAGGATGACAGTACTCATTAACCGGATAGACCATGAGACAATGGGTTGCCGAGGGTAATAGCGAATACAGTGCAGGTATCAAACCCTCATGGGGCTTCCAGGATCCTGAATTGCGTCTTGTCGTAAAGACGCGTTGTTGAACGGCTTGCCAGCCAGCGGACTACCCGCGCCGGGGACTCTTTTATGTCTTCGTCCTAACAACGTCGCACTGTCCATATCGAGCTCAAATATTCCAGGTCCTGCCCGTTGTGCTTTCGAGCTGGGAGCTGCCGGTACAGCAGCAGAAACGTTGCTAGTGCGTTGCGAGTTTTCAGTCGCTACAATAGGTGAAGCCCTGATATTTTCCTGTTCCTCCTCTTCTTCTTCGTCGTCTTCGTTGAGTCCCTGCAAGAATCCACGTGCACCTGCTCCACCTCGGCCCTTGTACTTCCGCCGGCGAGCTCCTTCTTCCTCCATGCGATGCACAGCATAAGTGATGTCGAAAGCCTCTTTAAGGGTGGCTAAGCCAGGACTGCGCCCTTCAACGCGGCCTCCGCGAGCAGCAGACAACAACGGAGAGTCTAGCGGCGCTGATAAAGGAGGATTGTTGTAAATGAATGGCGTGGGGGGTGGTGGTGGGGCAGGAGCAGCGTTGCACCAAGGATGGGCAAGGAATTCGTCAATGGTATAACGCTGAGCTGGATCAACGCAGAGCAGATGCTGAATAAGATCCTTGGCTATAGGAAGGACGAGTGAGCATATATTTTAATTAGATTCCAGAAAACTGACCGCTGGCGCTAATATCATCCCACCACGGACTTAAAAACGTGTAATACCCTCGCGCGACCTTCTCCGTCAAGACGCCAATGCTCTCATCGTAGAAGGGAGGAAATCCGCACAGTAGTGTGTACAAAACACATCCCAAAGCCCACATATCGACGCTTTTGCTGTATCTTTCATCTTTAACGATCTCCGGCGCAGTATAACCAACTGTGCCGCAAGGTGTCATCGTCTCCTCGTTCCACACAACTTTGCTTAGACCAAAGTCGGCAATTTTGACCCGCCCAATTCCACCTCCGCCTACACCGGGAATGAATTCGCCCTCGTCTTCTTTCTCCTCGTCATAAGGCCGATGAACTGGTTGCTTGGAAGCTATTATCGGAATTCGTTCAAACAGTAAATTCTCTGGCTTGATATCACGATGTACAACACCGCGCTCTTCGTGCAGGTACCGAATGCCCTGAGCAACTTGTAAGATGACGTGCCGGGACAAATTTTCCGAGAAGTAGGTTAGTTTGACGATTTGATGGAAAAGTTCGCCACCCTCCATCACTAGATATAGTAATGCATCAGCAATTCAGTGCACCGGAAAACAGATCTTACATTCAAGGACAAGAAAATAGTGTTCAAGCGATTCAGAGAAAGAGACGAGCTTGACTATGGCAGGATGATGTGTTCCGCGCATGATTTGAACCTCTTCAAACAAATCGTGATAAGAATAATTAACCCCTATTGGCTGAGCACGTACCCTTGAGGATGTTTGCACGCTGGTAGAAGAAGAGTCAGGGTTTAGGACCATGAAAAGACGAACACAGAAGAGGTTAAACAACGGCACCTCTGTTACGCGAGGCCTCTTCTTGAATTTGGGGTTGAGATGCTTATCTCCATCCTACATGATGGAGTAAACCCACGCGTAATAGACAAAGGAGTCAGTTGGAACCAAGATGGGAGACGAAGGGGATGGAAAATAGAAAGCGTGCACTCACCTGAGACGCGGTAAGCTCATACTTTCGGACTACTTTCACTGCGGAGATCCTGTTAGCACCTTGAGCTAACCGGACACAGAGTACATACCGGCTACACTCTTCTGAGTCGTTAGGTCAATAGCCTTGTAGACGTTTGAAAAGGCGCCACTGCAGAAACATGAGCATGGCGATTTAGGCAAGCGAAATTTTTGACGAACTCTCCCATCTTCTCAATGAGCTGGAAGTTTTCGAGACCCTTGTATGTGGGCATTTGGATCTTCGCCTCTCGTTCTTCCTGGACAATAATCTGGGCTGCTTCCCGGTGGGCTACTTCAGCATTCTCCTTTTCTATATGGCGTTTTTCGGCGGCTTTATTTTGCTGTTCGTGCTGGGCAGGGGTACGTTGTACTGGGGCAGGAGTTTCATCGTTTCGAGCCTGGTGGTGGTGATGATGTTTGCCATGTCGAATGAGGTCTACAAGGGCGTTCATCGTGAGAGACAGCGAGAGCAGAAGAGAGTAGTCCTACTCTTGAAGGCGTCAACGACACCAGTCGCGGATGAAGGCATGGTGGCGAGATGAGAAAGGTCCGTTGGAGTCTGATGACTACGGTATTTACAGATGAGGAAATCCGGTGGCAGACTGACGTCACCCCTTCGCTACGTCATTTATAGGCCCCAGCATCACACTATTCAACATGAAAACTCCAACTGCGACGCCACATCCAATGATATCTCCTCGTTCATTTTCTCTCTCAATGCTCCTCTTGCGTTTAGCCTGAGAAATTTCAATCAGTTCAAAAAGATTACTTTCGGTGTTGTATCGCTTACAGCGCGACTGTCAAAGGTGAATATTAGCTAAATGTAGTGCGGAAAATGGTAGAGACACCAACCAGTTGCAAACACGCAGATTCCGGATAGGTTCCAATGCATCAATACCCTGAGCACGCAGTTAGAAGCTGGCATTCACTAGCTATTCAAAACTTCACCATCGCAGCTGGTGGGGTTGTACGACATGAAGAACAAAGCAGATCGTCTGTGCTACGGTAACCAACAAGCCTCGCGCAGCAGTATACAGTCGTAGGCGTTTCAGGACATTCTTTGTCCTAAATGTCAAACTTTCAGTCGATAGCTTCATGTCAGTGTATAAAATCATGGTACTTACTGTCGGAAGTCGGATCGCGATTGGGCGAATATCCACCAGTAATATGCAACGGTCATAGTGTCAGAAAACATGGCTAACCCATACACCACAGTCCCGGATATCTATACATTTGTTAGTCCCTGACCTCTAGGGCTGAAAGGGAAACATACTATCTGCTTCGAGCGCGTATTGGAAACACACGTCACTGTAACAAAGAGGTTCAGTTGCAACTTACATGACCTTCCATCGACTTACCGATCCCAGCCGCTTCAAAAATCAGCTCGATTAGCGTGGAACAAAAATAGACTGAAACGTTATATTCACCAAAAGTACCAATCGAACACAAAACCTGGAGTTAACGTTAGGGCTTGATAAGAAAACTGGCGAGCGATGCTAACCAAGGCCCCCAGTATCCAGCGTCCATTCGGACGAACTGGCAATATTGATATTTTCGTCACAAAAACCTCCCTACTCATGCTGAGAGACTCACGGAAATAGATTCTCGAGACAAAGAACAGCTGGATCCTATAAAATCAAGTGTGTAAGCCTCGACCAAAGGATCTTGGTCACAGTCACTAACAGGAAAAAAACAAAGCAAATGATGATATTGTCTGCGAACATATAGCTAGGGATTGCTGTAAGTTTTAAGTTGATCTATACCACCACACTCACGGGGAGTATACATCCAAGAAATTCACAGCTTTGAAATCAGCCGCGAGAAACTAATGAAATGCCATAAGCCAGGGGGAAGACTAGAAGAGAACGAAACGTGCCAAGAGTGAATGAGCAACTGCAATATGCATCGCCGTGCTTGTGCAGCTCAATAGGCTACCTATATATTAGATTCTATGCCATGGAGGTGAGATAATGCTTACAATAAAACCGCGACCTATAATAAGAATTAACTTGCTGAACACGGTCCATGGGAGCATCAGAACTTACAAATACGCGCAGATACCATCGATCCTTACCATAGTCTCTGTAATACCGCCACGTCTGAACCAACAACACACCGAAGAGACTGAAAAGTTATATGCCTGAGTCCAAGAGTTTTAGGAAGCTAATTCAACGATACATACAGAATTGACAAAACAAATCCTGATGAAATTTTAATAAACACGACATAATCTAAAGTCGAGAACTCACCCCAAAATGGATATTCAATAGTCGGAGAGGAAGCGAGCATTTCAAGACAAGCTGGTAGTGGTAGACTGGAACACGAGAAGCGACTCTTTGATGGAGCGGTTTTTAACCTGTTAGTAGCCATTGGTAAGCAACTAGTACGCACTGGCACTGGTTTCCGATAAACGGAGCTTAGGCTTAGATGCCACTACCATTGATATGCTTGACAGGTAAGCTCCGGAAATACTGACATCTTTAGCCGCATAGCGCAAGTACAATGTGTGGATGACTGCCTACTAGCAATAGGCACTGGTACAAGTACAACGTCGAATTGACCAGAACATGTTTGCTGCTCATGATTTCCGACTGGCAATCCTCGTCTTCGTCTAAAATGCGTCCATCCGACATCCAAGGAGCTATTATTACGACTACATGACCTTGTCCAATAGAACATAAGCACCTATGCTAACGTCCGTATCTGTCGCACGAGCGCATCAGTAGTATTGCTTTCGGCGGAGCATTTGTAAGACTCGGAGTTTTCACAAACCCCATTTTAAATGCTGAGAGTAGATGCCAACACGACTATGATCCCTGCAATGCGCACAATACCGCTGGGGATTTCATTCCCGGCGGTCGATTCGAACAATAGGGACGCACGACCCACACGAAAAGTAGTAAGCATGCGCCCACTCAAACTGACCAGAGTTCAGGGCCGTAGTGAAGCAGTGGGGAAAATCTGATGGTGATCAGCTTCCATTGAATTGTTCATCGAAAAAGTCTCTTACTGGTCTAGATGCATGTCAAGAAACTGGGAGCTCTAGTAATTTGTCCCGGATGGAACGGGGTTATAGGGATGCGAGCAAAGCTAGTACGCGCATCTGCTCACGAGTCACACCTTCAAAAAGTCTTTATAGAAAGATGTAGGTCAGAAGAATGGGAGGACTTTCTTGGTGGGACAGACTTCTCGCGAGGGTTATAAAGCCCAGAGTCGATAGTTATCCGCATTTATGTCCTATATTCCACTTAGCCTCCATTGGAACCAATAGTATAGCGCCGGCGGAGCTACCAGTTGAAATCGTTACCCCACACCCCCACCGATTTGTGCTGCTTGAAGTACTGAGGTCCCGTGCGCCTGTCAAATAGAGGTTACTGGTCCATCGAGGTATATTACGAAGATACCTAAAATTTCATACCTGTCGAGTACGAGCATACCCAATTTTGACAGGGGTTGCGCAGATATTACGCAAATCTGGGTAGTATCGAGACCCTTGACTTTGGACATTGCAGCCGTCAAGGGAACATAGGTCGATGCTGACCTGACACAATATTTCAGACCCTACCTAGATCGTCAATAAACCCCGATTACTAACTGTACCATAGCCGACTATCCTAGGTTCCCATTAGGACAATGAGGTCCTTTCTAAGACGTAAAATATTTCCAATGATACTAGGGACATGCAGAGACTTGAATTTCTTCGCTGATTGGACGCGTTGCAGCGTGTTCCGGCGGTCAAACCATAATTAAAAGACAAAGAAGAGCGAAGGCAGTTCGCAGATCGTTCGCGAAGCGCGTACCTGGAAGAGGGGACGGAAGACAAGAAGAGCTTTCGGCCCGACAACTGCGAGCAAACAGCCTGTACAGCCACCACCTTCCAAATGATTGCTTCCCAGCTGCATTCTTCCTTGAATCTTTCCACGAAATCTTGGCCCGGAACCGCGCCAAGGGAAACGCAGTGCTTAGCATCATGTTCTTGCTGCGGAAACCATCTGCAGTTCATTACTGATTCATAATTGATTCATGACAGTACTCATTGTACGTAGTTCAATGACATTGGCTCGGGCCATTCGGAGCCTAGGTCCAGCGTGAGCATACGTGAAAGGATGCACTAAACCAAGGGCCGATACCATTCCACAACTATGGGCTCCACGTACCAAACTATCCCAACTATCATCGACAGTCCTGGCCATTTCGATAAACCTAGCCGATTTCCGCTTCATCGAATTCACCCAGATGCCTTATCTCCTCGCACCTGCTCTGCGTCTTCTGCGGTGGCAATACAGCAATCCAAAAAGTCCCAGCATGGCCTATCCAGCCGCCTGACGGGCAAAGAGTCATCGGGTGATAGCCAACCCAATCAGCACACGATCTCGTACCCTGCCCCGACTCTAACCTGGTGACTGGATGGATGACTGAGTGAGTATCTTCACGGAACATGGTGGGGTTTAAATCTCGGAGTACTGCTCCACCGTTCAATACGATGATCTCGACTAAACTGAATGCTCGTCTCGTTCTATTCACTTGAACGTTCAGCGATTTGCGTCCAGATCTCTTTGCATACTGTGACAAAGATCTGACATTGTGAATTCTCTACATCTGAAACGAATCCACTTGACCTAAGTAACCTATTAATGTGATTTCTGCTTGCCCGATGACCGAAATATGGGTGATACCTCCGCAAGGAATGACAACGCATGCGCACTCTGACTCACTCGAAGTAACATCCTTCTGATGAAATCTGGAGGACTGCGTAAACGCATGTCCTCGGTCGAATTTCATATTCAATGGGTCATATGCAGTCTGCGAATCATTCGCTACAGCTTAAAATTTGCCAGTTGCCACCGCCAGTAGTCGCAACTCTAAAAGCACCAGTGCTGTGATGGTGATCTGCTGCAATACATACTTAGGCACATTGTCACGTACCAGCTCTCCACAGCTTTCCCGAAACTAGTTGTATTCACGACGGCCTAGTATACCGAATCAAGATGAAAAGCGCAAACGCCGGTACGTTAAGTGCGATAGGTAAAACGATGGAGCAAAAAGTTGTTCAACAAAACGGAAACATGATGGGATCGAGTCGTACGTGGGACTTGTTTGCCTAGAATCCGGATCTTTGTCGTCTCGGGGTTACGGAAAGACTTAACCAATTTCGATATGATTATGTTTTTCACTAGAGAAAACCAGTTAAACAACTCACTTATGTCCTCGCGAGCGCCGAACAATCGCGTCACCTATCTGTAAGGGGATGGACCTTTGCCTCTGCAGGTTTGCGTATCTGATCTGATCATGGTGATCCTCCCAATCCCACTTCGAAACCCTACCTCAATCTAGAGCTCCAAAAAGAACCCAAGCTCGGAGGTTACCACCGGAACCTTGTAAAATGAAGCTACGGTGGCTGTGCCTCCATCCGCGCTAGCACAACGACATTGTAGTCAACAAAGACGGCATGTGATGCCAGAGGATTTGCTCACTTATGAGAGTACGGGCACGAGCAAAAGTGACGCCGAACCCCAGAATAAAACTATATTCCCTTCATCGAGAGCTGTCGATGGCAATTCTGATTTCGCGATTCAATGTAGTGATTGGAATCGAGCATATGCATCTGGCCCGTTCGTATTCATTGAACTTGTGCCCAACGACGGAACTCCAGGAGGAACTTTCCATCCGGAGCTCTTCCGATGAAAACGTTTTTGCCTCTTTTGTGAACTGCAGATCAGACTGTCAGCAGGGGGCTTCTTTGTTTATCACAGCACAAGACCAAGAGCGGGTGGGAGAAAGAAGGGAGATCATCACAGCAGCAGCTCCACGAGACCCCGTACACAACTAGAGTCCATTGCGCCGAACAAGCAGCTCAGGGTTCAAGAGCATTGAAGATAGGAGGAGTATCTCCTTTGCCGGGCCAATCAACACGAGACGGAACACGTAAAAAACACCGTGGCATAAACAGAGACAATGTCGTGAAACCTACCTAAATGAACAGCACAACGTCGTGAGAACACCTTTGAGGCATTTCATGGCAGGCAAACAAAATTCGCGCTCCCGGTAGTATTCACAGCAGTAGCTCATGCTCGTACGAGCTTGGGTGATGTCGCAGGATCAGATGTCGATAGGCATCCTGATTGGTCTGATCCTGGTGTGAACGAACCTGTCATTCGTGGGTTCAAAGACGACACAAATAAACCATTTCATCGGAAAGATCGAGGTGGCTTCTGATCTTCGAGAGAACGGCGACAACGTATTGTAGGCAATTTGCGGCAGAAGATGAAAGATTTAGCTGTGAATAGATCTGATGATGGAAAAATACTGGCAGTGGGAAGTCGAAACAACAAGTACAGTCAACGAGAGTCGTGTTGATGGTTCCGGCCTACCATATGTGCGGTTGCATTGAATAGAAGGGGGGTATCATCGGAAAACAGTGGCATTGAGTCGGGGAATGGGTATGATGAAGGAAACGGGAAAACCAAAACCATAAAAGGAGCAATCAGACGGTGCGTACTGCAAACGCTATACAGATACAGATGACTGAATCCTGATAGGGCATCCGATGAGTCGTACGAAACATTGAAGCGGTCGATCGCGATAACGTGAACGTACATTCGAAAATACCTCTTGTGCGACAACGTCCGAATCTTCCCAGTGGCATACCATGTCCGCTCTACGGTCAAACGGAGTCAGTTCCAGGCTCAGTATACCCACAAATGGAGAACCTCACCGACCACCCTGGCCTAGATTTTCGTTAATTTGTGTTAACACGATATACTTGCTGGAAACGCGTTTGCGGTTATTGGGAGCCACATGTGTTGCGCGTGAGAGTCGCTCACAATCCTGTTTTCTGTATTTCGACCATGCGTTCCTTTACGCGCTCTCCTATTTCCTTCATCCAGGCTTTGACCCGGTCCCGTTCCCGCGGCTCCGGCCAGACAGCAGAATGGAGGGTTGTCGACATTAGTTTCTTCATGTAGGCCTTCAAGAGCTCCGTGTCGAACTTTGGTCGTGGCGAGGAGACCTCGGAGCGTGGCGTTGGAGGAGAGCGCAGACCAGCCGGGTTCGCCATAATTGCGAACAGGTTCACCGCTCGAACCTTCAGGGCGACAAGAAAGTGTGACGCGTTTGTTTGGTCTGTGTTTGGCAGAGCCCTCTGCCACCGAGGGTCAGCTTTCATTCTCTTGCAGACTCAAGTTACAGACTGTTGGCTGTTATATTTGTAGAAATCGTTCTGTAAAGATCTCCCAAGTTTTCCGTGTTTTTAATTCTGTCGACGGGCTGAGGGAATTGCTTCGAGTTGTTTCATGTTTGGCCAGCACGTGCATTTTACCGAGTTTCACGACTGGCGCCACTGCGCGCAACGCCGTCACTGGCTGTTGAATTTACCTTCTGTCGACGTCCGCTGCTGCCTGAGGTAGCGACCCATATCCAATCAATATGTCTTCAATATCCTTCCCTTCGGCTTCGCCTTCACACGATACTGACGACGACGGCCAATTTTATTCATCCGTCTATGATACCAGCGCATCGTTCACCATGAATCCGCTCTCCTCTCACCCACCACGCACCCCACGGACGTCTGTCGTGTCGTCATCATCTCACCACATATATGGAAGCAGTATATACAATGAGAAGGCTGAGGAGGAACAACAAGAGGATGGAAAGGCCGAAGTGGACATTGACTACGTGGACGACGACAGCGACAAGATGAAGGAGGCTGAGAAGAGAATATTGCGAGAGGAGATATGGAGGGAGATGGTGTTGACGAGCAATGGCCGAGACAAAGCTTTCGTATGATATTTACCACTTTGTCGGATTACCTGCCTGACCGTGTCACTTCAGAAACTAATCCAGTACTCAATCCGGATGTACCTCTATTTCCACAAATCTTTCACAGGAAGACTACTGAGAGGCAGAACGCGCTCTCCATGGGAACAAGGTCTCGTTAAGCGCCTAGAATCGACAGTATCAGGATTTTCTTTCTCAAGGTATGCGCGACATGTCAGTTTCCCGATATTACGACTAAACAATACCATAGGAAGCTGCTCCTTCTCTTCAACTGGCTAACTCCGTTGACAGCCATAATGGCACAGAATTCTGCTCCCGTTTCCTTCTCTGCCCCATCTTCAAAGGTAAAGTCCTCCCGACCACTTCTACACGCTATCCTCCATGCATCGCCTCCGGTACTACTTGAACTTGTCAACGCGTTCGCCGACGACATGTACGCGCTTTCCTTGATAGGTCTTCTGGGCAAACGCACAGGCGAACGCGCCGGCAAGTTTGCCGATTGGTGCTGGTTACTTTCTACCCTGGTGGGGCTGGTGGAAAACGGAGTGGAGCGGCAAATGATTGGAGGACTGCAATCTGAAGGTCGGCGCTTTTTTATCCCACTTTTGTGGTCCACAATGCTGATATAGGTTGTAGTGGAGTCCCGTTTATACAAGGAATCCATGTCAGGTGCTACTGCGAAATCAAAACCCAAAATATCGAAGATTGATGAGAAGGAGCTGGAAAGATTGCAGAAGCAGGATTATTGGCTGCAGATCACGAGAGCCAAGTTGGCCATGGACCTGATCTTCGTCTGTGAGTACCCAGAAAGTGGATTCGACCGCGGATATTGACTTGCTATATTGTAGCATATGATTTGTTCCATTTCAAACGTGGGCGAGAGCCAGTGAAGACATTTACGGGTCTCATGGCGGCTATCCTGAGGTAGGTTTCTGTTTCATGAATCAGTATCATTCGTGTCTTGACCGCCCATTCTCAGCTCTGCGAAGTTGTTTGATCGACACAAGAATTCACTAGCAAAGGCGTTGTCGGTGACATTATAGGGTTCCATCTTTGCTGCGGCATCTGTTTTTGTTTCTCATGTATTAGATATATATGTTTTCTGCTATTATTTGCTATCACATGCCGATTGCTACCAGAAACGCCAGCGCGTTGGTGATTGAGACGGTGTTTCAGACACAGATGGTTGCTGGGATTGTTGGCGGGCGGCATGAAGTGACTCGACCTCTGCCTCGAGTTCTTTTACGCGCCGGTTCGCGTCATCGAGAAATTTTTCGTGGGACAGTGAGGTCTGGACGAGCTGGAGACCCTGGAGTACGGGGATGACTACAAATAGGACCAGCGTTTCTGATAGGGACGTACAAGATATACCGCAGAGCCTAGAAGGGCAATTGGAACCATGGCAGGGACAAGGTCCGCATACCACTGAGCATGAGGGGATCGCTGGGTGCTGTACCGACGACGGACAGCGAGGGGCCGGCGAGGAAAGAAAGATCTCATGACTGGAAAGAGTGACTGAGTCAGGTGGGGCGAGCGAACGTGCAAGAGGAGACTAACCTGGAACCGCGACCTACGATAAGGCGTGATTTTGGAGCACTGGTTTGGGTCCGGAATATCATTTCCCCATTCGTAATTCCAGGAAAATACAGGGAGAGAAAAGCCTACCTCCCCCCCAAAAGAATGAATGACTTGCTTTCGGCTCCTGGGTTCGCAAACGGCTAAACGTACGTCGACGAAGAGTCGAAGAGTGACAAGCTGACAGACGCGAGCGACCCAAAGGGGTGAAATATTGTGTGACGTCACGCGTGACTGTTGCCTGGCACTAAAGCACTGCGATTTCTCTAGTTTCGCTCCACCCCGACACTGCCAGCTCGCCTACCTTTTATTTCGCCAGAGCTCCTTTAACCTGGCTTGCCCACCACGGACTGGTTTCCATGGACAATATAAATCGCCAACCTGCCCTCAATCTCCTTACTTCCTCTTCACCTACCCGCCCATCATCTACAGACAGGTCGCCAGTACACCGCCAGTCCCAGTCACCCTTTCGATATCTTCATTTCCCCCAGGACAGCCAGTCAGAACTCAGCGAGAAGCGGCCGTCTTCTCCTGATCACAGTTCTCCGCAGTCTGCCGGGCCTGCGCCTTCTCACTCTTCGCCTTTTCTGCGACAGCCAGCGCCCTTGCTTATCCCAACGCGTCCGAGGTCAATGCACCATTCAAACAACTATACTCGCCCCCGGGGCCTCCGGATAGCTAATCTACTGAAGCCTTGGGTTCCAATCATTTTATACGGCATAACTAGCCTCGCATTTGTCTTTGCTATCGCTCTCTATAAAACAGAAGTGTTCTCAGGTCAGTCCTTCGCCTTGACCTCTTCCACGTCACTCAAGTATAATAGCTTTGGATGAATTGTCGCGGTGGTTACAGGCCGACGAACATTATGGCCACGCCGTTCTTTTCCTTTTGATCTTTCTTACCACAATCCGTAAGCATCTCCATTTACCGGCTATTTCCCGATATCTAATCTATCCGCAGCTCCCATTCCGCTATATTCCACTCTTATCATTCTCTCCGGATATACCTTTGGGCTTTGGACAGGCGCTGTAATATCCTACTTTTCTGCATTGGCAGGCGCCCTCGTTGTGTTCACAGTCTCTCGATCTCTCTTCCACGATACCATCACACGTTGGCTTGACTCGGCTTGCACAATGAAGCGCGTCGTTCGCGCCATTGAAAAGCGACCCAAGCTCCTCTTCCTTATTCGCCTCGCACCATACCCCTACAACGTCATGAACTGCCTTCTTGCCGCCGCACCCACGCTTTCCCTCCGTACCTACACCATCTGCACTGCTCTGTCGCTATTTAAAGTGATCATTCATACTAGTGTTGGCGCATCGATACATTCGTTTAAGGACTATCATGTGACGCCATCATCATATGCTGATCAGGGTGCAGAGAAGGATACCAGTTCGGATACGGTAGCACACATGTGGACGTATCTCGGTATCGGACTCTGTGTGGCGATTTTGGTGTATTTGTCGTATGTTGCACGCAAAGCGGTCGACGAAGAGCTGGAAGATGACTATCCGGCGATTCGGCAAGCGGATTCGGAGGAGCGAGTTGCTTTCCTATCTCCAAGAGGCGACGTAGAAGCCGGATTGACGATGGACGACGTCGATGCTGATGAGATGGCAGAGTCGCCGTTTAGGACGCAACAGGTATTAGTTACTTGAACGATTAAATGGACTCGTTGTACATTTATTTCCGTTTCTGTTTTCTTCCATGTACTCACTCATCATCACTTAACTTACGCGTAACATTACTTGGACATACACACTACACTCCTTTATATTTTTGTTTAGACCATTTCGTCTTCTGATGGTGTTACGCCGCGTTGCAGTTGACCTCGCTTTTTTTTATCGCTATGGTTATATAAGGATTTACGGGCAGTTTTTTGATAGACGGAATAAAATTAAAGAACATTTTTGTTGAACTGATGGGCGACTGGACGACGCTGGGATGCAATAGAGGACTGGCGGTCATTCACCGCAGATAGGACCTGGTCTGGATCCGTTCATTAACAGGAATACGTATTCTTGCCTCGGAAGTAAGGGCGGCTGGCCAGGGGATAGCTACGATGACGGTCTAATCATAAATGGCACAGGCAAAACTGACGTTACTTGTAAAAGCGCTTAAAATTGGGTTAAAATAAGGTTGTACGTAGGCGGACAGGCAGGGGGTTGTACGCCGGCGTTGCTTCGCTCGCTTCTACGACGATCGTTTGTAAATGTAATCGCAGGCCCGGAACCACGAAGGGGCTGAGGAGCATCAATTCCTGGGCCTCGACGCCGCCTTCTCAATTCCGGACAACTAGTGAATAACTCGTAATTATCGCCCCCGTTACAGTTTGGCGGCAGTCTTCCCTCTCCTGCGCCCCCGTTAGCCTTCACCTCCCTCTGTCTCGTTTCACCAGGCCACACTCCCTCCGCCCCGAAGCCGAACCAAAACAACGGCCCAACCTTCCATCCGGGGATAACACCACGAGAGCCGATCAGAAGATTCCCTCAGAAGATCGCGCATCAGGGCTTTCAAATTCTTATTTATTTACTGCCTTATGTCCACATTAGGTTAACGACTTAAGTCCCTTTATTTTTGAATGGACACAAAGATAGCCGGGCTCGATGATCGCAACGGCAACTTGCAGTAGGGGAGCGTAGTGATATATTTATTCATGAACGGACGGACTCTGGCTTGTAATTTCACCTTATACTATTTCACTCAGGCCGTTGCTCTCTCGGTCTGATAAGCGTGGCCGGGAACCTCCCAACAGTTGACATTCCGGCGTACAAACGACAAGAATAACAATTTCAAAACATCAAAGTACATAGTCCCAAACACAAAGATGGTGCGTTTGAAAAAAGGATCCGTGGCCCACACAGAACGCGATGATGACACGAACGGCAAATTTCGTGCCAAGACATTCGGAGGTTGATCGACTTGGAGGGGGGGGACAGGGTCGCGAAGAAGGAAGAGCATCATCCCTACTTCCTCTAATCGTTCTTCGTGTGTTCTCCTTGCGTTGGTTAGATGATCAACAACAATGTTTTGCTCTGGTCCTTGAGCAACTAGTACCATCTTGTATCTTTGCTCCCAGCCTAAACCTAGTACTACTGGCAGGCGCCAATCGAATCGAATCGACGTTAATTGATCCCCTATCGCCAGACGGCAAAGCCTGTAACAGCACAACAAATTCACGTCAAAGAGCATTATCCCTCCCTACAACGTCCGAAACAACTCCCCTCCCTTAAACACTTTCCCTAAACACATACGGTTCACGGATGCGAACATGCGGGGAATCGGAATATCAAATTTCGAAAATCCTTAGCTTCTGATCGATTAGGAGGATCATATATGGAAATCAGACATTTCTCGTTTTGCGGTTCGAGGTTGAACATTCAAGTCAAAAGGCGATCACAAGTATCGCTGATAATATTAAGGAGAGAGAGCATGCTATGGAGATCGCAAATGAAGGGAGCTAAAAAGATGTCGCGCAACTGCCTGCCAGATCGACAATACGTCCATATGATGAACAGTTCGGACATTGCGGGAACGATTCGGAGGCTACCTTCAAAAATAAATCCATTGCATCAGATTCCTTGCGCTGGCCGAGAGTCCGTTATCCCATCTACAAAGATACCTAAAATCCCCCCTACCCTACATATGACACCATCAATCATGCAATCAGCCTCCGTCAGCCGCAATTGGTTCCAACAGCTTGTAACATATCCCATGTCAAAACAGCATGGGAATCCTTGCCCGTGATCGCTGCGTATGCGGAACCTTCATATCGTGGGCAGTTGCCCTGCTGTAACTCTGCAAAGTCCATCTTGGTCCAATCACCAGACTATGAATAGCTGTCGGAGTCTTCCCGGGGGTTGTGATGGGTCCGAGGAAGGGGTCGCTCAATGAGGGACTCTCGGACCACCCCTCAATGCCAAAAACCTCCGTGCAATGCATTGTATTGAAACAGTTCATTTCCGCAATGAAAATACGTATGCTAGGGTATATCCACCCGAGTCAAGATATACAGTGACATGGTCAAAAATATGAAGGGTACTACACATGAGAACGAGATACAACACACACACACACAAAGTGAAGGACGATGTTTAAAAATAAAAGTCCGCAACAGCAAAGCAAAAACAACAAGACAAGTGGGGATGACAAACTGTATGAGATGGGAGTCGTGATCAGTAATAATAGAAATTTCGTCTGGGCAGAATCAGTCGTAAAGTATCACTCCCAACAACATCTAGGGGGTAGCAGGCGCGTCTAGATCTCCTTGGTAAAAGCACCAGCACCGGGTCCGGTCAAGTGTTCATTCATCTGTACGAATCCAAAATCCGGTGAGTCTGAGTATTTCGGAAAGTCATTAACAAAGGTGTGACATGGATGGGATTGACAAGGTAAACGACTTACATCGGTTGATATCTGTCTCACTCCCGAATCCCTCCGTGACAGGAGGCGTATTTGCCTGAGAACTCGACGTGTGAGAAGCGGCGGAGATGGACGAGGTGCTTGTCGAGGGACGTCCGCCAGATGTGGATGGTCTGTAGTCATTCATCGGACTCGAGTAGGCGAACTCTGCTTGGGGACTGAAGGAATAATGGTCAACCGATGGCAGAACCGACGGAAGTTGGATCATGCTCCGAACACGGGGGACGTTGCCGCCGGCAGGACTGTGATGTGAGTGAGAATGGTGGGGATGGTGGTCATTGCTCGGTTGTGGGGACGTCGACGGACGCTGGTGTTCCGACGGGTGATCGTACATGGGACTCGGGTATGGACTTAATGCCTGGCTATGACGTCTGGCTCGGCGAATGCTAAGGGAGTTGGAAGGATAGGGAGATTTCGACGAGGAGGTAGGCCGAGGAGGGGTCATTGGTCGGTTGTGATGGTGGCTTGAACTGGGACGAGAGTTGGAATGGTATTCATCTTGATAAGGCATTGAGGAAACTGAAGACATTGAGTATCCGGTCGTGGGCCGGCTGTGACTATCCGGAGAAAGAGACGAAGCGGAGTGCTCGGTCTGCATGGGCATGGATGAGAAAGGCGACGAATACGAGGTATTAATCGTTGGTGTAGGACGGGAGTAGCCTCCGTTGCTACTTGGGTTAAGCAGCGAAGACAGACTGCCATTGTGAGATGAACTCCCATTGTTGACAGGAGGGAACCAGTTGCTGTTTTGTGGCTCCTGATATGAAGACGGGTATGGGTTGGTATTGCCGTAGGCGAACGGTGGTTCGTCGCCAGCTGGGCTGAGAGAATGGTGGCCAGGGTGATGCGAAGGCGCGTGACTATACATGCCGCCTTGCGACATATGAGTCGGTGGGTCAGAAGGAACAGTAAGAGGCGGCAAGGCAGACCGGTAGCTGTTTTGACTGTTCCAGCCACTGGGAGCAGGGGCTGCACCGTTTTGCGAGAGAGGCGTGTAGGAACCCGGTGCAGAGAAGCCACGAGCACGACCCATAGGACCAACTTTGTGAGATTGGGGCACAGACAAGGGTACCGGGCCCATGCCAATAGCTGAGCGAGGTGGGGGTATACTGAGAGATTCTTGGGTATCACGTTTGCGAGGTTTTGGGAGCCGAGGCGGGACACGGCGCTTGAAGTTAGCAACGACTTCAGGAGGAGAGTGGCGGTTCAAGGTTGGGTGAGCTAGACAATATTGAGCACAGTGGCATTATAAAACGAATAGAAAGACGTACACCAAGTACTTGCATCCGGATCGTCGATTGCAGGGTCGACGTTCCTCAGGTTGACCTTTCGCATGAAGCCGTAGATCTAGAAGGGAGATAGATTGGTGCATCGCTCGGGATGTAGACAGGATATGAAATTACATTTAGTTGGCGGGAGAACGAAGCGAATCTTGATTGGCGGTAGATGCTGGGAAGAACATGCAGAGCAAGTTGTTCAGGTCGCTCGACGATAATATGTTCGCCCTGCGGGTCCCAACGTATCATATGCTGGTTCTCCGGTCGCTCTAGGAGGCTGAAGACAGGTGAGCACGGTGCTCACGATAGAGCCAGGGTGACATACGCGTAGAGTTTTGTGAGAAAAGTCGCCTGGGGCTTGGACTCATTTTTGGGTGTCTGGTGCTGGGACTTTTGGTCGCCACTGGCGGCAGGGTCAGGGAGGTCGTGGTCGTCGTGGTCGTCGATGAGCTGAGAAGGGTATAACATGTTGTTAGGCTGGGAGTAGTGCCTTGGGGGATAGAGGTCGGCCATGAAGGAAAGGGCTAAATATGGAGGAGGGCGAGGAGGGCAGGACGTATCCCGTTATCCCGTTATAACGGTTATAACTTTGAATCCATTTAATCCTTATTATCCAATATCATTAATTATTATTTCATCCAAATTGCCCCAAAAATACAAAATGCGGTGGAGAAAGCACGTTAACCCGTTAGGATCGAGGACGTAATGATTATGTAATAAGATGAGATCGATCATCTCAGATCCGGCTCACGATGCCGTAACATATACCCAAACTCTGCTCCCTCGGCGCCGAGGTATCACGCTGGTCGCTGCCACTGCCATTGCTGCCATCAGCTCTTCGATACAGAACGTTTGCCAGCGTAGCCAAAGCTCCAAACGCAAAGCCAGCCATCCAAAGCAGCGTATCACCGTGTTAGCGTAGCCAGTGCGTAGATACAGCACATACCGTATGCATCGCTATCTGTGCCCTGTCTTTCTTGATTCCTCCGTTCCATCCAGTTCCCATTAGTATATTTAGCAAAACAAAATACTCTACTCTCCATCATAATGCAAGGTAACACTTGAAAATGCGCCAAATAAGTCCTCATCCGATGCCCCCATCCCATCACTTGTCCCAGGTGCTCCTTCCAGGTGCAGCGACTGAGACTCCTTCAGATGGCGGAAATTAACTGCATCTACTCCATTCGACGACGACGGGACAATCTATTCAATAGTCCGTTAGCACCGTTGACAGGCTAGATCAAAACCAAACAATCTGATGCGTGAACTCCATCGTCACCCCATGTGTGAATTATCAATTCGACTCCCACACCAAAGCAAAAAAAAAACCGATTCTGTGCTGTCCACTCACCGGAGGTCGAGTGTTCCTCAGCAGGCCCCAGTTTATCTTTGCAAACCACTTATGCTGCTTAACCTCACTAGCACCACTCCGACTACCCAATCGTGTCCGCTCGTTCTTGTCCAAAAGCCGCGTGATGCAGTCTTTCCCAGCACTAGGCAAAAAGATATTCGTTGAGCACGTAATTCGGAACGGGCATCAATTATCCGAATCTCAAGCAGCGCACTCCAAAAAAGTAAAGGGAATCTGCAAGGACTCTCTTCACTCACCCTGACACCTTGGGAGATTCCCGAAAATGAACTGATATCAGCCGGATGTTGTTAAACGTATCTGAACGCTCTTGCCCCTTGAATGGCGTTGTTGCGTACTGTGTACGTGCGTGTTAGGTTTTTACTCTTAATCCTGCATTCCAGACTCACTATCATCTCGTAAATGAGTATCCCCAACGTCCACCAGTCCACAGCCGCTGTATGACCTTGCGCCAGTATTACTTCAGGTGCGATGTATTCTGTGCACACGTCATTTAATCGAGCATGGACGTTGACGGATTGATACGCACCTTCTGTACCAACGAAGGAATTTGTCCGAAAATTCGCTGTACATGACATTGTATTGATTAATGGAACCTTCCACATGTTCAATCAACCTCTCGGAGCCAGGAAACAGACTCGTCCACTCACTCCATTTGTCTCGGAATGAACCATGGCAGGCATAGCGCCGACATCGTTCGATTGCTTCGCAAGGTCAAAATCCGAGAGCATGATATGGCCAGATTGATGTAATAATATGTCTGCATACCAGTCAATAACGGCGCGTTAATGGAGGGGAGAATGCACCAACTCTCCGGTTTCAGATCTCGATAAATAAAGCCCATAAGATGAAGGTACTCCAATGCGGCGGTTACTTCAGCTGCGTAGAATCGGGCTGAGTCTTCGGGTAAACACTTGCCCGGACGTGTCTGTAGCGCACGAAAGAATTCTCCTCCCATACAGTATTCCATGCAGAAATACAGATAGAGAGGGGATTGGAATGAATGATGAAGGGTGACGATGAAGGGATGGTTAGCAGTTGCAAGAATCTCTTGCTCCGTGAGAGCTCGCTTGATCTTTTTGCGCTCGATCATTTCTTTTTTAGAAAGAACTAGAGGAAGAATGAGAAGGAAGAAATATAGATGGTTAGTAGGATGTGTGCGTTAGCATCATGGCCATTAACGTTACCTTTCATTGCAAACAACTTCCCCGACTTCTTCTCTCGGACCAAGTAGACCTTGCCGACATCACCTTTACCCAGGAGTTTGACTTTGACGAAACTTGAGGGGCCAACTTCAACCTTGGGAGGCAATCAGTGGCGTGTAACAAGCACCGATATAGGATATGATACACACCTGGCGAACCTTAATAGAATTACTCGAGTATGTTCTCCTGAAGGCAACCTTGCTGGGACCAACGTCGTGAAGATTACTTGTGCTCAGACGTGTCTTGCCAAACGGAGGTGATGGTAGCTTGGACGAGGTCGCAGAGACCAGGCCTCGCGAGGACACGGATGATATTGTTTCTAAAGAGTCTGTTCCGTTTTCCATAGAGCTATTAGCGAGAGGCAAGGGCGGGGGATTGTCGGAGGGAGCCAATAGACCGTTTCTTGTTGTGGGTGTTGATGGAGACGGTGCAGAAGATCGGAAGAGACCCTTGGCGTTGGGAGCCGAGGCCACCCGTCGTATGAAGCGAGTCATGGATTTTGGAGAGAGCAATGGCCGTGAGCTCGTCGCGGTTGTCGATGAAGGCGAAGGCGAGGTAGAAGACTTCTGAGGCGGTGGAAGAGGAGGTGTACGATTAAGGGTATTAGGGTATGGCGGTCGCTGTCGTTTTTCGGATTTGGTACGCGGTCTCGAAGTCTTGGACGACGACTGGGGTATCGAATCGCTGGACTGGGTGTTTGACGAATTATATGATGAACGCGCAGAAACTGATGTTGCTGCTGTGTTCACCGTCGAGCTCATCGCCGTAACTGACGCATTAACGGCCAGCTTTTTCGACGAGCTGTTGAAGCGAAAGACGGATTTCCACGACGAATCTATCGTTGGTGGCATCGTTGACCACTGCGAACAGGGTGAGCTCTCAGGGTGCCCTGACCGCACAAATTAAGTCTCTTATTATGTCAGCATAGACCGCGCCGACCGCGCCGTGACCCTTGTATGGGAGTCTTCCCGTCTTCGTTCAGTTCTAACGGACTGAACTGGCGCTGACGAATTCCTGATAAACTGCATATATAAATGCTTTGCGCCTCTTGACCGGTCCGGAAGAACTGGAAGGCAGCTATTTAACGCGCGCCCGGGCAGAACATAGTTCCCCGATCATTAAATACGCCTGCAGTAGTAATATGTCGAGTGTGTACTGTCTATCTTCCAATGACTAGGACCGCACAAAGCATGTAACGGTGTACTGATCGCGCTGACTGGAACAGCGTTTACTTGATCAGATTCATAAGTTCGGACAAATATAAGGTCTTACTGACACTAATTTGCCATGGAAAATAGGAGGTTTCAAACCGGAGCTGGACCTAAGTCGTTCAAGCTCATGACCTCAAATGCCAACGATCAAGACGCTTGTCACAGTCATGTATGCTTTGGGTGTTTCCCAAACCCCGAAGCTGCTGCTCTCCTGGCACGGACTAGACACTGTATCTTTACTGCGTCCGTGTCGCAGTGGCTGCTGTGTTGGCAAGAGGCCCAGAAGGTGCGCGTGCTCCTCGGAAGAGCTGATTAAGAACAAGAAGATAGTATGGTCAGAGTGGGCAATTCAACATGTGATTTAAGAAACATTGTTGTCTTGGTAAACGAGAGCCTTCACGGGACTAATCAGAATTTCACCAGAAACTCGACAATCACATTTTGCATATGCAGTAGTACGGATTAGCTGGCCATATGGGGTAACAACTGGAATGTCCCGCGAGTCCACAAGGAGTCGGCAGGCCCTAGAACATGCAGATTGATAATCGTGCTGCTCAGGTGTCGTCTCGGTTGCCATTGAGTTCATGGTATCGAATAACGAAGACAATCATTAGGAGCTGCGACAGCTTCCGTAGCAGAGTGACTTAGCCTACCAAGTTTTCCTATCGGGCTCGCAGCAGGTGGTTCGGAGTTCATACGAGCATTGGTCGAGGTTGGGAAGACAACCAAGGTCCATAGAGACGACGACAGCATACTTGGACAAACAAATAGGTGGTGGAGTAGAATTTCCGAAGAATAGGCTGCAATGCAAGTTTCAGAGTTGGGCAGGGCTGGAGTACCGACAGTAATTAGAGTGCGGGCCATCAGCTTCCAAACAAAGACGTCAGTCGAGCCAGGGTTTCAATCGAAAATTAGGCAGCGCCGGACCTGTCCAAATGCAGAAGCCCGACCAGTAAAATATTCGGATAAACGTTAGATTCAAAGCCTTAGGCCCAGGAACGCTCGCTTTGACACATCGTGAGGAGACTTTACGCGTCATCGACAGCCTGAGAACGATCGTCGAATATTGCAGTTAAATAGAGAGCCGTCCGAAAGAAGACAAAGAACTTCCATCGGGTCCGGCTCAAGTTTGCTATCCAGGGACGTGCGATGATATGCAAAGAGAATGGACAACGAGGCTCAAGGTCTTGTGGCCGTAAACCTAGCGTAAGATCAGAGACGAAATTGGCTGAACTGCTGTAAACCATAGGGTAAGTGTCGTCTAGTCGTTATGACGGAAACTGATAGAATGATGGAGAAGAAGGGTACACAATGTGCAAAATAACGGATGAGCCCGAGGCGAGCACCAGCAGAGTCCTGAAAGTCGCCCAGTTTGGAGTCGAGAAAGTTTGCTGGATAACAAGAATAAGCAGCGAAGCCTGGCTGCCTGACAGATATATGAAGCGGGCTTAAAAGGCTCTGTCAATGTGGCGATACGAGAAAACAAGGTAGCACAAGGATCCGGTACGCACTAGCAGCGAGCAAAGCCATTTAGACCCTAAGAAAAGGTGTCCTTGCTCCGCATAAAGTGGTCCAGGCAGATCGTACATAGAAGAAATTAGAGACGGAGACGGAGACACAAGGTAGCCTCCTAGTGAGCTGCCGGAAAAATTGGGATCCAAATGCGAAGCCCCACAATAGTTGAAGAGCGGCCAACATTGATCAGGGAGATGAACGGGAGAATGTCCTTGACATGATTTACTTACGTGTTTGTGAAGTCGAAGATTAGGTGTGGCGTAAAAGTCATCGTACGACAGATGATGCCGGGGAACTTGAATTATGGCCGGATTCGGATTTTGTTATTTGGCATCCCGGAATCGTCAGAAAACGGACGCTGGAGATTTTTGTGGTTGAGGGCGAATGAACAAGCGGTGGCTTGTGTTGAAATTCAAAATGGGCATAATACTATCACGTGATATACATACGTAAAAACAAATTCCTATGGCAACTCCTCCGACTCCTCGACTGTCTGAACTTGATTTTGATGCTCCAGGCCCTGTGAAATATGCGATAATCGAGCCACACTTATTCAGTCGCCTCCCTGGACGTGTCGACTTGCAACATGTACACGTACACCGTACAGTGGCGCACCTTGAGGTAAGTATTTCGAAAGCGTACTTCACAACCTCAATAAACAGCCTAGATATTCAATCCTATCAAATTTACGCGCGGCGCTTGCCACTAAAGTACTGATGAATAGTACTGCCCATCTCTAGCCAGAACCTCATAGATCGGTATTTGCGACATTTATTTTGAATTGGTATTTTGACGATTGAATATGTTGAAAATCTGCGTATAATGCAGCGTAGACGAACACGATCGCAATCTTACTAGGAAGATCTCCATTCCTGTTCTTCTTAATGTCTATACTAGAGTTCCTTGGGTACTTGTCCTTGACATCAATTATCTGGCTTCGTTTCTTCCGCCTGAATCTCTTATGCCTTCCTTGACTCGCTTGATGACTGGCCTTAAAGAGGACAACATCTTCTCCGTCGGACGATGTCTATTTCTCTTCGTCGAGAAGCGCGTCCTTCATGAAAAGCACAACTGACGCTTTGAAGTTTCCCACTGCATATACTCGTTATGGTTCCCTTAGCTTTCTGGCATGGAGCTGATCAACACCTCTATACATCCACGAACCGAGTCACCCGAAAGTTGACAACGGCAGTGTTCTTCTTCATCTAATCATGGTCATTGCAGCCCAAACAGTCTGTGTGTTCTCTCCTATCGTCGGAACGGCACGAGGCGGCCTTCTGTCAACGATGGAGAGTTCCGGTTTTCTTTGCAATAAACAATTGGGGCTACTGCAGGCTCGAGGGTGCACGAGGCAGATTATAGCCCTTTGAGTGCGAAGGCTCCGTTCGTCCACTCTATGACCTGCGCTTCAACAGTGCTGGTTGTGCGAACATCAAAAAGAAGGCGCACTTTGACTGAACGAGGCATACAGTATCATGACGAGTCGATCAATACCCCAGACTGATTTACGCACGGGTTGTGGCGAGAGAAAGCTGTAGTTTCATCCTAGACACGGCATACAGGTATATTATTGTTTCAAGCAGGAGCTATATTTCTCTATATGATATATCCCCAGTAGTACACCGATTTTCGGTACTGCGTATATACTTGGCACTCAATGCAAGGGATAGAGGCTCTGGTCTCTGTCTGCTATCGTGACTTCTACCCATGAAAGAAGGGGCGCATCATGATGCGTGCCGGCCGTACATAAATGCCTCAACAGAAGGAAATGAGGCTCAAGAGACCTCGAATAAAGTTCACCCTAATCACCCTGCTGACAGCTGATGGCACAGGGTTGGGGGACATTGTTGTATCATCGTTTGACATTTGAATTTGGTGCAAACAATATGTACCATCAGGACCGACATAAGTACACCGAAATTGTTTCGCTGCGCGTCCGTACTGTAAATTACCGGTCCGGGTCAAGCCACAGAACTAAGATCTTCAGTGGCGCAATCGGATGCCGCAGGCCAGATACCGTATTGTCCCTGCCCTCTCCGACCCTCGCTGGTTCTGTAGCATGTCAGTGCTAAAATGGATACATCATTGACTGCTTATCAAGTTCAAACCTAACGGCGAAACAAAAGACGCCGCGAGGGGCTGCTACTGGACGAACGGACATGATGAACACCGTGTAAAATCGTACAAGTAGTCCAAATAGGGTTTGAAACTGAAGACTGATTATCAGCGGATGCGTTATTCCTCCCAGAGCATATTCCAAGAATAATCATTTGAGCCACAAGGAACCAGAACACCAGGTCTGTGTATACCTATGTACCCTCTCACCGCATTTGCGAAGTCCATATGAACGGGAGAATTTCTTCTGACATTTACGCTTCCGTAATGTGGGCGTAGGGTGGCGTCGAGTGGACAGAAGTAGACCCATGAAGAGGTCGCATCACAACTGTCGCAAGGACTGGACGGCCATTAGAATGACACAATCGTCGAGGAATGATCATCAGATACGAGTATAAGTACTAGAAGTGACGTCAGCACTTGTGGGAGGTTCCAGGGAAGTGGATAGAGGGTACGACAAACCGAAATGGATGTCAGCGAGTGTGAGAAATTGGATCATACCTTGAATTTGGTTAGAATTCTAGATAAAGGTCAACCCGTTGCCGCACCGCCAATCCGTGAACAGATTGGGAGGAGAGTAGCCGTAAGTCGCGGTCATGCATCGGCGTTTACGGCTTCAGCAAATGACGCCACTACTCAGGATAGACACGGGACAGCCTATAACCTCGCTTCGTATGTTATTTCCATTTCCGTAACGACCGGCAATTGTCCTGAGCGTACAGTGTGGGCGAGGTATGGCGAAGAATTTTCGTCTTGACTATGCGTACGACATTCCGGAGGAGGAGGTATAAGGAAAGGAACGAGGATGCCGGATGCCCAAAGACCCGTGAACAATCGTATAATTCCAGGAAACCACGGTCAATATTCACCTGAGCCTAGAACGCAACTTGCCGCTGATCCAATGCACGCATTTGGAAGAGATAGTATAAGTAGGCATGGTCTCCGACTGCGATGATAAAGCGCCATGGCCGACTTAGCGGTTGTCTGAGCGGAACGATGGCGACCCTGTGTGCAAAGAAGACAGGAAGAAGCGTAGGAAATGTTCATTTTCAGAAACCGTAGTGGCCATCAGAGGTATATTCGGATTCTGCGGCAATGTACCCTGGGAGCTCTAATGTGCATTGCTATCATGGGAAACGGGAAACACTTAGCATATGCCGCTGCCGTCATCATATTCAGAGTGACGGCATTCACTCCTGGACATATCGACCCAGATATTACCCACGCAAGATCCTGTCTATCAAATTCGAAGGACACGAAGCGATACATACAGCCAACGACTTCTTCACTGGGCGGAACACTGCGATGTCAGTGAGTGCCGGTGAAGAAATACCTCGGCCGGCTATTCAAGACTTTAATGGAGACAGTTGAGAAGCGTCAGAGACCATGGCTTGTTTTGACTCAGCATCTGATTGAGAGCGCTTACTTGGAAAATGTAATTTGGACCCACAAGCCAAGGAAGTGACAAGGATCTAATCCTCCGTGTTCATCTCCAGCTTACAGGTAGGGTGTATGCAGGGCAGGGCAGCCAGCAGTAGTATAGTCGGCGGCTTCAATGTTGGCCGATGTACGCTCAACGTGATAACGTGAAACCCGGAAATTTTGAGATGAACAGTAAAATGTACCTAAAGGCGTTCGGTCAGACCGGCTGCGAGATGTAGCAGGGTGGTCGGCGTCCGACTCGAAGGACACGGACCATGACAAGCAGAGTCGAGAAACTCGGATTCTGGAGGCGCTGGCAAGAAGGAAGACGAGGACGCGCCAACGCTCAGCCGGTGTCTTAAAGATGGTTGTCACCGGAGATAGATGCAAGCGCAGGAGTGGGGAAGGTCTAGCAATTCTAAGTCTTACTTGACTTCGAGATGTGTCTCCGGAGGGTCAACAAGCGAACGCATTCCGCACTGAAGACGCGATAAAGGCGTCGTGCTGTGATGTATGGCCGATAAAGAACTGGACGGAAGTGAGTAAGCAAAGGCTTTACATGAAATTGGCTTGCCGCAAGGGTAACGGTTCCCGACTTTGATGTATGATGGCATGGGGGAAGGAAGACGCGAGGTGGGTGGCTTTGTACGGAGTTGAGTGCCTAGATAGTAGCTGGTCTGATAAAAATTTATATCGCCATCAGAAACATGACGGCGCATGCTTGGGTAACACAGGCGGCGGGAACGGGAATAAGAGTAATACACAGAAACGTGTTGGCATCCGGGCGCTTTCAAGGGTGGCAAGAACGACTGTTCGAGGCAATGATACTGAGAGGTAAAGAGGAAGTTTCCTTTGATAACTTCCGAAGACATACCGCGGAAGATCTAAACGGAATCGGAGCGGATGTTCGGACGGCAGGGTGCCGGTAACAAACCGATGAATACGGAAATGACAAAAAATCGACCAGGTTCATCTCAGCGACTGCTATGTGCACGGGTTTTTCGATATCTAATTGCTCAATTCATGCACTTACGCCGCCCAGTATTTAAAGGCAAAAGTTATCATTACCTTGGATATAGGGAGGCATCCCTTCTCTGTGCTCGCTCGGCCGCCTGTCCCGCCTCTTTTTTTCGCCCCCCTTTCTATCCACTGATACGCGATAATAACCGGATACACTGCGACGTCCATGACCCGAATTTTGCCCTCTGATACGAGACCACTGCTCGATGAAACCCCACATTCCTACTCAAGTATCACACAGCGTGACTGCGATGACGTCGTTTCGCTCGCGTCCGATTCGGCCTGCGAACTTGTACCCGCGCCCGCCTTGAACAAATTTTCGCGAGCAGATACCATCTGGATTCTCGCTGGGCTATGGAGTGCCGTTTTCTTGGGCGCTTTGGACGGTTCAGTTGATGTCGTTACTATGAATAGCGGTACCTGACGCGTCGTTAAATTAGGGACCGTTGTGGCGACTCTCTTGACGCCCATTGGGAGTCACTTCAACAAATCCAACCAATCGTCTTACATCGGGACTGCATACCTGTTGTCTGTCTGTTGCTTCACGCCGCTATATGGTACGTGTGATCCCCTGCGTATCCAGAAGTCCTGCGAACCCTAAATAGGCCGACTCTCTGATATCTTGGGCCGCAAGGGAGCCATGTTGTTGGCCCTATCATTGTTCGGTGCGTCACGCTTAATTTACGCTGTCACTGAACCCAGATCTTTACGATTTCCCTACTAGGATCAGGAACTATTTTCTGTGGAATGGCTCCTTCCATGGAAACGCTGATAGCTGCACGCGCCGTAGCGGGAATGGGAGGCGGAGGGTGAGTCGTACATATTGCAGCGCCCGTTCCGCTGACACAAATTATTTCGCTATTCAGTGTGATGACCGGTGAGTATAATAGCGACTCTTTATCGTTCCGGATCCTCATCTTCTTCAGTTTCTAGCATAGTAGTCACAGATTTGATCCCCTTGCAAGTCTTTCCGTTCATTGAACCGTTCCTGATCTGACCTCTTAATGAAGAAAACAACGAGGCCTATACCAAGGGATGGCAAATATGTAAGTCTCCGTCATAAATGATAGAAGATCCCTCTCTGATGTCAAGGAAGCCTTTTCGGCCTTGGCGCAGGGATAGGCGGGCCTCTCGGTGGGTGGATCAACGACGCGTTCGGATGGTAGCTTGTCTCTACCTTGTTCATTGCATCTCTTGACTTAGTTTCTGTTACAGGCAAGCCGCTTTTTACTTCCAAGTAAGCTGAAACGCGCCTTCAACTCAGTGGCAGTGCCTAACGATTCGATTAGACACCGCTCCTTCTATTTAGCTTCATTCTGGTGTCGGTGAAGGTAAACATCCAGCTGCCGTACGAGGTACAGAACCAGACTCTATACGAGAAACTCCGCCGCATCGATGGAATGGGTTCTTTGACTCTCGTCGGTACCGTGGGCTGCTTGCTTCTTGGATTCAGTCTGAAGACGACGGAAGAAATGCCTTGGTCTCATCCGATCATCTACGGTCTCTTCATTGCCAGCGCGGTTTTTGGAGTGTTCTTCATTCTCGTGGAGAAGTATTGGTCACCATATCCTGTCATGCCTCTCCGTTTGATAACACAAAGAACCCCGCTTTCCGTATCAATAGCCAATCTGTTTGGCAGCATGGCCGCGTTTTCAATGGTAATCTATCTTTTCGTTATATCGAGTTGTCAACTGACCCGCATGAATATCAAAGCTCTACAATATCCCATTGGTACGCCTTTTATCCTCACATAATCACTCCGAGCCTCAAGGAAGAACATGACTGCACAGTATTTCTCAGCAGTTCGGCTGTATTCAGCCACAGAATCTGGTTCGTGCCTCATTTCTTTCCAAATACATCCTCAAGGAACACTCCACTCACGCTGCTTTCACCTTGCGTTCAGGGTTACATCTACTCCCCCACTCCGTGAGTCAATGGATATCTCCGGTGTGCCAAGCGCCTTACACCTCACACCACTCTACAGTTTGCTATCTCGACGGGAAGTCTGTTCGCAGGATGGTACGCGCTGTTCCACTTTCGTAACCCTCTGCTTCCTAACGGCAGCCCAGGGTTATGCGTAGAACCGGCAAATTATACACGCTGACCCTAGCATCGTCTGCGATGACACTGGTGGCTAGCGTGCTAATTCTTTTCTGGAACGACTCGTCCTCTACGTTTCATCTATGGTTGGACATCGTCCCCCAAGGATTCGGCATGGCGAGTCTTATCACCAGTACACTCATCGTTCGTCCGGTCCTCCCGACTTGTTGCAGGGATTAAATCTACTTCATTTTCTAGGCCATGATTGCAGGGGTTTACAAAGAGGACATGGCTGTCGCAACAGGAAGCGAGTTTTGTTGAATTCCTTTTACCCGCTATCGCTGACCTCGTATAGTAACTTATCTATTTCGGACCACTGGACAGGTTCTAGGTGTTAGCTTGAGTGGGGCGATATTGCAGGCAATTCTGCTCCACCAACTACGGGTGCGTATTCAAGGCCCTGGCTCAGCGGAGGTCAGTAAACACCATAATTTGATAAAGCGCCCTGGGCACTCATGGAACGTCTTCCCTTAACTTAGATCATTAATGAGATCCGGTACGTCGCGTCTAATTGCGTTTGGAAAGAGGTTATTCAGTCAAGTCCTAGTCATTCTACGGCTATTATACCCACCCTTGAGCCCCGATACTTTGACGCCGCAGTCCATTCCTACGCAGACGCCTTACGCGTCGTATTTATCTGTCAAGCCGCTTGGAACTTTATGGCATTCCTAGCATGTCTTCCAATACAAGAAAATCATCTACCGTGAGTAATGTAACGGTGTTCCGTTACAGCAGCTGACTGTCTTCGAACAGCGGAACCGCCGAGGAGCAGGAGCAGCATTACCGAAACCAAAGCAATTGTGAAACGTTGGATAACTAAATAATTCATGAAGCAATATTGTATTATTTAGATGCAGTAACTCCACAAAAATATAACAAAAACTGAATTTTAACCGGCGACGCGGTTTAACCAGGTTGTCCGCTCAAATACTGACAGAGAAGATGGATGGACAACGTCACATTCGGATAGGTAGGATGAAGTTTATTGAACGTTCTTCTGCTTCTCTTGTTGAAAAGGATGTTTGGTTCAATGACTCTGACACGTCGGGTCCTTTTCCTCTATCCACCTTCTCGGCCGTTTGGCGACCACCACTTTCCCCGTCAATTGTACTGTATCCACCCCACTGTCCGCAAAACGGCTTTTATCAGGTCGAACTGGGCAAGGTAGGAGATTTGACGCTGACACGGTGAGGATCGTCGCAGCAGCCGTGGCACCAAAAATCGAGGAGAGGAAAGTACGACGTTGTGTAAATCTCAGTGCCCTGTATAAAGCTGGCATCCTACAGCAAAATCAGAAAAAGTGTGAACGCAAGAGATCGAGTGTCCTACCCATAGCCAAGGTGCAAAGCTCTGGTGAGAGTCGTATTTCGAATCTCAACAGCAAATGCCTCGACGCTGATTGCTCGTCGTGGTGCGGGAAAATGTCTCTCTGATCCGGTCCTAGCCGAGCCATTTTACGCATTGGTTGTGTTTGGCACGAACTTCCCTTTCTCTTCCTCCATCGTCTACCATGCCTGCCTACAGCAATGCGCGGGTCATTCGCGACATGAAGGCGCGTAATGGCGTTCGAGTTAACGAACTTGCTCGCCGAGCCTACCTCTACGTGTCTCGGAACCAGTCTCTGCCTGCTCAGGTTCGCCACCAGGCTCAGCTCCAGCTCAACACCTTTGGAAAATACACGCGTCCTTCGACGGTCAAAAATCGTTGCTACGAGACGGGGCGGGGGCGAGGGATCATGAGCGAATTTGCCTTGTGTAGAGTGAGCATGCATTTTCACTGCAAACAGTTCCATGTTCTGAAAAGTCTTCAAGTTTCAATTCCGCCAGCAAGCGCTCGCGGGAAATCTCAATGGTGTAAAGAAAGCATCATGGTAACCTCCTCTTCATAGGCAGTACCCAGGTATGAATACAATTTTAATTGGTTATCGAGTACTGAAACAATCCGTAGGGTGGACGCTATTAACAATGGTACAGAGCTGCACCTGATCATAATCTAGGAAACGTTCTAACTTTGAATAAAATACAAAGAAACAGTGACTTCAGGTGGACCCGGGAGTATTCTCTGAACTCGCGATATCGGCAAGACGTAGATCTGGCTCCCCTCTTTCCCTTCTCCAGCGGTTCATAATGTTGAGAGTAGCCTGTTCCACTAGGAACCTGCCATGTCAATTAGTATTAGAATGGCAAACATTGTAACACTGTACATACCCATATTGCCGAAGCCACTTCTCATTGATTTCCCAGTTGCTGTGGGCGAGGACGTCGTCGCCATGGATAGTAACCGCATTCCGGTATTCAAGAAGACAATCCACAAGATCGAAGCGTCCTGGAATGATGTGAGAAAACACAGATCCATCGAAGGAACAATCAAACGGACCTCGCAACAAAATCATGCGGTCGCGTAACTCAGGATGCAGAATTCGGTCAATAACGCTCTCTGATATAGCATCAGCATTCGTTAGCGGAAGGAAATGGGTTCGGCGTCGTACCATGGGGAACGGTCCTGAACAAGAATTGTCAGAAAAAGAAATGTACAAAAGACGGATAACTTACCTCTGTACCAAAGTCGGTCTGAGGGAAGATGGCAGACAATAGGCGCTATTTCTCTTGTAGTTGTCCAGGTGATAGCTTGACAACGATCATAAGATGGTCTTGAGAACAGAGGAATAGCAATGCTTACTGAATAAGCTTATAGGCTTCGTTTTTGTTTGGGTCGTCCTCGTCTTCGATAGTGTCGTTTGATATATGAGTTGGCTGCTTCGGTTGGGTTACGGGGGTCATAGCAGCAGAAGTAGTTGAGGGAGGGGTGAAGGGCATCGACGTCAGCGAAGAGTCAATATTCATGTGGACGTTAGGAACATAAGGTTGGTAGACGTTCGATCCAGGACCGCCATTGTACTGGGGAGGCGTATTCGCATTAGCGCTCGTTGGCTGCATCAGGAGGGAAGATTCGTTGTTGTGGCGCATCATGTCTGAAAAGAGGTCACCTCCCTGAGGAGAAGGTCTGGAAGCCGGGAACACCGATCCAGGATTCATGGGGGATTGGTTCATCGACATCATCATATAAGGGCTTGGAATGCTATCTTCGCCTCTCGCCTTTTTGGAATGGGCGTTGAGGTCGTCTTCGGCGGGGCGCTTCTGCGCACCTGTAGACGACTGGGCCACATCTGTATTAGTCTTCTTGCGTCGTTGATAGCCTTCCCATGCCGTATCGGTCTCGGTCCTGTTGATAAAGTTATTGAAATCGGACATTTCCCATCCTAGCTTTGGAAGAAGCCCGCCTGCACCTTCGCCGATGAATCCCGAAAGGCTTCGCAGCAGACCGCGAAGAGTTTGGTTCTCTGTCATCAAGTCTACAAATACCTTAGAACTCGACCTTGATATAGTCATAACCGCACACCTTTAAGGATATTTCGCATTTCACCAAGAACTTCATCTTTGCCTCCAGAAAGTATCTCCACTCGCGCTTCAAGATCCCTTATCTGATGTTGTGAATGAGCACGGACGACGACGACGACGAGTGGAGATGAGTTACCCTTTGTTGCTTTCGCAGACGAAACTCTCGTTGGGCAATTCGGTTCTGGTCGCGTCTAGCTGCTTGCGAGCTTATTTGTGGAACCGGACGTAAGCAAGATTGGAATCATGACTAGGAAAAAATTACACACTTTGGATTTTTCTTTCGGCCTGGCTTACCAGGAGCTGTAGAGCCTGCTAAAGATTCGTTATCCGAATCCTAGAATTTTTCAAAAACAGAACTAGATCCGAGGAATAAAACGGACCTCCACATCTCGAGAAACACTACGATCTGCAGACTCAGGCATGGGGTGAGGTGAGAAGGATTACGAACCATCCCGGCAAAGCTCAACACCGGAAGCCTGTTGAGCAACAAACCACAACAGATGCCATCATGTGACCACTCCGCTTCAACCTCGCGGCAGCCAGAGCCAGATAGCTTTTCGCAATCTGACGGGCAAGTGACAGCGAATAATGCCTTGTGTGTGGAAGCCTCTTGATACCATTGCTTATCAGCTTGTGCTCGCCACCGCTTCTAGTCTGCTGTGTATTTCTTCCGACTTCACAGAACGCCTCCAAACTTCGAGGTTCTAGTGGTATATATCCTCTTCTTCTGTTGCAGTCGGCCGAGGCCTTGGCTACCGAGTTAACTGTCTCTCGTATATCAGACAGGTCTTTGCGCTGTGCTTGTACCGTACTTTATGGTCGCACCACCAGCTCAGCTCAGCGGTACGCATAACTAAAACCATATCGCTGCGGCGGGTCTGTGTTCAACCGAAGCTGGCTGCAGTAAGGCCCACACTCGCTCCACCGATTACGGGCGTTCTAACTATGCCACGCGCGTGAACGAGTCCTCTGATCTACTTGGGGCTGGTCTCTTGTATCAAACCGCCACCGTTATCTTCTAATAATGGTACATCAAACTTGGGCCTTGGACATGCATGCAAGCCGTTTCTCTGGGTCCTGACTGCTTTGCTCATCAAACATGCCGATCGCCCAATGATTTTAGAATTTCAGAATCGATGAAATATTCCTCTATCAACCCCGAGACCACGTTTACTGGGCTTCCTCGTGTCCTTATCCTTCTTTCTCCTGCCTAGTGTCACTCAGAGCCTATGTTCCGGGCTCGGGATGATGGCAAACTCATATCCGTTCTAAGCCTTTTTCGACGAATCCTTGCTTTTCCGCTCGGCACAACTTGTGGATCCTGCTTCGACGACATATAGATCTCAGGTTCCGTTAATTGACGAAACTGCACCCGTTCCTCTGTAATAAAACCAGGCCCGAAACACCAGCTTTACTCCGTCATGTCTTCCGCTACTGACATCTGTCTTCGCTTTGAATTCTCCGCCTCGTCCAACTCTGACATGAGGACGTTTAAGGTGTATCGATTGCCCGACTCTGCGTCCTCAAGCGTTATCGAGCTCTATCGTGTGGGTAGTTATACTTTTACTCTTTACACCTACTATTATTCATTTCCGGCATTGACTTCTCAATAGTTCTATCACCCAGTAACCGGCCTGGTAGCGGGATTAACCACATTCCATCGGCAAAACCTCATTACCAACATCTTTGAGACGGCGGGTCAGATCGAATGGCTGTCAAACTCTAACGCCACGGTTCAGTTTGGGATAAACCAGGTAAGGGAGCTGCTCTATCACTGACTCGTTTCCACATTCCAGTCGTTGATTGAATATCCAGTATCATATCCGCGAACTCAGAAAGCCGAAGAAATCTAATAGCCAGTAAGTGTATCTTACATGCGTGAATAACTGGCGTTAATGTCTTTCGCAGATCGCGTCGCTTCAAAGTAGGTGGCTCGGAATACAAGTGGAAAATTGCAGACAACAACACGGATCTTTTCGTAAGCTGATGTTGCTTTTTTCGTCTAAGAGTGGAGTATCCTAACCGCTCTTAGTGTGTTGACTCACGGGGTAAAACAGTTGCTACTTGGTTGCAGGAAGAGCTTACCCTACGCATAGCAACCCGCGTGGAAAGCATTCTGGACCGGATTGTAGTGACCTGTTTTTTGCATCTTTGGGTGCGACATCTTGGAGACTGGTGATGGCAGAGTGAGCGGTTCTCGGGGCGGTTACCCCTTGCTGATACAAGTAGCATTTTGGTATGAACGAGCATATGATTTACGCGCTTTTGTCCTTCAACAATTGATGGTGGTCGCCGACCTTCTGACTATATATTTTTGCTGAACAGAGTCACGATGTCAGCTCAGGATGTGGAGTGCCGCGCAGTTGTGACCGCACTCCCCAACAAGGCATCGGCTCGAGGAAGTTTCATCATTAACTACGGTTTGAAAATGGTAACCAACTTGGTGGGGGGACGACTACGACGCAATTTACAGCTTAAATGAATATGCCGGCTAGTAGTCGTGTATCCAGCGTCGCCGGAATAGGTTTGGAATACCTATTAATTCACCACCAACCGTGGCGACCGGGGTGCACGGCGCTATTTACTGGGAGCACGAGATTTTTCTGCGGGACCCTTCTACGTCGGCATCAACTATCCAACTCCCGTCAATCACGAATCAACAGCCGATGACATACAGGGTGTGCGTCGCCATTGCACATTTTATACTTTGGCCGAGGCAGTGCAGTGCTTCCGACATTGCATTCGGACGGAGCTGTAGCTTGGATGACAACCGAAATGTTGAACGTTGAAGGTCCAGGACTTTGACACGCAGCATCCTACAGCTGTGATGGAGGACTTAGTTGCGTAGAGATATAGGTTGTCAGTTGCGACATGAGGCGAGTTTATCTGAGACTGTTCCGTTTCCACCTTTTCTGACCGGTGTCTCCAAAGGATGGGAATTTGCGCCTACCTACACTGGGAGGCCCCTTGGCAGACCGTTTTGGTTGACATCTGATCGATATCTGGAAATATTCTAATTCCGGAGCTTTAAAGCGCTTGTGGATGCGCAGAAAGCCGCGAGCTAAATCAGCAACCTTCAACAGGGGTCTCCTTGCCGACCGGTCTTGATGTCTTTCTTTTTCGAGGTTTATGCCCGGCAAATGGCCTGTGGGGTCTTCGCGGTAATTGTAACATGGCCTGACAACATGACCGTGGGGTTGTTTCTAAGGTATCTCGATGTCTGTGCCTTTATAATCTTGGTTCCTTCGACGTATTTCAGATTGCCAGGTACTTCCCCACGATACCTCTCAGCTAGGTTTTCCCAGCCAGCTCTGCTAGGGCCTATTTCCCTCTAATCACGATGACCACGCTCCCTTCGTTCGTTGAACTGATTTCTACGCTGGGTGTTGATGCAGCCTCTAAAGCGCTGGATCACTCAGCGTCCTCGCCTCTTTCTTCTCGCTCTGCGTCGCCACATTATTCGCCCATAAGTTCGCGAGATCGAAGTGTCCGTCATATGTCTCGATATTCTCCTTATTCTCCGACAGTGCGTAGCCTTCCCTTTACTACCTTTTTATTTAAGTAACACATCGTTTGCGCAGCACTCTTCTAGACGTGGGAGCGTGTCCTCTTCATCCACATCTTCTTCTCCTGATCTCGAGCGGTGTATCCTGCCCGTAAGTACTTCGTCTATTTACTCTGGCACCATACTCAGAAGAACCCTCAGAATCATCCAGGCTCACCTCGCATTCGTAAACGGAAGGACAACAAGCTGACAGTCAATGTATTTGGCTCGTCTACAGACCTCTCCGCCACTACACCAATATCAATCTACGTTCGTCGGAAGACACCCGGCGCCTCCCCTACAACCTCCATCTTCGTTCCCGATTCCCGTGACACATCACCCAGTTTTGGGCATTTGCTCACACTACCCACCCTCCCGTCCCTCTTTCCTCTGACCCCCAATTTCGACCACTTCCCTATAACACCAGACTCGGATGAGAAGCGTCCCTTGTCTGATCGCAATTCCAACTCGCCCTCGCCCTCTCCTTCTCCTGTGATTAAGACCAAGGCAATCCCCGACTTGCTAGAGGGTCATGTTTTCGGTCGCTTTCGCTGTCACACTGGTACCCGGATCTCTACACCACCTCGCTCAGCTGATAGCGAGAGACACCCAAGGCCGTATACTGTTCATATCGAGAATCTCAGTCGAGAGATAACGCTGTAAATATATCAGCGTACGTATTCATTGGACAATCTGGACATATTGTAACATTACTTCCGGTTTGCGTATAGCAACTGTTACCGATAGGGCTTTTACCTACCCACCATCCTTTGGACTCTTCCTTTCGTTCTTCTTGGTAACTAGGTTCTTTAGGTAGTTAGCCTTCTTTTTGGGATTGTTAGCCAGTTCCACAGGTACAACCATTGGTGTATGTACTGCCACTCGTTGATGTGTAAGATTACAGTTCGCAAGCTACACATTTAGAAAAGGGGACTGAGCTAAAAAGACTGAAGACCGGTTCGATGGCGACCAATATCAAGGAATGCGTCACGAGCACAGGGAGGACATGGCAACGGCTTTCCGTAGGAAATAACTTAACCGCATACGAAAGAAGGATGGAACGGTACTTATCCGTCAATGATCATCCTCGTCAGGTCCCGGACATTCATTGGACATTTCGTCATGGCTGTGGTACTGCGTCCCACACCAAAAACAATACAAGTACCGATCCCGCAGGTACGCCAATATCAATTCCAAATGGTCCTGTGCCTGTTGATACATTTTGGTAAGCGGTACATGGAAACAGATGAACCAGGGCAAACGGACCTGGAGACGAAGGTATTGTGCGCTCTCCTCTAATGTTTCCGGTGAGAATTCGGGATCTGCAGCAACCACCTTCTGGTCTTGATCAGTGACGTCGTCGAGGGGTTGAAGCGCATCTGATTGCATTTGTTGGCGAAGTCGCGATTCAACGGAGGCAATATTGTGCTGGGAAGTTATGGGAAGAGATAGGGTTGTGTGTAGCTCGAGAGCATCCATCAGACCGTGGGGGAAAGA
Organism: Armillaria ostoyae; assembly: GCA_902506015.1. Classification (NCBI taxonomy): domain Eukaryota; kingdom Fungi; phylum Basidiomycota; class Agaricomycetes; order Agaricales; family Physalacriaceae; genus Armillaria; species Armillaria ostoyae. The sequence goes on from LR732083.1 coordinate 2,696,260, forward strand.
CTCCGGGTTGTTCGGGTTTAAGCACAGGATATTGAACTAGAAACACCGCGTATATTCAGTAGTGGTAGGATGGAAACAAGAGAAAGATATACCTTGATGTCGGCCTTCTCGTCGAGGTTAACGCACGTGCGTTGCGCCGATACTAGATAAGAAACGGAGAGATGTCGGAGGTCAGGAAAGCCTGTACAATCTAGAAAGCTGGACATACACAGCCTGCCTTCTGCTCGTCGCTCCGCGTATTCTTGCATTGCTCGGTCGCGGAAATTAGACTGCTTAGCTGTTTCGGCCATCTTGGCCATCTTGGCGATACGTTCTGCAGATGTGGGAGAAAGTGCACGCTTGCGAGTGCCGATGCCTTTTCTTCCTGGGAGACACACATGGCGATCAGCACTGCAGATAGCAGCAGCTGCGACGGAACAACAGCTCACCTTCCCACTCGTTCAGTGGAAGTGGTTCCACCTTATGACCCTCGGATTTCTTGGACAAACTGGCAACGTCGATGCTAGGTGCGGCGTCCGCTGGCTCGTCGTCGGTTTTGCCCAGCGACTGTCCCGGCTTGAAGCCCATTTTCATCATGATGGACATGGCCTTGTTACCGGTAGCAATGCCCGCTTCTTGCTCCTCCTTCGCCCGGGTGAAAAGGCTTTTGCTCAGCCCTTCTTCGCGAGACTCGATCTCGCGCTGATAGCGACTTTTTTGTCGATGTTGCTCATTCTTCAGCAGAGATTTCTTCTGGGCCTCCTTGCGTAGGTTGCTGTATGTCTGAGGGCGTGTCGACGAGGTCCCTTCTGCGAGGAATTTGTCGGAAAGATAGTCGTCCTCGTCATCGGACATGATGAAGGTGATAAAGTGGCATTGTGATGTCATTTCAAAATTTTTTTGATCGTTTGAGAAAGAGTCCAAATCCACAACCCTTTTATTGAGCTAATAAAAAGAAGAAAAATTCATGAACGGTGTCGTTATTGAACAGGAAACGACACATATGGGGTTTACAGTAAAGTAAAGAACAGCACCAGGGCCGTGAATGGCCTTGACTACTTCAGAGAAATAGTAGCTAACGATACGAGCTGGGAACAAATTTAAGTATCAACAAGTGCAATTCACGGCTTGTAAAAGCAGGTAGCAGCGTGAATGAAGGGCATGGCATGGGGTGATGAGCAAAGTTAGCAGCGATCAAGGCGTTGTTATCGTAATCCATGAATTAAGCAGGTGTGGCCTCAGATGGCGTCGCAGCAGGAGCATCGGCGATGATAGCAGGAGCGACGGCATCTTCATCGCCCTCATCATGCGCGTCGTCGTGGGGAGTGTTGACGGCAATCTTGACAGCGATGTTTCTACCACCAACCTCTTTTCCTTCCAAAGCAGCAATAGCCTTCTTCTGCTCTTCCTCACTGCCAACGTCGACAAATCCGTAACCTTTGCTGCGCCTTGGCTGACCCCATCGGCGGCGAACGATGCGTGCACTAACGACATTGATGCCGGCCTCGGTGAAAAGACCCTTGAGACCGTCGTCGTCAATATTGAAACCGAGGTTGGCAACGAACAGCATGTTCCCGGATGGCTCGCCGACAGGGTCCTCGCCTGCAGGGCGGGCAGTACGAGGGGCCCTGGGCTTACGAGCCTTCTTCTTAGGAACAGCCTCCGTAGCCGCCTCATCCTCCGCAGCCGGGGCTGGAGTCTCGACGTCACCCTCGGCAGCAGCCTTTGCTTTGCTCTTGCGCTAGTACATAATAAAAAGTCAGAAGACACGCGATTGTAGGCAATTTTAAACGAGACTGACCGTGTTTTTCTTCTTCTTCTTGGGTTTAGCGGCCTCGTCGGTGCCCGCTGCGGCAGGTTCTGGGACAACAGTGACCTCACCGTTGGCTTCGGCCTCTGTGACTTCCCCGGGAACAGCCTTGCTGCCACGCCTGCCGGGTCTCCTCTTGGCCTTTCTCTCCTTCCTTTCCTTGTCCTTTTGCTCAGAAGGTTTGGCAATTTCGATGATTACTTGACGACCATCGAGCTCTGTCTTGTCAAGAGCTTCGACTGCCTTGATGGCGGCCTCTTCGGTGGCCAAAGCAACGAAACCGTAGCCTGCAGAACGGGTACCACGCAGGATCACTTGCGCGGAAAGACTGCAGAAGAAAATGTGAGAAAGGGCGGGTGGCGCGAGGCTGTGTTAACGTACACGTCGCTCTGGACAGGCGCAAAGAACGCCTTCAGCCCTTCATCCGTGGTAGCATACGCAAGATTACCGGCAAAGACCTGAACAGTGAAATTAGAAACGAGAAAAGAGAGCAAAGAGGAAGCGCGAACCTTGTAGCCAGTCTCTTCCTTGTCTTGCGTAACCGGAGGCGCGCCGTCATGAGCGACTAGGGCGACTTGGGCTTCAGACATTGTAAGGTGGCGGTGAGACGATGTTTTGAGAGCGGGAAAGCTGGAGGAGCTCAATGAACCGGTTTTTCTGTGTCAAACTTGAAGGTTAGAGAATTTCACTGGATGCTGCTCTTTTATCATCTATTTGGCTCTGTTGTCTACCTCCTTTGTCACTTTCTGATGGACTTTACTATCAAATTTTTCATGCCTTATTTTAGCCGCTTGCCTCTTGTACAATAAGCGAATTTACGAGTGCATGCAGGTAGTGCTGCAGTCGGCGCCAATCATTACGCTGATTGACTCTTCCTGTAGACGGAGTGGTCCAAATATGGACACACACTGACGCACAGCCACTTGGACAAATACCCATGACAACGCCGGTCGTCGCATGCAGAGTGTTGCTGCGCAGGAATTTAATTTACTCTGCAACGCAAATCATTCAACGTTATATGCAGATCTCAATTCGACACGTCTGTAAGGCCGTTTTTCGCTGCCTTTGCTAGCTGGCGGACATGACTGGCCGCGCTCGGACCTGAATCAGGCAGTACCAAGGCGGAAGTTGCCGGGTAAATATATAGGAGGTCGTTTCATCAAGACGGGTGCCAAGTCTAGTTCGTATAGATATCTGTCATTTCGTTTCCCCTCACTCCTTCCTCTTTTCTCCCAGCATCGACAAGGTCGCCCTTCCATTCTTTTCTACCGTCTCTCTTTTACGACAGCCGTAATGGCCCCGCTTAATTTCTTGAATTTACTCGCAGCTGCGACCCTTGCGGTTATCGCCTTGTCTTACAGCCCAGCGCCCGTCGTTGCTCTCTCTCCTGATTCTCACGGCCAGATTTTTGCTCGCCGTGGTGTCCACCATGGAATGCGTCGTGAGCCTGCCTCAAATAAAAAACGCTCCAATTCGAAGCGCTGCAAGGTTCGCGAGTCTTCGTCGCTGGTCTCTTCTTCGACGGTGTCCTCCTACACGCCCGCTTCCACCTCTTCAACTACCCCCTATGTAGCGCCCGCCACAAGCAGCTCTTCGAGCAGCTACGTGGCCTCTACCACCCCTGCCTCCTCTTCCAGCAGCTCGGGTGTCTGGACTGGGCCCAAGGGCGGTCTGGCATGGCCCAATGGCGACACCGGCAAATTGTCCAACTGGAAGACCAGCCATATGACATAGTAAGTTGTTTATCGGCCCATCTTTTGCATATCACTTGTTTACGCATCGTTACATAGCCTCTACACCTGGGGCAGCGATCCTCTTCCTGCTGCCTCTAATGCCGGGTTCCACGTCCTTCCTCAACTTTGGGGCGACAAGGATACTGCCACCTTTGCGCAGAACATCGGCTCTTACACCACCCCTACTTACGTTCTCGCTTTCAACGAGTGGGTCAAGCTCACGTATTGATCTGTTCCTTGTTCCTGACTTGTCCGCTAGGCCCAATGAGTCGGGCCAATCTAATATGACTCCCGACCACGCTGTTCAGCTGTGGTGGCAGTACATTGAGCCCCAGAAGGCCAATGGACACAAGCTTGTCGCCCCCGCCGTTTCCTCCAGTCCCGTAGGCTTCACCTGGACTCAGGAGTTCTTTTCCAAATGCGTCGGATGCTCCGTAAGAAGATCAATATACTTTACAACCAAAACCTCACCTTTGTCATGTAGATTGATGCGATCGCTACACACTACTACGATGTTTCTGCCTCCGACTTTATCGCGTATCAGAACAAATTCCATGACGAGTTCCATCTCCCAATCTTGGTTACTGAATATGCTTGCCAAGTAAAGTTCCATGAACCTTGGGCATGAATTAACATTGATTTTAATATGGTAGAACTTTAACAATGGCCCTCAGTGCACGCCGGACCAAATTTGGAGCTTCATGACAGAGACCACTGCGTGGATGGATTCCACTGACTGGATTATAAGTTACATGTGGTTTGGTAGGTCACGGATCCATTGACATTGTCGCTCAGACATTGAGCGCCTTTCCTTCTAGGTGCCATGCTCGACATGTTCAACGTTAACTACGAATGCCAGCTGATGGGCTCAGACGGTTTGCCCAACACTCTTGGGTATAGATTTATCAACGGTTACTGAACCAACTTTTCTCATTCGGACGCGCCGATTTTGCCTCCCATATACGCATGGATTTGGTCGATACCCTTATCACATTTTTACATATCTTTCAGACCCGTAGTACGGGTAATTGGCGAGCTTGCGAGCCTTGTTTATTGGTTATCTGGTCCCACTGGCATCGTTGATCTCGATGAATTATTATCCTCGGTGATATATTGTTTTCTTAGTAGCATTTTATCTACATTGCATTAGTCTGTGTTTTTACCGATCCGCGCGCGCTACCAGATTTAATTCTTTTATTGCTGAGCCGCCTTCATCGTCTGAGAACTCTGTTGGACATGGCTAAGATACACCAACGTGCTCAAAAAGTCAGCTACCTTCCGCTACCCTGTACTTTGAAAAAGGTGCGAATTACTTCCGGTTACTCAATACCGGCTCTGCTTTGGACCGCTGTCCGATCAAACGCTCTTGAAAAATATAGGCTCAGTCTTGTACTCTTCTTATTCTCTTCTGATACAGCAATTTTAAAGTGAGGACGCAGAGACATTCTCACTTCGCGGTAGAAGAATGGTCAAACTTTCGCCTGCCATCAAACATTTGCTCACCCTCCGTAATCCGAACTCTCTGCCAAGTCCAACTACCGCCAGACTCCGCCAGATTCTCTCAAGTACCTACAAAGACGCGCAGTCACGCCAAGCTGAAACCGGCTGGCTTGTATTGACGGTGAATACCATCCACTGGCATATCAGCCTCGTTGAATAGGTTTCGTACTAGACATGCACACTTCTTACGCTTAATCGCCCTCCTACCTTGGCTCACTTCTATCGTTTCATGACCGATACCGATGAGGCCACAGGGAGTCGTAAAAGCAGCGTTCTGGAAGCTGTCAATAAGGCTGCCCTCGTGCGAGAATCCGCATTGAAGAGTACAATCTTCGTCGGCGTTCCTCGGGTATGATTTGGTCTTATCAAGACGCCCTTCTTACGACATTCGAGAATTTCAGGTTATCTTATCCCTGGCAGCATTGAATGAAGTAATTGACGACGAGGTAAAGGCGGCCTTGAGGAAGGATTCTCGCAGGTACGCATCCTACACTGCTCAAATTTCCCATCGGGCCTTTAAATCTTTATTTCCTTTGGGCCATTAATCTTATTCAATGCAGAATTTCGACTCCCGAGAACATCGAATCGACCCTTGTGCGGGGAAAAGCTCTCTGGGATGCGCTTTATACACCTTATGCCGATAAACTACACGACAAATTGGGCGGTTATCACCCAGATTTCATCTGTGCGTACACGTTCCCGCTGACTGACACACGCATTTCCCAATATTGGCACGTTTTTTATTCCTAAACACGTCTTCCCTCTACTTGATCCATGGAAGCTTGTAATATCTGATGACATGTTCCGATAGCTTTCATCATCCAGTGCTACGGTGCCGTGCTTTCGCCTCTTCCGGGAGGGGTGAAGGGATATGCGGACTCGAGCAGCATCCACGATCCTGACCAGGGAAACCTTAGCCGTACGCTCGGCTCTGTGGTAGGCATCGCCTGTCTACGCGCAGAGGAACGCGTCGTTCCCCAACTCACCAGCCACGTCTTTGGCCTGCTGAAGGCTCGCAATGCGGAGAACCAAAGCAAAGAAGATGCATGGCTCTCCAGTGACGAAGGCACCGAATGGGTTATTCGTACCGTGGACACGATCGTAGATGGCGTAAAATCAGATGGCCAGGAGTTCCACGAGAAAGTGAAATTGTGAACAACGAGAGGGGGTCTTGTGATTGCGGACTGATGGGAATTTCGATACATGTACTGTATGTACTCTGTACAAACCTCGGTTCTAGTTATGTTTTGATGGTGAAGTGTTATCCAATCATGGAGAGTTGTCGGAGTGCTCGAGATCAGTGTGTATGACATCTTTGCCACGATGCAGACCGCGGCTCGCATCGTGCCCAAATGATTTCATCGCGGTCTGGGTTCTTTTTTGCCGCACTCCTTCACGTGAAGCACAAGTTTGATGCGTGGATTCACTATCGATGAAAGTGTTTCCGGTTATGTCGTTGGCCTTTGACATGTATTTGTCTGAAAATCATAAATATGCAAAACCGCCGAACACGTAGAATATGGTACACAGATCATGGAACCTAAGGAGATACTAGAACGAAACACCACTACATATTCTCTCACGTCTGGCTTTTACTTCAGGTTGAACATCACGCAGAAACGGTAGAGCATAGCGGTAACAGTAACCATGTCCATAATCGGTGGGTGCATCTTTCGTGATTCAGTAAGTAAGTGTATAGCGTTCAAGACCACATCGGGCTTACCACTGTTCCTGAGCCTGCCGTCCGTATGAAGTGGAGCTCACCATACACATCGCCGATCTGGTAACGTGTTGGATGTGTAGGGCGGAAGAAAGCAATAACAGCGCCGTTCGCGTCTTGGAGCTACGTTGTTGACGTGAGCCATATAGTATTGCATCGTATAAATCAAAAACTTACCACGATGTCCGAGCTGGTAGTACTAGGACGCCACCTATATTGCTGACCGTCTGGACCATTGAAGACACGAGAACCCTAGAAAACGTCGTTTCATCAGTCAGACATCACGGCCAAAAAAGGTGAACTGCTCACGTATATGCGTGGGTCCGCCAGAACAAGGTCGGACATCGGCAGAGTGTTCTACAAGACGTAACGTCAGAGGGGATTTTTGCGACGAGGACGTAGCGCGGACTGAAAACTTACCTTGCCGATGACTATTCGACCAAGACCGCCGTTGGCAGCCCACTCGAGTTTCGCGACACGGTCTTCCTTGTTCGTTCGGATGGACCGCCATAGTGTGGTCACGCTCTGCCCGTTGGGATTTACGGTAGTCTAAGAATACAACGGTCAGTCCATGGTTCCTTGACTGCGAACCCTAGTCGTACCTGAAATCGATATAGGACGCCCCAAGAGTTGAACAACTGACTTTCTCGAGGGTCCTGGTTGGTCCAAGACAAGATGTCATCGGAAGGGGTAGCCATTTCTTAGGAGATAAGATTGAGAGGAAGGAGGGGAGAGAGAAGTCGGAGCAGCGGGAGTGCTTGGAGAAGCTTGACCAGAGTACCTCCAAACTTTATACTCCGAGGGAGAGGTCAAATTGGTAAAACTGTTCATGTTGGCCTTTTCACCGAAAGCCCAAAGGAACGATCGGGAACGTGTCGACCGCGAAAAGATAAAGGTGACGCCGTGAACGTGTTAGAGAAGTCTAGGGCTCAATCACGGCCAGCCTTGGACGGTGGAGTATGACTCCGATTGTAAGTAAAGCCAGGATGATCGATTCGAAAAAAAACCATACGAATCAAGAGTAAGCACTGAAATTTCTTGCAACATGCCTCGTCGCAGTTTGTCAATAATCGGCATGGGCCGAGAGTTCCTCCCGCATTGACACAGAATGTATACGTGGTGCGGACAGTCAATGTGGCACATGAGGAAAACCACGGCGTAACAGTTCGCTCGTGAAAGAAGGATTGTTCAATACTGACCGTCTCCTTGTCCATGGGGCCACCTGTATAAGGAAGTTGTGACTCCAGATAGTGGATTGGGCTTCGAAGGGACGACATGAACGTGTAACCTGTATCCGGGGCTTAGGACAGCATGTTGACGGTGAGGTCCACTTTGTGACGGCGTTACTGAATCCGGCTGAAAGCTGAGGAAGATAAGGTAGATTTATGGGTTGTCTTGCTCGAGTCCGACTTCTTAATGAAAAATATGAACTGCCGGTGTTGGAAGGACATACAAGGTAGTCGACGCCGGAAATCTAAAGGGTCAGAAATGGAAATACATGGACTCCGTGGTGGATCCGTATACAAGGAACAGTAACAGGCTCTCGCCCAAAGACTGGGCAATCAATCAGCAAAGGCTATTCTCAATCCAAAATTCGGCTCTCACAAATAGAGACCTAAGACGAAAACTCTGGCTTGAAAGCTGATTTTGAACGGCTCGGATTATAGATAGTGTTATTAATGATCTACTGCTATTAGGCACCGACGCCGACATCGAATAACGGAACATGACAGCAATCTGGGAGCTAGATAAGATCGAGGACTCTTTCACAAACGAAGACAAATTTAATGCAAGTTTTACTTACAGGGACGCGCTCAGGGAATAACCCGAACGCCCAGCGATTTGGCGCTGCCGACGACCATCCTGGCGACAGACTCTAGAGGCAGATGTTTCATGTGTTCATCGGTGGATTTTATCCTGGCAATTTCGTAGACGTGCTTCAGACTGACAGTCCCATTGAATTCGTGACCAGGCTTTCCGGTGCCCTGCTCAATTCCGGCAGCCTGCTTGAGAAGGTAGGTGGTGGGGGGCGTTTTTGTGACGAACGAAAAGGTTCGATCAGGTCGGACGCGTATAATAGTTGGAGTTGGCGTCCCCGATGCAATATGGGCAGTTTTTGCGTTGAACTCCTTGCAAAAGTCCATGGATTTGACGCCACGGGCACCAAGCGCTGGACCGACTGGCGGCGTAGGCGCAGCTTTCCCAGCCGCGATAAGAATTCGCTAAGAAATTGTTTATCAAAAACTTTACATATAGGATAGTAACAGAAAATACCACAAGCTGGTCCTTTGCAGTTGCCGCCATGACTGAAAAGAATCAAGATGCGGAAAAGGAAGGCCAACGTGACGTAATCCGACAGGCGACGTCACTCAGCCCAAGTGCCTCGCGACGGGTTGCTCGTTCCCCTTCCTGGTCACCTACCCTTCCTTCCTTACCACCATGAAGTCACTCTCGCTCCTTTTGCCTCTCGCCTGCCTCGCTGCAGCGTCGCCCGTAGTGCTAGATCAGCATGCATTCCAATACTCGGCAACTGAACCGGGCTATCATTTAGATCTAGGCGCTCAAAGACTCGTCCAAACGGAGGGGCAAGCCCCAGTTTGGATGACTGAACTGGACAAGGTACCAATTTCCTTCTCCCGTCTCTTTACATCACTCAGATTACTCCAGATCAAGCTGAAAGCGCAAGGCGCCAAGTTCTTCGACATGTGAGCTATTCATCACTATCTCGACTTAGTATTTACCGAGTTTATATATAGCACCGACTCCCAGGACTTGGAATCCTTTGCCTTCGCCCGGATCCACCGCAAGTGTATGTGAACCCATCCGTTCTTAGTCACGGCCCCAACTAGCAAACATGTGTCGTTATAGCTTCGTATCCGTCACCGAACGCCACTGAGAAAGTGAAGCCTATTTTGAGGACGCTATCTACCAAAGGTCCAAAGGAGAACTTGGAGAAATTCAGTAGCTTTCGGACAAGGTGTACGTTTACTCTCCTTCTAAACCCTCCGGTCTTTCATTCACTCCCTCTCAGATTACCGCAGTGACGTGAGACCAGTGCCTTGCTGTTCGACGCGTGTTCAATCAATTCATTAATAGACCGGGAAGCAAAGTCAACAATGGCTTCTTTCAAAGATATCCGAGGTGTGTTCTGTTAGTTCGACTTCCATTTGCCGTGTATAACATCCCATACAGATAACCGACCTATGGGGTTCAGCGTCTCTACGAACTCGCATCAGTTTCACAGAGTTTGCCCATTCTTGGGGCCAGAACAGTATCGTTGAGTGCCCTTCCCCAGGTTCAAGCTCTGGCTCATCGTCTCCAAGATCGTACGCATTAATGGGACAGACGCAAGCGAGGACGTCATCATTATATCCGCGCATCAGGATAGGTACGTGCTCTGACGTTCCTGTTAGCGTCATCAGTTTATTGGGATTTGTGATAGCACCAACATGTGGCCGTTCTTACCCGCTCCTGGTAAGGGCATCTATTACTTCGTATGTCGTCATGTTTTTGACTTTGATTCTAGGTGCCGACGGTATTGATGAACTTTGGTCCATGATCGAGGGTCTGTCCTGACTTCAGTTTCAGATGACGGCTCCGGTAGTGTTACGATTCTTGAATCGTATCGAGCACTACTCAACGCCAATTTCCACCCAAAGAAGACTCTGGAATTCCACTGGTACTCCGCAGAGGTAGGCGTAATGAGGAATTTGGTGCAATATAATGTGTTCACCACATTTACATATACAGGAAGGAGGACTCCTGGGCTCCCAGGCTGTTGCGCGTGACTATGCTTCGCGGTCTGTGAATGTTATTGCTATGAGCCAGGTACGACATTGTGTGTCCTTCGCGGAGTCCGAATGTTCAACTTCAACCAGTTCGACATGACTGCATGGGTCAAGGTGAGCCCTGCGGATGCACATCGTTGTTCTTATTAACATGTGTCAGCGTGGTACTCGGGAAGAAGTCGGAATCATTACCGACTATGTCGACGCGGAGTACATCAATACCCTCGCAATTCGATTATGTCACTGACCCAGAATCTGCCTAGACTCACACAGTTCAACAAAGCTCTTGTTGAAACATACCTAGACATCCCTTACGTAGAGGTAAGTATGAACTTTCAAAGGATTGAATCACTATCATCTAACCGTCTTCAAGACTGCCTGTGGATACGCTTGCAGTGACCAGTACGTACCTTCTGTGTCTTTTGTTGTGTCTTTCATTATGACTGTTTCGCAGCGCGTCTTGGGGCAAGGCAGGATACCCAAGTGCTTTCACAATTGGTAAGAGCAATGATTCCTCAAGGATGTCGACTTCAACGGGCTATTTATAGAGAGCACCTTTGAGAATTCGAACAAGAACATTCATTCCACGAACGAGTGCGCTCTTCTCCTCTTTTGCTCACGATCATCATTCTCATAGGTTCGATCAGTCGGATTGACATCTCGGATGAATTCAGCTTCACTCACATGCTGGAATTTTCCAAGCTTGCTGTAGCTTTCGCGGTTGAGCTGGGTGGATGGTCTAATTAGACTACTTTTCATTAAAGCATCAGATCATCATAATCCAATGATACGTTACATCCAGCTTCAGTATGTACTTCTTGACCTTTAACGTTTGACCTTTAATGTGGACAAGTATTGTTCACTCACGGTTCACTCGGCGTCAGAACTCTAGATTACCATCCATGAAGGTGGGAATGTATTAGTCTGAAAGCAATTCAGAGTCCAATAAAAATGGCTCACACTACTGGTTGATGCGCCCGATCCCGACTTTGCATCGCAGGTGTCTAAGAGGCGATTCATTGGGTTAGGACAATACTGTAGTCATACCATTAGAGTATCCCTTAGCAAAAAAGGTAAAGTCCTTAGTGCCTCTATGAAAGCCGTTTAGCTTCAGTTTAGCTTCCAATTTTGACCGAACCTAGTGCCAAAACCCTTCCGACTAGTTTCGTAGACTAGTTATTGTTTTAGATATCCAGCCTTACTCTCTTAAGGATGGACCGAAATGAAGAGCAAATCAGAAACTAATACTGAGTTGGCGGAGATTTCTTAGGGATTTGTTGATTGAAGTGTGATTAACGATTGAGTCATCGACACGAGCTTGCCTTTTGTTGGATGACTGGCTTCCCAATCGTGAATCAGAAACTTCAACATCTGTGATTACGACAGATCGACTTGGGCATGGAGTGAAAAATGACGCTTAATTTCTTCTCGCAAAAACTGTGTTCTATTCGCAATAGCTAGTCGACGTCAGGAGTTTTGCTGTCAGAGATAGCAAAAACTCTCCTGTCAATTCATACATTGATTCCACACACGCATTAGTCTCATCAGCGCAGAAAGGGTATACTTACAGCATTGGAAAGTAAACTTTCTTAGAAGAAATGAGGGATATTTGATATAGTCCGCGATCGTATGCCACAGATGCATACGTCCAACCGGCCGTAGCAAAGCTGATGATATCCTTTGCCTGTCAATTACGAGTGACAAATACAGTAGAGTCGGGATGCTGTTATCGGACCTTTTCCGACGTTGAAAAACTGTAGGGTATACAGTGTTTCCATGCGTGCATTTCGTGCTTACCATTGGCAGAATGTCATTGGGTACCAACACCCTCCGGGCGCGGTTGGACGGAGCTTGAAAGACTCGATGTATATTAGTGCCCATCGCAATCTAGATAGAAGCTGGGAAATCCGCCGTACTAGCCGGGGAACGTGGTTCAACTTCCCTGGAATAAGACGGGGCGGAAAGTTGAGATTTGTACCCGATGATATGACCCTTCGGTCCCGTATGGTGCAAGTCGTCCTCGCCAGAGTTGGAATTTGCTTCCGAGTCATTATCATCCCTCATTGATCCCAGAAACCTCGAGAAAGGCCGGGACCGGCTGAACACGAAGAGCAGGTGATCGTTCGAGATTGGCGTTGGTTATTGGTCGAGACGACACGCTCTTCGCATTCTTGAGCCGCATCCTGGGTTATCATTGTAGCCACCCAAAGATCCGTACCGGCAGTCCAGGACTGCGTCTGCGACGATCTGTGGACCACGAGTATCATCGGTGTCATTCCGCGGAAACCTGGACGGCACGCCGGGGAAGTGAGGAGAATGATATCCCCGGAGACCCCAATCGCTCCACGATCAAATTGAGTTCGTTGGCATGGATTGCCTGTGTGAAGTATTAGCGCCCAAGGTCATGGCAAGTCCGGCAGGGCGAGAACATCGTACAACATGTTTATTTCAGAATGCGGCAACTTACACTGCGTCACAAGTGGTTTTTCCAATGATATCAACTCGCAGTTCCGTACTGGTACAAGGAGGGACATACCAGAGGTGTCCAAACCCGAGTTCACGCAAAGCATTGGAATATCCGCAGCCCACATCAGATGACATATCCGGATTCCGATACCGCCAGTCGATTGCATCCGAGATTGGTCGACTTCAAAGTCCGTAAGACGTGAACCTTCTTTCATTTCGGACACGACTTCAATCTCTCAGATATCTTTGATGATTGTAATCTCTTGGGGATTGCATAAGACTGGACTCTAATATGATATTCCATGCTATTTGAGCGAATTGAATCGATATAAGAAATCGAGCATCCTCTTTCGGAGTGTAACGGTACTCCTGATAATCTCTGATAACAGTGTGAGAAGGATCTTTCATGAATAGGCGCGGGTTCAATTATTATGGCACCTTACCTGAGTCTGCAGCGACCTCTACGGGTGTCACACACAGAAATGACTTTCAGGGCTAGAAAGAGAACGCGTTAGATTCTCAGCAGCCAAGTGAATCTAGAGCTGGAGCTTGGTCGTGACTCGGCTACCATCAGAAGGAAAGACTGCAGTTCAGCTCATCTTTACGTAAAATCAAGTTTAGACTGCGATTTCGACCGGCTATGCGAAACTTTGAATAGTCTACCTCGTTTTTCTTCATTCCAATTCTTCGTGCCTCTTTGACAGAATATCAAAGGCGGAGTCGTTGTCAGTGATAGAATTTGGCCGTTGGAGTCAGGTGAACGGCGTCGGTAACCTGTTAAAATTTAACACAAGGGTTGTTAGGAGCCGCAATAAATCCTAGCCTCTGCGCCATATCACATTAACGAGCTGGAACTACTGGTGGCAAATCATCGAGGTCAATTTCGAATCCCTGTCAGGTTTGGGAGTTTGACGGTGCCCGGGAATCAAAACACGACCTCCACGAGTAAACGCCAGAATAACGCCTCTGAACGTACACTCAAGCCACAACGAAAAATAAATCGGTTTCAAATATTGATGGTCGGCGAGCGCCTCCTGCAAAAAACTGAAAGTTGCGGCCGTGTCGTATCTGTATCACGTCACAGGTGGCCAACAAGATGCAGCAAGGGTCCGCCACTCAAAACTCGATAAGTCAAGAATACGTTCAAGGCCCTGAGTTCTTTGAGAAGGGGTCTCGACTGTAGCCTGCACCCCATGAGTCCCGAAATTAATGGCTAAGAGTGTAACCGGTGAACGAACTTCAATTCCGACCACTTACCCTTACCGAAGGCAGGTTTTCGAAGAATCTGTAGCAAGATCAGTCACTAGAAACTCGAAACTGTGAATGAGAGTTTTCTTTGTTCTTCATTACGGGGATAATCTCATACTCATGGCTATGACCGATTCTCCATCCGTCCTGCTGGTGAACCTTTCTGCCAGCCAAATCAGGTTTTAATATTAGAAGACAAGTACAGGCATACATACTACGTGGTTCGGAGCTCTTTGTACGTCTAACTCAACGTTCAACCCTGACTTTCATACGAGTTGCTCTTATGCTTTGGTGTAAAGGACCAGGCCTCTGGCGCAGGTCCGAGGAACATCTCCGATATTTTGACCCAGTCTCTGCTATCATCGCTAGCGAGCAGCGTTTCTGACCTCTGGCGTTAGCAGGGCGTTACGGAACCAGCCTTGCTGATGCTCACCTAGGTCGTCTCTACCTCGGAATGCTGGTGCACGATCATTGATACGTCCAGGCAAACGTTCCAGCAGCCCGATTGGGGTGTAGCGATACTGAAACGAGAGTGACTCGCAAAGGTACCGACGCGTTGCGTTTACGCCTGCAGTATCAGTTCCAAAATGACTACAAACCTACGTCAGAAGCATGGTCCAAGTGAGAAGCATGATGGATGCATGTACCTCAACCCATATTCGGCATACTACATGCCTCGTCAAAAGGATACGATAAACTCAGATCGGCCTCCATACCTTTCTAATCAAGTCTAACCGCTCGCGGGAGCTTATGTCCCATTCTCTGTGCTCCTTGATTTCTGTAAATATCCAAGGCTTTATGAGGGCGCCTCTTGCGACCATGACACCGTCAACACCACTCTGCTCCACGCACGACCAGTAGTCTTGTGACGAAAAACAGTCTCCTCCTCCGAAGATCGGTACAGGAGCAACTTGAGAATCAAAGTTAGCATCAGCAGACCGGGTGTGGCATGCAACTCACGGTCTTCCTCTGCTTCCTTCGAACGAACGGCCTCCACGCATTGTTTAATGTAATCCCAATCGGCCAACTTTGTGTACCTCTGCTGTCGGGTGCGACCATGCAACTAAAACCCGACCCTGATTTAATTTACGATCAAAGACGCATATTCGAACTCCTACCGTGAGGGAGCTCGCTCCAAACTCCGTGCTCAAACGAGGCATTAGCTTATGCACAGTATTTCGGCCTTCCTTTACGCCCGTCCTTAGTTTGACAGTGACGGGAATTTCTCCGAGAGCCTTGTTCATGCCGATGACTATCCGACCTAGCTTTCCCGCAGCATCGAGCACTGAAAGTTGAAATTATTAGAAAATGCAAAAGGGTGCGAGCCGGAACATACAAGCAGAACCGCTTCCTGATTTGAACACCAAATCTATGGGACATCCGCAGTTGAGGTCAACAAAGTCGACATTACTTCCAATTTCTTTGGCGATGACTTCGGCTGTTGGGACCAGCGTGTTTGGCTTGTTCCCGGCCACCTGTACACCGAATACAGACTCAGAAGGGTGCCGTCTTACGAGCGACCACTCCTCCTTGGAGCCTGACAAGAAGGACGTAGCCAAACCCACTTCAAGTAGTCACAAAAGGCAATTAGAAAACTGTATGTAAAGTGAATGATGAAGTCGTACTTTCACCACAGGTGATATCAGCGCCATACGTCACGCACAGTCGGCGGAACGGCTAAGGATGAAATGAGCTGAGATGGATAGTAATTAATTGACGAGATCAACATACTAGATTGCCCACAGTAGTAAGAGGCGCGAGGTCTGATGGCTCGCTGTCGGTTCACAGCGCGGGACTAGAGGAGGAAGCACATACAAGTCTTCCCTGCCCAATTGAGCCGCTTCTTTTCGCTGAAGCGTACAGGAACATCAGGAGTATCTGCTTGAGAGGACAAATCACCCGTGCGCTGCATAACCTTCTCAGATACGGTCCCTGCGTTGTCCACGGAGATTTCATTTGCATCCGCGTTGTTGCTAGCTGGCGCAGACGATGGTTCTAGTTCCATTTCTATTTGTTCTGGCTCCGGAATGGTCGTGGATGCTTTTTCGGACTTTTTGGGGGCATCTTCAGTAAACTTTTGCTCTTTCATGTAGGCATCGGCGATAGGAAACTGATACTGTCGACCAAATATTAGTGCTAACGCATTTGGAAGTGAAACGAACAGACTTTTTTCGAACGTAACAGCTTTTGGGCTTCTGAGCCAACAAAGTTGACCTCCTTGGCACTAACAGCGGCATTCGCCACTTTGACCTCATCGGTGACGAGTGATAGAGAACCATCTTGGTTGGTCCGGGCATGTGAGCCCAGAAAACGACACTTGAAACCATATCTGCACTCTCCAAGCTCAGCGAAGACGGGACATATAGACGCGTCAGACAAAGTATCGGGCGGGGTTTCAGGAATGAAAGGCGAGTTTGCTGATATTTCTGTTGCCTGCGGCAAACGGATATCGCGAGGTTTGGCGGCTAAATACGAAGGTATGTCATGATTGAATCGACATCTAAAAAGGGAGTGAGATGGAATACGATATGCTAGAAGGCAAGGCGACGCACTCTGTACCGTGCTCACATACAGCCCCATTGGCAATCTTCCAGCAGAGATCGAACTCATCTCTGACCTTGCCGAACCGTCTGCCCTTATTCTGCCCTCTCTGGGCTTTTTTCTCTTCCTTGGACATTTTTTTCCGGGATGGTCCAGTTGTATGCGGCTCTTCCGAACGCGACGGATCACTGATACGATTTCTACTGCCCTCAGCAGCATCATCGTCCGGTGCGGAACTTGGTGCTGAGCCTGAGAGCAGATATCTGAGTTACATCAATGCAAAAGTTTCGTTGACAAGAGGAAAACAGCTCACTCTGCCTTTATTGGGGCCGTTCCAGGTGGAAATTCAGCCATGCCTGCCACTGAGCGCTTTGAACAAAAATACACCCCTGACGAGCGGATCAGGCTATGACGCAGGAAATTTTTCGGGCGGAGATTGAACGCACTTGTCTTGCTACACCAGTGACCGCGATACGTGAAGATTGCAACTGTTCACGATACCTATACCCTGTATTTTTAGTCTCTCTGGGCTTGTTTCCCGCAGCTCTGGCGTACTAGGTCTCGTATCTGATCCTAAAAGGGCTCCAGCAGCCGTCTGGTACAAAAATTTGCTCTATTTTCCCTGAAACACTATGCTCATTGCTTTTTTGACTCTAGATATACACTAGTCAACGCTTTGACGCGTTCTAATATTCATGAATAAAAATCCTTTTATTCCACAGCCATCGTACACGCCCCAGCAGCCTCCGTTACCCCCAGGACCACCACCTCCTCTTCAGCCAGCACAAGCCGATTATTCTGCTTATTGGGCTGCTGCAGCCTCGGCGCAAGCACAGCAGCAGCATGGCCAGGCAGCTGCAGCTCAGTACAACCCTCAATGGCCGGCCGCGCAACCACCGCGTCCCCCTGCAGAGCAGAGTGCCCTCTACGCGAACTATGGCTACGGACCTCAACAGAACCATTGGCAAAGGCAGCAGCAGCAGCAACAGCAACAGCAACAGTTTCATCATCCGCCACCACCTCCAGTAGCCCAGCCGCCTCCTCCACCTCCGGGTTATAATCCATATCAACCGGCAGTTGGTTACACGCCCTACCTTCCTCAAGTTACTCCCATGGCTCAGGCATATCCTATGCAGCATCCCCAACAACAACAGCCCGGACAGCAAATGTTTCCCTTGCAGATTCCCCAGCAACAAAATCGTAATGTTCACCATCCATCTCCGCAACATCTCCCCCCGGCCAAGCGCCAGCGTTTCGACGGTCCCAGCCAAATTCAACAGCAACACCGACCCCAACCGCCACCTCCACCACAGTTTCAACCACCACCTGCTCCTAGTCAAGGAATGTCGATGGGATATAATCAGCCTGGTGTCGGAGGCCGTGGTGGTGGACCCATGAGCGGTAATTCGATGACGATGGGCCGTGGCGGCGGTAACTCAAACAGAGGTGGAGGAACCGGTGGTGGTAGAGGTAGTAGGGGCCAACCTGGAGGAAACCGAGGAGGAATGGGAAGCCGGGGACGAAATGGAAGCGGATATGTTGGCGGCGGCGGTGGCGGCGGAAGGGGCTCTTTGAGGGGTCATGGATCAAGAGGGAATTTTGGCGGTGGTAACAACCGAAGGGGCGGCGGGTCGTTTAACCTGAACTCTGGAAGCTATTCGCACCAGCCTTCTAACTTTCGAGGCCGTGGGCAAGGACACTCAAACAGAGGTGGTCGTCATGATGGCACTTTTGGAACCAGAGAGGGTTCAATGTCATCTAGCTTTGGGAGCATCGGTAAAAAGGATGAAAACAAAAGGACGCTTACGGATTTCAGGATTATCGGCCTGGAGATTCAAGAGTTGTCATGGGCTTGGGGTACATTGCCTTCTTCGTTAGCCGCGAAAGTAGAGCTAGCAAAACCCGAAATTGAGGAGGATGCTCTGGATGAGCATCCTGTCGACGTAGAAGCAAACACGCCATTAGCGGACGGTACACCCGTGAAACCTCCTGAGGGTGAACCGATATCTGGGGGAGATCACGAGAAACTCTCCAATGGGGACGATGCAACTGCGGTTACAGAACACAATGTCACTGTGGTGAAGGTCGAGGACGAATCAGTTGTTCATACGCATGCTCCTGAGCCCGTTGATGCACCTCCTTCCCGAATTCGGATCTATTTCCACACCCCTGTCACTGCGGAAGATGCTCAGCCCATCCCCCACAGTTCTACCACTAATCCTGTACCTTCCGATTCTAGGAAAGGTAAACGAAAGAAGTTGGAGGATGATGACATGGATCTAGAAGAGGGCAGAACGCAGCCACCACCTCCACACATGAGCGATGATAGATCAAGTGTTGCACCAAGTGTTGCAGAGACGGCAAGCGAAACTGACTGGCTTATGGCTGCCATTGTTGAAGGTGAGGACGCAGAACATGACGGAGATGAGGAAGAGGTTGGCGCTCAGCTCCATGTGAGCGAAAATGCCGAATTTCTCGATGACGACGTTGTCATCCACAATGGTATTTCTGACGCTCATGGTGAGTCTGGTTATGATCTTTCAGTCGTCGTGCTTTGCTGTGCATGACCCCTCGTTTGCCTTGAGGTTGAGCACTTGCTGCTAACATTTCACTCTCAAAGGCATTTTTGATGTTGATATGGCAGGTGTTGATAAGACGCATACTGAGGCTGGGACCGGGAGTCATAACGACGATCCCAATGATGAAGCAGAGCATGTTGCTTCGGCGCATGTCGATGGTCCCGAGTCTGCCGTCTCTGCTCCTGTCGAGCAAGAGGATGGGCGAAATGGTGTGAATGGCTCGTCGATGAGCACTAAGGATGTTGACGCTAAAGTGTTACCTTCTGATAATGAAGGCAAGCCTCACGATGCCTCTGATGTTGCCGCGCTGCCTGAGGCTCCTATTTTATCCTCTCTTTCATCATCAGACGATGCTGCTTCGTCTGTTAACGTGTCTGTATCTGATGCTATCTCTTCCGTATCTCTTCCTCACCCAATCTTCTCTCTTGCTTACAGTGAGACGCAGACTGCTGATCATGTTGGATGTGCTGAAACGCAGGTCTCCGAGCCGTCGCAAGCCACTACAGTCAAGGAAGAATCGCAAACGGCCCCGCTGAGCAGGTCCACAACATTGGTGGACATCGACTCCCAACCACCTGGATTGAATTCATCTGTAGCGTCCTTGGTGGAAGGAAATGGAGAGTCTACGCAGACTACCGATGCTCATCTGGATCATCTACCAGAACCTCCTGCTTCACCTTTATCGAACATGCAATCCGCTTCTACTTCGACAGCATCCGCTCACGGTGATACTATACCGAATATGGAAGCGAAATCTGCCAGGACCCCTTCTGCCAATCGTCTATCCATATCGTATGCCAACGGTGGAAGACGTCTCATCATTGATGCAGAAGTGGTAGAGTCGATGAAAGTCTACCGTGCTGAGGGACGCATTGAAGTACGCGTATCTATAAGCATGGATGGTGAAAAGGATCTGAAAGGCATCATTGTGAGTTCGTTTAGTCCTGCTTCTGTCGTTGGTGGTGAATTTTTCCTTTCAGCTTGAGGGTCTTTCGGATACGACACATTCCTATGTGCCCCTACTATTTTCCGTTGAAGCCGTGGAGTCCGATTCAACGTTGCCTCCATTTACCAAATCCGAGTTGCCTACGAGTGTCACGTTGATTGCATACCTCGATACCACGAGGCCTCTTTCTGAGCCGAAATGGGTGAAGACGGGAGATATCCAGGACTGGCTGAGAAGTATGTTTGGACGAATGTTCTGGGTAGCAGGAGATGCAGCAGAAGGATGGGAGAAAAAGATCGCGATTGTCGATCCTGATCCTGTATGTGCTTTCTCCGTTGCTGCGTCAGATATAGGTCTGACCTTGTTTTTTTACCAGCCTCCGACCATCCGCAATGTACTCGATGGATGGGCCGTGAATTCTCCTGTCGGCGCACAGAATGAGCGAGAACGTTTTGTGAAGACGCACATGACTGAAATGGATAATCTTTTGGAGATTCTGTTACGTCTCGTTCGAGGAGAGCGAGCTACTCCGTTCCTTTCCGGACCCACCATATCTACGCCTAGCATCGTTGGGCCTCTGTTATCAGCGCTCTCGCCAGACTCTGCCCATGGTGGACAACAAACACATGTTTCACTAGCTGTGTTAGCTATCTTTCGCCTAGCAACGGAATACGCCCAGAAGGCGGTCGGGGAGAAGGGAAAAAGTGATGTAGACGGCCGGGTGGGGGAGATAATACGCTGCTTGCCTTCGCATCTGATATACAAAAGCCTGGATGGGATATTCAAGGAGTGGAGGGTTGAGAAGAAGGGTCACTGAAGTCTGGATATATATTGTACCTTATTATTCTTGTGCGCTTTGTTCCTCCTTGTCCCGCTATCGACAATCCAGATTGTGCGCTCTTTTGAGTTGAAAGGTCTGGTTACTCAATCTAGGCTATTGAACTCTTTATCCGGGGTACGTGTGTCATTCTCGCTGACCAAGACACACTGAGCAAGAAAAAGGAATAGTGCTGCTACGGTACATAAACTTAGTAGATACCTTGGGGAAAATTCTGCGAAACACAATGGTGTTGTTGACTCAGAATTTCCTTGACTTGCCGACGATAAACGACCCGGGCCGCCGTGAAGGTTTTTCGGACCCGGGTCTCGAGCGATCGGCTGGCGTGAGAAATGACAACATCCTGGTCCAATAAAATCTGACGACTTCGGCTGGGACACCCATCCTTGGCTGCCGGCATGTACAGCGACGCTCACCTCTCCATGGGCGCAGTGAACAACACCCGCCTAGGCGATTGCCAGAACGTTCCCTTTTACTATTCCTGCAACCAGGACCTTGTAGAGGGCTTTTCGGATCACTACCTCGCCCTCGCTGCACCCGTCGTCGCATACTGGGTCATCTGCCTCCTCTTCCACTACCTCGACATGTCGACTTGGAAGTGGCTGGAGAAGTACCGTATCCACGAGTCCGCCGAAGTCACGTCGCGAAACAGGGTCTCTCGCTCACAAGTGATATGGGCTGTCATCTTTCAGCATGTTCTCCAGACGATACTGGGACTGGTGGTGTTGGGGGACGATAACGACCTGGTTGTGAGTCACTCGTTGAAAATTGACGCGATTGCTCGTGTCGTTCGCCCTGTGCTCGCCAGAGGCATCCTGGCGGAGTGGACCTCGCCCGCAGTTGGGCCGGTGTCTTACTTTATGTATTGGTGGGCAATACCGTTCTTGCAGTTGGTGTTTGGAATGTACGTCTTTCTCTTTGCTTCTCTCTTCCTTATGGTTTTGATTATTGATGCCTAGGTTTATCATCGACACCTGGCAATACACGCTCCACCGCTGGATGCATACCAATAAATGGATGTACAAGCATTTCCACTCTTGGCACCACCGTCTCTATGTACCCTATGCATTTGGGGCGTTGTACAACCATCCTGTCGAGGGATTCTGCCTGGACTCCCTTGGCTCTGTCGTTGCCGAAATATTGGCGGGTATGACTGTACGACAAGCGACACTATTATTCGTTGTTGCTACATTTAAGACTTGCGATGACCACTGCGGATACCGTTTCCCATGGGATCCCCTTCAGTTCATGACATCAAACAATGCAGATTACCACGACATACATCACCAGGTATGTGATCTGAATCTCCAACTGTGCCCAAAGCTGATCAATACGTTACAGACTGTCGGTATTAAGCACAACTTCGCCCAGCCATTCTTTATCCACTGGGATGTTATACTGGGTACGCGTATGACGAGGGAGGAAATGGATCGCCGAAAATACAAGAAGGAGCAGCACTCCGATTGATTGGTTTTTTGTTTTGTTTATTTTCCCAGTTGGCGGTATATTTATAAGTAGTTTACGATCCAGCCGCGTAGGTTCATAATTTACGACAACCCTTATGATTCGTAAAGAATATTCGAGTGCAGTAGTGTTTGAGATTCCCGGTAGGAACAGATCTAAGTGCAGATAAGTATACAAAATGTGTACATACACAATGAACGTGAATAAATACGACAGCGGTAATCCAAGAAACAGATCCTAGTAATTGGTCCATTGTCCCATACCCATACCACCCATACCAGGCATCATTCCGCTACCGTCCCAGCCACCATCCATACCAAACTGGCCGTCTCCCCAACCACCCATGCCGTTGAACATAGGCATAAATCCGCCACCCTGTCCAGCCATCATCATACCATTCATACCCATCCCCTGCCCGTTCATGCCTTGCATAGCTTGGGGATCCATCATGGGTACATTCATGCCATTCATGCCGGGGTTCATGCCGTTCATTCCAGGCATGCCGCCCATCCCCTCCATCCCCGTCATTCCCATATTCCCCATTACCTGCATCCCAGGCCATCCACCGCCCATCATACCATCGACACCTACACCCATCCCAAGAGAGTTCATACCCATACCCATAGGCATACCAACACCCATTTCCATACCAAACCCTCCACCCTGTCTGACCCCATTGTTGAATCGAACACCGTTCATCATATTCACGCCCCCAATTCCCGCTGGGGTACCGCCTGAGAGTGGAACGCCTCCAGAGCTTCCATTGTTCGTGCTTCCGCCTCTTACGGGCGATTTTGGTCGGAGAGCGTCGATGTCGGACGTCATGGGAACCACAAATTTGCCCCCGCCAGCAAATTCCTTGACACCGTTTTCCCAGCTTTCGCGTTCCCAACGAGTGGCATTGCCGCCTTCTTCACCATCAACGAAAATGGGACGCTCGGGAGCGATGTCGCTGCCTAGTACAGTTACCCAGCCACGTCGTAGTGACGACAGTTTACCAAAAACCTCCAAACGTCGCGTCCCAAGACAGAAATTCTCGATCAGAGTATACATCTCAGGTGGTTTTCTGGTTGGATCACTTGGATCACCTTCCCATATAATCACATCCGTGTCTATGAAAAATCTTAAGCGGGAGCTGCGTGTCAAGGATAATTCTGATATACGCACCGACATTACAATGGACAAACCAGCTGTCTGTTGATCTCCTCACGGTACCTCGTATTCCGATCAAACAATGCTGTTTGGTTCTCGTAAGTAGGGAAGTCGTCGGTGGGTCAGTACCGGGTCCTTTGTTTGACGCCTTATTCGTCCTGACCCAGACAACGTCCTCACAGCGTCGATACCCCCATTTCGCAAGCACTTCTCTTCCTCGCTCCAATCCGTCTCCAGCGCCACTTCCAACCCACAGGAAGACGAAACTGGGATCGGCTGCAAGAGAGGGTATTGGAAGCTCCTGAAGATGGTTCCAAGTGAACGAAGAAGAGAAAGGGGGGTCAAGAAGAATGACATCGAACTTGCACGGTTGGATTGTAGAAAGCGCAGTAAAGGGTAGATAGGAAGGGGGTAAGGAATGGGACTGAACAGACTGTTTTTTGAGAGCAAGTAAGCGATGCTGCTTAGGATACCTAGCTGCTAGATGAATGACTGCCGACTGCAAGTAAGAGTAACTCACTCTTCGAAACGATGTTCGGGTTCAGCGCCTAGCACCCAATTCTGCGGCCATTCCCCGCCGTCGACGTAGCGCTGCGAGTAGTCATTACGGATAGTCTCCTCCTCTGGTACGTAGTTCCTGTATCTCGAAACTCTGGCACGTTTCGCAGGAGGTAGATCCGCCCTGTACTTGACCTGACGCGACTGCGAGACAGGCTGGATCGTTGGAGATGGAGGTGGCGACGGCGAAGGCGACGGAATGAGAGGAAGAGAAAGTAGTGGCTGAGAGATGGCAGGCGATAGAGAATGGAGCTGGCGTCGATGTTCACGCTGAGAGCGACGAATGCCGTCGATGAGAGAACTATGGTAGGCGAGTAGACTGTTGGCCGATGCGAGGGTCGTGTCAACCATTGCTGCTGCCATTTTGTCGCCGTTGTGAAGCTGTTCTACTTGCAGGCTGGAAAAGAAACGCTAGGATGCAAGTACTGTTGTTCTTGAGGGTACTCGTTTCATGGACGGCGCTGGTCGTGATCGTGAGGTAATAAGGGCCGGCGATAAGATTAGTTGCCTGAATTTACCTTTCGCTTCTTCAACCTCGTTTCTGCTGTACCTTCCAGATGGATTCTAATACTGAACCTCAGGCATCTACTTCTGGCTCTGCCTCTACGTCAAGAGAGGCCGTGGCCCTTCCTCTACCTTCGACACCTTTCTATTCCGTCGAATACCCCGGTCGCGTCAAACCTACGTCTGTTCCAGAGGCTATTCGTACTCTTGGGGGTCAGCCTAGCCTGGATAGTGCATTCAGACACGCAGCATCGAAAGCAGAATCTCTTGTAGAGCTCAGTCTCAGACCTGACAACCCATTCTCTCATCCCATTCCGGGCGAGGTCGTGGCTTCGAATGCTATTCTCTTGAAGGTCGTCAAGCGGAAGAAAAAGAAAAAACCCGAAGACGCAGAGGATGGCTTTATTGGGGAATACACAACAGAGGCAGTCGGTATCATTCCCAAGACTATAAGATTCCGAAGTCAGTGTCCGACTAGTTCCAGTGATGCCGTGTTTTTGACTCTTTCTCTAGGCTTGGCTGACTACCAGTACCAACCCGATGTTGAGGATCCTATGAGTAAACTCCGCATGTCTATGTCTTCCATGGATGGTATGTTTCTATGCTATCCCTATAATGGTCTCTGGATTGAATTGTTATGCAGTGGAAACCATTCGCGCATATAGATTTCCCGAAGAAAAGGCCGACTACATGGTCCCAGCCAACCCGTCACCACCATCTTCACCACCACTACCACCACCTTCGTTGACCTCAGATACCGACTTTGAGATGAATCTAGATCCGCAACTGCTGGATGTCTCGAATCCTGCGCCTGATTCTAATTCTGACATGCGAAGTAATCTCCGTCTGTTCCCTCCCCCAATATTCAGCAGACAAACTATTCCTCAAGTATACAAGTACATTTCACACCTTACTATCTCTCTTTCCTTATTGACATACGTGAAGCTTCAAGGCAAATACCGCTTCCATTGTATCCACAACCATTGACGAAGAGACTGGCGAGGAAAAGAAAAGACTCATCAATCGTATGCGTTGGAAAGGTTATGGACCTGCCACAATATACTTCAGTGACACAGTAGTTCGTCGGGTTTCTTTGCAACAGTACTCAACCATCAACTAACAGCCGTCAGGTTCCCAGCAAACCACCTCAGAATGTTGAGGCTGTCCGCGTTCAAGTGGATCAAAGAATTCTAAAAATGCTTCAAGACGTGAGCACGCTTTTATTCCCCAGAGTCATCAAGACTGATTATTGGCTTCCAGTTCTTCGATGACCGTCCTGTATGGACACGAATGTCACTGTTCAACCAATTTGCACCCGGAGAGGCCAGGGAAATACACAAGTCATTCATTTTGTCCATTCATTAGGGATTATAATCTGATTATGGCTCCAATTCAGTTCTAAAGTGTTACTTCCTCTTGTTTGTTATGTTTTCCAAGATGGACCGTGGCGCGATACACTGGTCAAGTTCAATTACGATCCTCGCAAACAGACGGATGCCAGATTGTAAGTTTATTTTCATAGGTTGGGACGCATTCAATCAAATTGACCTCTGTAGATTCCAGCGGTTGTACTTTAGGAATGCCAATCATCCCATCGCTAGACCATCTGTTGCTACGAGGCGTCAAGATCGGTCAGCTACTAGCGCTTTCCTGGAACATGGCGTGGACAAAGATCTCGAACGCAGGTCCGACAAGTCATCACGTTCATACTGACGCAACTGACATGCTATGCAGGACTTCTCATATCTTTGATGGTCGCACTTTGACGAAAGAGACCGCCGCCTTCCAACTGTGTGATATTGAAGATCCGATGCTAAAAGAAATGATTCAGGATACCAATGATCTGCGCGAAACTTGCGACGTTGGTGTTTCTATGCTCTTCTTTCTATTACATGATTACCAATAAGCAAACATTAGGAGCGTGACGGATGGTATTCGACACACGTATTCGAGCGCATCAAGGCCGTGCTTCGGCATAAATTCTTCTCCCTGCTCGATGGGCATATTGCGACGGACGAAGAATGTCGCAACTTGCTCGCAACTCATCAAGGTTCAACTAGCAAGACGGTTACGTCGTCTAGGAATGCAAAGTTGCGCTCTGGGAAGCACAATATGGCGAAGGGAGCTTTAAGACCAGAGGACGCCGCGGTATGTGACTTCCTCCTCCTCTGAATCTGAAAGACTGGAGACTGATGGTTGGTTTGCAGGCGCTGCGGTTGAGAGCGACACTAGACCGGAACGCAAAGAATATTCCTATACAGCGATGAAAACAGCGATTTTTTGTCTCGTCTTGAGATCCAGGTCTGCTCGTCCTCAGAATGGGATCGCTGAAGCAGATCAGCAACCTTCGTCACCAGAATCATTCTTGTTGCGAACAGCAGGTTCACCTCACCGAACTGGGCGGCGGGCACGATTGAGCACTTGTTCATATGGTGGAGCATTAAGCGGTTCGTAGGAGAAATGGGTGTCGACGGTAGCAACACTTCACACAGAAAATGATGTTTTGGATGGGTTTTCTTGTTTTGAATCGAGAAGCATAACATCTGCATACGCATAACATATTGAACTGGATCTCGACTGTCTACGTCTGACCCATGGCTCGCGTCATTCCACCAGACATATGTTTTGCGGCAATCTCCAAAACCGAAAGGAGCATATCACGATGCTGCTGCAGCTTTTTGTTCTGCCCGGGCTTGTCGCTGTAGACAGAAGTCAGGAGAATGACAGCCGTGATAAGACAGAGCGACGCACCGATCCAACGAGAGCAAAGCGAGCGTTGCGGCGGAACTACAAATCATTAACCCTCCGTTCTCCTCAAATGAAGCAATTAGAGCAAACCTTAGCATCGACCTGCAATACCCGTCAGCTTGCGACACAGACAAGAAACTGCATAGGACTTACACCCTTCAACGACCGTGTACGACCGGCCTGTGGCTTCTTGATTCCATTACGGTGAGCCTTCTTGTTCTGGTTGTGATTGGTATGACTGAAGACATCGTTAGAAGGACAGTACAGGACAAGCTGAAGGAGGTCTTTCACTTTTTTGACTTGGCCATGGCGTCGACTGGTTCTTGCTGGACACCGAATTCGAATCCGGGAAATTGAGCTCTGCTTGCACAGCCACAAATCTGGTGGCTTGATTACAAAACTGTACAGTTTCAGGGCTGCCGCAATGCCGGTGTCCGGGATAATGCGAAAACCATTTCACCGGGCCGCCCCAAACACGGCTTCCGTTCCGTACGTATAATACTTCGACGTTATAGAAGGTCTAGTTATAAATAGTTCGATACCTAACGAGAGCGTTTTCCGCCTTCAGTTCATCCTCATACTGATTAAAAACCTCTCTCATAAGAAGAACAGACCACTTTCTCGGACTGCCATTGAAAATTGGCACGAAACAGGCTTTAGTGTATTCCCTCAGAATCCCTGGGGCGTATTAAATATTTATTGCATAACGCAACAGAGTGATTGTTACCAGTATTCCGGCATCCAACCAGCTTGCTCCTAGTCAATTATACCGGTAATCTTCAGATGTCGATCAACCAGAATATTACAAGGATGGAGGTCGTTGTGCGTAAATACGACGGAATGTGATTTCCCATGCGCCGTAGCGATGAGTTTCCGAACGCCTTCTTCATCCTGGGGAGGAATTTCGAGAAACTGAGAGGCAATGAAGAACTTGTGGAATTCAGCAACGGTGCCAAAGGATTTGACGGGATGGTTCGAGAGTGATATTCGAGTGTCCCTAATTGACTTGCTAGCAAATCCAGAAATGGATGGCGGATGGGGAAGAGGCGCGGAGCGTAGCTGACATAAATAGGATGCCAACTGAGTAGCCACTTTCGTAATTTCTTCTCCAGAAAGTGTTGGGAGAACGTCGAAGAGATCATTTCTAGGAAGGCCTTGTATTATAATCACTTGACAGCCATCGTGCTCAAAGGCATCGACTATCTTCAGGTAGTACAGGCATGGAGGTGTGGGTGCTAACGGACTGGAGCACCTTGTCCTCGACATATTCAGCAGATGACGGTCTTTGCTTCATATATTGACTGAAAGGCAGCATTTGTATCCCACTACCAGGGAGGCCCCGTCTACGAATTCCGACGCCCTGTAAATAAATCCAAAAGCGAATACACAGTGATAAGGGGAAGAATGGAGAGACAAGACGACAAATAGAACGGTTCATGGTAAGGTAGGGCTAATAATTCCCGGTCCTGTTAATAACATGTTATTTAACATCAGGTCGCGAGAGGGCATTTATTCACCAGGTTATTAACAGTTAATAAATTTCTTGCGAAATATTGTGAATAACAGGCAAAAAAACCATTTTCTAACAAGCTAAAAACAAAAGGTCGGTTAAAAAACCAGAACCACTCGTATATTGGCTCAATTGATCTTTTTCAGTCCCTATCGACGTGTCTGCCGACGCTGTTTACAGCTCCATGAAATTGGAAACTCCGCCAACTGTGTGCAGCACCTTGGCAGCATCTACTTCGGAGGAATAAGCGTCGAGATTCATGTTTCCGAGTTCGACCGTGTAGCTGAAGGGGACGAGAAAGGAATAAGACTTTTGTGCCTGGCGGAGTGTAAGGATCTAGCAGTGTCGGAGGGAGTCGGCATGGCGGCCATAGGCCTGGTCAAGCCTGATTTATTCACCTTTATTCACAAGGTTCGTTGGGGTACCCTGTTATTAACTTGTTAGTAACGTGTTAGTAACAGTGTTAATAAACTGATGTTAATTAATATCCATTTTTTAGCCCTACCTTAGTTCATGGATTCGCTTAGCACAGCCACCAACGCCTTTCTGATGCCTGACCGTAATCTTGCCCGATAGGTCTGACAGACTGTGGAACGACTAACGACTTCTTGTTCTTCAAATCAAGTCGCAACACCTCGTCAATAGTTCAGGCCGTAGCTTACACGGTCACAAAGAGAGGTTTGAAATCGGAACTTGCCCCTACATGGAGACTATATTCGTGATATTACTACAGTAAGTATCTCTTGAAGTCTTCGAGCAAAACTTCCTACCTCGCGTTGTGGACCCAATCCAAATGGATCAAAGTGCCACCCCTCTACGCGCTGACGATATTCTACTTGCGAACGACCGATGGGCTCTATTCCCTCATGATCCTACCATGGAGTACATCAAGGATAAAACTTTCAGACATCTCGAAACCACCGTTGCAACTATCGTCAAACAGGCCGTCCTCCTCTTGAACCGTGAACCGACCGCAATCACTCTTGCGCAAAGAACGGCGTGAAATGAAACAGCAACGGGTGAAGCCCTTGCAGACAAAACTCTTTCTGCACAACTTTCTTCACGATGCCGAATCGATTTGATGGATAGGCGCTCATTCCCTTTTCTCGACGCTTCATTTGTCTTCTCGGGCGACTGAAGCTAGGATTGCTCAGAAAACTTCGGGCTTCCATAGACACCTTTCCTCATCAGTCACAGAGTCACAAGGATCGCATATATTCTTCAAGGAGCAGCAATGGTACGAGTCTGTTACTTGGTCCCTTCCAGAGAGTATGAAGATGCTGCCTTCCTCCTGGATGGTTGTCGCATGTTGCTGGTCGATTACTATCGCCCCGTAAAGGCTGAAGAGGATTTTCCAACCCCCCGAGCACTTTGCCAAGTTTTTCAACAGCAACAGCTTTGACATATACCTGGAGGCGCTGGCACAATCCAATGCACGGAAAATCCAACCTTGTAAACACTTGGATTCAGTCAAGGAAGTGATCAAGGAAGAAGAGATGGACGGGGCTGTTACTGGTTTGGAGGAAACAAACTATGACGACTATGATTTTCCTGAAGCTGATGCTGACGATTCTGAAGATTACGACACCCCGAAGCGAAAACGAAGTGCTGCAAGTACAGTTGGGGAGCTCGTTGACCAAGACGAAGCAGACCGTACAACGAAGTTTCGGCGTCGGCATAACCATATTCATGCCAGTGTTCGAGACGAAACCGCAGAGCATCAATCACGGGCTGCTACGACACGAAGGTCCACCCGATCTAACAGAGGCTCCAGCTCCAGAAGTAGTCGAGGCGGGAAGAAGAGCAAACCCTAGATTCCAACTACCGCGTACGTAGTAGCATTCCTTGTGTAATTTTGTTTCATTTTCACCACCATCCTGTACCCCTTTATTATTTCGACGGTGCCATTTGCGATGGCATTGGGACCAAGTTTTCTTTGTGAGCACTGCACGACGGACGGGACGACGCATATGTAAGCAGCGGAAATTCTATCAGCACGACGGTGTCGGTTTGAGGAGACCTTCAGAATCAGAGTATTTTTGAAGTGAATGGTTCATTGGAGAGTCGGTTAGATGCCGTGTTTCTCTCAAAAAAAGGGGAGATGCCTCCGAATTATGACCAGCAACCAGGATGAGTGTGTCTCAGGCGGAAGGAGACAAACGCACCAAATTAATTCATCCTAGCAGATGCCCCATGCCATCGTCAAGTCATCTGTTAGAGACACCTTGTAGCAGAAGGGGCTCCAAAGGCGTCAGATATTTGTCCACGGTTTTACACAACTTAGGGACCAGACGCAGCGGCGAAGGTGTCGCGTTAGACATTTTGTCCTAGCTTCATCACAGAACATGAGATGATGTAAAGACAGAGAAAGTGTTCGCCTTCAGATCCTGAAATGACTTTGGTACGCGACGCGGCCGCCGCGAGAAGCGACTGTACGTATCAAGATTTCCGACTGAACATATGGAAAGACAAGACTTCCTGTATATCGGGATATGCGTGAGTGTTGTCAATCTTGCTGGCAATTGCATCATTTCATAGCACAAATGTCGCTCTGCCGTGACTTGCTGACGGTGACGGAAGGGAGGCTCGTGCATGCCCGGGAAGGATCATCGTCCGTCTTGCATCTGGTGTCCTCGGTTTCGGTCGACCCATTGCATGCCCGACTGAAAAGGGAGATAGCATCGCAAAAGCACCGCAGAGGACAAACAACTCCCGAGTGATACGTTGCGCGACGGTTGCGGACAAAAACGGGGTTGGAACTTGGGCCGATGCAGACGTAACTTTGGGCCTTCGACATGCATAGGCACAGGCAAGTGAAGCGGAAATACCCACCCTCCCGTTGTCTGCAGGAAGAATTGGCTATCATTGACGGCGAATGACGACATATCTTGTCATGTCATGTCCAAGCTCATTCCAAAGGATTCTCTATGGCTTGATGCTTGCAGATGACCTGAGAGGAAGGCTTCGGAAATCTGAAAAAGACGGATGAGCATCATGTTTCAAAGAGTTGGGTGAAATTAACCCGAAGTTTAGGTTAAAGCCGCTATGAACGCGTAATACGAAGATGGCTGCAGGGCGCCTTCTATGCAGTTCGTAAGACTCAGAGTCGCACCACCACTAGATATTCCTTTCAAAGCGAGATCTCATTTAGTGACGACCAGTGTATCTTGGCAATGCTTCTTGAGGAAAGGAATTCGGTGCCTGCAACTTCTATCCACGACGGTGACAGAAGATCCGTCTACATATCTGAAGTTCGCGAACTTGATAAAAGATAAAATGTTTACGACCGTCGGTCTCAGTACGTTTCGGAAGCACGATGGCCAGTCATTCTCTAGAAGCTTGCTAATAACCGAGAGATGGTCTAGGGAGTTTTGAATCCGAATTTGGAGACCTCCAAACTTTGGCCGGCATTGAATGTAACAATATAAGACTTCCGATTGGCGGGATTTGACAGGCTGTTAGATCGTGAATGGAAAACCCAGAGTAAATCGTGGAGACGAGTGACAGCGTCCAGAGGTATCCAGCCGCAAAGATAGATAGAGAACTAATAGGCCACTAATCCTTGGTGCATGGCCGCTGCATTGGAACGTTGGGCCTGGGATACAGGACGGTACCGTAGAATATTCTGTCCAGGTACATTGAAATGATGGAAGGCTGCCGCTGCAGTTTCAGATGATCATCAAGCTTACTCCGATTACAAATACGTGTCGCCAAAAATAGGAAGGAGTGAAATCGCGTGATCTTTATTATCCTATCCTTTTCCCCCAAACCAAAATACGGCCAATCCCTCTCTGCTCAGCGAACCCGTCGTCGAGAGGCCTCGAGGGTTTCCCCCTCGAGCTAGTGCCATCGTCCACCATGCTGGCACCCGTATTGGCTACTGCGCTCACCGCTCTTCTATTCATCTACCTTTTCATGCCCTCATTATGGCTTGCTATCATGGCCGTTGACGAATCCTTTGATGTTCACCAGTCGGGATTGACCGCGGTGGCTGCTCGTAAGCTCGGGCGCCTTTCTGCGTAGGGACTTGTACTGACTTACACCCAAGGCAATCCTTTCCGGGAGAGCGGACCGCCAGCCAACATGGCCAAGTTGATCTTACTGCGCCATAAGGTATGGTCACCTTATCGCATGTCCAATTGTGGCCTGGCTTGACGCGCATCCTATATAGATCCAGACCAGCAATCGTAAACGACGAAGTGCCTCGCAGACGCGTCAAACATCACGATCCTACTCCATCCCTACCAGACCAAAGCCCTCTTGGATTCGCTTCAGGAGACCATTTGGTGGAAAGCAACATTTTTAATATTTCTTTGCGATTGGTTGGACCGCGGTGTGATTGTGACCCTCCTCCGCTCTGTTTTTACCCTTCACGACATTTTTTACCCTATGTACAACATACCCTGCTTACTTTCGTTGCCCATCCCTTTCTTTGTTCGTTGCCCATACCTGATACCCATCGAGTCTATCAATTCTCGTGCATTATTTAGCTACTGTACATTACATTTGCGAAAGGGAATACAAAACTAATGAAATCGAACCACCTCGTCGTAAGATCTCAACTCCACTCCCAGGCCTATCCAAATCTACTGCTACGGTCGACGCCCGACAGCACGCTTGGTGCCGGCTTCAACGGTTGAGGTCTCTCTTCCGTCCGTCGCGAAGATGATGTCTGACCGGAGGCATTCTGTCGTAAAGACCCACCGCCGGCCTTGACCTTGGTATGACCAGTGATCGCTGCACTGCCAACAGACCGGCTCATCTTTCCTAAACGCCCCGATCTGCTTTCAGTTTTGGCCCAATCCTTCATCCTGTTGTCGTAATCAACAGTTGATTTATGCTGAGACTGCAAGATAGTTTAGGGACAGAGCGACACAATACGAATATCCTGGACTTACCTCAGAAGCTTCATCATACTCCTCGTAATGTTGCCGGGGTCCTTGAGCAGTTCGCTTCGCTGCTGTTGAGCGAACTTTCACGCCCTCCTCGTCGTCTGAACCGGTATCTAGCCAGTCGGTGTTGTGCGGGTCGAAGGGTTCATCGTCGTCGAACTATTGACACATTGAGTTCCTGGTCATGTTCACATGATAGAGTCTTACCTTGCTATTTTGAGCGCGCTCTTGCACCTGACGCACGATTTCAGCACGCGTGATACTCTCTTGCACCTCCTCCTCCTCCTCCTCCTCGTCTACTGTCTCCTCAGCTCTAGCGGCCTCTGGCTCTTCCGTAAGCTCAGAGTGCAGCATTACCGTATCTTCATCGTCGCCGATAGTCTTCTTGTATTCGCCAGCGAAAGCGGCCGTCGTTGGGTTTGACTCTAACAACCTCGCTAGTAAGTACACGTATCGTTCTCGAATGAAGCATGAACCACATACCAAGGGCAACCATATCTGTTCTCTGCTTTTTGTTCATACGCCGTCGACGTCTCTCGTCATTGGCATCATCGTCAGAGTCAGAGTCACTATCGTCCAAATCGACGCCATTCCTTCGCTTCTTGGAACGGTATTTGCCATCGGCTGCATCCTGGTGGTATTTCTGGAGGCGGAGATCATCTTGCTCTGCTTGTTCCCTGTAAAATTATCATCAGTAGAATTCTCCGATGGATCTCATGTGTATAACATACTGATATTTCTCCCGAACCTTCTCCTCAGCGATGGTTGCTTCGTCCAAAGCCGTATTATCCACCAGCGTAGGGAGCTCCTGATCCAAGTCCTGGCCCTCCTCATCGTCGTCTACAGCCGGTCCCTTAAACAAACCAAATCCGCGCATCTCATCGTCATCGCTCTCTTGTGCTTCCGCCTCCACGAACTCCGACTTCCTCAATGGGACCTTGGGTTTGCTAGTTTTAGACTCCTGGGGCTTCGATGAGCTCGAGCGACTGGCACCATAGAGAGGAGACGGAGAAACCGCTCGCTTCACAATGCGGCGTTTACGGGAAGGTGAAGGAAGACTCGGGGTAAGATCTGGAGTGTACTCAAGGGTTTCAAGAGCCTGCCGCTGGGTCTGCGGCATTGCTGGCGTCTGACTCTGCGTCTGCATCTGTGTCAGCCGCGAAAGAGGCTGATAGACCTCAGGACTCGTATCTGGCCTCGTCTGCGTAAGATATCTAGAAACCACAAGTTACTCTTTTGTTCGACATATAAATATACAGAATCGCGTACCCATCACTATTGACGTAGAGGTCAGATTGCTTTTGAGGAACCTGATTAGCTTCTTGAAGGACATATTCTTGCTCTTTTTCAAAAATCGCATCTGCTTCCTTCAGTTTGGAGCTATCGCGGACCTGAAATGCAGGTCCAAGGGATATATCTTGAGTCAAGTCCAAGTCTGTCGAACCCGTCTTTCGCATCTTGGATAGACCAAAGCCGCCCTACCTAAGGGTCAGTGTCGTTCTTCGTTATCTTCAGGACATATGCTGACCTTTCCACCAAAGAGTTCTGTAAAGCCGTCATCGCGTTTTTGCGTCGCGTCCGCATACAAATCCGAAAATCCAGGCTGCAGTGCCGATGTAGCACTCTGAGTCTGAGAGAACTGCGAAAAGCCCGAGGCGCCTGCCTCGGAGAATCCGAATCGAGGTCGCAAAGAGGGCGGTGGCATACAGTCATCGTTGTCAAGGCTGACGGTGCTCTGTAGGCGGTCTGTAAAAGACTGGCGGCCTGGAGAGCTCTTGTCCTCCTCAAGGGTACTCAAGGGTAACCTCGGCACTGATTCTCCCTTGTCAGCTTCCGACAAGCTATCTTCCGAATTATTTTCCTGCCCAAACAAAGACCTTGAAAAGGCGGGACGTTGGACGCTCCGCGGAAAAACGGTAGCATTCTCCTTATCGTCGTCCATGTCGTACATCAGCTCGATGTTGTTCTCCTTGTCGCTTTGTTCGTCTAAAGAAAATTTGGGCGTGGCTTGTGTGCTAGGCGTGTTCTCGTCCTCTATGATCATGCTATCTTCGACGAGGATTCTGCCTGTAGGCAGAGGTCGCGTACGCAAGTTTTCCACATCAGAGTCATCGTCCTCGACAACTCGAAGTACCCGCTGACCGCGAGGTCTTGCAACAAATACTTCTCCATCTTCAGTCTCCGTATCGTAGTCGCGTTCTACCATCGTAATGTCTTCGTCTTCCGCTGGTTCTTCATTATCGTCGTCGTCGTCATCGTTTACCTTGGGAGGCGGAGGGCTAGCGGAACCGCGGTCGGGAGGCACGTAATCAGGATCTTCCCCGTCCTCGTCTTCGTCCTCTTCCATTTCTTCAGCGTCTCCATGCTCCAAGCCTCGCTGGATATAATGATCCAGGACTTCCGCTGCCGGGGCGTGCGCTGCTATGACTTCTTTGAGCGTGCCTCCGTGTCGTTGCCAATCCTGTTCTTTGGCATGCTTTACCTCGGCAGCAAGTTTCTGAGCATTTGCCATCAGTGCGATATTCAGATCTCGATGGCTCTTCAGGTTCTGAAGGGTGCTACGAATGTCGGAGGGTGCATGATGGGCTTCCCTCTGTTTGCTTCCTGACCCAAGCGAAATGCCTGCCAGAGTTGAATGTGTCTTTTTGGCACCAGAAGGACCCTGCACGCCAAGTAATCTTTGAATCACTGGTGTGTCTGGAGCAGCAATCACTAGATCATCGTCCTCGTCGCTTTCTTGAGCTCGTGCAGATTGTTGCTGAGCTTGCAAGGCTAGGATCTTCTTCTTCTTCTCTGCTAGGACTTTTCTGGAGGACTGAACTTGCTTCTTCCTTAAATCGCCCACTTCTGGCATTTCGTCATCAGATTCCACGGCTGTGGGTACGAAAAAATTAGGTTTAACTTCCTCGTAACTCATAGAGGAAGCTGAAGTAGGCGCAGCGCTGGCTTCGGAAACGACCTGTGGAGATGAGAAGGGCTGGATGGGATCTGAGGATGGTTCAGGCCTGTTTACGCATTAGATTACTGCATAACGGTAAAGGGAATGTCACTTACCGAATCGTCTTGAGCAGTTTCGACATGTTCCACCCACTTTGTTTCTGCGCAATGGACGTATCACGGTCCGCGGCGATGCGCGCACCATTCAGTACCGTTTCCTTTCGCTCCTTCTTCGTCGGAGCCTACGGCCTGCTGAGAATACGGAGTGACGAATGTATATATACACGTACCTTAGTCCTAGCTCGTTTTTTGCTTCGCCCCTCCGTTGACTTGGACTTGTATTCAGAGCACTGAGGATGCGCTGATTGCTCTTCAACGACGCGTCTAGTAACGCGAGACCTGTGTATTTTATCCGCTGTTGGTAATTCATCGTCTGAAGTAGGTGGCGTCGAGGAGTGACGAGTACGCTTGACTGGGGATGACGTGGATTGTATACTCTCCGATTCAGGATCTGAATCTGAGTCAATACGGCTAACCCGCCGAGATTTGGCGCGCCGTAAAGATGGTGTAGAGAGCATAGACAGCTCTGTCTGGGCAGAAATGGCGAGATCTGTGAGCGAATCTTCGAGGATACCCGTAGTCGCTTTTGCTGGGCAGGTAGAAGCAGGTGAACCGTATCCATTATCTGGACAGGCATCAGCGCCAAGAAGGGTTTTTTCACCTTCTTCTCCATCCCCATCAGAATTCTCATCCAAGGCCGCAAGCTCGTCTTGAAAAGCAAACCGGAAGCTTCCTGTCGTGGCATCTTTCACAACGTGATCGAGCTCCTGCTCGCCGTCTGAGCTTGCAGGAACTTCTTCACCGCTGTTGAGCCCCGTTTTCAGCACCTCATAGCGAGAAGAGGAACTCGGACGCTGGCGACCATAAGTTCGAGCTGGCCTGGGTGGCGGGGGTGCTGGTGAGGATGTAGCAGTGGAATCTGCCACAAAGGAGGAGTCGTGCGAGATGGGCATCCTTTGCGACGCGTAACGCAATACCAGGACGAGCGCCTCACAGCGACGATGGCAGAGCTGGCAGAGCTGGAAGACAGACCGTTGGTGTAAACGTGACGGACTGTGACTAGCGCGTTTTTGGCAGTCACTCTCTACCGGCCCGGCCCCACTTTGTCCGAATCGTCTACCCAAAGTCTACCAGCGCTTCATCTGCCATCTGTCTCTTCACCTCGTTGGCAGAGTGCAAAAGTACACTGTGTCGCAAATTCCGCATTCACAAGCACCAGGAAGCTGTCATAAAATGCTCACCTAAAGTCTAGTCCCTTTTTTCACATACAGGATTCTCCACTCCCTGTCGATGAGACTGGTAACGCATTGAAGCATCTAGGAGCGCCGACAATGGTCTCGCCGAGATTTTACCACGGTTATACTGGTTCTATAATACACCCAATGGCATATCGTCTTCATATCGAAGATTTGGGGCTACAGCAATCCAGATTTGGGGCTTCGTTCTGTGCGATGATCACGTCGCACATGGTGGTGCCAATGCAGAGCATCTTAGCATGGAAGTACATTGAATGGAGTGTCATCGATGCGATAAAGCATGGGCGATGTCTTCTCGTGACCGAACTACCGCCCTTCCACTTCATTTCGCGGTCCGGCCGAACATCGGAGAATTGTATTCCCATTGCTTTTAGTCATAAGCCCTGCGGAAAGCGCTAGATAAAGGGTCGATGAGCGGTGGCTTCTTCATCTCACATTTCTTACCATGTCCGAGTCATCCCATCTTATTCGTATTAAGGGAGAAATTGCCTCTTCGTATCCTGACTTCGAAGAACGCGTTACACAAGCATGGGCTGACATCCTCGTCGAACTGAAGAAGGTGACCCAGAATATTAGTGCTGGAGGTTCCGAAGTAATTTCCCTCATTGCGAATTCAGTCTTCTATCTCACAGTTACTAGTTCATACCCCAAGTCCAATTCTCTGAACTTCAGAGCCTTCCAGCCGATAAGATTGCTGAGATAAGACGCAAGGGATGTCTTGTGATCAAGGACATTGTCGACGATGAACAAGCCATTGCTTGGAAGAAATCGCTCGAAGATTTCATATCCACCAATCCAGATGTCGACGGTAAGTTTCTCTATGAAACATGTGCACTTTCTCATGCAAGCCTCCAGGTTTTCCCCATGATGATAAACAGTTTTTTCAGCTTTAGTATGATCATCATTCTTTCTCAAGACATCAGACTCTTAACTTTGCCAAAGCTGGACGAAATCTCAACTGGAGGCGCGCTCCCACCCCAACATGCTCGCTGCTTCGGCTTGGTTGAACAACTTGTACCATGCTGAGGCAGGGCAGAAGCTGGACGGCGTAGATTTGTCTTCACCACTGAGTTACGCTGACAGATTCCGCATCAGACATCCCGGGACCGTTTGGACTACATTCCCGCCTCACGTAGATGGCACGCTGTTTCCTTCGTCACTGCTCTTCCTGACCCCGTACTGATCCATGTCCAGGTGGTAGTATTGAACGCTGGGAGGATCCGGCATTCAGGTCTTGTTTTGCGGACATCTTCAGTGGCCAATGGCGCAAGCATGATCCTTTCGCGCTTATGGGTCGGGTAAGTGCGCAGAATTCCCTCCACGGCAGGCCTAATCAAGTATGTGTGTCCGAGAAATCCGATCTTTGGCTTAATACAACGTCACAGTCATCCATTTTCCGAGCCTTCCAAGGCTGGCTTGCCATGAGGTTCGTGCACTTCGCTGGCATTTGACGTCTTGATGCCAGCTCGATTTGTCAGTGAGACGGCCCCCACCGAAGGGACTCTCAAAGTTTTTCCTGGTCTGTTGCTGTCGAATCCCTATCTGATCCTTCGCCCCTTCTTTCGTTTGTTGGTGGCACCGGACTCCGAAGAAGTCTGGGATCCCAAGAGCTGGGTATTTGGTACGTGTTTACCTCTCCGTGCGTGGTTACAGTAGTCATTTTGTTCGCAGATGTTTCAAGTGCCGATTTTCCTGGCCTCTTCCCTCACGATGGAGGATGGCGAGGACCTCTTCCAACGCCTGAATTGCACCCCAACCTTCTCCTTGAGAAGACTATGATATCGGTGCCTACAGTCTGCCCCGGTGATGCGGTATTCTGGCATGGCGACCTCATACATTCGGTGGAGAAGGAACACACCGGACATTGTGACTCAGCAGGTATTTTATTCCAGTATTTATCGATGCGACGCGTTTAAAGACTCCGTTCCCAGTTATGTACATCGCCGCAGTCCCTACCACTCCGTTGAACCAAACCTACATTGAGAGGCAAAAGGAAAGCTTCCTGAAGGCCGTCACGCCACCTGATTACCCTGCGCAGACGAAGCCCGAGAATGCACTGGTGGGCTTTGGAAAGGCCGGCGATATTTTGAATCCGCCAGGACGAAAGGCTATGGGATTACCTATTTCTGTGGCCTGATGTCATTTATAGCGTTGTATCATCAACCAGTATTTGAAGAGTGTGCTTCCTGCTGACATAGTATAAGTGAGTAGTATTTCCGCCACAAGTTCTCCACGCCACACTCCGCTTATGATAACGATGTGCCAAAAATCCTGGGGCCCTGTTCGTGAGTCCGCGCGAGCACTTACCACTTCTACGTCTTCTAACCCGTTCGCCATCTTCCCAGTATTAAAGCTACCGGTTGACTGGTGACGTAGTCGAAGCGACGACAATAACGCTAAATCTGTCCTCGATGAAATGATTTAAATACTGTATAATTATTGTAAGTGATGCTGCCCCTTATCAGTCTCACTGGTTAACGCCGATCATGAACGTTAACCACTAATGTTGCGCGGCGCGTGTCAAGGTTCTGTCTTCTACGTCCTTCGCTACTGGAAAACAGGTTCTGCATGCCATGGTGCCTCGCATTACTAGGCGGAAGATGTCATGCCCTTGGTAACACCTCCGCTCTGAATGTTCGAGTTCCCGGCCCAACTGGGATTGTTTTCTATTATTTTTTGGTGAGCTACAAGAGATACCGCCCGATACCGAGCTTCTGGATTCTACATTTCCTTAATTCTATACATCAACGCCCCTGAATTAATTTGGGAAGTCATGGGGAGCACTTAACTGACTTACGTTGGTCCTGAATTCCTGCGATTCTGAGGGTGCTAGAGAGGATTCCCTGCTGGGGACGAGTTCTACCAGTGGGAACCACGAACCATGATATTATGTTGCTGACAGCCGCTACGTCGCACTATTCCAACACATCGTCCTTCTCTTCCCGCTCACCCTTCAAGTTGCTTCGGTTACAAATGCATCTGAAGTAACAGGCAAAAGGGACCGAGTTGAATGCGGGATCTTTATCGGTTTTCTTCTGAATCCCGTGGAGTCATATATAAGCGGCATCGAGTTCTCCTGCTCTTAAGTACCCTCGCAACTTCGCTAGCACCATGAGTACTTCTCCCGTGCTCAATCTCGCGTGCGTCTCTGGAAGCTTTCCTTTCCAGACAAAAAACATTTCTATGGCCGGGAGTGTTAAAGTACTTCTAGGCGCCGTAGAGGGTAGCTCTACCACCCGCCAAGGCAGCTCCACCAATGGGTATTTTGCACCCAGGTCCCAGACCTCAGAGTCTCCTCTCACTCTGAGTGTCAATCACGCGGAAGTTTGGCTAGAAAACGGCCGAGTATGCGTCGAATCTTTTTCTGAACTGTGTTCTTAATATGTCACGGTTGCACAGATCTATATTCGAGACCTGGAGTCGCCCTTCGGTACCTTCGTAAATGATGTCAAAATCAATACCGATTTTGCTCTTAAAACGGGAGACATTTTAGTGAGTATCACCTTTCTGACAATGGGTCAAAGGTTTACGAGATATAGGCACTGGGAAAACCTTTGGTTCGCAACACGAACACTCCATCCGACATCACAGATGACCAGCTGAAGTGTATTGTTGCTAAAGTAACTGTGGTCGGTTCCCAGGCCTGAAAAATATATCGTGTGTCACCATCAGTGATAAACTCATTTGTAGGATCCATTTTGTCCGGAGCTTCATTAAGATACCACTACGTGAATCGCTGTTCCAATAGCCTAGACTTACTCACACTGTGATCGCACATTCTTTCAATGTTTTATATACAGAGTATAACAATACTATGATACAAACTTTCGTGACGTCGAGAAAAAGCACAGCGGAAGATATGAAAAAAAAAATTCAGAATCCAATGCCTTAAATGTCATCATACGCAGGCGGCGGCTCCTCCGTGACACGCATCGTGCTCAAGCGATGATTATCAGCACGTAACCCTTCCAGCTCTCTTCGCATTTCCTCATCCTGACTCTCAGACTGTCGTACCCGCCGAGTCAAACGCCTATTCAGACGAGAAACTTCATCCAGTTGTTCCCTCGAGACTGAATTAGCATTCGCTGTTTGGAGCTGTCGCAACGTCTCTCCCAATTCCTGTACTTGCCCTCGTAGTGTAGTATTTTCCTTGGCTAGATCTTCGTTTATCATCGCCTGTAGCTCCTCGTCGCCACCGGTCTGTGGTAATAGTGTTGTCGACTCTCGCAATTCTCGTATTTGTACACGAAGACGGTCAAGCTCATCCGAAAGCTCCTCGTTGACCATCTTCTGCACAGCCTGCTCAGAGTTGGCAGTTTCCAGTTGATTGGAAAGTCTGTCGACTTCCGTATGAAGTAATTGGTTTGTATGTGTAAGATCCTCCAATACTGATTGGTGCGAAGCCTTCAG
This sequence comes from Armillaria ostoyae, assembly GCA_902506015.1. Classification (NCBI taxonomy): domain Eukaryota; kingdom Fungi; phylum Basidiomycota; class Agaricomycetes; order Agaricales; family Physalacriaceae; genus Armillaria; species Armillaria ostoyae. The sequence continues at coordinate 2,738,899 of LR732083.1, forward strand.
CTGTGATATCATACCCCCCATAAGCTCAATTTCCTTCTTGAGGTTCGTATTCTCCACGTTTGAGGCATATATCCTGTCAGTATAGTATGAAACTGTCCGCTTCAACGACTCGTCCATGGTTCGTTGCGAGAGCCGAAGTTCACTGTTTTCGGCCAACAAGTCATCTTTGAAGAGCTGTAACTCATGGATTTGGGAGCGTAACGCGCTTCGTTCGGTCAATCGAAGTTGTTTCAAGGATGTTAGCTGCTGCTGCAGACTTTCAACGTCGTAGGAAAGATTGCGCATAGGGGATAATGATTCGTCCTCCGGAGATGAAAGTGGCGGCCTCTTTACATCGAACGCTGTATTGCGGTCAGAGATATTGTCTCGCTGGACAGATCGAGTCTTACTTGTAGGTGTAGGTATCGGATTATCACGAGGGGTAACTAGGGGGGAAGAGATTCTAGACGAGGAGGGAAGAGTTCTTGGTATGTCAATGCCCGCCAGTTGTTTGTATACTAAAAACATGACCAGCGCGAAGTCAGCGCGAGTCAGTTGTCCCTTGGAAGCAGAATCTATCAAGTTCCTGCGACACATCAGTACGAGATCATGAAGGAAGACAACAAAGTACCAGATATGCGCCAAATCAGTTGGAGGCAGCTTGGAGAGCAGTAGAAATGACACAGCTTGGTCTCCTTCAATATATTCCTTGCGTTGCTGATCCAATTCATCGAAGTAGAAGTCGGAATGCTCTCTGACTACATCAGGGAGATGCCATGCTTCTAAATTAACACTAGCCCGAATGTAGTGGAAATCACGCGTGAAAGCATCTCTCAGGCTGGGTTTGCCTGGGACAGCATCCGGATGTGTGGCGGTGACGGACGCAGCATCACTTTGGGCAGAAAAGTCATCCCGGTCTGGTTCAGCCTGTTCACGTATGTGAGGAGGAAGCGATGACGGTACAACCGTAAAGCGGCTGTCCAACAATCCATGAATGAGATACATAACAAGGTTGAATTCTGTAATGTTGAGCGCCCCACATCGTCGAACGTCGACGAGATCCCTGTTACGAGAATATATGAATAGGGACATACACTCTGTAGCGCCGCGCACGTACCATATTTTGGTCAGAGTATCCATAGGAAGCCTCGACTTGAGTATAACATTCCACACATTGACACCTACACAACTCTTATCACATGAAGACTCGGAGATGAATGCATCCGGACGCACCATCAAGAATGTCGTTTTCAGGCTCACTCTGTTTGAATATGACCATGTATCGAGCCTTGTCCTCTGACGAAATCAATGGTAGATTTCGGGGAGGCGACGCCTCAGGGAGGCCCGTAACATCGACCTCATTATGTAGAATTGCTAATGGTCCTGCTGCGGATAGAAAACACGTAAGTTTCATAACCTCAGGAGACGCTGCTCGGACTCACGTCGATGTACTAAATTTGCCTCCACTGCAAAGCCCCGCTGCGCCCAGCCAATGAGACGAGCAGCCACTCCGACCTCATTTCGCGTAAGATACCCTTTTGCTCCTTCATCAGCAATATCCCATATCCCGGCTAGAACCTTCGGGGATAACCGAACTGGTTCAAAGGCTTCCACAGCAGCTTCCGCACCGAGGAACTGCCAGTGGGCGTCTGGAGGAATAAATTTTGCGATTATGTTTGCCTCTTCCGGGGAAAATGAAGGGACTGCCATTAGAAAAGGAAGAGCATCACACCGAGGGTCGTAATGGTCGAGCTGTAAGCCCTGCTCACAGATTTCTCAGGCTGGAAAGGCGGATCTAGAACTTCATCATATCAGGTGTGTAAAAACGACTACGGACGTGGCTATGTGCATAAGGCAGTGAAGTGGCTGTGCTTTCTACTTTAACTCTTGATCGCCACCTCCCGCGTCGTAAAGTATCCTCCATTTGGCGCTCGGTTCTGCTCTGTCTGCGCTATGGGGAAATTACGCCGCTTTCTAGGCCTTGAAAACTGGAACTATCTGTAGTATACCGCGAACCATCATGTCTCTCAACCATATCCATGGCGTCCAGTACACTCCATCAACCGTGTCAAACGCAGCGTCTATCAAAGCTGAAGACTTGGAAACCTTGGGCATAGGTAATAAACTATCTGGCGCGCCATGGTCATCGGCTAATCGGCTACAAGCATATGTTCGTCTGACATGGATGGATCTCACTAGCCTCGTTAGATACCGTGCTATCCCAGTGTCCTACTTCCTCAAGATGCTTAAGTCGCCACGCCCGGGTGCAGCTGTAGGCAAGTGTATCTTGGGTATGGTGAACGTGGGTTTTGCAGAAGACTTCTCTTTGATGGGCGAATATCTATACGTGATCGACCCTACGACGCTCAGATTGTGTCCATACGAAGAAGGCATTGCCAGCGTCCTAGGATGGTTTCAAGAGAAAGCCCCGGTTTTAGGTCTAGATGGCCATCCCACTCTTGAAGTTGAAGTCTGTCCCAGGACGATTCTCCATCGTGTTGTCGAGTGCGTATAATCATTCTTAACTCTGCTTATGGTAACAGTTTCCAGACATGCGAGAAAGAAAGCTGGTGTAGAATTTCTTGTGGGATTCGAAACTGAGTTTATTCTGTTGAAATCGACGAATCCAATCGAGGCCGTTAGCTACCATGATTACAGTGCCTCCAGTGGCTTACCGACGGGAAGCATCGAGTCGCGAGTCCTCCGTGAAATGTCCGACGCCTTAATCAAGGCTGGGATTGAGGTAACACTTTACCATCCCGAAGTCGCTCCCGGCCAGGTTAGTACCTTCTTTTATCGGTGGTACTTCGTTCTGAAAAGCATCAGTATGAGATTGTGACTGGTCCTTTACTTCCTTTAGAAGCCGCCGACGCGCTTATCCATACTCGAGAGACCATCATCAATGTCGCCGTGAAGCATGGATTGAAAGCCACGTTCGCCCCTCGTGTCTACATGAGTAGCCCAGGTAGTGCAGCGCACACCCACATTTCCGTCCATTCGCTCAACGGGCCCCAAAAGCCCATTGACGCCCTCTCCGCCGTGGAAGCATCCTTCATAGCCGGGGTCCTCAAGCACCTTCCTGCCATGGCGGCTGTTACACTCCCCACTCCAGCGTCGTACAAGCGTGTCATGGATGGAGTAGGTCATTTCACCGATATGGAGCGCTGCATTGTCACTTATACCCATCTATCAGGTTGCCTCTGGTGGCACTTTTGTCTGCTGGGGGACGGAAAATCGAGAGGCTCCTATCAGATTGACCAACGCCAAATCTCCAGGCTCGCGTAACTTTGAGCTTCGTTTCCTCGATGGTACCTGTAATCCACATCTAGCGCTTGCTCTGATTCTGGCATCTGGCACGGCTGCTATCTTGGATCATGAAGAGCTGACGATGAAGGATTGTCCCGGACCTCGGAGTGCCGCGCAATTAAGTGCGACAGAGCGTGAAGCTCTTGGGATCACAGAACGGTTGCCTTTGGATTGGGATTCGGCCAGAGCGAACTTTGCATCTTCAGCAATTGTGGATGAAACGTTTGGCAGGGAATTGAAGGTCAAGTACCTATCTGTTAACAAGGTAGGCTCAGCCTATATTTCAAAGCTGTGGTTGACCTGTTTTCCCTAGTTGCTCGGAAAGACCCTAGAACAAGATGTCACGGAATTGGAACGTCTGACTCGTATCGTAAAATTCTATTGAGCAGGGAAAACACTGTGCATCAGACCAAGGCTCCCATACCAGCCATGACGCACTTGATAATGAATGAACAACAGGAAAACTTGAGATTTTGGGACTGTGTACGATTTACAACTTTAGTCGCAAACAATTATTTGTACTTCAAATATACTGTGTCTTTCAATTATTGAAGAGAGGGAAAGTTTCCAAACATCGTAAGAGTTTCTTGCTAACGTACATACATAGGTATCACTTTCGTATTGGGACCGCGAAGAAGTTCCACAAGAACATTTAAGTACAGCTCGGGGACCGTGGGAGGATACTGCCTTGACAGGAGTCACGCGTGTTACTCAGCCACTGTGACAGCTGTACAGATTCATCGGACTTTCCCGAGGCGTCCCGGTCGTAGAATTTTGGTTCTGCTGCACGAAATCGTTCCCCGTCCGCCCCCTCAAGATGAGGTGAGTATTGCTAGTTCTCTGTTTCGTATAATTTTGTCGCTAATTGCCTGCTCCAGTCACCGTAAGGTCAGTAGACCATCGCTCGAAATTCAAGACCTTTATTAAAACTACGAAATTTGCAGTATGAAGCTCCCCGCCACGGCTCTCTTGGTTTCCTCCCAAGAAAACGTGCCGCTCGTCATCGCGGTAAGGTCAAGTCTTTCCCCAAGGTTCGTGCGGCAATGGTTGGCTTGGATCTTCGAGTGGTAATTTTTGACTTGCCTTTAGGATGACCCCAAGAAACCAGTCCACTTGACCGCCATTATGGGATACAAGGCTGGTATGACCCATGTCGTCCGTGATCTCGACCGTCCTGGCTCCAGTATGTTGTCGAGTCCTTTTTTCGGTGTGCACGTATTCAATGAATATCTTCAGAGATGCACAAGAAGGAAGTCGTCGAAGCCGTCACCATCATCGAGACACCGCCAATGATTGCCGTTGGCGTCGTCGGATACGTCGAAACTCCCCGTGGCCTCCGTACACTCACCACTGTCTGGTCGTCCCACCTTTCAGATGAAGTCAAACGTCGCTTCTACAAAAACTGGTACCGCTCAAAGAAGAAGGCCTTCACCCGGTACGCCAAGAAGCATGCTGAGGACAGCGGCAAGTCCACAGCCCGTGAACTCGAGCGCATCCGCAAGTACTGCACTGTCGTTCGTGTCCTCGCACACACACAAATCAGGAAGACCGGCCTCAGCCAGAAGAAGGCCCACCTTATGGAGATCCAGGTCAACGGTGGCTCTATCTCGGACAAGGTTGACTTTGCCAATGGCTTGTTCGAGAAGCCCATCGACGTTTCATCAGTTTTCGAGCAGGATGAGTGTATCGATGTTATTGCTGTGACGAAGGGTCACGGATTTGAGGGTGTCACTCACCGTTGGGGAACGAAGAAGCTGCCACGGAAGACGCACAAGGGTCTCCGAAAGGTTGCTTGTATTGGAGCATGGCATCCTTCCAAGGTTATGTTCTCAGTGGCTCGTGCCGGTCAAAGTGGGTAGATCTTTGTTTTTCTTGATACCTTTTTTCTGACCGGTTGCATGCAGACGGTTACCACCACCGAACGGAGATCAACAAGAAGATCTACCGCATAGGTTCTGGTGAGGATGAGAAGAACGCCTCTACTGAGCACGATATCACCAAGAAGGCTATCACACCCATGGGCGGCTTCCCTCACTACGGTATTGTGAAGAACGACTTTTTGATGCTGAAAGGCTCAATTCCTGGAACGAAGAAGCGTGTGATCACTCTGCGCAAGTCGCTGATGGTGCACACTTCGCGTCGGGATTTGGAGAAGGTTCAACTCAAGTTCATCGACACATCCTCGAAATTCGGTGTAAGTTTTTTTTTCTCGTGGTTTGCGTCTGTTATTCTCACCTTTTTTTTGCAGCACGGTTCATTCCAAACGTTCGAAGAAAAGGCTGCGTTCCTCGGAACACTCAAGGCCCGGGCATGATTGTAGTTTGTTATACGTTAGGATATGCCATTACACCATCCATTATATATGCTATGCGTGATGATAACTGCAATTGTTGTGAAAGAACCTGAATTTTGTGAAATAATTGCATCGACCGGATTGGTTGCCGCAATCCGGGATTAGGACGCGGGACAAACATGAGCAACTTCAAAATTTGTTCGGACTGACCTACGCGTCGTTGGAGAAAACGGAATCAAGGCTCGCCCGGGGGCAGACCTAATCCCAGTTACGCCGTCCTTAGAGTGCAAGTCTCGGTTCGTTTCCTTGTTTTTCTAACGCGTCGTTCGCTGTCTCATAGAAATATGCAGGATGACTGCATTTCTTCGTGACTTTATATATGCTGAGAGCGTCTTCGCTGAGCTCTACACTACCATCATCCCGTCGAGCTCTCCGAAGATGCTGCCTTGGCTATATCCCCCTTGTGTTCGGTTCGACACAGGCTCGCTTCTTCATACGACCAGCCGACCGCAATGTCGAAATCATCGTAGACGCGCAGGAACGCAAAGACGTCTCACGGAAATATGCAAGTCAGGCTCGGCTGGCGCGGTCCAAGGCTCCTGGGAAGGATGGGAGTCACCCCGTCACGGAGGACACCAAAGGCGAATACGTGGCACAAATCGAACGGCTTGTCCGGGATCCTCCTTCATATCCTGCCCCGCCATATCGTCGGCTTCCTCTGAAGCCTCTTCAGTGGGGAAACAAGAGAAAGGCTACGCTTTACCCGAATTCCAAGCCCCCGCAAAGTCCTTCCGAAGACGATGCAGAGGGAGAAGACCAGGAGGCATTGGACATTACTCCTCCAAATCCCGACACTCCGTACTACCATCACCTTCATGTCCTAGCGTCTACCCAGTCAGAGACAGAAGCATGGACATCCTACACCCAGCTCTTGAAGTTTCCTACTCCCGAGAGTTTCCCGGCAGATGTCCCAATCGCGCTTCCGAACCTCCACCGACTCTGTCGCCTGCTGTCTCGCAGCAAACCAAAAAATCGGACAGTCTTCTTACGACTACTCTCTGTTATGTACCTGATATATCGGTCCGGTGGACAACTGCAAGTCTTTCATTGGAACGCGCTCATAGATTGCGCAGGAAAGGGATTGCGCAAGCCAAGGATGGAGGATTTCAAGTTGGCTCTCGACGTTTTCACGGACATGATCACTGGAAAGCCCCCGGGCGCGACTTACTCTCCTAGCGAGTACCGTGCCATGCCGGGTTTGGGTCAGCCTATCGAGCCCGATATCGTCACATACACCACCCTTCTCAATATCGCCGCAAAGACCTTACAAGGACATGCCCTGCGCCAAGCAACCTCGCTCCTACGATCGTCCGGGCTTGCTCCAAATCGAATAACCCATCTCTGCCTCATGGCATACTATACTTCCACCAGGGATCTGAATGGTGTTCGAAGCACCCTGATTCAGATGCATTCCAGAGGGCTTGAACTTGGCATAGATGGTGCTAATTCTTGTATGTGGGCTTATGCTCACAGGCGTCTGGATATCGTCAGGGACATCTATCGCATTCTTCGACACTCGATATTTCCTGAGCCGAATGTCGAGGAGATCGCGTCTTTGAAACGAAAGCTAGAGGAGGAGGAAACGATCATCATACCTGAGGGAATGCGGCCGAACGAGATAACGTTCACGTCGATGATTCAGTGCATGGCTTATAATGGGGATCTCGATGCCGCATTAGATGCTTTCTACGACATGATGACCACAGATAATGTCGAGGTCGGTGCAGCTCTTCAGCCCGATGCTGATGGGGTGTTGAAGCCGGTGCCGTATAACGCCACACATGCTATTTACCGTGCCCTCTTTCTCGGTTTCGCGCGACATGGGGATCACATGGTGGATGGATTAGCGTCTCGATTGCAGCAAAAACGACCATGGTCCCTCGATGCGCTGCAGTCGATATACGACACCTTCATTATGATGCCCGGTGATGACGTCCCTACCAAGACCACCATCTACTGGCTTATGGTCGCCTTTAACAAAGTTTCGGGTCAAGATTTAGTGTGCATGCGACAAGTGTGGACCGAGATGGTGGAAAGATTTAATGGGCCATGGGGGGGACCGGACAATCGATTGCAGCGAATGCATCGTTCTCTGGATCTGCCAGATGAAGAAGCGAAGAGTTACCTTCAGGAGCTGGAACACTACAGCGATAACAGCGGGGGTTGGCGGGAAAGCGACTGGCTATAGTACAGTTCATTTGTGTAGGTGCTCTAATCAAAAGACAAGGTTTGAAACAGTCACGCCTCGTGTTCAGTCCTCCATGCAATGTACTCGTCCCACCCGACTGTATGCAATCTGCTCTGATACCTCCTGAGCTTCACACTTCTTCTCAGATCCTCAGTGATAGACCCGTTCCATCCAGCCTTGTGGATCGCACTATCCACGGCTTCAATCTTATCCCAGCCTTGCTCAGGAATGACGTCGGGCAGGTACGTGGCAGAAAAGGACTGTTTCGAGCCGAGCCGAGGCAGATAAGGGTAGGACGACATGGGGGATGGCGTCGTAGACGCCGAGGTCAACAAAGAAGGATGGGGGAAAGTGATATAAATGCCATGAACGCCGATGGTCCAATCGAGGTAAGAATCTGCATCCTCAAAATCAGTAAGCAGCGATATCCTGGCGCCCATCAGAATTGAGTAGTGACAGCAAATATGATAACGTACCCGCATTCCAAGCTCTCCAGTTCAGATCTTTCGATCCGTCTGAATCTGGAGTCTCTGAAAGCACTGACGAGCGCATATTCAGCGAGCCCGTCGTGCAGCGGGAGGGGATCAAAGTTGCCAATGCAGCCTCTGAGTCTTGGGAGGCGACCCGGCCGGCGAGTGTTCCAAGTTACAAAGAGTGGACTGGGTGGTAACTCTGGTTAGATGAGGTACGCTCTATTGATAAGCAGCTGGAAAGACTTCGCACTACTTGTCATCCGGGAACTCTGGCGCTATGGGGGTAGCTGAAGGGGTGAGAGCACAGAACAGGGCGTCGAATGCATGGAAACAGTGTGCAGCAGTACAGACGCTGGGGTCAGCCGGGCCCTCGTTCGCAGCAGGATCGGGAGGCACCAGAGCCATGGATGGTCAGTGTCACTTGTCAAGGCTGTAGAGCGGTGGCTTGATTATTACATGTCCTGATGGCTGATCTCGATCACTCAGAATTTCAAAGTGAGCCTACTGTACTGTTGTATTCCGGAGGAATTCCCTAACCATGGACATGGGCATGTATGTACGTACTTATGTAGCAGTGTAAGAATATAATGTATAATAACTCAAAAGCTCAGAAAAATAAGAGAGCGGGTAGCAATACCAGGGAAATGGGAGCGAGATGAATGATCATGATATGTACTGAATGAGATGGTAGGAAAGCGTGGCACATGTGGTGGTAAGGAAAGCGGAGAGATAACGCAAAGACGGTGGGTTTGCTGATGGAAATGCAAGGTCATCAAGAGGAAAAGAGGGAAAAAAAGAAAATCATAGAGCAACGAACGACGATGGATATACGGTGAGACGGCCGGCGCCAGAATACTAACAACAGCTCCAGCTCCCTGTAGCTTGTTCAGCTTTCTCACGAGCTTCCTCCTCTTCAGCTTGAGCGCTCCAAGTTGGCGTCGCCGTCGTTGACAGGAAGACACTGTCCCGCCTCTTGAGTTGATTCTCTTCTTCTATTCGATCCTTCATTCGGATGATAGCAGCGATCAAATGGTCGAAGAGGCCTTGAATGCCTGTTGACAGCGACAATGTGCAGTCAGAACTCTGCGGACATTACTAGAACCCGACGACAGCTTACCGAGATTGTCTTTCGCAGAAACTTCGAAGAGCTCCATGCCCTTGCTCAACCCCCATTCTTCTTCCTCTTCTTCGGCAGCGCCTTCATCGTCCTCCTCAATGCTGTTGCTATTGCTAGAATCGGTTACTTCATTCCAGCCCCCGGCGGCGAACCCAAAGTGAGAGCCAAAACGGGAAGGTTGCGATCGAGCGGCGGTTGCGTTTGTTGTGGAGCGGGCAACTGATGATGGCGCTCCGGATGTTCTTGAACTGGTAGTTCTGGTACGATGTAGACTTGAAGAACGTGCCGAAGTTAGGTCGAGATACGCCGGCGTTTCCGGTGGTGTCTGAGTAACAGGCGTTGCTGGGGGAGAGCGTATGCCTGGAAAGGAGGTAAACCGGGGCCGAATATAGGATAAAGTCGATGGCTGAGGAGGCGGAGGAGGCGGAGGCGGTGGTCGGGGTGGCGGAAACCAGTTGTGCAGAGAGAGACGTGCAAAGTCCTCAGTGACCTGCCGGTGGCGATGTAAATCCGCCTTAGAACCAACAATATATATTATCAGCTCCGGCGAACAGTTCTTCTTCAGCTCTGCACAGAAATCACGCAATTAGCGGGAGAGAATCAGCACGAAAAAAGGTAGCGCGCCTTCTAGCCAACCCCGAATGTCATTGAAAGTTGAAGCATTGGTGATATCGTACAAGAGAAGGGCCGCGTTGGCGCCTAGTTGAGCGGTCGGTAACAGAACTGGCCAGACAGTAGCATATACGGACCTCGATAATACATGGGTGCCTATACGAATGCCATTAGTAACCGGCACCGTCGCGTCCAGCGATACCGACGCACCATGCTGCGAAATCTCTCCTGCCCCGCTGTGTCCCACAGCTGCAGACGCACCTTCAGCCCATTTACATGCACCTTTTTCGTTACGAAGAATGCACCGCTCGTGGAAGTCGTGTTCTTGGGATCAAACTTGTTTTGGGTATATCGTTGGAGCAGGCTTGTTTTACCGACTCCTGTGGCGACTATCAGAAAGGAAAGGATGCACTCAGAAGCATGTAAATCGCACCAGAGTTGCCCATGATGACAATCTTGCTGTCAATGCCCTGTTCATACCTTGATCTCGAGTAGGGGTCCCTGCGAGGATATTGTTCCATCATTAGCCCCAAGACGTTATCCTCTGGGCAGCGTCGGAGCCCTAGAGCAATGCAGGTGAGACGGAGCTGAAAAAGTGGGATAGAAGATGGGCCCAGCGGCCGCAAGGGCAGAGGGATAAAGGAAGGACGAGACGAAGACGAAGCTGGAGAAGAAAATGGAAATCTCAGTTGCTCGCCCCTGAACAGCTATGCCAACCACCCACGTGCTACCTAATCCGTATCTCTTGGCCTTGAATCTGCGGATCTAGCGCCAAGGTACTACTAAGCATCCGTTTACATATTCAGTCGCGAAAAGCATAATGTATTTTCATGTCATATTGTCAATAACAGCATGCCATTCCATCTACTCTTGCGCCACTACAGGGAACTCAAAGACAACATCCTTGCCAGTCAAGCGGCGGTACACAGATGAGAACGAGTCGAGCTTGTATTCTAAAACATTGGCGTCCTTGGAGTCAAGGAAGCTAATCCGACATCGGCGAATGAGCTAACTGTCTGGAGACAATAAGAACGGAACAAAAAACTTACACTTTCAAAAGTTTTGAGCCGTCCACGGCAACGCGGGTCCGCTTGCCCACAATCTCCGTGGGGAAGACCAGGTCCTCGAGTATCCTTTCGTGGACGTTGGTCAAAGTGCGGCTGCGGGGGCGCTTTTGCTTGACACGGGATGTACGGGTGGGCTTGCGCAACATCCGGCGCTGCGCGACGAATACGACATGGCGGTCAGAAAATTTCTTCTCCAACTCCCGGGTGAGCCTGTGTGAAACATGTCTGAGCAACCAGGAAGACCGGAAATGGCTGGATCATCGCACCTCTGCTGCACCTTGTGGAACGCCTTCAACTGGGGCACAGGAACGAAGATAACAATGGCCTTCTTGCCTCCCCTAACATCGACTTCACGGGCGGCGGAGATTTGAAGAGGCCTCAATTCAGCCTTGAGCTCCGGGACGTTGTTTTCGAGGTCAAGCAGAGCCTGAGCGACACTGGTTTCCGTTTCATCGGGAGGAGCGCTGGGCGCATTGGCGGTACGGAGGATTTTGGTGGTGACGGACATCTTGATGGGCCCTAAAAATTTTGTGTCCTTGGTCAACATCCATTCGAAAACCACGCCATCCAGCCAATTGCGACCACTAGTTCAGCATTTAACCACACAGAATCGTGGATGCAACCTCCGTGGCCCCATTCGCAGCATAGGAAGGGCAGAATGTACTCACCGAGCCTGACGACGACGAAAGATGAACTGGAGGACGAGTGAGCAGCGATATGGCACGGCCACAACTTCGGCAATCTCCGGCATTTCTGCCGGCGGCTTCCATTTCAGGTGTCACCGTCCCGACCTTTGCCCGAAGGCTGAAATGAAAGAGCAAGTGACCTTCGTATGGCTCATCGATAACATTCAGCATCCTTGGACAGCGCGGACGCTGTGGGATTTTTCTCAAGCCTAGGATAATCACTATAGTATGGTGCAACGGTGGCGCTAATGTACCACTACGATTGTAGTAAGTCTTCCGAGACGGGTTATCCTTGAAGCTGCCTTTCCTGCACCTGATATCTTCTTGAAGGTCCGGATGTGTCGCAGGGACCTTTTAGTTGCCGAGAACCTCTTCATTCCAGAGATATCGGACGGAGCTATCTGCTCTTCTTGTATTCGTCTACCCAGCGTTTTTCGACGTCACCCTTCGGTAGTAAAACGAATGTCAAGCATCCATCCTTCAGCTCTAGCCCGTCTATCGGTTCGCCTTCCTTCGCCTTTGCAGCCGTGCAAACATCTTTCAACGACATCTTTTTCCCAACTTTGAGTAACCGCTTCCGTCTTGTCATGGCGTAGATCACTATCTGTCCATCCACATACTCACCCTTTGTGTCCCATTCTGGGGGGCCCGTTTGGGGCGGAAACATTTTCTTCAGATGCTCGGCGAACGGAGTATCCTCCACAAATTCAGGTACGACATCTGACGTTGCATACTGGGGATAGAGGAAAAAGACAGGAATAATGAGCGCCCTCCCTGTTGGGTCTTCTGGGTCAAAGTGCGGAGCATACGGATTTTGCGAACCGTCGGGCTTAGGCACCACCACGATATTCCGTTCCTTAAAACGGAAAGGCTAGTTTCAGATACGCGCTACTGACTCCTACAAGGCGGCCACTCACTTTGAACGCGGAGTTAATCTTGCGCTGGGCTTCCTGTTCCTTTCTCAATCTCTCCTGGCGCTCTTTCTCCTTCCTCTCCTTCTCCACTTTGATCTTGGTCGCTCGTTCCAGAACGCCACGAACGCCTTTGTTATCGACATCATACTCCAGACATCGCGTGCAGCAGTCTATTGCCTCATCTACGCGTTGCAGCGATACCAGGGCCATCGCCGAACGATAGTAAGCCTTGGATGACTTGGGGTTAAGGGTAAGGGCTTTCGAGCAGTCCTTTAGTACAGAGCCGTAGTTTTCTGTTCCTGTTTAGTTGATGGCGTTAAAAGAAAATCTTGGCACGCACGAAGTTCTAAATTACAAGCCGCGCGATTGCAAAGTAATGCTTCCTGAAGTACAGCGTCTGTCGGCTTTGCATCGACCCCTTGACTGTAAAATCCGAGCGCTTCGCGATATCGTTTGCCCTTAAAGTACTCATTTCCTTGTTCCTTAAAGTTCTGTGCTTGCTCTGCATAGGCATGAGTACGTGAAGACGGCGGAAGGACAGAGGATTCTCACCCACCATCCGGTGTTCCCTCGTAAGCCAGCTCTTGAAGTGCCGCGATCGCTACATCGTCCGTGTCTTCAGGTAAACTCTTCATAAAAAGCGGAACAGAATCCAGCTCCGCCAGCTTTTCTTCGACATTTCTGTGCAGAGGTTGGGGACCAACGGTTTCCGTAATTTGTGTCATGGAAGGCGAAAGAAAAACATATCCGTATCGATACAAATCAGTATGACGTCACGTGTCTTCTCTTCGTTTCCTGCACTTTCAAGAATCAATTCACGTCGACCAGACCAAAGGAGGACAACTGTACTGCTGGAGCAAGACTGGAAAATCGTCAAAATCGCGTTCAATACCACTACCGTGGACGGGGATAAGTCAACATGCAGTCTATGCATATATTTGCGGTATGTGCCCTCATGTCCCATCGGCTCCGCTGCTTATCGCACGTAGGAAAATACATACAGCGGTATTACCATCAGAACCAAGGACCCACAATCAGAAGCCCCATTTCCCTCCCCAAACTCCATATTCATACGTAGAATTATCAAAACGGTAGGAAGTACCATCCTCAAGGACTTTTGGGAGCTGCTGTTAATGCAAACCGTGTTCAACGCCAAGTCACCAGCACCACTGAACGAGACGGACATGATGTATTACAGAGTGCTGAAGAAAGGGGATGTGTATCGAGAATCCAGTGAGTCCACTCCGCGTCTGTTTGGTTATTTTATTTAATTACCCATGTTCCTTTAGCCGAGAAGACGATGCACGCCCTGGAAGTTGGAAGGATTGAAGTTACCCAGGCAGAAGTGGACAGATGGAAACTACCAATATCTGCGGGACGCCGTATACCCATTTCCGAGGGACTTATTTCGAGATGGCGCGTATTCCTCGAAGAAGACTACCCCTGGGCCCCAGAGTATATAGCTCAATTGGTTTCTGAGTATTCGGAACCCGATACACCTGGTAAGCATCAATTACATACATTACAGGTTCCTTCTCAACAGTTTCCAGAAAACATCCACGTCGGCTTCACAGTGGGTCTGCAGCCTCTCCTCAATGCAGTCTCCGACTCCGATTTCTCTCCTTCGGTACAAGAGGGACTGCACAAATTTCTCAGAATGAATCGGACAAAGTTCCTTGATGAGTTTGTCGTTGAGGTGGAAGACGAGCCGTGGATGCCTCCATCTCTTACGGGCCTATTTGGATTGTATTGATGTGTAAAGTCGCGATTGGGCTCCTCGACGCGCTGCGATCGCGCGCCATTAGGGACAGCAGCTTCCACCGCGCTTTCTCCGCATGGGGATAGAACAAGATGGATGGGTTGAGGTCGTTCGGAACAGACGAGGCTGTATAGAGGATACGCACGGCCTATGATCGATTCATAGAGGCCGTAGCAGTGAGTACCTCCTGGTTCTGATTTTGCCGAAGAACAGTTTCTGGTTTTGCTTTGCACTGAGGGTATTTATATTATTATAGATCAGTTGTGTAATACATTACCTTGCTGGAAAGCAAATTTTACCGTCCCCACTCCCTTCTAGTTTCTTGCGATGAGTAAACATTGGCAAGATGTTCTCTGAGTCTAAAACATGAAATCCGACGAAGCCTAGCCAGTCCGGTCTTATTATATACTCGTGGAACTCATATCTGAAAACCAGAATATTCAGTCGCAGGCACGTTAGGAGGGTCTTAGTACTTTCACTGCCAGCTCCTATTATATAATCTTTTTGCCTCTTACCACCATGGGCGACCGATACGATGTACCATCCCAAAGACTTCAGGCAAGTATCCTACTCGCCCGTGCTGCTATTCCCCATGTCATTTGGGGCCAAGATGCAGTACACTTTAGCCTTAATAGTGGTGTATTCTTTTTCTTTACCGATCGGGATCTCCAGATCCTCCTTCCGTCGTCAAGGATTGAACAAGGCGTAAAGCTCCTAGCTCCGACATATTCTATCATGAGTCACAAAGAGATTGACGACGAGGGGAATGCGCGCGACTACACTCTCGCTTTACGTGATCGTCCCAACGACTTTGCGCGGCTCAAATTAATGCAACGGAATAGTAAGGCTGATCCCTCTCACGTCCTCCTTATATCCAATGCAATTTACGACTACCCTCTCCATGACATCGTCCAAAAGCTTTTCCCACTCTGCCCGGAGCTCCCATTCCCATCGGTTCCAGCCCTCATCCGTCTCATGCCTGTTCTCATCCAAAAACGGATCGATATGGATTTTTCTGTCCAAAACTGGTCCTTTATCAGGTCGTGCCGCTTTCCGTTAGAGGCAGCCATCAACTTCGCTTTCCCCAAGGAGCTCAAAGAAGAGTTTGACGATGAAGATCAGTTGCCGATGAGGCTGAAGGAGATGATGAGCAGCCTCGACGAGCGTCAGAGGGTTTGGATATATGATCTTTTTCTCATAGAAGGAGAGCCTGGTGGCTCTGATTCTGAGGGGTCTGGGACACCCTCTTTACCCACTGTTCACCTTTGATCACAAAGTCGGACTCTCAAGATCTCATGGCTGCTCATCGCAGCTAACCCTCAGAACGAGAATATCATTAAGAACGAGTCCCGCTGAACTTTATTTTAGTGAGGTTGTACTATGTACCTGATGGGACATAGTATAAGTAGTATAAGCCACCCAATCCAATTTTCTGATAACTTGGCACCGAAATACTACCATTTTCTTCAGTAGACGTACCTTCGTCACTTCTGGTGATTGTCGAGTATAAGCAGTGTCCTTGATTGTTCTTGTGTGCCATGTGGCTCCTTAGACAACAAATGTCAACATAGCATTCGCGCACCTTTCTCTCTTGACCCGTTCTTTTATAAGTCTCCCTGGAATACTCCAATTCGGGGCAATGAACGGTGTTACCGTGGTCAATACCTGTTTGCCCAGATGGTCGAAAGGAGGCGAATCGGAATGGTGCGTCCAGCTTTCTTCTACAATGACACCACTTAACTTGAGTTCAGTCGGGCATTCCTTGTTCCACTTCATTCCACCCCTCCGAATCCCAACGTCCTCGACGACATCTTCACCGCCTACCAAACCCTACTTTTCTCGACTCTCTCGTCTTGGACCAGTAAAGGAAGCTTGACACCCGATGCTTTTGTTGCTTTTGTCCAGTCTGTCCTCAACAGTCTCCCTTCCTCTTCCTCGTCGTCGACAACTACTTCATCCAATACTGCCCTTTTTAAGGAGCAAGTAGTCGATATCATATGGACCGTTGACACCGAATTGGATGAAATCGTGGCTGACGCGAAGGTGGCCATAGCAAAAAGTGGCGCCCAAGAATCACCCGGTGACAAGCCTGTTGCGCTGTCAAAGGCGAAGAAAGCAAAACAGGATGCCGAAGCTGATAAGGATAGGGTAATTTCTATCGTTAAACAATTCATGGTGAGTTGCACGCGACCTATGCCATGCTGTGTTCACGCCCTCTCTAGAACCTTGGCATCATCTCGCCCGCGATTGCTCGAGAAAGATTGGATTCCTCAATTTTGGCTAATGTTGGGATATTCGCAGACAAAACAACGTTAGACAAAAGAGATATTCGAACTCGAACAGGATTATTGTGCGTGATTCTTCGAATGTATGCGACAGGATTACAGACATCTTCCCGTTCAGCTTCAAACAGAACAAGTTCAATCTTCTCCGAGAGCAGTCTGAGGGATACAGCAAGCTTACTACCGAACTTACAAGTAACCTTGGTCCCGCACATTCGTCCTCCACCGGTCGACCAACCGAGCCTTGGTCCGTTATCGAAGAACGCGCGCGACCGGTTTGGGAAAAGATCACCAGCCTTATTGGCTACTTTGATCTGGATCCTATACGCGCGTTAGATATCATATTAGACGTTCTGAGCACCCACCTCGCCACTCACTACACCTTCTTCATCGCCTTGCTCTCATTCTCTCCTTGGGCTGGCTCTTATCGAAAACATGCTAAAGAGACACCCATGTCTGTAGACGAGTCAGAAAGTCGGTATAAAGGCAGGACCCTTCATCAAGTCCTATCATTGGCCGATCCCAGGTCTAATTCTGAGACACCGTCGGCAAGCCAGAAACCGTCTGTGCTAGCCCAAGTTCTGGGTTTCAAATTTGTCTACTACAGCGTACGCACAAATACTTGTGAACCTCTTTTTGAATGAACTAAACGAAATGTTCAGGGACCCGATGTTTCTGAGCAGACACCCAGAAATTTATATCTGACGGCTGCTCTTCTAATACGCGAAAAATTCATTGTGCTGGAAGATCTGTATCCACATGTCAGTTCTTAACCTTGGCTATCAACATTATACTGACGAATTTCAAAGCTGTCTCTCTCCGACGCAGACATGGAGCAGTCGCACCAGGCGTATTTGGCCGACATCAAGTCCAGAATAGCTGCCGCAAAAATCAGTCAGCTAGCGATGGCTGCTCCGTTAGAGTCTACACCATCGTCATCCAAAGGCAAAGCTTCGACCCCTGCAGAACAGAAACCTGAGAACGAATTCAAAGATCGGTACACTCAGAAAAGTGGCATGATCGCGGCTCTATTGGCCGTCGGTGCCATCAAGCCTGCGCTTTGGCTATTGTCCAAATTCCCATGGATGGTGGATGCACAACCTGAAATAGCCGATCTCATGATCCGTATTATGAAGTTGTCTATCCAACCACTCTATGATTCCATCTTGGTCACCAAGGAACGCAATCCAAGTTTTCTGCAGCCTAGGGCCCGCTATGGGACTACTGGTGTTACCCAGCCACCACCACGAAAGCAAATGCTGACTCTGTGGGCTCCCACACCGCCCTGTTCAGCTACGACGGAATTTGTTTTCTTTTTTCCAGACTGGTCTGAGCAGGTTCCCATATGTTCTACGCCGGATGATTTGGTGGACGTTATCGAGCCGCTGATGCGTTTCATTGGATTACACGTTTCTCGTGACACAATTTTCTTGACCAAGTTCCTAAGGCTTGGGAGGACCCAGTTGCAGACTACGGTAGGAGCTCCGTTTATCTGACTGTTACCTGCGCTGACATACAAATTACCATTTCTGTAGGTTGAAGTAGATCCCGTCACCAAAAAACCGCTAGGTGAACCTGACCCCGAGAATCCTATACGCATATTTTGGTTCAGGGTGTTGCGCATGTATCTTCTACCGGCGCTTACACTTATTCGCGGGAATGCCGTTTGCACAGTTGAAGTTTGGAACATCATTCGACAGTACGAAACAACGGCACGGTGGCGTCTGTACGGGGAGTGGAAATCTCACATATACGATTCCCACCCGGAACTTGGTGTACGTCGAGTTGAAGCTGACAGGGAGTCGAAGGGGATACTACGACGCCTCTCGCATAACACCATCGATTCACTATCTGGCACGGTGGCGAAGCTTGCGCATTCCAACCCGTGCATCTTCTTTATCAACGCGGTGAATCAGATCATGGCCTATGATAACCTGGCTAGCGTCGTTATCCAAGCTCTGCGGTTCGTGACCAACATGGGTTTCGACGTGTTGGTTTTTATTATCCTCGACGCCCTCTCCAATCAAAAGAAAGAGCGCGTCAAGGACGATGGTGTTAACACCAGCGATTGGCTACAAAGTGCGTGCGGAGATCATGGTACAAGAAAGCGTGCTGACTGCATCAATAGGCTTGGCCTCATTCACCGGAATGTTGTTCAGGCGTTACAGTGCCGATCTCACTCCTGTCTTGAAGTATATCGTACATCAGCTTCAAAACGGGATGACTTCAGAAATCGTTGTCCTTCGAGAGCTAATATGGAAGATGGCGGGCGTCGAACCGCTGCCTAGTCTGTCCGATTCCCAGATAATGGCTATGGCGGGCGGACCCGCGTTGCGCATAGAAGCTATAGCATCAGCCACCCGTGGTGCAAGGCTTGATCCCGCCGAGGCTAGTTTGAAGGGACCATCTAGACTTGGCAAGACTTTGGTGGATTCTGGTTTAGCTCTCCCGCTTTTGATACAGGTAGCTCAGCAGCGGCAGTCGTCGATCTACAAGGCTCCCGATGCACATCTAAAGTCCCTAGCCAGTCTGTATGATACGGTACGTCAGCATGGCATGGTGCTTCGAAATTTGTTCAATACTCATGTACTGTCTTTAGACTCATGGTGTACTGCTTCAGTATCTGGAGCTTCTGACCTCACCATCTGTTGTACCGGCTGAAGACTACGCAAACAAGATAATACCTCACATCAGAGAACTAGGCGAGCAGTATGGGATCTGTGCCCCGATATGCATGCAGATTCTCAGACCTGTGCTTCATGATGCACTGCTGGTTCGTTATTCATATTTTACTCTTTTCAGCTGTGTATTGAGACTGGGGTGGCAGAAAACGGCATTAGCTAAGGATGAACAAAATCGACTTGCTAGCGAGGAAGCAGAGAAACGGCTGAAGGCTGCTCTTACGGCTAAGCGTGAACCTTCGGCAGCAGTCTCTCGGGTTGCGTCACCGGCGGTAGTTTCAACCAACCCTTCTGAGGCGAATGACGAAGCCAAAGCGGAGTCTGGCAATGATGACGTTGTCATGGAAGTTGAACCGGCAGCTACATCTATAGCACCTGAGGTTCGCTGGACATTCTTGTTGTTGTACTGTGACTTGATGATATCTTTCCTAACAGAGCCCATGGGTTCCCGAACTGGCCGCATTATTCGATGACGTGAAGCGTATCGCCCCTGAACGTGCTATCAATACCATTGGGTAAGTGAGGTTTTTCTCTTCATGACAGACGTTGAATGAACGCTTCCAGACCTGGTTTCTATTTGACGTTTTGGCAACTCTCTACTTATGATTTGTCGCCGCCAATGGCTAAATATGACGAAGAAGGAGCTGCATTGCGAGCCCTCAGTCGTCAAGAGGATTCCAGATATGTGGCTGCAGATCGTTCCGCGGACCGCCAGAAACGTCTGACAGCTGCAGCCCACCGCTCGAAACGAGATCGATACAATCAGCTAGTAAACACTTTGAACCGGGAACTGAAGCAACAGATCATATCCAGGGAATACACTCAGAAGCGCCTGGCTCAAGAAAAGCAGTACTGGTTCGCTCATTGTAAGTTCATGGTTGTCGAACGTGCTCCTCGGCTTGTCTCAAGTTCAAATAGTGTCAAGCAAACGTAATCTTGCTCTTGTGGAAGCAATGCTAGAGCACTGCATCTACCCACGCTGCCTATTGTCTCCCATGGATGCTGATTACACGGCTCAAATGATTAGGCTTTTGCATACCCAAGGCACTCCGGGCTTCCAAACAATTGTTTGCTACAACCTGGTTCGTTCGCAGCATCTTATCACATCGTCCTGTATTGATCCGACCTTAGCTACTCAGCGACGACGTGAAGGTTGTTCTCTTCTCTTGCAGTGAATACGAAGCGCGTAATTACGGTAAGCCTCGAAGCGTTCAGTAGCGGTTTTTGCTTACCACCTGTCCAACAGGTCGGTTCCTCCATGCTATCTTGACGGACCTTTACAAGTGGCACTCCGATGAACAAACTTGGTTATCGGACAACCGGTCGACAGTGAAAGGCAAGACTGTAATTCATCCGGGCTTTCAAAATCGTCCTGGGCAAACCGGCCATATATCGCACCTGGAATTCCAAAAGTTATTGAGAAAATGGCATATGAAACTGGTCGGGGTATGTTTCGTTCGCCATTCTCTCTAATAGCTAGCCGGCTAATAGCGTCATGTTCAGGCCTTCATCGATTCCATAGAAACCGGAGAATTCATGCATGTGTACAACGCTATCCTGGTCCTGAAGGAGATTCTGCCGGTGTTTCCTCTATCGACAGTTGCTACTCACGGCGGTGTGAAGCTGAACCATGCCATGGAGAAGTTCCTTGAAAACGAGAAGCGTGGAGACTTGATGATTCTTGGCCGAGCGTGAGAGCACATCTTGATTTCTTGCGATGTGAACAATCTCTAATGCCCCGTAGTTACGCTGCAACTCTGAAGAAAAGAGAGCCATTCTGGATGCCACCTAAGGTTCTGCCTGGCAAGGTATTTCATTCCTGATTCTAGCAAGATTGGCATTCATATGGTTCGGATATAGCCCAATGGTACATCGGCACCTGTCAAGGCACCTTCAAACAACGCTGCTCCAGACAAACCTCGAAGTGTTGTACCTCCGACCGGTCCAAGTGCTCAATCAACAATCAATGGAGAAATAAGACGCTCTAATTCTCAAACCTTGTCGACACCCTCTGCTCCGCGAGCCCACGCTGGCAATGGCGTGGCAGAAAAGTCCGCAAGTAACTCAACATCAACCAAATTGACAATGGAACAGTATGTCACCTAATAATTTCGACGGGAGTCAAACCTTTGTTAATGCTGTTTTTCAGTGATAAACGACCTCCTGTCGTCAGGCGAGTCGCGCGCGACTCCGGCAATGAATCCCCTCGACCGTCTGTTGTTGATACCCTCGGCAAACCGGGTGCGCAAACCGGTCGCGCCACACCTACAGGACCTGCACCGTCCAAAGAGGACACAATACTTTCTCGACGTTCCCAACCTCCGTCGCGACATGACAGCCCCGTTGTTACCACTGACCTCCCACTTCCTCCTCACCCTGTCGCCAAGGAAGCAGGTCAAACAACCGCTAATTCAGCCCTTGGGAAGGAACCTCCCCAGTCTCCTCGAAGTCATCGCGCAGGAGATGACAAAGTCAACAAAATCGATACTCAGCCTACCATGCCGCCTCCATCCGTGCCCAGTCAAACTCCTTCCGCCCAAGAGCTTAGAGAAACCGCGAAACAATCTATCCTTCGGTTAGAAAAAGCCGCAGAGGATAGAAATGCCAGGCCCGTAGCTGAATCTCGGAGTCGTAACGGGTCAGCGGCGCCATCTCCTCGCCATCGTTCTACCTCTCCGCCTAGTGGGCCAGGTACGCGAAATTCTAGCGCTGATAGCCGGACGAGCAGGACCCGTTCTGACAGAAGGCCAGCTGATGGTGATGAGAAAAAGGTTGACAGAGAAAGCCGTGAAACACGAGAACCGGGCCCTCCTACCCGTCGCGACAGTATTACGCATACTCGCAGTGAACGGGCTGGTCGGGAGCGTACCTCGACACGTGAGAGTGACAAAGATGGAGAGAGAGAGAAAGATCGTGACCGCGAGCGAGACAGAGGGCGCGATAGGCATGAGAGAGAGCGCGACAAGGACCGGGACAGAGACAGGGGGGAGAGGGACAGGGAGAGAGGGAGAGACCGAGATCGTGACAGAGAAAGAGACCGAGACCGTCACCGGAGAGGTGGAGATGACAAGGAACGTGACCGTGAAAGGAAGGAGCGCGACAGCCACAATCGTGGTCCCAGCGCGACCGTTCCATCGCCATCAGAAACAACACGACCGGGTCGAAGTCAAACTGATGACAGTCTTGGCAAAAGGAGGAGGGGTGAGGAGGAGGTAAGATTAGCTTCCGTTAATATTTCGTCGACACTCATTTTTTTCTAGGCTGAGCGAACGCTGAAGCGTGGTTCACATAAGGATGGCCATGACCGAGTGAGACGTACTGAAAAGTATGGCCGTGAATGGGACAGAGTCCGGAGGAAAGACATGGTACCGTCCGACACTGATGGCCGTGATGCTACTGGTAATGCTGAGAAAGTACGTCTCTTTAGCTTCTGATGCCCGCACCTTATTTATTCTGCGCAGAATAGTGACAAACGACCCCCGCCTGAGGCACCATCATCTCTAACGAAAGTTCTACCTCCATCCACGCCTTCGGCGCCCAGGGCGATGCACCCGACTCCGAACTCAGATCCTGCCAGGAAACCTGAAACCAATGCGGGACGTGATCGTCATCGTGATCATCACAACTCTCCCCCTCCACGTAGTTTTTCTAGTTCTGGTACGAGCAACGCGGTGGTGCCCCCCGAGAATCCCTCCCAGAACGTAGGAGGGAGCTTACGGGATCGCATCAGTGACAAGGGTTCCACAGCTCTTTCCCCATCGTACTCGGGCAGACCTGAGCGGGACGAAGATGATCGCGACGGTAGAAAGCGGACGATATCAGGTCAGTGTTCTAGGCAATCTTTGTGCCTCGCGCTGACATATAATTGATATCAGACCGCGATGATACGGGCGCGGAGTCGTTGGAGCCAACAATAAAACGCGCAAAACTGATCAGGGACCGGACTCGATACAGCCGGCAAAATAATCCGGCCAAAGATTATTTACTGGGCGACAACACACGACGCGGCGGCGGAGGTCGACGTTAACTTACATAACATAGTCGAATTGGTCTACAATAATAGCAATGTACCATAGTGCATTTACTGTATTTATGTATAAATCTGTAGAACTACATAATCTCACACTCCTCCGTTACCCTCGCTGTTGAACATGAGGGAGGTATCCAATTACTGCGATATGAATTATACAGAGTTGAATCGGTATGGATAAAAAAAGACGTGTCCTATCGCTTGATTAGACTGAGGAATTCTTCTCTAATTTTTTGATGTGTACGGAAACAGCCCAGCATACAAGATGTCACGGTGATGGCGCCAGGTTTCTGAACGCCACGCATTGTCATACAGAGATGACTGAAAGAAGCATGTCGATTTATGAGAATGATTGATAGATTCAATGAATGATAACCTACGTTGCTTCCATGACCACAGCTACTCCGCGAGGTTTTATGGCCTCCTGAATTGCAATTGCGATCTGCTTCGTTAATCGTTCCTGCACTTGCAACCGTCGACTGAAGGTTTCCGCTATTCGTGCCAGCTTGGATAGACCTAGGACTAGCTTGTTGGGGATATAAGCTATGGCAACCTACGAAGGACAGAATGAGGTTGATATGGCGACTGTGTCTAAAATACTGACCTTTCCGGTGAAGGGAACCAAATGATGTTCGCAGAGACTTGAAATATCAATGTCGCGAACGATGACCATTTCATCGTGGTCTTCGGCAAAGACAGCGTCGTTGATTACATCTGTAGTGACGGATGGAGATTGTCGAGAAGGATACAAGAGAAGTGGTACCTGCTAAGCGTTCTTCATAGCCCCTTGTCATCCACATCACTGCTTGAGCATACCGATCAGGTGTCCGCAACAGACCTTCGCGGTCAGGATCTTCTCCGATGCAGTCAAGTATAGTACGAACAGCGGCGGCGATCTTCTGTTCTCGCTCTTTCTTCTCCTCGGCTGTCGCAGTCAAACGAGAGTACGTGGACTTTGCTGTATGAATTTTCTAAGTTATTTGTGTCGATATTAGACCAATCGTAGACATACCGGGCCAACCGAGGCCATTCACATCGGGCACTAGTGTATCGACAGGTGCATGGCCTGTCAGCGGCGTCGACACTCCGGATGGAGGGCGGAATCCGTAGCCTTCGTGGACCCGATGGCTTAGGGTCGTCGTCGCCAGCTCCGGGACCGTATGGAGCTCGGATATGGAATGAGCCTGCAATTTCTGGGATAACGAATTGACCAAAGCATCAGAGTCCATGGTTCAACTTGTTGCCCATGAACCGTAGTAGTGAATTTTTTTTGTAAATAAAAAATAGGGGCCCGGAAAGAGCAAGATGACATAATCCCGCTCGCATGGTACGATTTTCCCAAAAAGGAGAATTGAAGGCTCATCGCCGAACTGCTCTCTGTCGGGTCGCTCCTACCCTTTGCGTCCGCCCCAGTACAGCCTTTTCTGTATCCTTTTAGATGTGTTTGCACGCGTAGCACTGCAACGGCAAAGCACGTATTCCGGCACTTTTGTATATTAAATCCATGGTTGCGAATAACAAAAGACAGACGTGGGGCCTCTCATATATCTATCCCAACCTTTCTCCTCGTCCCCAGAGATGCATCCCCTTTCTTTCTGCCGTACCAGCATGCGCTATACCCCCTGGGCTCTCCTTCTCGCTGCCACTGACAATTTTCACAGTTCAAGCCTCTGCGAAAAAACAGGATCCCAGTCTCTCACGTCCGGGTCGGTCTATGATGTCTGGCTGGCGTCCAGGGTAATTCCTAGCGGGAGCGGGGGGACAACCACACTCGTAGCTGGCGCTCAGCGGCCTATCAATGCTGCGAATACCCATCTGGCTCTTCAAATTCTCAAACGGTGTACACCGGAACTTGTACGTGAATCAGGCACTAGTTCAAACTTTTTTTCACATCTTCATTCAAGGTTCAATGCATGTTCCAGTGCCACCCAACAAGAACTGGATGCATGTTAGCCTTCAACATGCTTCGAAGTCTGTTTCCAGCATTCCGTGGCTATTCCCAAGTATGTCGTGGGGCATGGTTTCCCTAATTAACCTTCCTAATGTCCCCTACAGGCAATGATCATTGACGAGGTACTCGCCACTCTTTACCCTCCATGAGTCTACTCAGACGAACGTGTCAGGTCCAATCTCTCCTAACTTCTGGCATCTTCACTTGGTCTCGATTGGCGCGTCTTGTGGGCGTAGAAATTGCGCGGCGGATATGCGAGAATTTATTGGACTACATGGCGTAGGTTTGTATTCTCAACTGTTTCCACGTCTCTAACACGTCAACAGTGCTTCAAATGAGCATCTCGTTCTGGGTTCAGCGCGATTTGTCGTGGAGCGAAAACAATTGGAACAGCGCATTCGCTTGGACAACCCTTCCCTCTCCGACCCCGTTATTCGCGACCTGCTGCAAGAATCTGACATCTTCGCGCGCTCCTTCACTGGGGGTGGATTCGGGCTGATATCCCCACTCGAATTCATCCAAATTTTCGCGCTTCTCACAGAAATCGGATCACATATCTGGCTGGTTCTCTCTTTGACGAGCAACGCGACACATATGGGCATATTGCTACTTTCGATACTCTCCGTCATATTTCCGCTCCTTCTTCCATGGTTTACTATGTCCCATATTGCGACGGACCTGTTGTACACACCGCAAGAATCTCGTGCAGCGCGCAGGCAGGAACAGATGCGGAACCTCGCTTATAGCGATATGCACCGACCGGAGGTTGCATTATTCGGTCTACACGACTGGATCCTAAGCTCCTGGTCCAGAGCTTGGAAGGTTGTCTTCGCTTCGGAACAGGCTCGTTGCTCTCCCAGCTTCTCATTACTATCCGGGAACGGCTTCACAGACCTAATTATTTCCCTTCAAAATGTTGGTCCGTCTGACGCTCTCCCTCTACTCATCTGATGCATCCAGGCAGATTCCCTTCGTTCTTCTTCTCCAATCATCATCTTCCGCAACACTAGGATCTCTAACTTTATACCGGGGATCCGTGCAATCTATCATTTATGGCTTCAGGAATCTCTTGACCACTACAAGAATGGCATTTCAAACCATCTTTCTTCTCTCGGCGTTCTGCGCAAGCATGCAGATAAAGCCAAAATTACAACCACCTGAGCATGAGGCTGTCGAATACAAAAAAAGGCCTGGCGGAATCAAGATTGAAGCCAGGTGGGCAACAGCGTTTCCGAATTTTGGGTTTTATGACCTCATTGTTTCTTCGTAGAGGCTTGTCGTACACGTATCCGGACAGTGTTATGCCCGCTCTGCATGACGTCAATTTCACTCTCGAGGCAGGGGAAACGCTTGCTATCGTAGGTTACAACGGCAGTGGCAAGTCAACCCTCGCCAAGATACTCCTTCGCATCTGTGATTTCGACCAGGGAGGGCTATTTATTAACGGCGTCGACCTTCGAAAACACCGTGTCCCGGATTATCACAAGCGAGTGTCAGCGGTGTTCCAGGGTTTCTCAAAGTATAACTATACACTGGAGGAAAACGTGGGACTTGGGTGTATTGACAAGATGAAGTACCCGACGGCGATCAAGGACGCCCTTCACCTCGCTCAAGCCGACGGGATCGTGAAATCCTTACCTCACGGCCTGCAAACCGTCCTTGAGGGACCTGGATTTGAAATGCTCCCGTATCCTGGAAGCCTACCATCAGGCGACCGACATCACCACGGACTGTCGGGCGGCGAGGTGCGATTCCCATGGGACGTTTGCGTGTCCGCGTGTTGCTAATTTTGGATTTAGTGGCAGCGGGTCGCGATCGCACGGGCCTTCATCAAGGCGGTCGAACCACAAGTTGATCTACTGGTGTTCGACGAGCCGGTATGTCTGTATAGGTTCTTTTGCCGTCTGAAAAACACTCAGCCTGCTCTTCCATCCAGACGTCCTCATTAGATGCACACGCACAACATCAAATATTTGAAACCATACATAAGATAACACATACCGAAGACGGTCGACCATTGAAGACCGTTGTATTTATTACACACCGACTGTCCACTGCCCGTCGTGCCGACAAGGTCGCAATGATGGAGAATGGGGTAATTCACTCCGGCATCACCTGTTAAAACATTTCATTGACGGATTGTTTGTATTAGACCATTTGTGAATTCGGGACGCACGAAGAACTGTTACGCCTAAATGGCAAATACGCAACGTTATACCATCAATCTGTGTAGTAAAGCACAAGACAACCACTGGAGTATTCATACACTAACTACTGTAGTAAGATACCAAGATAATCCATTCATTAATACAAACCATGTATTTTCAATTTCCGTTGTCGGCTAATACAATGTATAATAGTTAAATCTCCTGCATCGAATGGTCGAGATATACGGCAAAACCGTCGGAGAGATACACATCAACAGAACCATCTCCACCGGTCGTCAAAGGCGTTGATCGCTCCGAAGTCCCATGGATGCCAGCCAACAGACCGACATTCTTGATGCCTTGGACCAATGAAGGTACTTGCAACTAATCAATTCAACCGTTTAGAGCGTGTGAAAATATATCAAGAGACGCAATGACGAACCAAGAGATCGGCATCAACGATAACACCCAAAAGATTATTGATCCGCGCAAACTCAACTGCTTCCCCAAGACTACAGAACCTTCCATCATCGTCTTCAAGAGTAAACGGCGATGGACTAGACAAGAAAATGTCCTTCTTTCCACAATGAGAAGCGAAGAAAACAGGGTCTGAGGACATCACCGCGTTAGTGACGGACAGCAAACTGACATGTATTACACGAACAATTCGGTTGTTTCCAGTTCAGGGCAGCGCAGACATCCGGTGAAAACGACGTAAAGACAATTCTCCGTCGGGGAAGCCGGCCGTCAGGTGTGGAGGTGTAATAAATTGTCCTCAAAACCGAATCTACAAAACTGTTGAGATCTAGCCGACTTAGACAATATCGCTCCCGGATTTTGGGTGAGGGATATGCCAGTTCTAAACTGATGCCGATGTTGGGGGGAAGTATCTTTAGATCCAATCAGTGAAGAAAGTAGGGACTAGTATAGAAAAGGAAATTACCTTCAACAACTGTGAGAGAGACATCATGGACCAAAATACGAAAGCCGGCCAATCAGTTACTGATGACGCGGACACGTTATCAACATTCCGTCCAAGGCGTTCTGCAAGAGCCTCGAACTGCGCCAATGTAACATCACACACACTAAGATTGAAGTTGGACTCGGGGAGACGCCAGTGTGAGAACACTACAGGTATAGAATCCCGCGTGACCTGAACAGTAACGTAGAGATACTTTCCTCTCAGTGAAGAGATCGTCGAAGACTGGCTGCCGGCTCCAGATATGGAGTGCGTCGAAGGAGACGTCTGTGTGGAACCCACAAGACCTGACCGGTACGGCGATGTCGAGATAGGCTGTTGTATTGAAGAAGAGATTGTCGATTTCCAGTAGGTTTCGACATCGCCCCCCACTTCGAGGGTTACGCCGTTGAAAGATGTAATGACGTTGACTTCGAAAGTGACCTTTTTCCTTGAATGTTAGAATCATCTGCGATGTAGAGAACGTATGCTCACCTCCCCAACGACGTGAAGCCTGTTGTCCATGATAGGAAGTGTAAAGGACTGGTTATTCTCGATATCCGTAAAGAGCGAAGGAAGTGCCACGGCACGCCCGATAGTTTTCGTCCCAAAATTGGGATAGATGGAAAACTCCAAGCACAGACAATTGAGGTTAGGTATCTGGAATATAAATACGCCCTTGTCGTCTCTCTGAGGCAACGATATACTATACGGCGCGGAGTTCACATCTGGACTCTTCGTTGTGATGACAAGTTTAAGAGGCGCCGTCTTCAGTAGATATTCATCACGGAAGGCGGGACTTATCAGACGATGGTGCAGCCTGACGCTAGGCGTTTGGTTGCGAGACGTGTTTCCCACAGTTACTTGGACCAAATGACTACGATCCAAGTAGTTATGTCCATACACGCGATGAGGCATGATCGGTGGAGGTAAGGAAAGGGAGGGAATCATGTCGATCTCGAACTCTCTAGTATGTCCCTCCTGTTCTGAATTGGGCGAAATGTCCGGCATGGCGACGATTTCTGCTACAGCCGGTATGCGAGCTGAGGCTTCAAGAAGGCGGTTGAGGCATTCGTGGTGGCCATACCACGCAGCGTAGTGTATGGGTAAATGGCCTAGTTCATCAGTCTGAAAGACCCTGCTCCCCGCCTCCAAGAGAATAGAAACGCATGCCTCATGTCCATACCGCGAGCCATGGAACAAGGGTGTCCATTCATGATACTTATCGGGCGTATCCCAACCGTCATGGTGCAGCAGCATTTTGCACACTTCAGCATGACCTTCACGCGCGGCTAGGTGCATGGGGTATTCGCCATTGCTATTAGGCAAACACTTGGCACCACGTTTGAGTAACAAGACGACAATGTCGACATAGCCGCATTGGCTAGCCAAGGACAGAGGTATAAGATCCCCGCCTGGTGTAGCGGGTTCTGGGGGAATTTCGTGCTCGAGAAGCACTTCAACGCACCCGACGCACCCGCGCAAGGTAGCGTACACCAATGGACTGTAATTGTCGATGTCCAGATTATTCAGAGGTAGTTCTGTTTCCAATAATCGACGACATATAGCTGCATGTCCATTCATTGCAGCATAATGAAGAGCTGTTCGACCATACACATCCACTTTGTCGATCGGGACCTGCTTCTCTATGCAGAGATTGACCAATCGAGGCGTGCCTGCCATGGCAGCCTCATGCAAGCACGTACGTCCATTGATGTCGTCAATGAAGTGAAAGTCAAACGGGGAGGACAGCGAGGACAAGATAAGATCTGCAAACTCGGGTGGAGCTTCGATGATGACATTCCAGAGTATGCGCGCGACATTATTTGACGTGCCGGGTTCTTGAGAGAGGACGTCGGAGTAGCGCACGCAGCCTGTGATAGCAGCTGGGTCGGCACTTGTGACAGCCTTGCGTAGGTTCTTTTCAAGGTCGTGAAATGGGCCTACGTGTGGTGTTCGTTCAGTCATTAACTGCTGCGTGAAGATATCATTTGCGCCTGGTCCTTCGAACTTGAGACCTGACGAGAGATCCGTAATGTCAAGAAGACAGGCGGCGACCGTATCAGAAAGTTCTGATATAAGCTATGGGCGGTTTTGAGCGTGTGTGCAAGGCAGCACAAAAAGAGACGGACCTGTCGGTTAAATACAGGTTGAACATCAACCTGCCTGGCGAGATACAGCTCCTTGGTTGTCGACTTTGACCGCTTGTCAAACTTTTTGAGAATTTTGCGAAACCCGGTGGCGTTTATCTCGACGAATTGCTAGAAACGTCCTTAAGGGCGTGAGCCTCATGAAGACGTTGCATGATCTCTACCTGCAGTTTCCCAAGGTCACGCTCGAGAAGTCGGAAACCTTCCTCGACGGCGCTCCATTCAACGTGAGTCTGGGTGGAATCGTTGACTGCATCCGGGAGACCCCTCATGGCAGCGGCGCGACGTTTCGAAAGCAGAGTCTCCAGCCGCAGCTGCAATTCGGCCTCCTTTTGTAGGTAGAAAGCATTGATCTTGAACACGAGAATGAGCATAAGCATAGATGGCAATGGCCGTCACGCACCTTTTCCAGTTCCCGTTCAAGTTTGAAGAAGAACGCCGCTTTGTGAGCTCGAAAATCAAGGCTTCGATCTTCATCTAGCCCAGACTCGGAGAAGATTGGTGGATGACCTGGGTCCTCCACGAGCGACGCGCCAAACTGCTCGCCAGGGGCTGATGACTGGTTCCAGGGACGCAAGCCCAAGGCCAATGCAGCTGCCTCGGAGGCTGGACGATTGGCAGCAAGAGAAGAAATGATTTTCTTGAGAAACTTGTAGTCAAGGTAGTACGCGGACCATCCTGGTACTTGGTGAGATTGGATGTGCTTGCCAAACTGGAATGAAATCAGGAGCAAGTTGGGGTAAGGATCGTGCAAGTAACGCTGGCCTTCATTGCTGGACGGTCGCGTGCGCGACAAAGGAACGGTTAGGGAGAGACAACAAGACGGAATAAGGTAGGTGGCAGAATGGTGGTCATAGGAAAGTCGGAAGCGTGGGCAAACATGCCGTCGGAACAACCAAACGCCAATTCAAAAATTCAAACTTTTATTCACAAACGTGGTTCCTTCTGGCTCCGTCCAGGTCAAAGCAATCGATTTACAAGCAAGTACGGTAACGTATTCTCGACTTTATCTACCTCCATTCCATCGATAACACGCAAATCACGACGAACGTGCACCGAGTTCACACCAGCACTTTGCGAAGCTGCCATACCCTTGAAGGGAGGAGTGTTATTGGACACTTTCCATGCTTCTCTATGTGATCATACGCGCATCGGTAGCAAAACACATAGCCAGAAGGAAGAGCCGTGGCATTGTTGATACTCCTCTGACAGAGGGGGCATATTCCGTATTTCTGTTTATCGAAAGGAATACCTTGCGGATGCGGAGGTAACATGCGCGGAGGCGGAACAGCGGGTCCCAACGGAGACGTTGACAACGACCGCGCAGGAGAGCCAGGCGAGTACCACCACTCCAGGAATTTTATGAAGAAGACGGCCGTTGGAAGGAGAAGCCGCAGGGAATCGAGAAGGAGTTGCGGTGACGACCTTAGTAGTTGTCGTAGTCCACGCCCCTTGGCATCAGGCGCTTTTTGAACGGCTTTCAGGCTTGCAGCACGCTGTACAGAATGTTAGTTTCGTTTCCGAGCATTGGGAAGCATCCTTACCAGGTCTTCTATCCCCAGCCGACGCAGATCTACGCCCATCCACGCCAGCCACGGCCGGTAGAAAGGTGTCTGGTCAAAGAGGTATGCAACGTTATAGGCCATTAGCCAGACTTCGAAACCTGCATTACACCAAGGGTACAAAATCTTGTATGTCCGTCGCAACCAGCCTTTGAACGACTACGGGATTCATGAGACGAAACTTCAAGGACGGTCAGACCACACACATACCTGGTCAGTCAACATTCGAACTTGACGCACATCTGCTCCGTCATTGAGAATATCAGAGCTGATACCTCCACCCAAATCCTCAAAATAATCCTGCGCTTTGGCACGTAGGTATGGTACACCGACCTAGGCGTAGTCAGGCCAACCAGAAGAGCTCTAAACAAGGAAACGACGTACCAAGAAGAGAAGCGACCGCCATATCTCTTGCCGCCGAAGCTTCTCTCCTGCTGGCACTCCTCCCGTAGCAGCTTTCTCTCTTTCAGCCTCGATGTATGGTCGTCGTCTTCGTTTCAGCCCGTAAAAATTCTCCGAGAAAGATGCGCCTGTTCTTCTTCTAAGCCGAACGGATGGCTGGGATGTAGTAGCAGCATACCATGGTTTTTGAGATAGTGCCGTTCCACTACGAACATAAGGATAGCATAGAACTCTTCATGGCGATTCACAATACGCAGAAGATATCGAGGATATCGTTGGGCAAAGACCTGCAACCCAGTGAGACGAGTAAGAGGCGAAGACAGGCGACTCACGGCTAGGACATATTTGAGTGCTGGTTGCAGCAAGTCTCTGAGCTGCTCTTGAGATACCAGCTCGAAAAGCGAAGGCTTGAGGGTATCGACGCCGACATTATTGAAGAACTCCATACAAGTTGCTTGCTTGGGGTCAACCCGCGTCCTTCATCGTTGGAAGATGCATGTCACGACTCGGCTCCTTGCCATTTGTGGCCATTGTCCTCAATTGCTACACATTTTATCTTCAATATCGTATTGAGCAATAATATTATGTCTTGTACAATATCCATTATCCTGGCAGTATCTGACCCAGGTCTTGGCGCAGGGATCAACATCGGCTTCATTTGCAAGGCATCCTTAAAGTCCAGATCCTTTCAATTTCCGCTACCTTCAAGCTCATTCTTTTCTTATCAAGAATACGTTTCCAGCGCCATCCATGTTCACCGGCTTCCATTCCATGACCCAAACAGACGCCGAGCTAGCCACTCTGTCGCTGCATGAAGAGCGCGACTATCGATTCACGTCCTTTTCCGCATCCGATGCTGTCACTCTGGTTGGTACAGTACAACATTCATTTCATGTTCGTGACTTTGGCTCCTAGGGCTTGTCGATCAGAAAAAGATTCCGTGGCTCTTCGCGCCATGTTAAGGGCAAGGGCCTGGTGATATCTATCCAAACTATTGCTGGCCACACCCTTTTTTCTTGCACAGTCGGCGATCTAGGCCACCCTGACGGCGTAGGCGATGTCAGCCTGGACAGCTGGGCCTGTTTGGAGGGGATGGTCAGCGTCGTACGCAGGACGGGTCACTCGAGCTTCTATGTTGAGAAATCGATGGGTGCAATGGGTAAGACACCCAAGCAGATGGGCATTCAAGGCGATTTTCGTGTAAACGGTGGAGGTACGTCCCAATCTTCCCTGCCGTATTCTCCCGATGCTTACCTGCCATGATTCTGCAGCGTTTCCCATCTGGTTGCAGGTGAATGTCCAGCAGCATTCAAGTTCGACTGACCTGGACATCTCTCCAAGAATGCACCCTGTTGCCCTATTGGCGTAGTTGCCTGTTACTCTGGATCTTCACAAGACGACCATACTGTTCGTGTTCTACGCGCATTTCTAGGATTTGTCCTGATCGTTATCCAGTTGGTCGTGCACACTGTCCGCGATTATCTGGCCAAGCTCAGTAGGCCAGCCGGTTCCAGTACACCAGCACCAGAATCGATCCCTTCAATGGTCAATGTTCCACCTCCCGATGTCAATCGCGAAAGCAATGTAGGTACCATCACTCTTACTATCGTCATTTCTTCTGATAAAAGCCAAAGGACTGGGAACATGCAACCACCGACTACGGACTCTCAGAGGCACCTTACTCGCATCCTTGAAGTATCGGTTGGGCTGTTTGACTTGACTCTATAGTTACATACTACGAAGCCGGACCGCTTCGAAAAAGGGATCGGTAGGGATTGTATATATGGGAGATGTATAAATTTAGGCGGTGGAAATACTATCCAAGTTCACTCGTGAGACTCGTGCGATTCCTCGTGAGCTTGTTGTTTGGGTGGGCTAATCACCTTGATGCTCTCTGAAGAAAGGTCAGTGAGATCGAGAACGAGAACGGGGACGCTACTCGTACCATGTTTGAGGAAGACGTTTCGCTGTGGTGCATCCTGTCCCTCAACGTGGTTCTCGCGCATTTCAAAGGCTGCTTCGACGTAGACCTTCGATCCCTTCCTCAGAGTCGAGAGATACTTGTTAGTGTTCTCGTGGAAGCAGAAAACGCGGTGCCAAGTGGTCTTCGACGTAGGGCGCTCTAAAAAAGAATCAATGGCACGTCGATTGTAAAAAAGACGTATTGCTTACCCTGAGAGTCCGGGGGAGGAGGCACATACTGTTGGGTCGCGATGGTGTACCTGTATTACAGTATGTCACATTCACAGACATACAAAGCCACATTCACACGTACGTGACAAAGGGAACATCATTTTTTCCAGAGCGCGTTTCTGGATCTCCACCCAAATTGCCGATGAGCACAAGTTTGGCCATATCAGTGCGAGACGGCCTGCTGGTGGAGAATGCCTACAGCAAAAAACCTTGAGCAATGGAGAGAATATGCAATAAAACAATGGCGTACGCGAATTGAGGCGCGAGAAACACCGGAGGAACGGATAGCGCTGAACATTTTGGGCCAGGAGATGGTTTCTGTTTGCGAGGAAAATGTTTCGGGAGTTATTGTTGTTGAGGTTTGTGTGTTCCTGAAGGTGATGACATCGTGTGTGGCGGTGCAGCAGCACTCTCTCACCACCACCGACGATGTCACGGCACAGGGATGTAAGAAATATTAACTTGGATGGTAATACGTGCAGCGCATATCCCGTTCAAGCTCCTATTGACGCGATGGAATCCAGATGAACTCGACGACGACGCCTTGTCTGATGGCGGCGATGAAGAAATGACTGAACAGGAGCAAGGTAACCGGCCATGATCAACTCAAAATTCTGTGCTTGACCGTCGCGATTAATACAGCTGAACTGAATGCGACTTTCGAGCAAGTGCGGGACGTCATCGGTGACGAAGACACTACGGGCATTTCTGAACGCGAGATCAAAGAGTACCTTTGGGATTGCTTTTTCAAAGTTGACCAGACGGTCGAATGGGCGCTCGGTGAGTGTGGGGCATCTTAGTCCATCGAGACAAGCACTGATACTGTTTTAGATGAACAAGAGAGGCGGCGTTTGGCTAGGGAACGGAAAGGTAAGCTCTTTACAACGACATTGTTTCTCGTAGGGTAGCGTTGCTTCGTTCGATACATCTTGTGCTCTCCCGTCGATGCCTCCCAGCGCGTAGAGACGAGAGAAAATCGCGTGCCCCCTTCGCCAACATGTTCAGTCTGCCCATATTCCACAGTCGCACGAACCCTTAGCTGACTCTGGCCCGTCTAGACACCCAAGGTGTTCCTACCGTTGTTCTGGACGAGAACCCGTATAGCAGCGAGATGCCTCTGTATTACGAGAGATCTCGAGTACCTTTGATCGTTCTGGCGCAGCAGCAGATGCAGGAGCAGGATGAAATGCAGCGTCAAGATTATGAACCGGTGATGGATGACGACATGTCAAGTCAACCAAGTCAACCTCCTCGACGTATGCTGAGCACAATCACTGAACGGAGCGAACGAACTGAGCCCTATTGGTCCCCCAATACACAGTTTCTCCAGAATCCACCTCCCCCAAGTTCTACAGCAACATCGTATGGGCAGATGATAAGTAAGTGCATGTGTTCTTCACTCTAACCCTGTTCCTGACAGTCTCATCAGATAGAGACACACACCACGAGACACATGTCTCCGAGAATCCTAATTCTATCCCTCCATCTCCATCAGAATCAGTCGTTCGCAGGCTATCGCAGTATTCGCCTCCTCCTTCTCTCCCTCGTTCGGATTCTCGGAGTTCAATGTCGACAGCACACGCACCAAGTGTATCTGTCCCACCGATCGATACTATTCCGGAAATCCCAGATACCAACAGTAGATCCACTCGTCATGCTCCTGCTCCCGTCAAGAAGGTGTCCAAATTGTCTCAGCTTGCCGCTAATGCTCGGGCTAGCAACATGTCACTTGCGAGGACTGAGCGGTCGGGGCCTTCGGGGAGTGCGATAGACGAGGGTTCTGTGAGGACTTGGCCCGCCCTTCGCCCAGCTGCGACATCCATTCCCCCCTCACCTTCACCTCGCCCAGAGACTCATATGTCTGTGAAATCATCTGCTCCCTCTTCGACGTCGTCGATCATCAGAAAGGCCATCCAGACAGCGATGGAGCTCGAAGCATTAGATAATGCACCACCAAAAGTCCCTCCGAAAGATCCGCCTAGAGACCTCACACCAGCTCCAACAGACCCCGTTCCTACTTCAAATGGTCCTACACCTGCACCTAGTCAGCCGCGGTCCCTTGAGCCTCGGACTCCTACCCCGTCTATGTCTCCACGCAGAGCGCTATCCATCAATAGACCAGCTGCCCCAACACCGTCCAAAAAGGCGGCGTTGCCATCTCCAGACACTGTGCGGAAGCCCTCTAAACTTGCTCTATTGGCGCAGTCAAAGGCAGCTCCCAAAGCAGTTACTAGACCTATTCCTACAAAAGGACCCAGTATTCTAGATTCCGATATCGGGCGTAAACCGAAACCTGGTCAGCACTTTACAAAGTACCTTGCCCCGGTGGCCAACGGTGACACTGTGACCACTGCCATCACCTATTCTTACGAATCGTTGCGTACCTTGACTGATCCAAAGCGACCACCGGAGGAGGCCCCATACGTCGTCACCCTTGAAGAGGCCCTCGAAAAGAAACCCTCAAAGCTCGCAGCGAAGATCAGGAAATTGCAAGAAAAGCATCGGAGCATCGTTTTGCCTGAGCATGAAGAAGTCGAGTTGCCTTCTACTTCCCCGTTATTCCTCCCCAGTTCGGCTCCTCGCGCGCTGCCTTCCGCATTCGCTACCATCCTCGTCGATGATCTGGCGTCTTCCAAGCACAAGGTGAAAGGGCATCATAAATCAAAGACGAAACACCGGCGTCAAGGATCAGCAGAAGAGGGCATACGCCATAGTCGTGAGGAAGCCGCACCAATCGTGCCAGGCCTTACTTCCCCCGCCGCATTCAAGTTTGACGAACCGAGTCCCGACGACGTTGTCATGCGTGCACGGCAAGGCTCATCGTTGGCCAATAAAGGCGCTCTACCTTCTACCGCGCAACGGACAAAAGCGTCTTCTTCCACCAAAGCTTAATTTATACTTCTCCTTTTTTTCCTTTTTCTTTTTTCTATTCTCTTTGTCTTCTGTATTCTTACTTGTGTGTAATTTTATAGCTGCGAAAGAACGCGAGAAACTTCACAAAGCTCAGACACAGAAGAACCTAGCATCAGTGAAGTCGGCTTCGAACTCTAGAGCAGGCTCGCCTGTTCCCGCCAAAGGATTCAAAGCACCGGGAACACCCACAAAAGCTTCTGCTGCTAGATCGGGGACCTCGACGCCAGTTGATCAACGGATGATGGATCTTTCAGCGCTAAATCTGACTCCAAAAGTCGAGTCTGTGTCTATCGAGGAAGCACCCAAGATAACATTAGCGAGGGAAAAGGTTTTGGAGGAAGCTAACCGCGCTTTGGAAGCTCAACAGACTAGTGACCTCAAGCTTGTCAGCCTTGTGGTAATAGGTAGGTTTTCTTTATTGTGCGAGAAACTCTTGACAACGAGAATCGTCAAGGACATGTTGACGCGGGAAAGTCGACTCTCATGGGTCGGTTATTGTATGAAACCGGTCGGTTAGATGAGAAAACACGAATAGCCAACGAAAGAGGAAGTACCAAGGCGGGCAAGCGCAGCTTCAGCTGGGCATGGAGTTTGGATGGCACCACCGAAGAGCGCGAAAGGTTAGTGGAAAACTCCCGCTCACCGCATGTGCGATTCTGATGGTCCGATTGCACAGAGGTATCACGATGGACATCGCCTTGCAATCTCTCAAAACGCAGCACCGTCAGGTCACCATCCTAGATGCTCCAGGACACAAGGATTTTGTGCCGAACATGATCTCGGGCGCGTCCCAAGCGGACTGTGCGCTGCTTGTCGTTGATGCATCTCCTGGAGAATTTGAAGCTGGATTTGATCGTGGTGGACAGACTAGAGAGCACGTCATTCTGGTGAGGAGTCTGGGTGTCTCTCAGATCATCATTGCAATCAACAAGCTCGATGTGGTTCGTAACATCATCAATTATATGTGGTTGTGTTACTCATTATTTCATGGCAAGATTCAATGGGACCAAAGTCGTTTCAAAGAGATTTGCAAACTCATGCGTCCCTTTTTGGTTCAATCGGGATTTCATCCGTCCAAAACGCAGTTTGTCCCAGTCGGAGCTATGGATGGGGTTAATCTAGCCGAGAAGCCTACGCAAGTCGAAGAGTTCACCTCTTGGTATGAGGGACCTACGTTGGTTGATTGCCTCGGTATGTGCTCGCAACAAAACGGATGGCCCTCAATCTGACTTGTAATAGATAAGCTGGAGCCACCCACGCGTGATATTGCTTCCCCTCTGAGACTCCCAATTTCAAACGTTTTCAAGGGACAGAGTGCTGGCATCGGTGTTACGGGAAGACTGTGTAGCGGTATCGTCCAGGTCGGAGAACGTCTTCGTGTTCTGCCTGGGGATGAAACAGCCGCTGTGAAATGTAACGTTCTCTCCTTATGACACAGAAAACTGAAACGAAATAATGTACAGCTATCGAGGTCGAGGAAGAGAGCGCGTCATGGGCGATGGCGGGGTCTAATGCCACGCTGTTCTTGACTGGCATCGATCCTATCCATTTAGCAGTTGGAAGTGTCCTTTGTCCTCCGACTGACGTCGTTCCGCTAGCGACAATCTTCACGGCCCGAATCATAATCTTCGACGTGCAGCTTCCTATAACCGCCGGGGCATCTGTTCGTGGTCATCAGTTCTTCTACCACTACGTATCTGACCGTTCTTCGCAGGTCGAACTCTTCCACCACTCCCGCGACGTCCCTGCTACTATCGCTAATCTGATATCCACCCTTGACAGAACGACTGGGACAGTCGTTAAGAAAAAGCCGAGGTAAGAGCTTGCTTTGTACACTTGGCATCGGAATTGATATGTGGAACTTTAGGGTACTTACGAAAGGTGTATCGGCGGAGGTTCAGATTGTTCTGAGGTCGACATCGTTATCAAGTTCAGCTCCTGCGCTTCCAATTCCACTCGAGCCCTTCTCAGTCAACAAGGACATGGGAAGGATTCTTCTTCGCCGTGGGGGAGAAACGATTGGTGCCGGTAAGGGGAAAGAGCGTCTGACCTTGCCACGGCTACTGACGAACATTTAACAGGTATCATCCTGGAGATTTTCGGATAGATAGTTACACGCGATATAAAGATAGCCGTCACTGTTGTATAATACAGTTTCTTAAAGAACATGTACTTGTAATAATGAATTCTACACTGAGGAACTAACTTAGGAGAGGCGGATGTGTGTGTGGACACTAGCTAGCTGCCGATGTCCTCCAATAGAGAATGTAAAAATCAACCTGAAATTCATCAACCCTGTCCCCAAAATCATTTCTTCTCCTTGTCCTTATCTTTGCTGGGACTGAACATGTGCTTGATGTTTATCTTGCCAAAGATGGAGCTCCGCTTCTTGCGGGCAGAGCCAGAAGTGCCGAACTTGGAGGATGAGGAGGGAGAGTTGGACGGGGACTCTGTCGAGGGGAAGGCCTCTTTCTTTTTAGGCGTGGAAGGTGCACTCGGGGGAGGCGTTGCGAGTTGGGGCTGAGATAAAGGCTTATCTTCCTCAGCTGCGGGACCGTTGGTCGGTGGCTTCTCTGATGCTGTCTCCGGAGTAGATTTCATATCCTCAATGACATCAGATGAAGTCGGCGCCACAGCCGGTTCAGCAGGCGCGGGCGCTGGTACCTCAGCTGGTGCAGGCGATACTTCAGCTGGTGTAGGTGGTACCTCAGCAGCAACTACCGCAGGTGCAGGGGGAACTGGAGTCGACGAGAACGAGGAAGGGCGGTGGGTTGAGGCCTCTTCTTTCGTTTCTGCTGATGGAGGCGGCGACTCGTTGTTCTCGGCTGCATTGACCGGTACGATGGCAATAGGGACAATGGGGGCGACCGCGGGTGCCGCCGGGGCAGGCTCCGCGAGGGGTACTGGGGTGGGCTCCGGGCGTTCCTCAGTCGGCGGTGTCTCTACGACTGGGGGAATCGGTTCAGCGGAAGGCGGCTCTGCCTCCGAGACGATAGCAGGTTCTGGCACGGTTGCCGGCGTCTCCTCAACAGCAGGCTCTGGCAGCGTCTCCTCAACAGTGGGTTCTGGTAGAGCAGACACTGGTGTTGGCTCTGATACAGCTTTAGAAATGGGCTCCGGCGCAGGCACCTCGGTCGTGGTCGTCGTTGTCTACAAATATTCGAATGCAAATCCTTTTACGTTATTCATTTGAGCGCACCTTTTCCGGGTCCTCGCCGACAACGGTCTGTATAGCAGCTCCTACGCCCGACGCGACATAACCCAGCCCAGCAGCCGTCCCTGCTGTAGCAGCAGTCGCCAGATCCGAAACCACCTGAGAAACGCCTCCGCCTGCCTCTGTTTCCTGCTTATCAGAAGAGGGAGTATCGCCATTGGCTACAGGTTTTTCTGTTGTCTTGGACATGGTCGTGGTAGGAGGTAAAGGCTTTGAGGGGGCGATATATATATTGTTGACGTTTCCAGATGAATCGGTCTCTGTGGGGCGGCTAGGGGCGATCGTCCATTGCCCGTCGACAATGAATTTGTACGCGATTTTTTCGTCCCATGGTATCTGTGTGCTGCCCTTGAACCCATTGCTGTCTTTGGCGAGGCGAATGGACGATGACCACTGTGAGAATTGGCCGTTGAGCTGCTATCTTGGAATATTTCAAGTGAGACATGATTACCTGGTCAAAAGTGCCCGTGACTACGACTGTTGTTGCTTCGGTATGAGGCCTGGTAAAATGGGTTAAAAAATAAGGATTAAAGGTAGGATTGAAAGAGAGAATACCATTCAAATATAACCTCATGATTGTTCTGCATATTTGCAGTGGAGGAAGAAGGGAGAAGATTATACCAAGTCGAGTTGAAGGCGAGATGACGTTGCATCTGTTTGCCAATCCAAAATAAGACGGTCGCGACCGGTTGGAACAGGACGCCCTCGAGCCGTTGGTGAATCCAGTATCCTAGGGTCCACATCTTACCTCTGTGGAGGATTGTAGTACGCTTCCAAGCGCCTGCAAGGGTAGTCGTGCGGGTTCGGTTCCGGTCATGCACCACTCGGCAAAATGAAATATAAAGCAAACGAGTTGAATGCGGGATTGCTATGGAAATCTCGCCTCCGATCCAAGTCGCCGCACCGGGTCTAGCCATTTTCCTCGAGGAACCAGGCCTGTGCGAGACAAGTCGCACTATTGTCGCACTGCACTACGGCACCAATATATACCAAGCCATATAAAATACATAAAATACATACTAACTATAGAGTCCTAGTGAACGATGCTCGCATCCAACTACCATTCTTTCCATGAAATACAACCTCTTCGCGTCGAGCTTTCTTCGCATCTGGCGTTGTCGAACTCGCGTTCGAATTCCGGTATATGATCTCCTCCATCACCACGTCCCAATCAATGAGGGGCGACAACAGCATCTCATCTGCGTGTCCGCCAGCACTTGCCCGTGAACTCATCGACTGCATCAACATGGGTGTACTGCATGTTACTGATGGTGTAGTTGGGAATGACACCAGAGGTAATGGGCGCCCATGCTGTGTGACTGACCGGGGTTTCAGTGGCGGAGGGGTAGGCAGGCGGCGAATCGTCGACTTTGGAGGCAGTGTGGGAAGAGTTCGAGGCTTGACGCGAGTATCAGTGGACCTTGATGGGGGTGGAACTGGGAGTTTCCGTATCTTCCTCTCGGACGGCGGTGCAGGAAGCCTTCGTACTACAGGTGCTGCTGCTGCTGCTGTCTGCACCGGTACTTTAGGCAGCCTTCGTATTATCCTGCGCCCAAAGTGGCGGCGAATGTGCGGTCTTCGTTTTAATGAACAGCGACATTCTATAATGCTTCTGGCATTCAGTTCCTTATCAGCGCAGTTTGTTCAGGGTCAACTCACCAGCACCATGCGTCGTCGTTGAACAGCACAGAAACAGGACTTGGCGCCGCAGAATAACGATCGTCCGTCAGGACTATGTTCAGTTTGTGAGTGCGTGCAGGGGGCATGGAGGATGGAAGAAGATTGGAAGATTCGGAGGAGACATGGGTAGATATATAGTACTGGGTAGATATACAGTACTTCAAGGGCTATACAAAGATGTTACAGATCTTGTTGGACGAGTTGATGTCTCCGTTTCGGGCCGGCATCTTTACAAGCGATCGCGTCGGTTATTAT
This sequence comes from Armillaria ostoyae, assembly GCA_902506015.1. Classification (NCBI taxonomy): domain Eukaryota; kingdom Fungi; phylum Basidiomycota; class Agaricomycetes; order Agaricales; family Physalacriaceae; genus Armillaria; species Armillaria ostoyae. The sequence goes on from LR732083.1 coordinate 2,781,771, forward strand.
TAGATCAGTTCCTTTCACCACTAACGCTCTTGAGCCACCGCTGCTGTTGCTTGAATGCACCATGCCTCCGGAGAAACAGCACTGATTACCCAATTCCCTTTTTCAAGCGTCATGGGGGACATCCCTCGAGATCCACAGGCCGGGGAACTCGTCTTGGGGCAGTCAGAATATTCTGGCCACGAAAAGACGATGCGCCTCACATTCACGAAATCATCGGAGGATCCTGTAATCGTCACCCTGTCTGTGGATGCATCTCCTGGCTGTGGTGGGATTGTCTGGCCCGCAGGACAGGTACTGATCTTTCATCATCCAACCCCCATCAATGTTTGAGTCTTGCAATTCAGATCCTGTCCAATTACCTCGTACAACGAGACCCTTCCTTCCTTCAAGATAAAACAGTTCTTGAGCTCGGGAGTGGGACTGGCCTCGTAGGAATTGTCGCAGCGATACTTGGCGCAAAAGTTTGGGTCACGGATCAAGCGTCAGTAATCCTCGCCATGTCTGGGCGTCTGACTCTTTGATGATTCGCGCTTCCCATCTCAGCCCGCTGTTAGATATCATGCGGCAAAACGTACTGAGAAACAATCTCACTTCATCCTGTACTGTTACCGAACTGAACTGGTATGTTTCATCACGGTCAAGTTTCCTTCTCACCGTGATATCGAGACTAGGGGGGAACCAATACCAGCCGATATACCCGTTCCGGACGTGGTTCTCGCAGCGGACTGTGTGTATTTTGAGCCTGCGTTCCCACTCCTCGTCCAAACACTATGCGACATCTATGACAAGAAACCCGAAGTGCTGTTTTGTTACAAGAAGCGACGAAAGGTACCGGAGTTCCCTATTCTCAGAGTCCGGGGCTGAAAATAACGCGTTGTGCGCAGGCTGATAAACGGTTCTTTGCAATGTTGAAGAAAAAGTTCACATGGGAACAGGTGATGATTGTGCTGTTAGCTTTATTGCTTTGATCTAAGTTCAGTGTTGGATTCCAGGTTATGGATGATCCGGACAGAGAAATCTATAATAGGGACTCCATTACGCTGGTGCGACTTCATAGACTGAAATAGAGAAGACTGGTAACATTAGATGTGTCTGCGATCCAGGGAGACTCCGGTGGCGATGCAATTGAGCTCAGAGTAGTCGTACATACATACATACATTGTTCAGGAAGCCACGGGGATCGTTTTAATCTGAAAAATAATGAACAAAAGAAAAGAGAAAACACGACAAGTCAGCACACCTGCAGACCATGAATACCCTCTATTTCCTGCTTCAGCGTCTCCGTTACGAGTTTATGCTGCTTCACGATGGGTAATCCTTTGAACGACCGGGAGGCGATAGTAATAGCATAAAACGTCCCGCAGCCGCCTACACATCAGACAATCCTTCAGCAAAAACTTGAAGGCAAATTTACTGCCTGCCTACCCGAAACATCTTGCACCTGCAACTGGGACGGCGAAAACTTTTGCGTTAGCTTGGAGTAGATATTCTGCTCTCCTTCTGACAGGTCCGTGGGAGGCACCGCCGTCGTCAGCGACCGCAGGTGACGGGCAGCAGGGAAGAGCCGCCTGGTAAACGACAGCATGGTGGGGATCGTGATAGTCAGCCTCCTCTCGTCATTGGTCAGCGACGCGTTCCGAATTCGGCATGGCTTCAGCTTGACTTTGGGTCTCGACCTTTCGAGTGCCCTTTCATGCTGCTACCACAGTCGCTGAGGGCTGCAGCCTTCTTGCGGTGCCCTAGGCGCCCTGTATGTTGCTCGAATCCAGCCAAGAGGTTTTTCTCAAATCGACCGTCGACTTTGTTGTCGAGGACCAGTTTTCGGGCTGGGTTTGCTACAAAGGCGCCCAAAAAACCGCTAGCAAATAAGCCTTCTTTAGCGCAGAAGACGGCGCCGAAAACAGAGGTACCACCACCACCGAAAGCAGATGAACTGCCAATTCTCCCTCCCAAATCCGTCGGGATTTGGCTTATGATATCTTCGTCTTTGGTCCTCACTATCATAGTCGTCGGTGGGGTTACTCGACTCACGGAATCCGGCCTCAGTATCACAGAATGGAACCCCATAACCGGCATGATACCACCTCTATCAGCCGAAGAATGGGACATAGAGTTCACAAAATACAAAGCTACCCCCGAATTTCATCTGTACGTCACCATGCTCCTCCCATCTCACAAATGATTAACTTGGACCCAGTTTGAACCATTCGATCACCGTCGAAGAATTCAAGCGGATCTTCTACATGGAATGGGCTCACCGCGCTCTCGGACGGATAGCCGGACTCGTATTCGTGGGGCCCCTCGCCTACTTTGCCTTCCGGCGGAAGATCTCCCACTCGCTCGCCGTGAAGCTCAGCGGAATCGCCGCGCTCTTCGCTGCACAGGGCCTGCTCGGGTGGTACATGGTCAAATCCGGGCTTGATCAGTCATTAATGGAGACTCCGGGCGCTGTACCGCGGGTGTCGCAGTACAGACTGGCAGCACACCTAGGGCTGGCATTGGTCTTGTATGCAGGAATGTTCTCCACAGCCATGTCCACGATCAAGGAGTTCAAGTTCGCCCAGGAGGGCGCATTGTGGCAGGGTCAGAAGTTGAAGGTGTTTGCACAGGCGCTCGCGTCGCCTGGGATGAAACGCTTGCATCTGCAGACGCGAGTTTTGGCTGCTCTTGTTTTCCTGACGGCTCTATCGGGTGAGTAAACACACGAACGATGACCGCCATCTAAATATCTTCTTCCTGGCAGGTGCTTTCGTTGCTGGGCTCGATGCCGGACTTTTGTATAACGAGTTCCCTCTCATGGGCGGACGAATCGCACCTCCAGCGGATGAGCTATTCAACCGCGATTATTGCAAGTCGCCCGACGGTTCAGATCTCTGGTGGCGCAATATCCTCGAGAATCCCACAACAGTGCAATTCGATCATCGAGTTTTGGTTCGTTTGTTTCTCGTCACGTACATCTCAGTGTCATTGCTTACTGGCATTAGGCGATAACGACTTATTTTGGCATTGGGTGGCTTTGGCTTCGATCGCGGAAACCGACAATTCCTGTCGCTACCCGTCGTGCTATCACAGCTGCCTTTGGCATGGCGAACATCCAGGCTCTGTTGGGCATTACCACCCTATGGTACCTGGTTCCTATACCACTAGCAGCCAGTCACCAAGCAGGAAGTGTTCTGCTGCTCAGTGCTATGATACACGCTCTGCTGACATTCAAAAAACCCGGGGCGGCAGCCCAAGCTTGGAAGCATTGGAAGTCAAAGGTCCCGTCGGGGGCAACGGCAAGGAAATAATACCTGCGTAGCATAGTTAATCTTATTTTGTTTTACACCCCTTCTCAATCTCAGCACAACATTTGGAACAAAAAATATGAATGTATTGATACAACATCGTTTACCCTGCCATTTGTACGTCTTCGTCGGTCGTTGTGGGCGCCGCAGGGGCATCCGTCTCCTTTGGTATCATAGTTTTGATGAAGACATCCACCTTTTCACCTTCGAGAATACGGAATGCACCAGTCGGAGTTGCATCGGTTTCGTTGGGACTCGCAGGACCAACGATACCAATGGAAGTATTGTTAACGTTCAGTTCCTTGTCCTGCTGTAACGTTTCTCGCAGAGCATGCAATCCATGTCGAATAAGATCATCCAGATCGCCTTTCAGTTCAGGTAAGCGACCAGGAGCAGAGGGAGAAGTAGTGACGTACAATCCGCAAAGCTCTCATAATGCTTCTCAAGGTAAGTCTTTGCGCTCTGACTTCTGGCACCAATCGACATCGCATAATATTCATACGAGTTTCCGGAAGGTGAGAACTCATAGAGATGAGGCCCAGACTGGTCTTGTCCAATGACGAGGAACCCAACACCGTAAGGACGTCGGCCGTATTCCTGAGTGTTGACTTGTGCCTCTGTTCAGAGCATCAGTTGACCGAACAGGAGAGAACTAAATGGTATACGCACTATCAGCCATTGCAGACACGAGCCTATTGACGGGAATGGGGCGGTTGAATATCATTCTTGATGACATTGCTTGTTGGCGCATGAAGTTACTGCTCCTAGCTTGAGAACGACAAAGCAAGTGCCGAAGAAGGAGTACTAACCTCAGAACACGAGCATCCGAAGTGAGACCAGCGATAGCGATACCAACATGGTCATCTATTCGGAACATCTTCTGTTGGTATGAAGCCAGTTCGCCGGCGGAACGCTAGAATGGGTCAGTCAATAACCCAGCTGCAGATCTTCGTGAGAGAACAAGGACCTTGAGGGCCAGTAAGACTGAGTGGGTCTTTGAACGCAAGCCGACAGCCGCAGAGCCTTGCTTCACGGCTTCAAGGGCATATTCGACCTGGTGAAGACGACCTTGGGGCGAGAAAACAGTGTTGTCCGAGTCGTAGGTGTTCCGAAACTGAATGAAGAAGGGTGAGGACACGTTTTATATAGGAAAATGGAGGGAACTGGGGCGCACCATGGTTCGTGAATGAGGAAGAGGTATCGATCGCTGACGCGTCGAAATGTGTTACAGTCACAAGATGCAGCTCGATTTCCTTTTTCAGACAGGAGATTTCATCGTAGGGCATCGTAGCAATATTCGGTGACATTGGGCTATTGTCAAGTGCGCAACAAGAGTACAAAAATTCGTCCGTAATAGCGTCGAAGGGTAAAATAAAATACGCTGAAAGAAATGGTACTTCAAGTTGAATGCACTAGTATATCTAGGGTTTGCTCTTCTTCCCGCCTCGACTAATCCTCCCAGAGACTCTGGTGGATCGGGTGGAGCGTCGTTTCGTAGCAGTAGTCTTCGGCGATTGATGCTCGACAGTTTCGTCTCGAATACTGGCCTGAATGCGGCAACTCCGACGCGGAAGTTTCGTTGTACGATCAACTTCATTTTGATCAACGGGCTCCCCAGCTTCGCTTGTAGCACTTCGTTTCCGCTTCGAGGCACCGCAATTGCGAGGATCAGCTTCATGAGGATCGTAGTCTGCATAATTAATTTTTTCCAAGCCAGCAATAGCTCGACCACTTCCTTGACTGAATCCAGGTTCTTCCAGGGTTGGATTTTCCCTACATCGGATTGTGCCAGCGCCTCCAGATATATGTCAAAGCTGTCGCTGTTGAAAAACTTGGCAAAGTGCTTGGGGGTTGGAAAATCCTCTTCAGCCTCTATGGAGCGGTAGCAATCGACCAGCAACATGCGACAATCACCCAGCAGGAAGGCAGCATGTTCATACTCTTCTGGAAGGGAATCAGTAAAAGAGTCGTAGTACTGCTGCTTTTCGAAGAACATAGACCGTCGTAGTGATCCTGTGGCCTGACGGTCTCTGAAAGAGTTTTTCTGAGCGACCACAGCTTCAGTCGCGCGAGAAGACAAAGGAAGCGTCGAGAAAAGCGAATGAGCGCCTATCCACCAAATCGATTCGGCGTCGTGAAGAAAGTTGCGCAGAAAGTGTTTTGTCTGCAGAGGCTTCTCCCGCTGCAGTCTCATTTCACGTCGTTCTTGTATAGACAAGTGCACTCGCGCTTGAGGATTATCGGCGAGAGCCGGTCCGCTTTCCGAATGATGAAAGAGGTACTTTGATGCCTGGACTTCAATGGCCATGAAAATCGGAGCCCCCTGCGACAATGTGAGGAATGATTAAGTCAGTCATGCAACAAAACATACAGTCTTTAGGTCGCTCTTCAGCTCTTTCGACGAGAAAGGCTTCACAGAGTCAAGATCCGATATCTTAGCCTGATTGTTGTTGTACAGGAGGATGTTTATAGGGGATATATCTCCGTGGACATGGCCACTTCTGTAGAGATATCTGAGCCCTGGAAACAGACGGTGTCAGACCTGTATGGAGCAATGCAGGAATGTTATACCTTTAAACGCATGGAGAAGCAATTTGCCTAGGTCATCTACCTTGTTAAGAGGCACGCCAACCTCAGAGAAGAACACACGAACGTGCTTCCGGCCAGTATAAAGGCGTTCTGAAGCGGTGTATGGTTGATAGTCGCCTGTTATTGCCCGAGCCTCAGTGGGTGAAAGGGTTGAAGTTTTGTACAAGGACGTAGAGTAACGAGAAGATCGGTGCGCGCTATACTTGGCATATGGGCTGTCGAGGGCCGATACCGTGTCCTCGCCGCTATCGGTATGGACAACGTCGGAAGCTATGAAGTATTTCTGATAGAGTGATGGGGTATTTGCTGCAAGATCCGTTTCTTCGATGAGGTGGGAGACACGTTTTTGAATTTCGACCGCGGACAACGGTATCCAAACGTCTTGCAAAACGAATTCTCTGCCATCGCCAACTTGAAGCTTACGCACTTCCCTGGCTCTGGTTGCACGAAACACAAGTCCGGATGGCCGGAGTGGGCTGAGGCACTCAGGAGTTCGGTATGTGTTCCCGAGGTAATCGTAATGTACACGATACTTCTTCTTGTTAGCGTCAATCGGGATCGCAAGGCGAACAACTGAGGTATCATATCCAAGGTCTTGTAGGCTTCCAAAAGACACCGAGATAACGTAGTAGATGAGATGTTTGTGCTCCTGTGTGAACCATGACAAAATCATTGTGGCGACCTTTCGCACAGTAACTTTACACGTACCGTGATAAAGTTGAATGGACTAGACACAAGAACGACAGCTCTTGAGAAGTACCACAGCCTGGTGGTAGTGTTCGCGATAGTTATTCCAAACATGAAACGACGACATGGATCCGCATACAGCATTTATGCCACATTCCTTAAAATCTTTTTGTTGTTCTAAGGGAAAGGAGTTATTTGGGCCGTACTTTTGGTGGAACACGTTATTACTCACATCGCTTTCGTCTTCCCGTATATCTTTGAGCTTGTGCTCCTAGATTTCGGTGCGGTCACATGTCAACGGCACCTACAGTAACAGTTCGTGAGCTGCAACGCGTTTGAAAAAACTGGTCAGTCCCTCCCTACCTTTCGGTTGTTATCATACTGACAAAGACCTATATATGCAGTAGCAGTTTCGTTGTGAACAACCCTAGCGCCGAGGGAGTCGTACAGAGCGTAGTGCACACCTGAAATGAACTGCCCATTGTGGCCGTCCAATACAACAGCTTGTCTTGGCTCGGTCTGCATCGTTGCGGTCTGTTCACTATTCAACAGGACCGCGGCCTCTTTGACGATAGCTGTGGCGATGTTCTCGAGATGCTTGAAGGTTTCACCTTCGCCGGATGCCTCGGCGGGATCTTTGGGGAATAGAGCCCATCGGCCGTTTGGAAGTAGAACACCATTAGCGCGTAGACAACTGGCAATTCGACTTGGGTCGGGTCCACAACGCGAGGTAGGAAGTTTTGCTTGAAAACTTCAAGTGGCACCGCAGAAATTTCGCAAACATTGCTCAGTACGGGTTCCTTCATCGTAGCCTGGTGTTATCTATGATACGGCTATGGCACGGGTACGACTCGGTTTGAAGGGGGAGTCAGGGGGACGACGGAAGCAGGTCCAGAGGAGCCAATGTCTGACCGAGGGTAACTCGCGGCGTCATATGCATGACGTGTTTCCCGCCAATTACCCAGGTGAACACAGACTCGAGAACAGGTCTCCGGTAACACGCAACGGCGGGGAGGACTTGGTGTATGGGACCAGCACGTTCAAGGCTGTAGCATAAAATGCGTCACACAACTCTATCATAGCAATTCGATGAAAAAGCAGGATAGATGCCTTCGCGACCGCCTGAACGGGCGAGCAAGGATGCTGCTAGACCATTGACGCGGATGGCGTGATGCATGTCTGCTCGTCCAATGATATGTCCCTACTTAGCACAATCCGACTATGTGTGCCGGCATTTAAGTTTATTGCTGTTAACATGAAAACATGAGGTAAGGGTTTACACACGAAGAACGCGACGCACTACCAAAAGTGGTACCGTCCTTAGCCTTCAATGGAATCTGCTAGACGGCATCAGCATATGTACAGACTCGTCCGAACTTGACTCAGCACTAGACCCATCCGAACCCAGGAGAAAGCAATCGTATACCCAACGCTTCTCGCGCTCGTCAAGACAGATCATCATCTCCTTAAGCCTCGCCGGCAACTCGTCAGCATCGTAGTACTCCTCTTCCAGTTCTTTGGGAAAGGAGAAGTTGATGGCGCTTTCCAGTAGAGACTTGCATATCCTGATGAAGGACGAGCTTTGATGGGAATAACCAGTATCCAGCCATTTCATGAACGGGCATAAGGCGGAACAGTACTGGCACTGATGGGAATGGGAGGATCGGGCAGAGTAGGAGGGATATTGGGACGGTCTCGTCGAGAGGGTAGTTGAAAATCGTGTTGGATATGAGAAGAACGCGAGAGGGATCGGACCTGGTATTCCGTTGCAAAGATTTGAGCCTCACAAAGTCGTTTGGACGATCCCGAAATGCGAGTGTGTAGTCGGTATAATGGGCCAAGTGGGAGGAATTATACGCTCTCTTCTCTTCGTCAATCTCGTCACAGCTCATGGGAGAATACGATGGAGTCAGTAAGGTCACGGCTCCTTGGGTCCTTGAGGGCGGAATGAGGATTTGGAGGTCCAGCTCGTCGTAGAAGATGAATGCTCCGCCAAGGCTGTAATGTACTGCGTCTTGACCCCAGATGACATGGGGAATAGCAGCACGAGCGAGTAGGATGGCTGGCTGGAGTCTTCGGTGTGGTATATCGTTTCTGTCGTCCATGGTAACTATAAGAGGCATAATCACGGTGAGGGAATGAATGACAGTAGAGACCAACGATCGAGCCGAATTTAGTATGCTGTGCACGTGCACCACCGTACCGCAGGACCGACAGCTGTCCAGTGTCTCAAACTTAAAGACGAGGGCGTCATGACATTGACTCACTGTTTTACCTAACTGGCCCGGCGTCCGACTACTCTTATCGACTCTGCCTTCCACCTTCCGTACACTATATAGTATTAATGGGCATTGGGAATCACCATCAATGCCAGGAGAGATTCTAAAGGTTCTCTATAAAAAGCAGCCGGTTGCCGGAATTATTGCTGTCAGGAGTATAGGCATTGGCCAGTACAATATTTCTGAGGCCGGAACGGTAAGCAAAAATTGTCCCATCTTACAGGCAGTAGCGTGTGCTTATCTTTGTGTCTTTTACCGCAAGGTTGATTATCAGGACATTCATATCACCGAATTCGTACGATCAGTAGCACATAGAGACCACATTGGCGCTGTCAACGATCTGGCAGTGCTCTACCCCCTCTACAAGTCGCCCAATGTTCGCCGGATTATATCGGGGTCGGTCGCTGATTCTCGTTCCACCTCTGGATCCTCAGACAATCATATTAATGGAGGCAACAAAGCGGCTAAGATGTGATTTAACGAAGATGGACGAACAATTTCATATATAGGTAATTGTAATATCTACATGAGAAGAATTGTTGACTCTGTTATCACCGACTAGTACTGCACGGAGCATCGTTGAACAGGGCAAGAATCAAGATAGTACGTGTATTAGTACCTGTGTCTAGGCAATAAAAAATGACATCTCAGTGTGTACAGTCGAGATGGTAGCAATAGACCAAGAGAACGGAAAAATGAGTCAACTCAGGTAATTGCCATAAAATACGTGTATGAGAATTCGCTACGTTGGAATGATGTGGCTGAACACAGCAAGGGTGAGCAGCAGAAATAGTTTATATATGCAGTAAACGCGCTGACAACGAAATTAAATGTTTACTACTTATACTTGGGAAATGAAGGAACATGTAATTGGACCTGTACAAAAACCCACTGCGACGCAGTTATGAGGCTACACGGCCGTGTGCCACAATTCGATGACGATTAATCTAAACCTCGACGTGCTTAGCGGTTATGCCAACGAACCTAGTTGGATGGAGTACTCCACAAGCCTTTGTTCTGGGAAAAAATTTCAATCGAAGTGGTTACATGAAAACGAATATGAATTGGTAACGTGTTGGATGGGTAAGTACACCTTTGGTCCCCGAGGCGCTCACGTTTTCTTCAACTGGTTTGGATAAAATTCTTGAGCATATTTCCGATGCTAATTTCACTAGCTTCAGACTTCAGAAGCTTCAGAATCGAGCCGGTCTTGAAATCGCTCTCCCTCACACACAGGGCAAGTAATCGGTCTTGATGCCCTTCCAGAGTTGCCAAGCAGCATAGATCAAGCTCGGTACCACCACGATACTGTCAAGGCCACCGATTCACTGTTCCTTGAAGGTATGGAAGATCTTGAGCAAGTGGTGACGACAAGAGGACCAAATGAAAAGAAGAAAGCTGATCTTGGTGCACTTGTCATTTCTGAGGTCCATACGACGTCCATTGTTCGAGGATGGGCTCTCGATTTCAACTAGAAAATGAGCTGTGACATTGAATATATTGCAAAGGACTGCTGAATTGATTTCGAGCGATGTAACAGTAACACGACACTTCTCGTCGACGATAGCGATGGCAAGACCGATGAATCAGAACACCAGAAGAGTACATCTTTGGAGGATGACAATTGTGCAGGAAGGGGAAACGTAGATCTTGACGACGAGACTCGAGGGAGAGCGACAAGAAGTACTGCTTTGATATATGCAGCAGTACAGGGGCCAACACCTAAGATGGCTTCGCATCCTGCGGCGAGATACGGGTAAATGCGGTCATAAAAGATTCAAAGGTGAAGGGGGGAGGGAGCTTGTATTCTCGTTGCCAGACTCCCCAGATGTGTCCCCATCCAGAAGAAAGCAATCGTAGACCCAACGCTTCTCACGCTCGTCAAGACAAATCGTCACCCCCTTTCAACATTGCCGGCAACTCGTCAGCGTCGTGATACTCTTCTTCCACTTCTTTGCAAAAAGCGTAATTGATAACGCTTCCAACATATATTCGCATATCTCGATGAAGGCCCAGCTTTGAGCAGAATAACCTGCGTTCGTCCATTTTTGTATGTAGATAGGCATGAGATGGACCAACGCCGGCACTGATGGGAACGGGAGGTCCGGGAAGAGCGGAAGCGATACTTGGACGATGTCGTCGAGAGGGTAATTGAAGATCGTGTTCGATATGAGAAGAACATAATAGGGATCAGACTTGGTATCACGTTGCAACGATTTGAGTCGCACGAAGTCGTCTGGACGGTCACGAAATGCGACTGTGTAGTCGGTAATATAGATATCCTGTTTGGAAGCAATAAGCGCCCTCTTTTCGTCATCGATCTCCTCACAGCTCATGGGAGAATACGATGTAGCCAGTAACTTGACCGCTTCTTGGAACCTCGAGGGTGGAAGGAGGATTTGTAGGTCCAGCTTTTCGTGGATGAACGCGCCACCTAGGCTGTAATGTACTGCCTCCTGACCCCAGATGACATGGGGAATGGCGGCACCGGCGAGTATGAGGGATGGCTGGAGCCTTCGGGAGGGTACGTCGAGTCTGTTATCCATGATGACTGTAAGAGGAGGAGGAGGAAGATATTTATAGGTCGAATGAGTGTTGGGGTTTCACTGGCACCGCCAGCAGTTTCGGCCTATGTACCACATCCAAAACCTAGTCTCCGTGTCTTTCATTCTATGTTGCGGTCATGTGTAACCAAGCATTAGACGACGGCAATGAAGACGAATGCCAGGGAGGACACCGGGACAGGAACCTGCAGTGATATTGCCGTTATTTGTGGATCTACACTCGAAACGATAGCCCTTAGGTCGGTCAGCGATCAGAGCGTAATGAGGAAGAATGCGTAGCGCCGCTGCGCCAGGTGCTTGTTCCAAGTGCGTGTCAATGTTTGGTGAAAATCATCCTGTTTGCATACCTTTACGGCACGACGCATTATCAAAATCAATAATTTCTTATTGTAAAACACGATATATTCTATCTACTTAGTGCCGCCCAAACTACTTATACAAAGATTTCGTGTTCCGTACAGATACAGGATATAATGTACAAAAAAAGCCCATCTCATAACCCCTCATAAAAGTCGCATTAACTCATGGATCATCAATACTAGTGGAATTGAAGACAATATAATCCCTCCAGGCAGCCGCGAGTAATATCACGAATGCCTGTCCTTCAGGACTATACCCATCCACCGCCGTGGCTGTCGTAAAGGTATATGGGTCAACGGTATCTTGCAACCACCCTTCATCATCGATACTGCCTTTTATTAACTCGAAAGCCTTATCCGCCTTGGGAATGAGCGAGGTATCATTATTGTACGCAGCCATTCGATATGTTACGGCTGCGAGCAAGGCAGTCGAGGAAGAATCCGGAAAGGTCGACTGATCGTCGATGACGTTCCTGAGCGTGCCGTTGTCCGCCTATGCGCGACGGGATTATGGAATGGTTTGGTAAGGACTTAATTGAAACGCACTTGATATTCCCATGCCGTCGAGAGGATCTCGCCGATCCACGACGTCAAGTTCGCACTTTGTCCGGTAAACTGGTTTGCTTGTGCGGTATGGTTCATTGTCATTAGGACACGGAGCATCCCTGCAGCTGCCCAACCATTACCTATTATACGTTTAGAAATAGATGCCGACAATTAACGGTGGACTTGCCAGTAGCCCAATGTGTCGTATCGTTCCAGGACCCTAGAGCGACATGCTGCCATAGCCCATTGTCGTCCCTCAACACATCCCGGTACAGTGATATTTGCTCGTACGCTGTCTGTATGAGCTGCACCTCGCTGTCCCCCCCTGCAAGTGCGCCATAATAGGCAATGAAGGGGGGTGCCATATATATAAAGTCGGACCTGCACTGACGTTAACCTAAGTCCATTAACATGTGGGTTATCGAACCATAGTTGGACTTGATCTGATCGATGAGAGATGGCGCCGGAATCCGACCGTGGGGCATAGTTAAGAAGGTAGTCGAGTTCTTCGCCCGCTGCGGTAGAGAAGGACGTGTCGCTTTGATTGGTTCGTGTCCAGTTGGCAAGGAGAACTGAAACGCCCAGACCTGAAGAGGGTCAGTATATTTTTCCGAAAAGGCCTTTATTTCCACCGGTCTGGAAAGCAACTCGAGAATATCTCCGTATAAGGTTGAATGAAAAGATGTGGTGGGTAGGGGAACAACCATAGACCAAAATTGTTTTCCAGACCAGTTGGGGTTGACTTACTTGCAGGATCACCAACAGCCGAGTCTTCCACCAAAGTCATAGTTGTGTTCGACTTGGCCCGAACAACCCTGTATTCAAAATTCAGAACTTGGCGCCCGTTGGAAACGCAGATTTCACGCACTGAGAAGCGACATCCAAGACCTCCGAAGCATTGTACGTCGTGTTCAACGTGTGTTCGGGCGGGAACGCACTCGAATTGAACACCGAGAACTCCGGATATGAATATTCCAACATAGCCTCTGTGGCCGTTCCCAGCTCCCAGCTAACTTGAAAGCATGAGCAAAGAACACGCATACAATGCATCGAATGAACCTTTTAGTAGACACCTGGACCATGTTATTGAGAACCAAGGAAAGGGTGTCATTATCGATGCCGCCAATGAAGGGGTCGTATTTTTGGTTCGTCACGTTCGTGGAAAGGGCGAGGGCGGCAGCTACCAAGCGGCAGTAAGGAGCCATGGAAGGGGGGCAGGATGGATAGCTACTGCGGAGCAAAAATACGAGGCGTCATTTTTATACGTGATTGGTTTGATGATAACTTGGAATAAGTAATGTCAGGCCTGGTTCCGCCATCAAAATGCCCGTTTGCTCGGAGCCACGAGATTCGGCGGTTTTCCCTTTCCTTTCTCCTTGGCTGATTTTTGCTTGGCTACTCGACATGGCGACTGTTGGTGGGTCGCACCGAATATCGGAAGCATAGCTGGTGGTATGTCTGTTTTATGTCCCGAGTATCAGGTGCCTGGCACGCATGACCCGGCCCTGAAGAGGTCGATAAACAAACCAAAAGCAGCTTCCAAGCGCTCAAAACATATCTTCTTACACCCGCAAGTATTTTTCATATGTTCACCCGCTGCGGAGCGTCAGATGCTTTCATTGATGTGTACCTCTTTTCCGACAGGCGCATGATTATTTAGCTCACTTTATAATCTAACAGCCCCTGCCTGCGCAATAAAAAGTACCTTGCGGCAGGTCGCATAAATTGGCCAGTGCTCACGACTATCGGATAACTCTACGGACAAATGATTAAGGCGACAGAGCAACATCCATTCTTTGTCATCGCATGATCACAGGATGAAAGCGTATTGATATCCTTGCTCTGGAGTGCATGCGGTGCATCTATGGGTTACTGGTCAGATGCCGCTCAAGAAAGTTGGATGGCCATGGGCTATCAAACTGAATCACGAGTTCCAAGGAGATATGTACTATGTCGAAAGGAAGCGAGACCAAACCCAATGTTGACCCAATGGAAGATCAAAGTCGATTCCAACAAATGGAGGGCGCAAGGATATGATGGCGATAACATCGTTCTCGATTTCGTGTGGTAGCACTGCGTGGTGAGCTCCAGAGACTGCATCCCAGCGTACCGAGAAGGTGTTCGAGCATGTACTCTGGTAGATGAATCGACTTCAATCGAGACCCGCCGCAAAAAAGGTGCCAAAATCAGAAGCCGACAAGCCTTAGCACGTTCGATGTTCGTCGTGAACTTCCAATTCACTTATACCCTTTCAAGTTGCAAGTGCAAAGGGCAGGTCACATCAACCTGATTACCAGAAGCTAGCAGGCAAGTCAGAAGTGCGTAGAACTTGCTTACTCATTGGATTTTGGTATATACCTATCATCAAGGGAGGTACGACGGGGAGAACGTTATATATGACTAGGGAGAGGTACAGATTCTTCGGATTACTGGGAACAGATGGCAGCACACAACTGTAAGGAAAGATATTAGACAACAGAAACAGGCAATCCCATAGCCTTTCGTCCCAAGGGATTCAAGATATCATCAGCCTTTCCAAACCCTACTAATGAATTCTCGTGCTTCGTCTGCACAGGAAAATCAGGTGGCGCGATAGCCTTCAAGAAGTTTTCCTTTTGCCTCTCGACGTATGCTTGGTTCAATGGGGTCGTAGGAACAGCCGGGATGTACATGACTGGAGACGGAGCTTTCAGACCGCGTCGAATCAATAACTGTTGGAATAGCGTACCTGCCGAGTCATACTTCCCAGTGTGGTCCTTCTCGACCGAATGAATGAGGTCACCATGCCAGAATACTGTATCACCGGGGTAAACTTTAGGCACCGATGTCATAGTCTCCTCGAGGAGAAGGTTAGGGTGCAGCTCTGGCGTCGGCTGAGGCCCGTACCACCCCCCATCGCGAGGAGTGAGACCGGGAAAATCGGCGCTGGAAATGTCTATGGAAGTTCAGTCGGTATTGTACCCTTTTATGAATAGGTGGACGCGTACCAAATGCCCAACTTTTGGGATTCCAGATGTCTGGGGAATCAGGTGCAACCAGCAAGCGAAAGAAGGGTCGGAGGATCAGATAGGCATTAGACAGCAATACATCTGGAAAAACTTTGAGAGTTCCTTCGGTAGGTGCCGTTTCACTGACGAACAGAACCCCGTCAGGGCGTCAAATGCTCGCAATACTAGAAATGCACAAACCTCATGGCAAGCCAGCCTTGGAAGGATCGGAAGATAGAGGACTGTGAGAACATGTAAGCCAGGGTATCCAGAAGATTTCTTCGCGGATAAATATACCTGCTCCGGTCTGTGGCATAGGGAAGTCTGCGCGCCTACACGGCCCGCAAGCAGAAACGGATCATGCTTGCGCCATTGCCCGCTGAGTATATCAGCAAAACAGGATCTGAAAGTTGGATCCTCCCAGCGTTCAAGAGTACCGCCTTTGTTTGGTTCAGGACAGGGTATGAGATAGCGTCAAGGCGACGTACCATCAACGTGAGGCGGGTGTGCACTCCAACCGGTCCCAGGGTGTCTGATGCGGAACCGATCAGCATAGCTCAGTGGCGAGGATAGATCTACGCCATCCAACTTCTGTCCCGCCTCGGCATGATACAAATTGTTCAACCAGATCGAAGCTGCGAGCATGTTGGGATGAGCGCGCGCCTCCACTTGAGATTTCGTCCAGCTGGGGGAAGGTTAGAGTCGAATACTTTGAGAGAGACTCAATAATACATACTAGAGGTCGAAAAACTGTTTATTGCCGTCGGGAAAACCTGGAGACTTGGATGAGAAACCGCACACTGAGCGCTATAGAGAAACGTACCGTCGGCATCTGGATTGGTGGATACGAAATCTTCAAGCGACTTCCTCCAAGAAATTGCTTGCGCGTCGTCGACAACGTCCTTGATCACAAGGCATCCCTTGCGTCGGATTTCATCAATCTTATCAGCTGGAAGGCTCTCAAGTTCAGAGAACTGGACTTGGGGGATGAACTAGCGCTTGTGAGCTGGGTCGTTGGTTGGAAACAGAAGCAACATACTTCTGGCCCCCCAACGCTAATGTTCTGGGTTGCCTTCTTGAGTTCAACGAGGATGTCGGCCCATCCTTGTGTAACGCGTTCTTCAAAGTCAGGATAAGATGAAGCTATTTCGTTCTTGAGATGAATGAGGTGAAGAGCTGAAGTTGAGTCGGACATGTTTGGAGAGGTGAGATGAAGAACCCATCGCTCCTCGACCCTTTATATAGCCCGTGGGACCTGCGAAAGCTGAGCGGATGTATTTAACCGAGGTTTCTCCGGACCGCGAAACGAGGTGCAATAACCATAGTTCGGTCACGAGAAGATATTTCCTACACTCTATCGCGCCAATGGGAGCCCATGGAACGTGATCTAGACGTGTTGGCATCACCATGGGACGTGTGGCATGACCACCGCAAAAACTAAGCACCAAATTTGAGTAGTGTATTTTTCACTGAAGCACGCGATGAGGAGCTCCGCAGTTGATCAGAGTTTGATGTTACGCAATAAGCTTCGTTTCGGTGACATCTTTCCGTGGAAGTTGAATGACCAGTTGTCCAGAAATTCCAGGTATACCAGACTCCAGCGGGAGCCATGGTAATGGCATGTCACCGTCGTGAAGCTCAATTGTTAAAGTGCGACCATGGCCCGATGGTAGCGAAAAGTGAGGTCTCCAATCGAGGAGACGATAGATGCAATGAGAAATTGCTGGTACTCTTCAATGTAAGTAACTCGCTGGTTGAAATTTTGCCAGCAGTGGCCCGTAGATCGTGGCAACTATAGAAAGACTAATGGCAGAAGACTTCAAGAACAGCACCTGGAAATCAAACCATTGTAGATTCGGATACAAGCAGAAACAAGGAAGGCGTCTGGTCGCAGCCGAGGGTTGTAGAGAACGAAACAAACTAAGAAAGAAACTGGGAGTGATTACCAAAAACGCGCTAGTCACTGATTGTCACATTTATACCCCTCTCTTTCGTTTTTTTATTTGTTTTCTTTATGGTGTTCGTTTTGGATATGGTCCAGATCCCATGGTACAATTTACGTTGACTGGACTGCGATTGGTACGATAAAACACACTTGTGACTCCGAACTATCGGTGTTGCACCTTGGTTTACGGTCCGGCGAATCCTCGGGTAAATGCAAATACCGTCTCGCGAAGGTCCAGCACACGAAACCAAGGAACACCTCTGACATGATCAGTGCCCTATAATCATATGATGGTTGCAAATCGCCACTTTTAAACCTCGTTTCAAGAGTTCCAGGGGGCCCACATAGCGAGATCTGGGGCTTGATTAATACTGCCAGCCCCCAGAGGAGAGTGAGATTGGAAGAATAGCCTGAGGACAGCTTCTGTGTTGGGAGCAAACACCGCTCCTTTTCGCCCCTATTCGACAAGTCTATCCTTTTACATCCATGAACAGCAGAATCGATATACCATGATATCCCGAAGGCTCCAGCCATCCCTCATACTCGCCAGTGCCGCTATTCTCCAGGGGTCAGGAGGCAGTACATTACAGCCTGGGTGGTGATCTCATCTTCCGCGAAAAGCTGGACCTCCAAATCCTCCTTCCACCTTCAGGGATCCAAGAAGCGGTCAAACATCATATTCTCCCATGAGCTGCGAGGAGATTGATGATGAGACGAGGCTGCTCATTGCCTCCAACAAGGATATCTATATTACCGACTACACACTCGTATTTCTTGATCGCCCAGACGACTTTGCGCAGCTCAAATCGTTGTAACGGGTAGTACCAAGTCTGATCCTTGCTACGTTCTTCTCATATCAAACACAATCTTCAACCACCTTCTTGACGGCATCGTACAAGTATCGCTCCGGATATCCAGTTCTCATCAGCGCCGGCGTTGGTCCATCTCATGCTTATTTGCATACAAAAATGGATGAACGCAGGTTAATCTGGGCCAAGTTCAGAGTCGAGGTATGCCAGTATCTGTTGGAAAGCGTTATCAATTACTCTTTTTGTAATGAGGTGGAAGAAGACTGACGAGTTGCCGACAAGGCTGAAGGACATGATGATCTATGATTGCTTTCTTTTGGATACACGTCTGGGGACGGGGTACCATAAGCAAGCTTCCGTACTTAGTTAGATAGCCGATTGTCAAATTGAAATTATTTAAATTTAAACTTGTAACAACAAACTCCCGGGCCGCTTCCTTCCTCATCAATGACCACCTCGCTCATCCACGACCTCCTCACACCCGCCATCGACACCGCCAAAGCCCACCAATACGCCCTCACCCAATACGCCGACGCGCTCTCTGCAGAACTCGACGAGCTCGACAAACTCCTTGTGCGTTCCATTACGTTTTGTCTGGTATTTTTGCTTATGGATGTAGAAAGCGGCGGAGCGCGACAAGGAAGATGCGGACGAGGACTTGGGGCTCCAAGTTCAGGTCGTAGGTGCGAAGAAGCCTATAGGACCTGTCGCGTCGAGTGAACTTGTCAATCCAGTATGTATTCTGCCATGATATCGTTTTGTGTCTCATGTATGTTTCGAGTCATCGCCATTCTACGAAGAGTCAATGCGGAGGACGCGGTATCTGGCTTGGACAGCTGTACGACATAGTACGTTTCATTCTGATGGCCCTTTCATTCTCTAACACGATGACAGTGAAGGCTAAAGAACTTGCGGCGCTAGATGAGGGAGTCAAGAACGAGAATATACGGTTGAAAGCACTAGAAACGAGGGACCGGTGCGTTCTTCCTTCGCGCTCTCTCCTTATTTGTCTGATGTTCTTAGTGGAACGTCGGATATCGACATTACTCACAACACGGAAGGCATCAACTGGGCTATCATTGCTGAAAAAGTTGATTTATATCCTGACATTCTACGTATTCTAATCAACCTTCAGGTATCTGACGCGTCTACGGCGAAATGGACAGCAGACGAGGTACAGTTCAAATGGATGGCAGGCAGGCACCCTAGGATCAATCACGACGAGTGGACGGACCAAGAAATCGAGCAGCTCAAGAGAATCGCTCAAGAGACCAAGGTGAACTGGGTGCAAGTTGCTAAGGACCTTGGCGTAAGCAGTCTTTCACCTCTTCGTTCCAACCTAACTCGGTACCCAGACAAACCGCGTCCCTCTTGACTGTATGCGCAAAGCCATTCAGCTCCGGCAGCGACCTAAGCACGCGTGGAAGAAACGCATCGACGACCGGCTCGAGGAGGCCGTCCAAAAGTACGGCGTGGCGAATTGGAGTCTAGGTATGCCTGTCTTGTCTATCGCTTTGCCTGCTAACCCTCGTCAGTTGCCCGATACGTCGCCAACGACCTCAACGCGGTACAATGCGAGGCGCGATACGTTCGGCTGCACCTCGACCGTCGCCCATGGACGGCAGCAGAAGACGCGCGGCTGTACTTGGCAGTGGCGGGGTACGGGCAGAGCTGGGTGGATGTGGCGAGCACGATGCAGGGGCGGACGAACGACCAGTGCCGGGACCGGTGGATCGAGCGGCAAAAGGTGGCCAGTGTCTGGACGGAGGACGACGATCGCCGGCTGGTGGAGCTTGTTGACCAGTTTGGGACCCTTGGGCGGTGGAAGACCATCGCGAGCGAGATGGGCGGGGGAAGGATTGATGTGAATTGTCGGTCGAGGTATAACAAGATCAAGCCGACACCTCCTCCGGAACCACAGAGGAAAGGCAAAGCAAAGGAAAAGGAAGGCAATCCTGTCTGGAAGCAGCCTCCCACATATGCGCTTAGTGCCCCAGTTTCGGCAGCGGCTCCTTCAGCTGTGCCTGTGTTGACTACTTGGGCGCTTAATCCACGTACGAGGGGAAACCAGGCCGTCCCAAATCCAGCTCCGCGTGCATGGCCAAACGCGGTTCCTCCTCAACTGTCAATATCGTTTGACGCTGGGCCGCCAGCATCTCACCCGGCTCCCGTAGACTCTGATGCCATGGACATTGACCCTGTGGTTCCTCAACAAAATCCAAAACCGAGAAGACAGGAGGAAAATGCTAACGACGATGTGATGAATGTAGATTCCGAGACTGCAGCCAAGCCCAAACCAAGGGGAAGGCCGAAGAAAACTCAGAATGTGGAAGCGGATGTTCCTGCGACTGCCGCGAAGGGCCTGAGAAGAAGTGCGAGAGGCAAGGAAAAGGAAAAGTAGGATAATTTTTGGATACTACCTTTGTTTACATCTTAGAATCATCTTATATGATGGATGGAGCTTCGTGGCAACGACGCTATGGTGTAGTGGCAGCACATGGGATTTTGATATGGTTCTAAATTCCCACAACCCAGGTTCGAACCCTGGTAGTGTCTGATGAAAAATACATGGGTTCAAACTAGGTCATCGAGGTCAATTTTTGACATATTTTCAGATTTTTTACGGTAATACGTTTATAAAGCGAAATGGGGATGAATCTGATGAACATTGAACACTGAAACTACTTATTGAAGTCCTATGGTTCAAATTTTCAAAGTTCATACTGCTGTGCAGTGTGCAATGAACATTTTTTTGAAATGGCTTTTCACTGGTTGCAACACCCTCGGTGCCCGAACGTCTAACTCGGTATTGACGAATACAATTTGGCACGCTGTGTAAGAACACGCGCGCACATCACGACCCGACTCTCCACCTCTTCCTTGGATGGGCACTGCTCTGCCAATTCACAATATGCCCTAGTAGCTGCGCGTCCTCCTGGCCCTGACCCGAGGCATCCTCCGTGGAGAGCATAAGATTGCGCAGGGACTCTTGCACGAGCCCCGCCGTCTTGAGCTTCTTCTCCAGCGAAGGTAAAGCCGCTTTTTTCGGTGGAGACACGGGGGTCTGGTGGTACGTGTGTTTCGGGGGAAGGTCCGGGAACGAAGTCGGGAGGTTGCGCAGTGTGAACGGAACAGAAGAAGCGGGGTCTTCGTCGTCAGACGAGAGGAGCTCTGGGGAGGGAGAGCGCGAGGGCGGGGGTATCAGTGTGGGGAGCGGCGCCGTGTTTCTCTTCCGAGTCTGGGCACGGAGACCCTTCATGTCGAGCTCGTAGTCCTTGCATGCGAGCATCAAGTCGGTAGCGACAGCCCCGGCGCGGTTTGCGAGGTTGGCGTACTCGTGGGCGCGGTGGTAGAGGGCCTCAACGATGGCGACGACCTCATGCTCGAGGCGGACGACGGCGGCAGGCTCTGCGGCATCGAAGCCTGCGCGTTTGAGCTCTGCGGAGACGAGGCGCTGGGTGGCTTCGGAGGCGGCGGCGGGGGATACGGCGGGCGGGACGGGTGACGGCGGGGACGGCTCTGGCTGTAGTTGGGGAGCGGCTGCTGCGGCTGTGTAAGGATAGTAGGCGGGGTAGGCGGAATTGTAGACGGAGTATGGATTTACAGGCACCGGTGCTGGGATCATCGTGGTCAAGAGTAAAGTCCCAAAATAGACTTGACTGACTTGATGACTGCCCGTCCCACTGCCCTCTTCCAGACAGACAGCTTTCGCGATAGTCGTCCCCTCGTCGTCGGTCCTGACCAGCCAGAGTCTCCGTTTCCTGTCCTGCTCAGTGGCGCAGTGCAGCGTGGATTTGGACGGGGAGGCAAGGATCTGAACTGTCCCACAGGTAAATAATGCTACCCTTGGTCTTTCCTGGCTCTGACGCTGATGCCTCGCAGCGAACCTCCCCGATGAAGCGATAGAGGCGATCAGCTCAGTGGCCCAGCCGGGGGTGTACTATGGCTACGCCCAGGTCCCAGACGCACCGTCAAACGAAGTATGGCCAATGGTGATGAGTCTCGGCTGGAACCCGTTCTACAGGAATGAGCGTCTCACTGCTGTGCGTCTTATCCTGTCTCTGCTACGTCGCACTCACCGTCCAGCAGGAGATCCACGTCATGCACGAGTACACCGCCGACTTTTACGGCCTGGAGCTTAGAGCCGTCGTTCTCGGATATATACGCCCCGAGTTGGATTTTACTACCATGGGTGCGCTTGACTGACTTACTCTCTTCTTCATGATTACTGACTCCTTATCAGAGGCACTGATAGAAACTATAGAGACTGATAAACGAGTAGCCTTAAACTCGTTGGATCGGGAGGCTTACAAGACTTTTGCAACCCATCCTCACTTTACCTTAAAGGAACAGAATATATAGACAAGTCGCTTCGTTAAAGAACAAATTTACATGCATTCGCTCTAATCCCTTCCCTTCTTCACCGCCTCAACGCTCTCTCTAAGCTGTTCTGTATACATCACTAAATCTTCAACAGCATACGACACATGCGTTCGAATCGAAAATACATCCACAAGGAGTTGATCATCGGGAGTAAGAGGTGATGGCGGAGGATTATCACCATACAAGGCTGATATCGATATCGGAATGCAGCAGCCATCGACCAAGACCCCATCTTTCACTTCTTCGGGCTCCAAGAGGGGTGGTCGAGACGTACCATCATCTCCCTCATCACCGCTTTCTTCAAAATAGTACTCTCGGCCTTCCCCCTGTTGCGCCCTGAGCCGCTCGAAAACGCTGATATTCTTTGACAGCTTCGGTGGCAGTCCAAGCATTTTGTAGCACTTTTCGAGTTTGCCCGCTTTCTCTGGTACTTTATTCAATTTGTGCTGAAATGCCCAAGGACAATCCAGCGGCGTATCGTCGTTCCTAAACGCCTGTTCTAGCTCCTCCAGAGTCGCTGCAGAAGGGTTTGTGTCGGGGCGAGGATCGACAGCGTCGTGAGGAACAATGTATCGCATAACGACAGCTCCGCATCTGTCGGCGGTATAAAAAGTCAGTCGGGCTGCATGCCGGCAAATGTTAATGTATGCCCGAACGAAATATGACCATGACTTACGAGACAGCGGCCAACCGACCACGTCTTGAATCTTCAAACTGACAGAAAAGTGGCCAGAGTCAGCCCATCTCAAGGTCTCAGAAACCAATGTCGCCTCGTCTTCGTTCATATACGCGCATTCAAAGACAAAGCAGCGAGCGAGTCGCGGTTTCCCAACGCCAGGTCTGATTATGCAGACTCCCGCATCAGGCTCTTTCGTAGACCCATCGCGGAGAGGTAAACAGGATGACCCTCCCATGTATAGGTGACCTCGCGTCGATATAATCGACGTGGAGGACTTGCTGTTGTATAGATCTATGTATCCTTGCTGGAATGCACCCAAGAACTGCATTGTAGCTGCCTCGTGCTGTGGGGATGGATCATGGAACGAAAAGACAGACTGGGAGTCATGATCGTAGAACATATGGTAGGCGCTACGAGGGAGACCCGTTAGCAACGTCAAAGGAAACACAGGAACTAAACCTACGAGTCGTATGTTGACCACTCGTCAAAGACCTGGGGTGGTACGCCAGTAGCGACAAGATAGGGACCCTCGTTGGGCCGTCGTTCTAAACGCAACATCGTTCGAGCCATACTATCTCTTAAAACCCCTTGCCGGGTATGATAGCCGGATACTTCCTTGCCATTGTGAGGCGTATGAGAGGACCTTTGAGAACCTGGTTGCGAGGTCGGTTGCATGCTGGCTGGGCTCTCGGGGCTAAGCGAAAAAAAGGAGGGCTACTACCGGTTCTGAGGGTGGAGGGCGAGCGTCTGAATGATTGTTGATATTGGAGGCGTAAAAAAGAAAGACCGAGTCTGATACCAACACCCCTTTATTCTTTTGAAAAGCAACCTTTTTTCAGACTGTCTTGGCTTGACTATTAGTGTAGATCGTACAACGTTGGGTATTTCGTGGCACTGTGCCGAAAATAGTCATATTGTAGGCAGTCCTAGGGAAATTTGAGATGAGTGGTGTTGCTTTCGTACTATAGATAAATCAGGACTCACGATCATACATCAAGCCCGTTTGTCCTCCAAAAAGAATTATAGTCCAAGTATACATACCAAACCTCGTCGCGTTTTTTCCTCCCATACGACTTGACCCTACATAGACTTGAAGGCGATGAGGGAGCTATTGAATCCCGCCTTTTTAGAGACGAGATGCAATGCGTCGGTTCTGCCTGAATTAAGTGTACGCCGCTGGCCTATCTGAACATGACTAGTTGAGTTGTGGATGCACACCCAGTAGTTCCACCAACTGCTGGATACGCCTATGAAGCATCCCAAATAGCGGTCAGATCGCTTGTCTCCGAAGGGCTTGTCGACCAAGACAGTGAATAACTGAAAGAGACGAAAAAAATGGACCAAGGAAATTTTTGTTCACGGACAAGGACAGTGCCAAACGACGCGAGATAATCCAGAAGAACATCATTTGGCCGTGAAGAGAAACATGAAACGTAGACATCGAACCAAGTGCGTGACAGTGTTGACGGACAAGAAGGGACCCGGTTTCTCCCGCTCCCACCAATAAGCAGCTCCCCATTCGTCAAGGGATTCCAATTCTCTCTCAAGTTCAAGTCCCAGTTAAAATGACACGGTGGTTGGTTTTAATTTCGAGGAACAGGGAAGAATCTACTCTTCAGCTTCAACGTATTTATGACGAATATCCTTCCATTGTTTCTATGTACGTCGGGCTGAGCACACGTGAAGGAGAGAATAGAAAGAGCGAGGACGCACCCCCTTGTTCCAACGGTCATAGAAAGAATTCAGGGCAGTGTCGAACCCGATACCGAATCCGAATGCGCCAGCAAATACGGTTGCGACGTACACGCCTATCCAGGTCAGCGTCGAGGAGCAGCTAAAGGTAATCGAGACCTACTGTTGCGCTTGAAGAAGGTATTGTACAGCGTAGTCGAGAACTATTCCAAGGCGGGTTAGTGGCTAATCATCGCGAGGAGGAAGGCAACGACATACCGACATGGTGGAAAGGGTAAAGAGGTGAAGAGTGAGTTACCTAATCGGGAATTTTCATGTTTGCTCTGCGCCGTATACTACCACGAGCAGCACTACAGACCCGCTCAGTCGTCGGTGGCGGCGGGGCGCACACGATGGACTCGGTCATCAGCGAGCTCAATGCCGACCTTGCCGCCTCTTCCAAATCTGCGCCTCCCGCCCCCTCCGCCATCGACCTAAGTCAGCCGCCCTCCGCTCCCTCCAACGAAGAGAAACCTACGACGCCCCTCGACCCCGTTGACCGCCGCAACTGGCCTGTCTACCGCCTGCACTGCCAGGCCACCCCCAACAACACCCTCCTCACCTTCACCGCCCCAGACGGCTGCGTCAAAGCATGGGCTTCTGCAGGCTCGTGTGGATTCAAAAACACCCGGAGAGGGTCACCCGAGGGCGCGTACGCTGCGTCTGTCAAGATTTTTGAGAAGATTCAGGCGGCGACGGAGGGCAAGGAATTTTATGTGCATCTGTTTCTGAAGGGCTTTGGGTTGGGACGGAACGCGCTTGTGCAGACACTGGCGAGCACGGAAGGCGAGGCAGTGAGGAGAAGAGTGTTGTATATGACGGACCGGACTCCGATAAAGATTGGAGGGACGAGGGCGAAGAAGATGAGGCGCATTTAGGTGTGTTTTTTGTTTATTTAGCGACTTTTCTGACGGTTAGCAGACAATTCCATGTCGTATTCTATGTTGCAATGCCCAGCTGATCCAAAGGAGTAAGCTGACATAATTTGAAGACTGGCTCGAGTCATCGGTGAGACCTTTCTGCCTCTAACATTCATCATGGGCGACGAACTCGGACACGATTTCGCATACCGAAGGCTCCAGCCATCCATCCTGCTTACCGATGCCTCTATTCCCCATGTCATCTGGGGCCAGGACGCAGTGCAGTATAACTTTGGCGCACTCTACACGTACCATCCGGCACTGGACCTGCAGATCCTCCTTTCGACTTCAATGATCCAAAAAGCGGTAGAGCTGCTAGCTCCATCATACTCTCCTATGACTGTTGATGAAATTGATGCCGAGAAGGCTGCCGTTCGTCTTGACTACACCCTCGCTTTCCGTGATCGTCCCAATGACTTTACACGGCTCAAATTGACGCAGCGCAACACTTTGGCTGATCCCTCCCATGTTCTTCTCATCGCTAACACAATCTTTGACTACCCCCTGGACGATATTGTCTATGTATCCCCTCCACTCTGCCCGGGGCTCCCATTCCCATCGGTACCAGCCATCGTCCGTTTGATGCCAGTTCATGCGGCAAAATGGATGGATGCAGATTATACTCCGCAATCCTCTTCCTTTCTTTTAGCATGTGAAACGCTGTTGGAATGTGCTATCGAGTCCTCCTTTGCCAAAGGGGTGGACGAAGTATATGCCAGTAACGACCAGTTGCCAGCCAGACTGAAGGATATGATAGTTGGTCTTAATGAGCACCAGAAGTGTTGGGTGTACGAGTGTTTTCACATAGGTGTGGAGATGGGAGGGTCATCGAGTGACTCCGATGCTGACATGTTTTCTTTGCTTGCCAATGGGAATCGCCTTTGAATGCAGGGGCAGGAGAACAGGGTTTTCAATTTCAGATAGATAGACATGTGACCAAGCAAAAGAGAACGTTCCGTCAAAGGACGTTAGAGAAAGTAGTTCCCGAGTGGCTGCGTACAACGACAACACCTCACCCATTCTCCAGTCGGACAAGGCTTTTTCAGCTCCATGAGAATTTTGGATGCATAGGGTGCGTTGAAAAGCAATGTCGACAAAGGAATGAACTGACATAATTTGAAGACTGGCTCAGGTGAGACCTTTCTGCCTCTAGCATTCATCATGGTGGACCGAAACGATTTCGCATACAGAAGGCTCCAGCCATCTATCGTACTCACCGATGCCTCTATTCCTCATGTCATCTGGGGCCAGGATGCAGTGGAGTATAACTTTGGCGCACTCTACGTGTACGATGAGGAGTTGGACCTGCAGATCCTCCTTTCGCCTTCAATGATCCAAGAAGCGGTAGAACTGCTGGCTCCATCATACTACCCCATGACTCTTGATGAAATTGATGCCGAGGTGAAGGCTGCCTCTAAAAACGATGCTCGTTTTGCCTTCACCCGCGCTTTTCGTGATCGTCCCGACGACTTTACACGACTCAAATTGTTGCAACGAGACGCTGAGGCGGGGGGACCCTCACATGTTCTTCTCATCGCCAACACAGTCTTTGACTACCCTCTGGACGAAATCGTCCAAAGACCGTTTCCACACTGCCCGGAACTCCCATTCCCATCGGTACCAGCGGTCATCCGTTTGATACCTGTCCATCTGCAAAAATGGACGGGTGTGGGTTTTTCTCCCCAGAGCTTTCCCTTCATCCTGGCATGTGAGATGCTCTTGGGGGGTGCTATCGGGTTCTCCTTTGCCAAGGAGTTGGAAGAAGCATATGCCAGTAGCGACCAGTTGCCAACCGGGCTGAAGGATATGATACATAGCCTCAATGAGCGCGAGAAGGTTTGGGTGTACGAGTATTTCCACATAGGACAAGGAAGCGAGTCATCGAGTGACCCTGATGGTGACATCCTACCGCACCTTTGATTGCCAAAGCGGATTCTCATAGTAGTCATGAGAGTCGTCCATTGAGGTCCCTGTCTAGTTGCTGCGAGTGAGTTTCTCTTTGACAAGACTGCAGATGTCTTGCTCACCTTGTAATGCAGTCACACCCGCGGGAGAAGGGGTTTTTTTAATATCAATTTTTAGTGAGATGGGCATGTTGTGTTGTGTTCTCATCTTTTTGTTTCAGTACCCATACCTATGAAACAGAACCCAGTAATTTTATAGTTGGAATAGCAGAGCTCAATTTGTAGCCAAGTTTGTGGGGGAGGCTGGTCATGCTACACGCTCCATGCTCATGCCAAGTTTTGCCAACAGCCCATCTCGATTACGCTCCATACCAAACATGTCCGACCCGTCCTCAGCTCCTCATCTTATTCATACCAAGAAAGATTTCACTTCTTCGTATTCCGACTTTGAAGAACGCGTTACAAAAGGAAGGGCCGGCATCCTCGTTGAACTGAAGAAAGCAACCCAAAACATCAGTTCTGGGGAGGAGGCCTGAAATAGTTCGCTTCTATACCCAATGCAACGCCCTATCTCAAAATTGTAGTTCATTCCCCAGTTCTCTGATGCGCAAACGATTGCCTAAAGGAAGTCGCTTGAAGATTTCGTATCGACCAATCCGGATACCGACGGTACGTTTCTCTATAGTGCTCAGTGTGCGGTTTCTCATCCGAGTCTCCAGGGTTTCCCGCGGCAATAATCAGTGTTTTGAGCTCTACTATGTATCAACTAATCTGACTCAAAAATATGAGAACACAACTTTCCCACAGTTGGACAAATTTTCAACTGGAGGCGCGCTCATCTCAACACGCTCGAAGCTTCGACTTCATTTGTATCATGCCGAGGCGGGACAGAAGTTGGATGGTGTAGACTTATCCTCGTCACTGGGCCGGGACATTGGAGCGTGCACCCGCCTCACGTCAATGATACGCCGTTCCGACGCTATCTCATACCAAATCTAAACAAAATAACGGTGGTGCTCTTGAACGCTGGGAACATCCAGCACCTTTTGTTTCTGCAAGCAGGTCGTGTAGGCGCCCAGACTTCTCTATGTTAACGGCCGAGGAGATACATGTATCCGCACGAAGACATCTTCTTGACCTACATGACCTCACAGTGCTCCATCTTCCGAGCTTGCCATGAGGTTCCTATTACGTCCGACATTTGACCCTCTGACGAGCTTGCCAGTGAAACGGCACCCACCGAAAGAACTATCAAAAGTTTTTCCCGATGTATTGCTGTCTAATGCCTATCTAATCCTCCGTCGCTTGTTGGTTGCACCTGAATTCCCAGAGACCTGTAATCCTACCACCTGTTCATCAAAGGGTACAACATTGACTGAATTTGCATATACGTTTCAAGCGCTGATTTTTTCCGGTCTCGACTCTCACCCCTCGCGATGGAGTCGGGCGGCACGGGTCTCAGTCGACGCCGGAGACTTCTCCTTGAGGAGATCATGACTTCGGTGCCTAAACTTTGCCCCGGTGATACAGTATTCTGGTATGGTCGAGAAGGATCACACTGTAAACTGTGACTCCAACAGCTATTGACTCGACGCGGTCTGAAAGCTCCGTTTCCATTCATGTACATCCAGCGGTTCTTACCACGAGAGGCAAAAGGAAAGTTTCTGAAGGCTTCGCGCCACCTGATTTTCCTGCGCAGACGAAGCAAGAAAATTCATTGGTAGGGTTTGGAAAGGTTGACGATATCTTGGATCCAGATTGCCTGTTTCCGCTGCCTGATGTCACTTCATACCGTCATGTACCACTTGCTCCCAAAAATCCGGCCACTGTACCCCGCGTGATGATAGACACATAACCGAATCCTGGGTTCCTTATATCACAATGTTCCTGTAACCAGGTCCTTCGTGGGGACATACAGAGCCAGTCATGGGACAGGCATTTGGACACTAAGATGCTTTGATCCTTGATCGTGAAGCTCTTTCAAATAGACACTTGTCTGTTGCGTTAAACACTACTTGGCCTTTGCCGTAGAGTTATCCGACAGTCATCGGCACTGGCAGACATATATAGCGCGAGAACTACACCGGCGGGATATCATCAGAGTCGCTGGGATTACTAATACGACCAAATCAACAGAGTTTCAACGGGCGTTCACGAGTAGTAGGTGCTGTGAGGTTTTGAGCTTCTCGTAGCGCTGAAAACCGCCGACAGTCAGTCGCCGTTGTTCATTTCTGAGGGCAATCCGAGGAGATTTCGTAGTACAAGCTGGCGTACTTCGTAGTTAGAATGTAGCGTCTGCCATCCACTTTTGCCAGAGTACGGCCCCGCGATTTTGACAGACGTCAGAGCAGGGTGTGTGTATGCATTCAGAAGCAGGATGCCAGATTTTTCCAGCGAAGATCGTTTCGTCATCCTAATTCTCACTGGAAGCAGTAGAGAAGAAACTGAGAGTATTGATTGTGAACATGTTGATGTTATTCAGACACTGAGTGGAACGCGATCACGTGGCATGAACCTCCAAGTTAGTAATAATCGCGAACTCTCAACAAAATTAGATATTACGGCCTCTGCATCTTTAGTCGGACGGACCCATATATCACGGAAATTTCCGTGAGTTTTTTTTGGTTAAGATCATCAAGTGAGTCAAATAATGTTGCAAAAGCGACGGGGACTTGCCAACGAGGCTCACGAGTCCTCGGGAATGAAGCAGCGAGCAAATAGATCTGTATGAGAGCTCTAAGCCTCTAACGGCGACTGACTGTCATAGCTCGAAAACCCACATCCTTTCCGGTTCGTCGGCTGCCCCAGCTGCCCCACACTATATTTCGTTTGAAAGCTTAGTCATTCAGAGAGTTCTTCTTGCACCTCAGCTCTTCAGCAGCTTTACCCAGGAGACCGGTTTCTGTGAGGACCACCGTGGAAGCATCCAAACCGACTTTGCTACGCAGGGCAAATAGGGTATGGAAAAAAGTCAATGGATGATAATTCATCATATGCGTATCCTCGCATTATGACTGCGTCATGACTTGAATCCGACCCTCGGCCGATAGTTTCGCGTTCTGGAAACGACTTCCCGCCTCGTCTCATGACGAATGCACTTTGACATTCATCTCCCGAGAGTCGAGACATGCATGGTTAGTGCATAGAAACACTGAAGGTAGTATTCGTGTGTGCCCATAATATGCATCTAGTAACAGTAATCCGTAAATAAAAGTCAGAAGTGGCAACATGATAATCGAAGCTCAGTAGCAGTTGTAGCAATGATACTTGCTGGTTATTAAAGGTGACTGTTTCCATCTGTGCCATCAACCCATAGCGATACAAAGTTCAATTCGAGCACTTGTGTCAAGGAAAATATGGAGGTAGGTTTCCTATGCCATATTACCATGGTGGTCAGTAGGAAGAGAAGACAAAACTGAAAGCACGCACCATTTATGCTTTGATTTCTGTGGAGCGGTTTCAACGGGCTTGGCGGTATGGTGGCACCGTCTATCGTACGACCTCCGACATCGTTTTTCGTCGCCACAATTTGAACATATTGCCTCCAGGGACGTCGAAGAGGTACAGGTACCCGACACGCAGCGAGGGTCGAAGTGTATTGCAATAGAATGTAGTAATGACTTGCTTTACGTCACAGATACTTTAGACAATCACATTCAATAAATAATGAAATGTGCTTTTATGAAGAACGAATCCGACAAGCAGACAACTTGAAGTCGTGTCGCATCTTTCGAGTACAGCCATAAAGTGCCTCGCGCTTGAATTCCGGGATGAGAAGCAGCATAACTGTCACGATTCGAAGGACGTACAGCTGCGAATAGATCCGCGGATGATGCAATGTTAGAGCGTCGACTTCAACACCGTGGCGACTATTTCACCGTCACCAAGTCGGAATCGCAGTCACGATGTTTAGGATCCGCGGCCGCTACGAGCAACCAATGGAAGTGCTGAGAATTTGTGCATGCGCCCACGTTGTTACCCGGGAAAAGTCCACGAGGAGGATTTTAACAACCTCCGGAGGTCAGATGTGAAAAAGGGAATTTTTAAGCGAGGGGGCGGGATCGCGGCTGGGATCGATACCTCCAGGAAAAAGAACAGCAAGCACCAAACCCGTGGCGTCGACCAAGAAAAGGAAGTTCTCATGTTTAGGCGACGGCCTTTTCGAAGATGAATGATAAGCAGAAGCAAAACCAAGACCCTGGCCAATGATACGCGCAATCGCAGTACAAAGTGTCGTGAATAAGAGTGATACTGACATCCCGTCTTATCGATACGAACACGAGGAGCGGACTGCCAAGGTTCTGTCATCATCCACAAATACGGAGGGCCGTAAGTTGAGCCTGTCAGCTGCAAGGCCAAACGGAGGTCAATCCTTACACGCCGGTCAGGAAAGCAGTAAGCGATGGCCGATGTAGCCAGCGATGGGATACCTTATTAATCTGCGCACAATCATCACCCATCCCCTGCTCGGCCGCTATTGGGCGTAGTCGCTATATTGAAACATCCGTCGGGCGAGAGGTCCGACAGCCACCTGGTATTATGCAAAAATCAGGCCAGCGACAGGCCTTGAATTGGTTAGATAACGAGCTATTTCACTGATCAACGTTGTCAACGTTGAAGAGAAAAAAGCGGTTGGCGGAAGATGTCTATCTTTAGTAAGGAAAAGGGAGAAGCCGGAACCGGGTGCCGACCTACCCGCATCTTATCAGATAAAGGCCAACCATTCACTAGGAAACCCCCCCTGTCTCACCAACCTGCGAGAAGTACTGAGGCAGGTTGAGTAAAATACGAGAGATAAGGAGCACGGACGTTCCCTTCTAACGGCCACCACGACTTCGCCAAGCCGCTTTTCCAGGTCCTTACACGTCATTATGTTCGCCTTGCGACGGGTCGCTGCACTTGTTCTCGGCCAGGACAACTCACCCCAAGGCCTTCACGCAGAACTCGAGGCGTCGGCAGTGCCAGTCACCAACGCTCAGTGCAGGTCCTGTCCAGATCCTTGCGATGAAGGTCAAATTCCTTTTTCTCGGCCTCGCCTTTTATCTGATATGTTCTTCGTCAGGACACGAGGGTTACCCCAAATTTGATGTGGATATGGAATCGCATATGCTGGGAAGTGTGAAACCATACCGTCGGCAGGTAATTACTTATTTTGTCTTCGCGTGTTTGTTGTTCAGCTCCCGCGTTCAGCTTGTCATCTCCACTGGGAAGATCGACTGGGACAGAGAAGTTACCGACACTAAAGGTTCTCTCGCCGCATTTCTCGCGCAGGTCGAGCATCGAAAACTGCACGCTTCACATCCACGGCGACCCAGTGTAACCGCCATATCTCTTTCGCCACCAGATGATTCCATTCTTCTTCAAGAAAAAGTTTGCAGCATCGTTTCTCCCCATAATCCTCTACCACCGTCATCCCCACCGCCTTCTCACAGTACCTCTGGGGTATTCAACGCTACAGACTCAAAGAGGATATCAATCCTGAATGGAAGCCATAATACTCTGTGCCACGATCCAGACTATGAGACGATTCTTGTTTTCCCCGATTACAAATTGGTGACAGAGGTTCCGCGATCCGTCGAAGGCGCACAAAACGTATGGGACACCTGTGTCGATCCAGAGCTCGGGCGAGCAGGCGGGGTACTTGAAAAGAGTCCATTCAACTCTTGGGTTATACCCTATGCGTGTGTGATCCTTCTCTGTGAGGCATTTTTCTTCTGCTCCCGTTTCCCATCATCCGTTCTGACATATTCTGTCAAAAATTAGGCTCGCATAAAAAACGTGACAAACGATGCTCCATCGCCGCGGCAAAACTTGAGCATGGTGCGTTCCTGTGCTTTTTGCTTCACCATTGTGGGGCCTGATGGGTGTCGCAGCATTTACACAGACCCTTGAATCCAAAGGCTGGACGGTAGATACCCAACTAGAGCACCCGATGGACGACCCGTTGGAAGAATTCGTTGGATCACCCGAGGAGCAGGAGGTAAATGTTATCCAACGTTTGCAGGAGCTCCAGGGAGTGAAAAAGGCCCTGATTATACGCAATTCGCATATTGGGGGTCATCGTTATGCGGGGAATTGTATCGTGAGTCGACGGTAGCAATCTTCTACCAAATGGAGGATGCTGATGATTATGAACAGATTTACACTCCGCAGGGCGCTGGTGTATGGTACGGTCGCGTGTCGACGCACGAGGTTGATTCGATTGTGGCGAATACGATCGAGGACGGGTTGGTTTTGCCCAAGCTGCTCCGTGGAGGCGTGAATATCTCGCGGCCGGGTTGTAGCAATTTGCATGACTGGTGACCAGGTGTATTTGAGGTGCGGGTATTTATTCATTCGTTCACTTGTTGCTGTATTTTGCTTTCATCTTCGGTTTGGATTGGCTTTTTGTAGAATAGACTATACGTTAGTAATGCTGTACGACTCGGGGCATGGAGGCAGAGCGTACTGATTAATCCTTGAAGTATTCATATGTAATATCTTGTTAATATTATACACGTTTATATGGTTTTTGCGGTGGAGAGGCGTGATGAATGAAGGCAAAGACTGACAGTGTTATTGTACCCACCAAGTTGTCCGGTGTGGCACGTGCTGTTGCCTTTCTTCGCTTCTCGATATCTCAGTCTGAAAAGTAACGCTGCTGCTGGGCTGGTCGACCTCCGTTTACGCTATCTGGTGCTTTCGAAAGTATCAGAAAGAACTATTGTCAAGCTACGGAGCCTACTGTTCAGCGCGTTGCTTCCAGATACGGTTCTTGCGTTTCTTATCGCAATCTCCATACTGAGCGGGGTAATTTACATACGGGCAGTCCTCTGTCTTCCTCAACGCGGCTACTATTGTTACTAGTGGTTGACAGTTGTGTTCTAGGATACGAGGCACTGTTCCCCACTCAACGCTCCTCTCACATCGAAAGCTTTCTTTGGCCGTTTCCCTGGTTTCGAGCTCGGCGGTGTCTTTATGGTCTACTATGCTGTCGATTCGTTATTCCAAGCCCCAAAAGTCTTTGCTGGAGGGTCTCGCTGCTAGACCATCCAAACCTAGCAGTCAGGCTCAATGGCCTAGAATTAGTACCTGCAAAACTTCTTCAGTTTGACTTTCGTCGCCTTACGGGTCGTACTTCCAGGCTCGCGAGAGTATGTACCTAGGTTGGAGCACCTGTCGCTGCAATCCGATGTTCCTTCGTTGTTGGCAGTACAATTTGACCTATGTATGTAGATTCACGACTGTGGGACGACCTCTGTGCTGATTCTTTGCCGATTCAATGCCGTGACGACGAATCTACGATTGTTTTTACATTCGAGGACGCTTGTGGGGCGGCTCTTCGGCCATCCTACATTACTCCGGGGTACGAGGCTGTTCGCTACTATTCGCCTATATGCTCAATGGCTCGTTTCGAAAGCACCGCGTCTGTTTCGCCGTTGTTCGACGTGTCTTCTTCAGCATGGTGTCGTACAGCCAAGCCTGTCCTGCGTCATTGATGGATTCGGGGACAAGGTCTCATTTTTCGATGACAGACAGTGCTCGAGGAGCTGGTACTGTCTATGCTATGTCAAACTATCTCAAAAGTCTCCTTAAAAGGTTTCACCGTTCCCTGGGTGTCTACCGTCGGGGCGGTGCTTCATTCGACGTTGACTTCGCCGAAATCGTTACAGCCGCTCTTGACAATTATACATTGTCTAGGGGACTTGTCGCTCGTGCACTCGACAGTCATTGGCATCGAGTACTACATACATATTGTCGTCGACAATTGTACATTCACCTTTGCCTCCACGATGCTATAAGCAATATATTCCTGCAAAACGTGCCAGGTACGAACTCGCTGTTGATATTGGACCGACGCATTCCAATTTCCCCTGTGCATCTGGACTTGGTTACGTGGAATGCAGCGTGTATTTGCGCCTAAGGCCTGCGAAGACAGCTATGACATCGGCTTGACAAACGGATCACCCAACTTGGTCCAGGGAAGATGGATACGTTTTTCTCTGGTCCTGTGCCCCTTTGCAAGATGCAGTAATGCTACGCCGAATGGGATCTCCTAAAAAAACAGACCCCGGAAGCACGATAAAGCGAGGGGGAGTATGCAAATAGTACGGGCCGAAAAACTGGGACATCGAAGCAATTGAAGGCGGAAAAACAACGTGGAACATCCGGGACAATTGAAGAGATCGTGGCGGGAGTATATACGAGTAATTTAGAAATTCGAGACGACAGAGCGTAAACCGGAGCTCCACTGATGTGTGATTTTGCAGTGCTCCACCAAGACGGACTGTTATCTTTCTACTTGCCTACCATATCGACCAGCATCTCGAGCTCGCTGTCTAGCTTGATGATCAAACTGTGGCCCACGACGGCGACAACGACGGACACAGGGATGGAAGATATGACGCCGAGACCCGGAGTATCAGATCGTAACCCGTTTGACACGCTCTCTTCGTCTCCATCACCTGCTGCCAGTTGCAGCGGCCATACTACCACCGGCCCTAGACATCCACTGTTAACGCCGAACCACGACCTTACTCCTGGCGCGACGTCGTCGACGCCAGCTTTGAACGCAAGCTTTGCTGCCGCCCTGCCCCCAAGTCTCTCTCTACATGCTTTCAACAACATGCAACTTCCGTCGCCAAAGCGTTCAGACAAGTCCCCAGCGCCACCGGCATCGACCTCCACGACCTCTCTCTCCAACACTTCCAAGGGCCAGATACACGTCAAGCTCATCCAGGCCAGGGGTCTGAATGTTCTCTCCTCAACGGCGAGGCCGTATGTCGTCGTTCAGTTCGAGCAGAACGAGTTTGTCAGTCGGGATCCTACAGATGAAGCTGACAAGGAGGTCAAGGGCGTTCCCATCTCTCGCGTAGGCTCAGGCTCAGCGCTCAGTGCCCTCGCAAAGGCGTCGGGCAATCCACATCCACCGTCTCCGTCCTCTTCGGTCGGATCTCGTTCATCCGCCAACAGCAGCGGCACCGGCACAACTGGTGGCCTTTTTGGCCGCGTGTCGTCCCACAATCCTGTCTGGAAACACGAGGTTTCCTTCGACGTCACTTCCGAGGCCTCCCTCATTACCTTCAATGTTTACGACCGTTCAGTCGACGATCTCGGTTTCCTTGGCACTGTCCAGATCAAACCAGTACTCATACATGAACATTCCGTTGACCAGTGGTACAAGCTATTACCTTTTGAAAGCGAGGTCGTGTCTGGTGAAATGCGAGTGCAGATAACGTTTGAGCAGTTCAAGGTACGGTTCAATGGTACAATTCTCGGCGTTTTCTCATACCCGTCCTTCGTTTCAGGTCAAGCGGGCTCTGACTCCCCGTGACTTTGAGTTTCTCAAGCTCATAGGACGTGGAACATTTGGCAAGGTCTTCCAGGTCCGCAAAAAGGATACCAAGCGCATATACGCCATGAAAGTCCTCTCTAAAAAAGAGATAGTCGCCAAGAAAGAGGTCGCCCATACCATCGGCGAGCGCAAAATTCTTCAGCAGTCCCTTGAATCCCCTTTCCTCGTGGGCCTCAAGTTTTCCTTCCAAACTGATCAGGATCTCTATCTAGTCACTGATTTCAAGAGCGGTGGGGAACTATTCTGGCATCTGCAGCGGGAAACGAGATTCCCTTTGGATAGGGCTCGTTTCTACATTGCAGAGCTGGTACTTGCGTTGGAGCATCTGCACAAATACGATATTGTCTACCGCGACCTCAAGCCAGAAAACATTCTGCTTGACGCGACAGGGCATGTCGCGTTGTGTGACTTTGGGTTGAGCAAGGCGGATTTGAAACCTGACGAGCTCACCACAACATTCTGTGGTACCACCGAGTACCTGGCTCCAGAGATTTTGTTGGATGAGCATGGTTACTCCAAGATTGTTGATTTTTGGAGCCTGGGAGTATTACTGTTCGAAATGTGTTGCGGTTGGAGTCCATTCTATGCCGAGGACACGCAACAGATGTATAAGAACATCTGCTTTGGGAAGATTCGTTTCCCCAAAGGCGTAATCAACGAAGAGGGGAAGCAGTTCGTGAAAGGGGTATGAACTACTCTTTCTCTCCGCTTCATATCCAAACTCATAACTTTGTGCAGCTTCTTAATCGGAATCCGAAGCACCGACTAGGTGCGACGCGCGACGCAGCTGAGCTCAAAGAGCACACGTTCTTCTCCTGTATCGATTGGAAGGCCCTTAGTCTCAAGCAGGTCACACCACCCTTCAAGCCTGTTGTAGAGAGTGACGAGTCAACCGCCAATTTTGACCCCGAGTTCACAACCGCTGATCTTTCACAAGTAGGGGTCGATGGCATGGACGAGAACGACCCCTCAGAAGATTGGGTGATGAGTGGCAGCTATATGGGCAGCCTACATACACCCAATGGTCCCTTGGGCAGCGAGCGCAATGGCTCGAGCAGCTCATTGGGAAGTATGCACGGGGGATTCGGCGCGCTAAGCATGACGAATGGCCCCCCGGGGAAGAGTAGTAAAGGCGTGGATATCAAGAAGGCAAAGACTGGAAAGCGGAAAAGTGGGAATAGTGGCCGTGGCAGCCCGCTGACTAGCTCGGTGCAGGAGAAGTTCAGAGGATTTTCATACTCTGGCGGCGAGAGCCTGCGGGACGAGATGGAGATTCGAACGAAGGTGAATGGGAATGGGAAGAGCGATGACGAAGGAGGACAGTCAGGCCCGGAGCCAACGACGGAGGACGAGTACGAGGATTTCTCGAGGAGCGCAGGGCGATATGCAAGAGGGAAGAGAAGAGGACTTGGGTTTACGGAGGTGGAGTGATGTTATAGCCACTCAGACATTGCATATGGTTTTTTGTCGTATCAATCAATTGTCATATTTAGACTAGTTTTGTAGTAATGTGGTACGGGCTTTGTATTTTTTTTCACTTTCGGTGGCGTTGACACGGTATATGGCATTTTCAGTGGCGTAACTCCGCGCAACCTAAGTGTACATTGAATGTCGCACTGTTTAGATTCGCAACCTGTCTTGTGTGTTTTGACTACCAGTTACTGAATAGAATTCTCCATATCTGGTGGGTTTCCGCCTGAAGAACACGGGAATTCCAATGCTGACAGCGCTGAACGGGCGGGCGTTCGCGTCCTGGAAGTATTACGTCCGCTAATGTGGGATCGCGTCCGGTTCTTACTACATCCCGTTTTGCTATCGATCGCGATCTCCTCATATTTGCCTGTACCCATATGAGCAGGCTTCGCGGCAAATGTACGCGTCACGCGTCGTATTCTATCTTTCCAAGTCGTGCTGACTGAGCGTCCAGAAAAAAATAAGTGGTTGTGAGCACACTGGCACTGGCATTCGAACTTCATGGTCGTCAAAATTGTCACATTTCATGCTTTCATTAAGAACCCGTCCTTCGCAGACTAGTCAGCCTATACATCTTTAAATAAGTGAAGAGAAAGACGCCATACAATTGTCGTTATTTCCTCCTCAGCTTCTCCTCTAACTTCCTCTCAAGCTCGAGGCGCGAAAGCTCCCTCTCCAGAGCTTCCAGTCTCGCGTGAATGCGCTCGGTATCTGCTCCTCTGAGGTCACTCAATCTCGTAGACAACGTGATTATGTCTGCCTTGGTTGCAATTTGGGACACGTTAGCGGCTACATTTCAAACGGTTCAAAGTCTATTTCGTCACGATGAATGAATGCTACCTACAGAGCGAAAAGGCTTCGACGAAGAAAACGAACCCACGGACGGCGTTCACGATGGGTTCCCACTGCTTTGCTATCGACGAAGGAGGCATGGTATGTATTGTACGGATCGTGAAGGTCGTGATGGTTACCAGTGGAATTGTTGAAACCAGCGAAAATGTAGACTGACTGACTCAACAACCGGCGGCGCCCGTGAGAACGTCGGGATTAATTTCAATTCTCATGGTTGGCACGTACTCATTATATTGATAGCTAAGTGCCTGATACGTTCTCGGTCCAGGAATCATAAATACTATGGTACATCCAGAGTCTGAAGGAGGACGCGCATGCACCATGTCATTTCAAGTCTGGAATCTCTGCGCCAGGCCGTCGCGTAACCCTCACAAGGAGCGGCTTTTCAAGTATCACAGTGCGCCTGTGGAGGATACCGTTGCAGAATGCCTCTTTATCGAACGACTCGGGGAAAGCCATATCAAAAGATAAAACCAAGCGTGCGATAACGTACTGCAATTGTTGGTAGGCAAAAGCTTTCCCGACACAGACGTGTTGTCCTATTTATATCATAAGTCTGCAGAACTTGAGAAGGCGGTAACTCCTTACCAGTTGAAAAAGACAGTAAAGCATTTCGCTCAGTTTTTGTATCAGGGCCTAACCCGTCCGGCAACCATCGTTCTGGTCTGAATTCCTGTATCGAGATGAACGGACACCCAAACCCACAGCACGCAAAGTAGTACTAACCAAAGGATCGGGGTAGAAGTTCGTGGGGTCGATTTGCTGTGAATATGATGCCACAGAGACGATAGTCCCTTCGGGAATGAACGATCCATCTATTGTGACACCTCCCAGGGGTACTATTCTGGGAAAGTAGAAAGCCGTCTGTAGGCGCAGCGCTTCATCGATGACGCCACCGAGAAGGGGTATCCCAGCAAGCCTGGAGCCTTCCAGATGTTCCATGGGGTCAGGAAACTCAGCGTGCAAGACATCATAAAGCTGTTTGTAGTATTGCGGGTGCGAAAGAAGATAGTAGAACACCATCGAGAGCGTTCCGGCGATAGTATCGCCACCTAATCCGATGAGATAAAGCGATCGAAGAGTGGATATTATAGGAACGAACCTCCGAAAAGTGCATTGACTGCTTCTAGTTCAAGATCTGGAAGTGGGATAGTTTGGCCGGATGGAGACTCTTCTAGCTACAACTGCTGTTCGGCTGGAAGTAAAAGAACAAGTAAGAGGTACTTACAAGGTAAGAACTGAGGTCTCTCATACTTGTGGCATCATTCGCTTTGATTCGCTTGTGCATCATCGCTGCGGAGATGGCGGAATACTTAACCATAGCTTCGCTGGCTGGAACATGCCATATGATATCCATTAGCCAAGGCGCTTGTCCAAAGCTACGATTAGCGGTCAGCAGCCAAATCAGGGCTTAGAGGAAAAGCTCTAACCAGTCGATGGCTGCCATTCCTTCCTTTCCAGTCAAAACCAGACGCTCGGAGTCGCCTTTCACCATCAGAGCCTACAGAACGCAACAAGTATGAATAGAAGAATAATAGGAAGAATAGGATAAAGTATGCACATAGTCGTTACAACCTCCGTACATGATGTCGCCCTGCAGGAACGAAAGTCAGTGACTGTCACTACCAGGAGAAGAAAACTCTACCATCAAGTCATAGGCCCAATGAGAGAAGTATTCAGACAAACTGGCTGCGCCTTCTTTCGATTCGGCTTGCCGACGTTCGATGTACGATGCAAGCTCCCATGTACGCCGCTCCATACAAGGAATGTAGTTTTTGGTGCTATGCCAAACTTCATTAGACGATTCGACTAATCGAAAGCGAGAAGTATTCACGCAGCTGCGGATAAGCCCTTCATCCAGACCCGTTTGCGTTCGTTATGGAGATGCAGGTCTTGCTTATAGAATAGACACATGGCATCTTGATGTCCTGGGAGCGTGTACATTTCGCTTTTTTCCATGGAAAGTGCAGGCCCGTACAAGGGGTTAAGGGTGGATAATGAATTAATCGACAGAGTGTTATGTCCTATTATGAGGCGTGAGACTGTAGGATTAAGCAATAACATTTACTCGCTTACCAATTCTTACAATAGGCCCATATTGTATGTGAAGCTCATGAAGCCTTTGGTGTCGCCTGCCCGACATAGACAAGCGAACAAGCTGCAAGTTGGTGAACCACCATGATCGAGGCCCCGGATAACTAGCTAACGGGTGAAGAGGTGAAAATCGATAGCAAACCGAGAGAAGAATGGCCGATGCTGCGAATACCACGACGTAGAGCAACGTTAAGAGAAGAGGTGACGTCTGAGCTCCAGAAAGCAAAAGGCGAATTGCAGAATACGTCATCAGAGGGGAAATGGAGAATGCCAGAGCAGCATAGTCCCCTCGGACATGATACCAGTGGAAGAAGAGCCATGATACCTAGAGGAGACGTCAAGGAGTCAGATGAAGTGATATGTGAACTTGAAGACGACATACTAGAGCTCCTCCCGCACTGAGGGCGCTGATGTTGAGGACCACATCTGAAGCAACATCCACGGACATTGACAGATTGCAAGCGAGTTGGAAGGGCTGCGACAGGCGCACTACTATTCAACTCAATGGTAAGAGCACCAGAACTTGAGGCACAACAGGAAAAACGGCAAAGATCTGGTTCCTAGACGAGGAAATCAAGAAGGAAAGATAGCATGTGTAAACGCAAGTTGAAAGTCAAGAAACACCCAGACCGCGTGCAGTGGCTGCAGTTAGCTACCGGGAAACAGCTTCCATCAAATTCCCCGACTCCCAGAAGCATTTCGTCAACATATTCATCAACATCAATGATGTGGAAGGACTCAATTTAACTTGGCCGTACTTGGCGGGCGGCGTCCTTGATCACAGGGTGTCCGGTGTCCTCTCCGAGTTCATCATGGAGTTTCTTCTTCAACTTAGTAAGATTGTGCAACTCCGACGTTCTTCTCTTCAATTTCCTTCAGAAAAGGTGTCTGATTTCATCAAGATCATGCTCGGAAGAATCACCAATTGAGTCGGATGGGACCATCAATAGTTGTTTTCGGACGCCAGGCCCAAACGTTCACAAGGCTCAGGCCGATTTAGAAAATCGACGGTCTTTCCATCGTCCTTTCGTACGTTTTCTTTACCTGAGGCGACATCTCAATGTCTGGCCAACTCATTCTCGTGAGCGGCGTTCACAATCGTGTATTATCGGATTTTTTACTTACAGGCTGCCAGGTTACCGGTTCCACCGGGTTTATCGGATGTCATATTGTCGAGCAGCTCTTAGAAAGCGGTTATCGAGTTAGAGCGTACGTCACCATCGTCGATTTTTGGACTCTAGGCTTACCGGAAAGACAGTGTTGCCCGTTCTGCAAAAGTTGAACAGCTCAAATCTACCTATGCCGACTTTGGCGATCGTTTCGATGCTGTTGGCATCACAGACATTGCTGAGGATGCTCTCACCGGAGCATTTGAAGGTGTAGATGCTGTTATACATGGAGCCACAGCGATGCCTACCCGAACCAGCAATGCTGAGGATATGATCACGGTACGGGCATATTCAGTTCATCGGATGCCGCTACTGAAGGCACCTAAATCGTAGGTGGCGACTAATGGTACACTTAACGTGTTACGCCGAGCGGAAGCTGCTGGGATACACCGCTTCCTCGTCCTGAGCTCGATCACCACATTGGTGACTCCAGCCATGACCTTTTCGCACAAGGGTTCGTATTTGCATGTCATCATCCCACAAATCGAGGCTCATCCTTTGCACAAAAGATTGGTTTCAAGTACCCGAAGGCGACAACAGTAAACGACCGGCATTGGCCGTCTACGCTAACGCGAAGACTCTTGCAGAGCTCGCGATGTGGAAATGGGCAGATGAACATCCACACGTTCAGATATCTTCAAGTAAGGCTTACTCGTTACTTTCTGGGTCGAACTTACGTATCTTCAGTTCATCCACCGTACGTCTACGGACCCGTATCTCGTTACTGGCAAGTTCCAGAGGCCCCTGATTATTGGGCTTTAACAAGCGTCCTTGCGATTGCGACCATGTTGAAACCCGATGGGATGTACCCTCCTTATCCTGCGCATGTCGACGTCCGTGATGTCGCCAAGGCCTGTGTTCGTGGACTTGAACTCTGGAAGCCGGCTCCGGCAGGCGAGCGCAACCGTGCTGGCTTTTTATCTCCTCAATACTTCGATTATCCTCGGGCTAAAGCGGTAATCTTGGAACGTTATCCAAACTTGAAAAGCCGCATCATCGCAGCTGATCCTCCTCCTTTTTACGGGCCGTCGGCTTTGGAGTATGAATGGGTGGACCGCCTTTTTGGAATGAAAAAAGAAGACTTCCATACGTTCGACGAGGTTCGTGTCTTTCCCCTTTACAAATGTTCGGGTGATAATTTCGCGGTCAATTGTAGACTATCCTAGATACGGTTGCCTGCATTTTGGAATTGGAAGAAGGATGGAAGGCCAAAGGATATAATCCTCAAGTCCCAACGCCCGATGTAAACGACCAACAACAGTAAGTAATAAATCATGTATCTTGTAATTTCGCAAGTGTACGATTCCATGGCATGTATCTATGACAGAATAACATCCGAGTGATACTATGACAACCCCTTGTGATAGTTTTCACCTACATCCGACTGCGTAATCACCGTTCACAAAAGACCTGGGTTTCTCATGAATTCGGTGCAGATTGGCCGCACTCGGGACTTTGCGAGGTGGTTGCATGTTAGTCAGGCGGTATGCCGGTAAATTCCTGGCCAGATGACCATGTCACTGTGTTTGCTTGTAAAGTTTAGTCAGATTTGTGAATCTGATAGATCTGATGTAGTACATTGACACTCTCGGGTGCACGATATAGACGACGCGGGTTACTTTTGAATACCCGTCTTCTTTGCGTTCAATGTGACTTGTTTTAGAGATGATGCCTATGATACCAATCGATTACATGGGTAATGGCCAGA
Source organism: Armillaria ostoyae (assembly GCA_902506015.1). Lineage (NCBI taxonomy): Eukaryota > Fungi > Basidiomycota > Agaricomycetes > Agaricales > Physalacriaceae > Armillaria > Armillaria ostoyae. Next base: position 2,826,070 of record LR732083.1, read on the forward strand.
ATTCGGTAGGAGAGCAGGTATTTTCATTCGATGACCCCGTGCCCACGCAAAGACAATTTATTTCGCACTGAAAAGTTGTCAATTTACTCGTTTCCTTGTGCTATAGAAAGTTCACCTTCGTCAACGTATGTCATTTTTCAGTGGCACTGGTTTGAACTGCGGAGGCGGAGTTGTTGCCATGAAGATTTTTACTCCAAGTTTGAATAGAAAGCATTCTGATAGAACGGGACTGAAACTGAATTTCAATCAAGTCAAGGGTATTCACATAGCTATGTACGGCCAACCGCAGAACAACTTTAATTAGCCCTACACTGAAGGGAGCCACACTGCAAGTTCGTTATTGTACTACACCAATTGATCTATGAAAGGAGGGACTACGACAGTTGTACCAACACCGCAGAATCCAGAAATATAGAAGAAAATCAAGAGTATCTGCATTAACAAGTCGTCCTCAGGTGAAGTCTTACATTTTCATATCAGCCCAAAAAGAAAAAATCCAGCGCACTGCGGCCATGACGGACCCGAGAAGTGAGCCTACGACACGTCGGATACCACTCATTTCGAGCATATCAAAGGCTAGAGCGGCAATCCGGCACCATATGGGTGATACAGCCTTGGGTGATTGTCCTCCGTCGCGGACAACAGAAAAAGGCAGCCTCAGAGATGACGAACACGATGCTGCCACTGCTTCAGCGGCTTCGAGCCCGGTTGTAAATCCATCTTCATGGAAACCGTACTTCAAATAAGCGCCGGCGTAATAGATCGACCTGACGCCTTGGATGCACTTCAGAAGGGCTTGCGATCGCTTCGCCTCAATTTGAAAAAGGTCAGTTAAGAGGAGGAAACCATCGAAATATCACTTACATTGGCATCCAGAAGTGGATGGTCGTACTTCCACCTGCCGATAATCATCTCCGGCCGTGGCTCATATGGTGGATTTAAGGTAACCAAGACGGGGCCATGCTTAACGTATGATAGATGCTGAAGTGCGTTCATACCGACTTCAAGCGGGAAATAAGACGTCGGTAATTCTCCAGATAACACGATACGTACATGTTCTTCGGGAGTGTTTTGTCAGTAGTCTGCTTCATTTAAATCTCGAAGATGCTCACATAGATAATCGAGGAGGATTCAAACGAGTTTCTCCATACTCGTCTACAGACGACTCTGCGAGGTAGTTCCAACACGACCAAGCTTCACGATTTTTCGGCATCATCTAGAAGACATAAGCACCTGCAGTAGACGGAGTGACGGCTTGACTTACCTCCTCATCATAATGTAAAACGCATTCGTTCTCGTTCCAACGAAACGCGCCGAGTATCTGGTGCTCCTCATCAGTTAGGCCTCCTCCTGCCTTCAAGATGGATAAAGCGGCATCCGAATGACATGAAAAAATAACGCGGTCAAATGCTTCGCTTTCACCTGTAGCTGTTGTCAAAAGTATCTGAGGAGCAGCGGCATCGCCGATGTTGGTGAGCGACTGGACAGGAGTGGAGAGATGTAGTTGATCTCGGGGCAAAGCTTCTATAATGCGCTTGATATATTCCTGGCTAATAGAACGTTAGATATCAGAACTGTCAGGAAGAAGAACTACGATACCTTCCGCCGGCAATGGTGAGCCATTCAGATTTGCCAATAACTCTCAGGAGCTGATGATTCATCATGAATTGGATCTGCGCTGCCATGGTCAATAAGATTGGAATGACTTAGGGAATCGAACTTACCAAAGTTTGTGCAGGGAACGTCATCGCGAATGCATCAGGTGGCGTACTCCAGATACCGGCTGTCATGGGCTAATACTATTGAGCATTTATTCAGGTGAATAGAATGGACTCACTAGTAGATAGTTATCCCGGAAAGAATCTGAATAGCCTTCTCTGTGCAAATATTCACCGATGGACAATCCTAGTTCAGCGGGCCCATCTAAAAGACGGCGAGCACACATGTTGAACCGCATGATGTCATATAATAATATCCACATTGAGGGATCTAACAAACGCTTGCGTTGACAGAAAATGCTCCTGATATTCTTCCCTGACCATTCGAAAAAGCCATTGTCTCGGGAGACGCTGAAGCTCATAGAAGTGGAAAGGATTCGAATAGCTGGGTCGAGACGAAGGAATTGGAGGAAATTTGGATATGTGCATCGGTTGAACGCAATCTACAAGCACTCGAGCTATTGGATTCGATGAAAACATAACGACTGTGTCACGCACAAAAGCACTTCGAAGGTTTAAGAAGATGACGTAGTGGTGGAGAGAAATAGACTTACGTATCTACATGGCATTCTTCAAAGCCGGCTCGGGCAGGAAGAAGAACGGTATTTGCATGACCGCCGATACGGTCTTCCGCCTCATAAAGATGAACTTCGTGGTCGCTGTATTCATTCAAAGCCTGGAACAGATCAGAGAGTCCCGAGTTATTCGCAGAGAAAGGAATTACCCAAGTGGAAGCGAGACCAGCTACTCCGGAGCCGACGACGGCAATTTTCATGTTCTACGAGGTTGAACTTGGGACAGAATGTTAGTGAGTAAAGCACAATGACAGTATAAGATTCGTACGTTGGCGAGTACTATTGTGAACAAATGATCGATTATTAACTCAGAAAGCACCACACGTTCAGTGGCTAATAATTCCGCCTTTAGTCTACAGCGTTGAGAAAGATATGGAGGGTACAAGCGCCAGAAGGAGAAAGATGCTAGTGCAGTAACGTTGACCACACCAGCACGGCGTGGTTCACGGATCAGATAGTTGCCAATGATATAGAAGTTGCAAGCGAAGTTCCGAGGAATGATCCAAAACCATGATAATCAGCTTTTCTTATCGGTTTGATATAATCAAGAGAAGTAGATTGAGCCAGGGTACAACCGTTGCCGAGTCTGATGAAGAAAAGTCAAGCGAACCCTAAACAGTTGGCTGGAAGTCCTAAGACAACTCAATTAGCTGACTCGGAGAAAAAAAAAAAAGAAAGGAAGCTGCCAACAAGTCGGAACTGTTACGTAACTACTTCTTGCATCAGCGCGGCGGCATTTGAGATGCTTCTTTCCTTCCGTTTTACCATGCCGACCTAGAAATAATATCGATCCTAACTTATACATGTTGGTCCTTTCTTTGAATTATTGTTCTTGGTTCCGGTATGTCCAGCCATCGTACGAAAGAACTTGCGCAAAGTCGTCTTTTCCAACAGTATTCCCATGATTGGCCTCTGCGTGATCGCGTTCGGCTCAGCTATCAACGCGCTCAAGCCATCGGCAGAGCATACGGTAAGTATTCTCGCTATTGTCTTGTCACACTTTCAGTTCATTCCCGCAGGTTTCACTCGAGACGATGTACTCAAGACAACCGAAAAACTATGGCAGTTACATACTGACCCAATCTGTGGCATTGATGGCGCCGCCGCTATCTTGGCTACCATTCAATACAATCTCTGTGCTGGCACCATTGCGCCCTATGCTACTCAACATATCGAAGTTTCTAAGGCGCTGGAATGCGTATTGTCCTTTGAAGTATCGTAAGCTCGTGATCGCCGTCTAAAATCAAAGCAGCCTCAAGCCATGTCTAGTGGACAGTTCTTACTCACCGAATTGGGCCACGGGATAGATGCTCTGCACCTCGAAACCACCGCGACTCTTCTACCCGATGGATCCTTTGAATTGAATACGCCCCATGAAAGGGCAGGAAAGTCAGTTCTTGATTCTGTTGCTGCTCTTGATGTTGACTTTATGCAGGTACATGCCGCCTACTGTACCTATGGGGTACCCGACCATTGCTGTGGTCATGGCTAGAGCCCTTGTCGATGGTATAGACCATGGCGTAAAGCCTTTTCTCGCGCCTATCAATGACGGCAAGACCATGCATCCCGGCGTTGTGTGCAGGTACATCATATTTGACATTGGGATATAGCTTGATAATCATGTTCGTCCTCTGCAGATATCTTTCGCAGCGTGGAGGGAACACGCCACTAACGCACTCCATAACCTATTTCGATCATGTCCGTATGCCGGCATATTCGCTTCTTGGAACCATTTCTGGGCCAGTCAACCACCGCCGGTCATTTTTCGAGGCAATATCTCGCGTTCCGTATGGTACAATTGCCTTATCGTCCCTTGGAGTCCCCGCTCTACAAATTATGTCTACGATATGCGCACGATATAGCATGCGTCGGTCGGTATCTAGCAACGAAGAGATCCAGAAGCCTATTCTATCTTTTCGCACGCAGCAGGTTCCTATATTGACAGCTTTGGCCCAGGCATATGTCATGCGAGCATTATTCGATGCATCTATCAAACTGTTCACAGATGCCTCTTTGGACTTTCGCGTTAGGCATGCCATTGCAACGGCAACCAAGTCAGTCATGGTTTGTCACACGCAAAAGGCAGCCTTGGAACTGGGAGAACGATGTGGTGCCCAAGGGTGCGTATGCTACTTTTGGTGATGCTCTTCTATCGCCTCATGATTGAGTAGGTTGTTTGAGATAAATCAGATCTCTTCTATTTTTGTATGTTTCATAACATTTTTTCAATATGTGCGACAACGCTGAAACAATATCTAGAATGATTTTCGTGGAATCGCCATTGCCGAAGGCGACCTGCTAGTGTTATCCGTTCGTAAGTTTTCGATGCCATTTTAATCTTATTTTTCGTCCTAATTTGATCGTCAGGGTTGGCTACGGAGCTCCTCTTGAAGAGGTACTGCGTGCCCGAGAGTCCCAATCCTGAGAGTCTCTTGGCACGACACGAACTTGGGCTGTTTACAGAATTGAGATCAGTCTTGAAGGCCCATCACCATCGCAGCGAAGAGTTCAATCGACAGGTCTTGCCCCAATGTCGACTATTCGTTCAAAGCATCGGAGAGCGTATGGCGTACGATGCTGCTGTGGCGTCGGGCCTTGATTCTTGCTTGGTGGACATGTATGTGGTCAGCTGTATCAAGCATGATCCCGCATGGTACTCGGAAGAGTTGAATCTGTCCCGAGCTCGAGTACAAGCCATGGAAGACGCGGCCATTGAATCCATGTATCCACGGCTTGAAGAGTTCATCGTGAGGACGGAAGTCGAGCCATACATATCGGCACCTCTGCTGTCCTCGCGTCGATGGGAAGCCTATGAACGTCAAATGACCGTTTATGGTGACTCTCCCAGATTTAAATCAGGTCCTTCTGACTGGAACAATATTTTGACATTCAGCCGCCAAGCACGGTTGTAGATGTAATTAATTAACAAGCAATCTACTACCCCACGAAATGGAGCGTGTTGTATCAACTCCACAATCCAAATATTCGGCTTCGAACAGTTCCCTTATCCCCGAGATTGGAACTATCAGAAAAGATGGCCAATCTGATGTGGTGTATGCTGTCGCCGATTCATCGAATAAAACCAAACGATGATTTCTATCCATCATGATGCGAACGCCCATGTCGTCCACGAACGTCGTATACATTCAGGTCGCCATCAGTAACCGCATCCGCCTGGGCGATGTGCCATGGAGACTTCGCGTTCAGTTGGTCACGGACATCACAATCACTGATATCGCGGGCAAAAGTCGCTGGATAATTCAATTCTTTGGCTTGTCTCACAACTAGATCCGGGAACAACTTTGCATGGCGTTTATGGGACATTTCTCTGTCTCGTAACCGGCGCACCGCCAATTACGCAACAGCATACGCATGGCTACGACAAGACGTGGAGGAAGAACGGCATATACATCTTGCGCTGGGAGAAATAATACATCACACGACTAATGAACGGATGTCGTTCCACCGCAGTTCATCTTCGCACACCTACATTCTGACCAATGCCAACCAACACCGAGCGCACACTGAATATTTTTGGATCCATTCATGATGTCTCGAAACCCGCCGGAGACGCGTAAATGGCCTTCCATTAACCTTATAGCCGTGGATTTTTGCTTTCTGATGGGACACGGCACGGTCCCGACCCCGATCTGACTATCCGCTTCATGTGGTCTCGCTGGGCAGACGTGTTCCGGGAGTCACAGTTGGATGCATTTTCAGACACATTTTTACAAGCCAATTTGGCCGAACTATCTATGGTGGGTTCATCACTTGGACGGAGGAAGACGTTCCTGAGCTTCCTAACTTTTAACTCGGTGATTAGGAACTGACACCAAATCTAGAGCGGTCGCATATGTTGGCCAGCTGCCAGCATGCTTCTCGTATAATTTTGTGTTCCTCCCTCTGCGAAATGAATTTATCAGACAGATTCGTAGCAGTAGTTTTATGGTACCTCGACTCCTTCTTGAAAGTCAAGTTCGCCGGCCTTTGACTTCCATGACCATAAAATCTCTGCACAACCCAAGGATCGACGATGCTATCTTCCGTAACAGTCAGGAACTAGTAAAATATGGCAGGCCCGCGATCTAACATGCCTTTCGACCTCAGCCGCTGTCTCTTCCAAGATGATATGAGAACCGCATTCAAATAATAATGTCGGAAAAAGTGTAAATGCCTGATTAGGGCATATTATCCGGACTTTCGTCAGATAAGGCCTAGAAAGGTCTAAAAATGGCGATTAGGCGGCACGTGGCCTTTTCATCTGCCTAATAATCCTGGTTAGCGAACGTGAAAAGCGAAGGATAAGAGAATAAAAAATACATGGAAAGAACACATGTCTCTATATATTGCTCCTGGTAAAATCTCGTAGTCCTCAGTCAACGATGAATACTTTATAATGCTCGTTATGTTATAAAATAAGAGAGTTACCATAATAAGGCATTTGCAGAATGTCGGACATTTATTCGTCTGTATGCGTCCAGCATCATGACTCCGCCCTACAATGGCGAATTAGGAGGACTGTACAGGCATTTGCTCAACCTGAATGGCCTTTAGGGTCCAGCCTACCGCCGCTGTGCCTCAGCTTCCAAATTATTTTAGAAGCTGCGATAGATCAAGTAACAGTGAGTTCCCATCTTACGATCGTGCCTTGGCCCTTGTACGCGGCGCATTAACTATCAGAATTTGTTACTGGCGTTTAGCAGTGCCGGAAGCAAACTGGCGACCTAAATAAGTTCCAGCAGATCAGAAACAATATAGCGTGAGAGTCGTGGAGGATCGCAGCACAACCCTGATTTGCGACGCATCTATGTACCGTGCACCTGTTGTTGTCTTTTGAGCTCTAATGAGGACTTCTTCAGGATGATGAAGTCCATGGATTGGGGCTCCCTTTGTAATTACTGGCACTTATCTCAACTTGAAATCCAAAGGCCCAAGCACTCTCCGAGCCTCGCGCAAGCCTTACGTAGTACGTACTATGAATTCAGGAAAAAGTACTTGCTAGTACAATGTACATCGCGTGTACCGTAATAAATTCATCTCCATGCCTTTGTTTATCGTACATACTTAACCGCTCACGGAACCCGCCGTCTTAATGACCAGGTGCATTCAAATATGTAGCAGCACTGAGTCCGAATGCAATATACAACGCGACCACCTCAAAAGTGTGGGGCGTGAGAAAGCTGGAGCGATGACTAATCCTCTGTCGCTCAACTGTTCGACCTTATCGTTCCATGGCCCAGACTCATCCTTGGCTTTTTCTGGTGGGCATTGCTCCGACGTCAATGCATCTTTTCTCCGATAATTTCAACAACTACCGCCTTGCATACAGACAGCTCTAAACCCCACGAGTGCCAGTGACCGACTTGAAACTGATTTTAAAGCGCCGGCCAAGAGCCCATCAGAAAGATTTTTGTACCTAATTGCGGCAGGCCTATTATCACGGTGTTCGAATACGACTCCAGATTGAAATCTCTCGAAACCGGTGCTTACGTGCTTAGATGGATCCACCAGGCAATTTTGTACCCATCAAGGCATGTTCGGACTGATCCCTACATGTAACTTGTTTCGCTTCCACAGCAGAAAAAGTATGATCAAGTACTAATATATCTACAAGTTGGCAGGAATGGCTTATTACGTGCCAGAGGTTTTGCCATAGCCAACAATGCTGACCATCTATCTTGCACGTTTTCTGTTGGTAGCTGCGCTCGCAGTCGTCGGAAATGCCTTCCCTTCTTCTGATACTTGGCGGTCCTTGAACTTTACTCTCGGTGGCAAACTGCTGTTGGGGGAACCATTTGCGAAACCCTGCTGGGATGCTGATGTCAACTCCGAAGCCACATGTGCTCTTATTCAAGCCCAGTATTCAAACGAAAGCAAGCGCCTTCTGATGCTCTTTCTTTTTTATCTCACTGACACTGTTTTAGCATTCCGAAGTATGACATCAGGAGGCTACGTTAATCCTGAGTGGGAGACTTGCATCACTTCGGGAGATCAATGTTTGCTCGATTACACAGATCCAACGAACGTCGAACCTCTTCGCTCCACCAAATGTAAACGTGGCAGCGTTCCGGCTTATCTCGTAAATCGTTCCCTGATGTCATACCCAAAGATCATTCTCACACGCGAGAGTTAGATAGACGTTCACGACACGAAGGACATTTTAACTGGTCTTTCTTTCGCTAGAAAGCACAAAATTTCGCTGGTGATAAAGAATACTGGTGTCAGTGCCACATTCAAGAACATTTCGTCAGAGACTAATGAGATCATGAATAAATCAGCATGACTATCTCGGACGAAGCAGTGCGCCGGGATCTTTAGCACTGTGGGTTAGTGTAGCTTCATTGTTTTTGCGTGGATCTTCATGCTCACTGAAAAACAGATACATCGATTTAGAGAGGTGAGCATAACCCGTTGAAGCCCCACCTCTTCTGACAGTATTAGATGACATATACACCTGCGTTTGTACCTGAAGGATGCCCGTCCAAAGATTCTAGTCCTGGTGTGACCGTAGGAGTGAGTATTTCATACCACACACAATCATCGTTCTTGACATTCGACAGGCAAGCGTGCAGTGGTTTGAAGCTTATGCGTTTGCTGAAGCAAACAATATCACCGTCGTCGGGGGTAAGCGTTTCGAAACCGATTTTTTCTTTTTCTTGCTGAACTCTATTAGGTACAGATCCTTCCGTCGGCGTGGCGGGCGGATGGTTGCAGGTACGATATGCATCCATATTGTGCTACACACTCTGAATCTATATAGGGAGGTGGCCACAGTGTACTTTCAAATACGATGGGCCTAGGCGTCGACCGCGTAGTATGTTGGATTCGCAGTTCATCTTTATTATCGCGCTGAGGACGGATACCCTTAGCTTCAATTCAAGGTGATCACACCAGACGGCGTCCTCAGAGTAGTCAACCAGTGTCAAAACACAGATCTATTCTTTGCCCTTCGTGGAGGTGAAGCAAGTTATTCCGTTTCCCTTTCACATCTCTCACTGTTTTAGGTGGTGGAGGAACGTTTGGTATTGTCATTGAAAGTACCATTCTCGCATCCCCTCAAGTGACATTACAAGCCGTTTTTGTTGGCTACGCCAATCTGAACGCGACCATGCAGAAGCAGATGGTGGCGACTCAGGTAGAAAATGCCGTTCAGTGGGCCGAAGCTGGCTGGGGAGGTGCATCAACCCCCGTCGGTGCTGTTTTTGTCAATCCGAAAGCGGACGAGGAATCTGCAGCGCGCACTATGACACCTCTCATCAGCTTTGTGGATTCTCTTGTTGATGATGGCGCTACAGGTGCATCAATTACTCTGACTACGTTCCAAAGCTTCGCCTCTTTTTACGCAGCATTCCTTCCATTTGTTATATCAGTGAGTAAATATTTCTTTTCTTTGTCCCGCGCACGAACTGAATTTCTTAAGCCTGTTGGAGTGCCGTTGGCGCTGTCCTCCCGGCTTGTCAATAAAGCGAATTTCGAAACCGCAGAGAATCGATCTGCACTAGTCAATGCACTCTTTGACGCCCAGAACGCTGTAGATACCTTACTCATTCAGTCGACGACACCGGCCTCTGTCAACGGCAGCGGGACCAGTGTAACTGGCAAATGGCGAGAAAGCTTATATCACGTAACGGTGGTCTCCAGATGGAACTGGAATGCTACCAAGGCGACTCGATTAAGCCAGTTTACCCGAGTTGATGATGCGATGTCCGGTTTACGTGCCCTAACACCCGACGCAGCTTATTTTGTGCGTGCATGTCTTGCCACCCATTGCATTGGACTTATGTTGACATGATATCGCAGAATGAAGCATCTGTTCATGAGCCCAACTACAAGGGTGGGTAATCGCCCACCATTCATCTTGATCCTGGGAATGCTCATTTCGTGGCACAGTTTCATTCTGGGGAGATAACTATTCTAGGTTACTGCAAATCAAGAAGCATTAGTGAGTCCTTCTGATACATACGAACCAGAATAATCGTTGATCTTTCCATTACAAGCGACCCCGAGCATCTTCTAAACTGCTGGAATTGTGGTCAGTACATTGAGCTTGCTTCCGTGATACCGCGTACTGACTGACGGTCAATTCACTATCGCAGTTGGCTTCGATTCACACTCGTCACAATTCAGTTGTTATCCTTAACCCGGTCAACAGGGTCTAGGAGAGTACCTTATCAGATGACCACTGAGTTACAATAGTAAAGATTTCGGTCTGCTACGAGATTCTACGCAGCCTTGTCCAATCCGACAAAGCTCAGTTTATTCTTCTGAAACTTAGTCGAGCTTTTCTATTCCTGGCTCCAATGATAGGTTCGAGCTGTTTTGAACTGAGTGATTGCCACGGCGCTAGAGCGGCAATGCATCAAGTATCACGCCAATCCCACCCGGCTTGCATGTGTAGAATCGCACCAGCTTACGAAATTCCGAGTTATCCACCCAATGGCCACCAAGGACCTTTCAAGTGGCCATTGAAACGTCAGCACGGTCCCCGGGCTATGCATCACAAACTTTGTTTTTTGCATCATGATCATTCGAATTCCGTGGAAGGCGGCCCTAAACACTGTGCCTCCGTGAGCTCACCGCAAGCATCAGGACCCCGGAAGAGATTGACCTCCCGGTGCTGTGAGGATTGAGTGGTGAGCAGTACTCGTTGTAACTGATCCGGAATGTGTTTATTCTTATGGCCTCAATGCCTTGTATGGCGTTTTCTTGATGAGTTTGAAGCTCTTTAAGTCATGCGGTTATACATAAGCAAATCCGTCTGTGCCGCACCTTGTGTCCGACTCTTAAGTTTGTTTCCTTCCTTCGCTCTACGATGTCCACCTATCAGTTAGACACCACGCTGGGCGCGACGTTCATCGGCCTTGTTGCCGGATCAATGTGGGTACCTGTGGCTGTTTGTAGGAACAATTGGCATTGACCAGAACAAAGCATCTACGGGATTTCGCTCCTTCAGTTGTACACCTACTGGCTCAGATTTGGCTCTAAGGATGGTTGGTTCCTACAGGCATTTGTACGTGGTATCATTGAATTCTCCCCAACGCAGCTTAATCAGTCTGTAGATCGCCGTGTTGATGTAAGCTATCGCGAAAAACTGACTTGCAGATACGGTACGGAACTAAGCACGTCCTTCTCTAGGAGCGTTGATACCTTCCATCTCATCCTTGTCTGCCATTTTCTGTACTATTATACGGTCTCACACTTTGGGGACTTCGAAGCTTTAGCCGTTTCAACTTGGTGAGTTACAATTAACGTAGATTCTTTGAAACTTAATAATGTGTTCTTCAGGAGCATTGCTGTACGTTCTCAACTCTCAACTAGGAGTTTTCTCACATGAATATCCTTCCAGACTCACATACCCGTTGGTGGTTCGTACCTGGGGTTCATGATCATCTTCAGAAGCACTGACGACCTGCCCCAACAGCTATTGCAAGTTCTTTGGTCCAGTTGTAAGTTCTATAATTGCACCCGACGATGACCGCGTTGTTTACCTGGATACAGCTTCTACGCCTACCGGGTATACGCACGTAAGTTACCGAGGGGCCAAAATTTTCACCCTGTGCTAATCTACTATCTTTGAAAAGTTGGCCGCTCATTGGTGCTACCGGGTATCATTGTATGTTGAAGACCTCTGCTACTTTACATGCCCTGACATTAGTCTAGGTATTTTTCTCTGTGGCTCAAACAGGTGAGAGCGTACCGAAGCCATGAAATTGTGTTTAGGTGTACTCATCAAATCGTTCGACCCTTCCCAGTCGTCGGAATAGGTACGCTAAAGTTTCTTCTCTGATTATTCACCGTTGACTGATTGCGAATCCATTAGTGCTGGCGTTTAAAATGTTGGAGTTTTCTACTGCCGTAATTTCTTCTGATCTGACTCTAGACTAGATCCTCGGTTAAATATTTCGCGAACGCAAGGCAGAGCATGGTGAGTAATGAATACGAGCGGAAGATTCTTATGCTGACATGCAACTCAAATCCGTCCAGCCCTACGGCGTCAGCGCATTGGCCTGTGAGGTCGTATGCGACACTATCATCACCGCTTCAATGGTTTATTACCTTCGAAAAAGCGAGTCCGGAATTCCCTCGTCAGTCTCGCCTTGTCCGCCTTTTTCCCCGTTATCTTAACCGACCTGTCAGGTCAAACAAAGTACTGCGGATCCTGATGCATTATATGGTGAACACCGGAGCTTTGACTACGTGGGTGAACGCTTTTGCTCAGCCGAATTTGCCAAATTGACACCTGCGTTGACTTACAGTGCAATGGCTATCGCGACTGTGATCGGGGTATGCACACCCTTCATCCGAGGCACCTTGAAAGCAAGATACTCACAGTTACTGATTTTAGTGGGCCGTTACCCCCGACGAACTGATCGACATCACTTTCTACGTTGTTATGGTCCGGCGTAAGCAAAGTTTTCAGATTCATAGCCTCTATCACGATCTGATTTAACGGTTGCAGTCTATCCGTGCTCGTTCCTTGCCATGTGAGTGTGCATTTAGCCAAGAAAGCCGGGCCGGCCCATTGAATTTCTCCCGAACAGCTTGAATTCTCGAAGTTATCTTCGCGACGTTATGCGACCAGGAACTGCTGAGACTGTGCATTTGAGTCAGCTCACAAGTGTACACCGAGATTCCACTGGCAACCGGAATACTAACCAGCTGTCTACAAATTCAAGCGAGGGCACAACAAAGTCTGGCAAATATGGCGGACCTTTTGCAACCCTCAGTGTCTAGATGGCCATTCAGGTCAAGTGTACATAGTGTAATCTGTACCACACTTTTGGAAGTTGTATTCAGTTTCAAAATGTCATGACTGGGAATGTAGTTTACGATCATATTTAGCATAGATTCCATAGGATGGGCCAGGTGCAGGAAGAAGATACACTCTCGAGAAAATGTCGCTGCTGGTTGCGAGGCAACTCCATCCAGAGTGCTCGTCCTAGTACTTTAGACAACGATAATTTCACAGAATCACTCCGCAGATGGCGAGTCGCCTTCAGTTTCCAATTTTTGATGCCTGGTATAGGTCAGTCAATCAGGAAGGAAGGAATGCAAGTGACCGACTCACTCTTCAACATACTGCCTGCCAGCGAAAAGGGCTTGCATCATACCACCCATAATCGCACCGAGAGCTATCGTTCTTCCAGATGTGTGCCATCCGAGCCGATAGAGTGCACTAATGACTGCCGCTGTACCCGTTCCTGCTGCAATCTCTTTGCCCGGCCATCCCTTCATCTCGAAGCCTTCTTCAATTCCAGCCCATCCAGCCCCTACTATGGCAAGTTTCACTCCTTCTTTGACAGCCCCTGTGCTTCCTGCAAGGAGCACTTTATAGTTTTTGGTTTTGTTGTAGAAGTACCATCCTTGAAGAGTTCTCGGTGGTCGATGAGCGTTTTCTGCTAGAAATTTTAGGGATGCAGAGCGTGTTCCACGAATAAATCCGAGAAGAGAGCCGACAATGAAGAAGGCGGGGGGAAGGACCAAGAGACGAGGGGGTACGGTGAGGTAGATTTGCTTTTTTTTCTCGCCGCGATCAGTGTCGTTGTCCAAGTCGGTAGACATGATGTCATCGGAATCGCTGCTTTCTTTTGCCGTCCATGGCCGACGCATCTGCTCCTCGCAAACGAGTTCGTCCTCGCAAATTCGTCGGTTCCACCAAAGCACCCCTGTCGTCGTTGTCGTCGACACCGCCGTTGAATAGCATTCCACAGTCGTTGCTACAGAATGAAGCTCTCAATGCTGCCATCTCTGCATTACCGAGCAACTACTCTTTCGAGATCCACAAAACTCTAGCCCACATACAAAGACATGGCTCCACGATGGTTGCTCTGCAATTACCGGAAGGCCTGCAGATGTATGCTTGCGCTATTGCAGACATCATCGAGAGATTTTCCGACGCGCTCACCGTCGTTCTCGCCGATGTAACATACGGCGCGTGTTGTGTAGATGACTACACCGCGAAGGCTTTGGGGTGTGATCTGTTGGTGCATTATGGACACAGCTGTCTTGTCCCTGTGGATGTAACGACAGGTATACGGACATTGTATATCTTCGTCGAAATCGCCATCGACGAGAAGCATCTTGTTGAGACGGTGCGATTGAACTTACCGGACACCAAGGACCGGTTCTTGGAGAGTTTGGGAGAAGAAAGGGCTGCCGGTGAAACCATTACCAGCGGTCTTAAGCAGCATCTCGCGATCACCCATGACGGTGAAGACAATGAATCGAAGGAAGAGTCAGCCGTCGGTCCACCTACCAGCCTTGCACTCGTCTCGACAATACAATTTGTATCTGCATTATCCCGTCTGAAAGAATCTCTTTCTTCACCATTGTTGAATTCCTCTTCACCTAATCTATGGCCTGGTCCCTACGCCGCGACAGTACCGCGCTCTCATCCTTTATCTCCAGGCGAGATCCTCGGATGTACCGCTCCCCGCCTACCAGATGCGCCAGATGCATTCGTATACCTTGGTGATGGTCGCTTCCATCTGGAGGCTGCGATGATAGCCAATCCCGGTGTCCCTGCATTTCGGTATGATCCATACTCGAAGAAGTTGACGAGGGAAGGATACGATCATGTGCGAATGCGGCACACGCGATTAAAAGCTGTCAAGAACGCGGAGGGCAAGGGGACATGGGGTGTCATACTAGGCACACTGGGAAGACAGGGAAACCCAGGCCATCTCAAGGCCATCTCGTCACTCACATTGTCGGGAAACCAAATTTCTAGCGTAACTCCAATTCCCATTCTACTCTCAGAGCTCTCGCCAGCAAAGTTGGGCCTGTTCAATGATAGCATTGACGTCTTTGTGCAGACATCGTGTCCGCGGCTTTCTATTGACTGGGGAGCAGCTTTCGAGAAGCCTCTACTGAGCGTATATGAGTCGGGTGTTGCACTGGGGAAATGGGGAGGATGGTGGGAGGATGGCGAGTACCCAATGGATTTTTATGCGAGAGGTAGTCGATGGGTTGAAGCCAGGAAGAACGGGGAATTTATTACGGCGTGACGGCTATCCGAAATTTCTCATTTCATGAAGACATATCTAAAATTCCACGCGATGTACGACAAATACTGTAGCGGTAGTGTACCCATTTGTAGCAAAGACACTCATGACAACAAATATAGAGATAAAATGGTTACAGAGGGAACATGAACGAATCTTTGATATCAAGGGGAGTGTAAAATAATGTTCTGGGGATGCATAGACTCGAATTTCCGAAAGAAACTCTTATAGTATTGCCGTTTTGGCCGACACACTTCGTCGAACCGGTAAAACAACGCCACCCAATATTACTCAAGCATATGCCATTTCCCATCCAAAGCGTTCCAAATCGCCTGCCGAAGTACGACGGGTGCAATCTGTTATCCGGTTCGCCGTACGGAACACTGACGAGGCCGCGTCCAAGTCTTCTATATGTTTGCAGCGGATTGCTGGCAGCGATGTCGTAGAGCATGGAGATGATGGCTGATGATATATGGACGACCAGGATGGCGTAACAGGGATCACTGGTGTAATATGTACAGTGCTCAAGACAGATGAGAGCAGATGAGAGAGACGGAGAAGTGATAGTCGGACAGATTGATTGACAAGGGCGTCGAGACTCTAGAATAATCTCCCGGAGCAGTCATTCGAACTGTCTGTTCAGATACGCTCGTACAGCGTCCTGAATACTTCTGCGCGCATCAGCAGGCAAAGATTCTACAAAAATTTAATCAAAAGCAGCCTTTCGTAGAGTGAAATAGGACATGTACTGTGCGCATTCATGTTGAGGTCAGTGAGCATATCATGAATTGACAGTGGGTTCATCTCGTCTGCAAGCTCTAGCAGGGAGTTCAGTACAACATATATCCGCAGAAAATACAGAGTACGCACTCCTACCAGAGCTCCTGAGCTGGTCTGTCCAACCACTTTCGTCCAATTGGGCTGTGAACATGGCCTTGAGCCTAGTGATGTAGTTGAGCTATAGCTCTAACACCTGGCATACGAGAGAAGAAAATACCTTTGCCACTCCCCCGTTTCTATCATACGCTGAAGAATCTGCTTGAGGTAAACGTCAACATCGGCAGCAGGGCCAGCCATGATGACGGTAAGTAAGAAACCGCGGTACCGTGATTATTCACGATCACCCGAGACTGCCGGCGGCCTTGCTCACATATATAGAACATAGTTATAACAGCTCGTAAATTATACACATGACTTGTATAAATGAACAGTAAGTATTCTGTATTATCACTACTCTGACCCATTCGTAATCGACGATTTCTGACTACGGAGCGAATATCGACTACTTAGCGACCGGACAGACGAAAACAACGGCCGCTCTCCCAGTTTGTGCATATATCGTCGTGTATAACGTGTTGACAAGGAGCTGACACCCCACTCATACACCGCCAGAGTCGAAGGATTGCCTATCTCATCAAGTCCCACCCCAAATTCTCCCACCTGCCTGGGTCTAATTCCTTTAGTACTGCGGCAAGAGTCCTGCGAATATCGCAATGTAAAATTACGCAAGTGCGGGTTGTCGTGAATGATCTGGGTAGCAGTGTTCAGCATCTTTCCGTCCTCCGGTGAATGCATCTTCGTTAATATGAATGATTGCAGATGAGCGGATTCCGTATCTTTGATGGCTTGCGAGAACTCCTTCTATGCTCCATACTCAGAAAAGAACACTCTGATTGGCAGACAAATGAACTTACGACGTCGAAGGAGGGGTAGGTGTAACATGTCAAATCCAGATGTGAGAGTTGCGGACAAGAAGACAGGAGATCGCGTAACAGACTCCCGTGGTCGTGATCTATCTTAGCATTGAATGATAGGTCGAACCATATACTCAATGACGAAAGCGACGTCAGTGATTCAAGAATAGAACACAGGTAAGGGATAGACGACGTTGAGTAGAATAGGGAGGTCAGGGAAAGGCTCTTGATCAGGGAAGGGTTTGGTAGCGTAGCGACGTATTTCAACGTCCCTGTAAAGGCCTCAAGGTGGGGCAGCGCCATCGGAGGAAGAATCAATGCTGTTGGAAAATTATCTCCCCCAGCATATTCCAGGTTAAGTTTATGAAGCGAAGGGTGTGCGAGTAAGAAATCCGTGAATGTGGGTTCTTTGATCCAGGATACACGTCGTCGTTTTCTCGGCTGGATGGAGAGGTCGCCTAGGGTAAGACACCTAAGATGCGGCCACCGTCCATGCGTTATGTGACGGATGTCGAAAAGTCGTGGTGATGGTGCTGCCCCACCAATAGCGAGCCTTTCAAGATGAGGACATCGCTCGATGATCATTTCCCAGAATCGTTTTGGTATCTTCTCGATGTCTGGCAGGGTGTCTAGATCTAGAACACCGATCCTCGAGTTAGTAGTAGCCTCGAATCAAAAAGAAAGTAACAAACCCGATACCAAAGCAAGGGATCGTTTCTTGATGATGAATGAGAATGACGTAAGGTCAGTGAAGTCATAAAGCTTTATTTATCGATTGAAACCGTCAGTGTTTGGGGCTAGCACAAACTGAATTAGAACCCACATTACTAGCCGGATCCAGCCTCTGTGTTCCAACGCTCGTGCCGATGTTCTTCAGTAAGGGACATCTAGATGAATAGCCCAGGCGTTGGTCGGGTTCACAACGACCCAAAGTAAAAAAACTCACGAATTTCGTAAAACAAGCCATAAATAATCGTCGGGCATTTCAACGCCGTCCCAAAAGAATGTGTGAAGCGATGGCATGTAGCGTATGGCGCGTACGAGTAGGTCGACTACCCCGGATTCGTTTAGAGAAACGTCTGTCGCGGTCCATTCAATGTTGCTGGGGTGAACGATTAATTTCGTAACATGTCGAGCCATATCAGGATGCTTCAACAGCATGCTTAACACCACCTTGCACTGTTTGCTCGTCTTGAGATCAACGTTGCGATACAAGCGTGAGATTAACAGTGCGCGCATGCTGCGAGACTGACACGGTTGATCAGCGACTACAAAGACATCATATCAACTTCAGAACTCACCGTCAGACTAAGGTTCAAGATATCTCGGAGTAAAGGAATCCGCCTGGCGATTTCTTGGAAAACATCTGGTGGTAGTCTCTCGATTGACGCCAGAAGCTTAGAAGAGCGGGGATCAGGAGCAGCCCTGGCCAAGAAGAAGGCTTTGACCCTCGATATCGATCGTGAACGTGAGGGAGAGAACACACCCATGGTGGTCGGAGAAGTACCTGGAGTGAGGAGTGGGGCTTTATATCTTTCTGGATATCTAGCCGAGATTGAATGATTAGCTCGGCGCAGTTCCCTCCGCGACTGTCTGAGATTGTGAGATTGTCGGGTATGATGCCCACAACCTATACTTGAGCAGGTAGAGTTAGGATGCTGATGGTGCTCATATCCGCCCATCCCGAGTCGACCAAGTAACTAACAGTGTTGCGCTTTTAGCGAAATGTAACGTTGTTAAGTATCCCCATAGGGTTCAGTCATCGCCAGTGGACTCGAAGCAACCCCAAGTAGGAAGCCCAAGAACATTCAGTTTGGCGAAGTTTCAACGTAGGTTTTTACAGCTTCACGCCCTGCCTATAGGCGAATGTCGAAGTTGGGTTCCAGGCCCCTCTCCTCCCATCGTAATGCCCCATGACGACCGGACGAAGTTCGCATCTAGAGCTTCTTGTTTCAGGGCTTCGTAAGGTCAACAGAACGAGTAAACAAAGAATGAAAGAGGGTGGGAATAGATCGGCAGCCGCCCGCAAAGCGCCGATGGCGGTGGATGTGGCGGGCACTTGAGCCAATTGGACTGCGCTCGCACCAACCATCATTGGGAAAGTGTACATAGGGATGTTTCACGAAGTGGAGACAGATGAATTTCGAGCCGAAGAATCCCTAATCTCTTCTTGGCCAATTAATGACACGCTTTGACGCTGTGGAGTTGCCCGTCGGAGACTAACCAGGTAAGAGTATAGAATTAGAATTTTCGAAAAAAGCAAAATAGATACGCTTTTAGAGGACAAGAAAGAAGAGCTGGAGCCGGTACGTTTTCTTTGAGACCTCAAAATGTTGTGAAATTTTATTTTCAACTTCTAATCGTAAAGATGAGTTGGCACAACTGATTCGAAAGATAAGATAATTTCCTTACTCTTTTAGGTGAAGGAAAAGAACGGGAAGAACGGGAAGAAAAAGGCGCCCACGCGATCAGAACAATCAAAACCACTTTTCATTTGGAGAATGCCTCGGTACGCGAAAGGAGCACTGAAGGACAAATTTTTCATCGCGTTTTCCGTATCCCGCTTGTGCTGCGTACAAAGGGAACGAGAAGTCACAACATTTTTAGAATCCTTGTTTCTGTTCCGGAAACGAACCGGCTCCAGCAGTGAGAATAGCAGCTACAGAAGACCTGTTAACCCGTTAATTCAGTCAATGACCAAAATCTCAGTGCTCAGTAGTCACTGTCCAGCATATTCTAGCCCTTATTCAACCCAAGAGCTTTAGGTACCGTCTCTTCACACGGGCCAAGGAACAAGAAATCAGCATCCTCGTCTCCATCGCTGCGATCAAGATTGAAAACTGCAACTTGACCACCATTCTGAGATACCGCTTCAGCGTATCCGGCAGCGGGATAAACCTGTCTTGAGTCAGTAGGATAAAACGCGCGCAAAGTAGAATCTCACCGTTGAAGATGTGCCAACCACTAAACATAGGTCTGCCTCGTCAACCAGCTTGTCGATGACATCCAGGTAGAGTGGCATTTCCTCGAACCAGACTACACCAGGTCTCGCTAGTGCATTGCACTTTGCACACCTGGGGAGCTCCGTTTTTGGGATATCGGGATCCATCGCGTGTTTATCAACGAGCTCTTCTATGCCTCTGAGTTCCTCGCAGATGGGAGAGGATCGGTCAAATTCAGTGTGACCACATCTCTTCAAGGAGCATTTGACGTCGAACAGGCGCCCGTGCATTTCGAGTATGCGGGGTTGCTGTTCTTCTGGCTCCGAAGGATTGGAGGAAAGGGCATCGTCGAGAGCAACGACACTTAGGCCGTCAACATTTTGAGTGATGAGGGTGAATTTCGAGTTGGGTGCGTGGCGAGAACGTATGGATGATAGCGAGAATTCGGCAAGGGCTCGATGGGCAGCATTCGGTTTAACCTTAAGTGCGCTATCTCTTGTCAGTTCACATGATCTTTTCGATAGAGAAGAGAGTCGCACTCACGCTTCCCTCCGGTAATGATAAAACTGCCAGACAAGCGAAGGGTCGCGTTTGAAAGCCTGGGGCGTGGCAAGGGACATTGCATTGTATTGTCGCCAAAGCCCACCGGCGCCGCGAAAAGTTGGTATTCCTGAAGCTGCAGAGAGTCCTGCGCCAGCTACGACTATGATATGTTCAGCTTTTGAAAGGACTTTGCTGAACTTTTTGTAATCTGAGCTTGGTGACATATCCTGGGTGACTGTGTGAGAGAATGTTTGGCCGGCCCGAACGTTTGTCCAAATGTAGTTCGCGCGGGTAAGTATGACGTCAGCGGAACCATCTAGGCTACTCTCGACAAAATCCAGCGCTTCCTATTCGCTACTATGAAAGCATCAGTCTGTTCCGTCTTTCTAGCCTTGGGTCTCCAAGATTATTCTGGCTCCTACCTTGACTGTCCTACTCAGGTCTTCGATACGACACCCCTTCTGAACATTACTGTCCCAATGGTGTCCACCCAAGAGCAAATTCGGTCTGCTATAGATGTGTTTGAGTCTGCTGCTCAGGGTATCAAGCCCGCCGACCTCTTTGAGATGCAGAGCTGGATGATGGGCGGTGCCCACGTCAGTCTTGGCTATGGTTTACTCAGTCTCTATGAGGTTCGTCGGCTCGCATTTACTGGGCTCGCCAACTAACCTGGCATCAGCAAGCGGAAGACATTCAGTCCCAAGATATCCAAGACTTTGTTGGCTATTCGCTACAATGGGTAGCTGCAATGGAAGAGCACCATGAGTACGGCCTTCCTCTCTTACCATCTATTCCGCTGTCTAATGGCGTGTATAGTCACGAGGAGAGATTTTACTTGCCCATGTTCCCTTCTAAATTCGCCTCTACCTCTGGAACAGCGATTCATGGCGAACATGAATCTTTTGCGACTAATCTTCAGTCTATGCATGATTACCTTGTGTCCTGTCTGCCCAGCGGTGCGGCCTATGGCTACAGCTCGGTCGCTGGGGAGCATGAGCAACAGTCATTCGACGGCAAGAAATTGAAGGAAATAGTGGACGGTATGATAAAAAATTGGTGCAAGCATGTAAGAAGCCTCTTCGTGTATGCAGCAAAAATACTGAAGTCCCTTCTTAGATGACGAACGAGCTAACTTATCTCTCACCGTCGAACCTCCGCGAGTCTGGCTTGACCGAAGACGAACTCAAGAAGATTGGCGCTGAAACTGCTGCGCATATGAAGTCACAGGCATGTCTTCAATACTTTATTCTGTCAGCCTTTGCTCATTCTGAAGTCTAGCCTAAAACAACGTTCGGTGTCTACGTTGTGATCCATACGCCAAGCTCATTAAGCTTCCCGCCTATGCCTGGTTTTGTCAAGAATTATATCATCCCTTATATTTTGTATCTTCCCTACCGTCGTTTGTGGAGGTTCGCGCCGAAGCTTTAACTTTGATTAATTATTCTGTCTGTATGTATTGAATATTTGATATTTGGAATGCGTATGCGTCAAGCTGGGTCGATCTGACCACTTCGGTCCACGTGGGATTTACATACGCGCTCACGCGTCTTGCTCTTGCCTCCGACCACACTATCATTTGTACGGTGCTCGACATTACTGCCGCCATGGCTGGGCAATGTGCAATGCGGGATACCTGTGGGAGGAAGGGTATGTTTGGAAGGGACCTACCATGTCCGTATGATGGGCCTCCAGTCCAAGTGCGTCATCAGTCAGCCTCTGCAGCCGGAAGCCAGCTAATTAGCAGGACCCATAGCCGGACAACCGCGACCTGCTCACCTCTATTTGTGGCGTCGACTTTGCTACAGGGCCCACGTGCTGCACCTCCGCCCAGCTCACTACTCTCCGGGACAACTTCGCACAGGTCACCGGCCTCATTTCCTCTTGCCCCGCTTGCTTGAACAACTTCAAGTCTTTCTTTTGCACCTTCACTTGCTCCCCAAACCAAGCCTCTTTTCTGAATGTTACGTCTACACAGTCGACCACGTCGGGCACGGCAGTTGCTTCCATTGACTTCTTTGTTGGGGATACCTTCTCTCAAGGTTTCTTCGACTCGTGTAAGAACGTTCAGATGGGGGCCACCAATGGATTTGCTATGGATCTTATTGGAGGTGGGGCGAAGGAGCCCAAGGCGTTCCTCAAGTACCTTGGAGACGAGAAGCCCATTGGCAGTCCATTTCAGATCGACTTTCCCCCGTCTTCTGTAGAGGTCCCCGAGGGAATGGAGAGACTCGACCCTCCACCACGGAATTGCGCATCCACTGACCTTGGTAGTCGATGTTCCTGCATCGACTGCCCCGACATATGTCCAGCCCTCCCCGACATACCGGCCGCCGCCACGTGCAATGTAGGCGCCATTACGTGCCTATCATTCATTCTTATTCTCGTGTGGTCTCTATGTGTGGTGGGGTTCTTGGGAGGTGCTGTTGTAGGGAGAACCATCCGGAAACGGAGAGAGAGAGGTTACGAGAGGGTTGCTCTAAGTGCAGAGACAGCATCGCTTTCACCACGGTCACATTCACGAGGGCTGGTCGGTGCCGGTTCTCTGGCGCAGTATTTGGATGAGAATGAAACCGGGAACGGGATGCATATAACGACGGAGGAAGATCTGGGACGGGGCGCGTCATTGTTGGACCCCGTGGAGACCGCGCAACCACGTCAGTACAAATTGAACAACGTTCTGAGGCGGGCGTTCTACAGGCTTGGACTCTGGGCAGCTTCCAATCCATGGCTGACTTTCTTCATCTTCTTCACTCTTGTCGGACTGCTCAACATTGGATGGAAGAACTTTGAGATTGAAACAGACCCTGTACGGTTATGGGTTTCACCCTCTTCGGAGAGCAAGATCCAAAAGGAATATTTCGATGAACATTTTGGACCATTCTATCGAACCGAACAGATTTTCATCACCACCAGTGGCGAAGACAAGGGACCCGTTCTATCCTGGGATCATCTGAAGTACTGGTTTGACGTCGAGGCGGATATTCGCGGGCTGAAATCCCAGGGTGGGTATACACTTGAAGATGTATGCTTCAAGCCAGCCGGTCCTGATGGTGCATGCGTCGTTCAATCTCTCGCCGCGTGGTTTGGGAACGACTTGAGTGGATACGACGAGAATACATGGGAGAGACATCTGCAAGGATGTGCCGAGTCTCCCGTGGAGTGTCTTCCGGATTTCCAGCAGCCGCTTGCACCACAGTATGTCTTGGGCGGTGTTCCATCGGATGAGGAGGGTCGGAAATTCTACCCTGATGCAGAAGCCATGGTGATTACTTATGTGGTTTCCCATGCACCTGGCGTGGAAGAATGGGAAGAGCTTCTTCGCGCCCACCTTGTTGATCTGTCTGAACGGATCGGTGAAGAGGCTGGGCTGGAGCTGGGCTTTTCAACGGGAGTATCACTGGAGGAGGAAATCAACAAGAGCACGAACACCGACGTGAAGATTGTTGTGCTTTCATACGTCGCGATGTTCGTCTACGTATCGTTGGCTTTGGGCAGCGGGGTTCGCTCCGAAGAGGAAGGGGTGATTTCATCACTTCTCAGATGGGCCAGGAATTTCCCTGGTCTGTTCAAACGAGGTGCATCTGGCGCCATATCGATTGACTCGCGGACTACACCACGATGGTTCCCCAGACTCCCACGGACATTATTCACTGCATCCAAGTTCACCCTCGCGCTGTTTAGCATATCCCTGGTCATTCTGTCAGTCTCATCATCCGTGGGATTCTTCTCCGCGATCGGTGTCAAGGTCACCTTGATTATCGCGGAGGTTATACCGTTTTTGATCTTGGCTGTGGGCGTGGATAACGTCTTCATCCTGGTGCACGAGTTGGGCAGACAGAATCTGCTTCATGGACCTAATGCTGGGCTATCAGATGGAGGTGTATTGTCGTCTGCCGCCGATTCTAGCATGTCGCGTGGGGGACACTTGTCACCTTTTGATTCTTCGCACGACGAGGTGGATGCGGCGTCGGTTCCTTTGTACTTTTCCGCAGAGGAACGGGTGGCACGGACGTTGGCCAAGATGGGTCCGTCGATCCTGCTGAGCTCAATAACGGAGACAGTTGCCTTCTCGTTGGGTGCTATAGTGCCCATGCCGGCAGTGAGGAATTTTGCGTTATATGCCGCAGGGAGTGTGTTCTTGAATGCATTGCTTCAAGTTACGGTGTTTGTCAGTGCGTTGGCGCTGGATTTGCGGAGGTCCGAGGTACGTTTCGTTCGATGTTTTTTGTTGAGTGTCGTCATTAAATGGCACATTCTAGTCTGGTCGTGTTGATTGCTTCCCGTGCATCAGAATTACGAACCGTATCGAGCTACTGGACGTTCCCAGCGGTACTGGGCTTGGAAAAATTGCACGGTTCATAAAGAGGTATTATGCGCCGTTCTTGTTGAAGCCTGCCGTGAAGGGCATAGTCGCTCTCGTGTTCTCCGGTATATTCGTGACTTCTGTCATCTCAATGCAGCATATAGAGCTTGGTCTTGGTGCGCCTTTGTTCCTTTACGTCCTGGACTACTTCTAATGCATGATTCAGATCAACGTCTGGCATTGCCTTCTGAATCATATCTTGTACCATACTTCAATAAGCTCGACGAATACCTCGACGTCGGCCCTCCCGTCTACTTCGTTTCGACAGACGTCAACGTCACCCAGAGATCTGGACAGCAGGCACTTTGCGGTCGATTTACCACATGCAACGAGTTTTCCATCGCCAACATCCTTGAAGCCGAACGCAAACGCCCTGAAACATCTTTCATCTCTGAACCTAGCGCGTCCTGGATAGATGATTTCCTTGGGTGGTTAGATCCCGCTAAGGAGGCATGTTGTCGGGTACGGAAGCGAAACCCCCAAGTGTTTTGCACTGAGCGCGACTCGCCTAGATTGTGCCAACCCTGTTACGAAGGCAGGCAGCCCGCTTGGAATATTACGATGCGAGGGCTTCCAGAGGGCGACGAGTTCATGAAATATATACGCCAGTGGCTTATATCGCCCACAAATGAGGAATGTCCGTTGGCTGGGAAAGCATCTTTTGGTACGGCGCTATCGCTGAGTCAACCCGACGAGGAAGGTCAAGGATCCGTGGTGGCGTCGCACTTCAGGACGTTCCACAAGCCGCTCAAGTCACAGGCGGATTTCATACATTCTTTCGAAGCGGCTCACCGAGTTGCGGATGACATTTCGGAGAAGACGGGATCATACGTCTTCCCATACTCACTGCATTACGTCTTTTTCGACCAATATGCGCATATTGTCGCCATAACGCAGGAGGTTCTTGGACTTGGGTTGGGCGCAGTGCTATTGGTAACCGCAATCTTCCTGGGATCATGGCGCACGGGTATGATTGTCACGGGTGTTGTGGGGCTTACGGTGGTTACAGTCATGGGTGTGATGACTGTTTGGGGTGTCAGTTTGAACGCCATCAGCTTGGTGAACTTGGTGATCTCGCTAGGCATCGCGGTGGAGTTCTGTGCGCATGTAGCAAGAGCGTTTATGAGTGCAGGTTCGGGTCTTCCGGTGGACCACCCTGCGGGGCAGAAGGAGCGAGATGAGAGGATGTGGACTGCTTTGGTTGATGTCGGGCCTTCGGTGAGTATGAAAGTTGGTGGAAGCAGTGTTTTTCTAACGAATCCACCTTCAGGTTTTATCTGGGATCACATTTACGAAGCTCATTGGAATGTGTGTATTGGCCTTAACACGTTCAAAGCTATTAGAGGTCAGACATACTTTCGTAGACAAGTACGCTTATTGACTCCTTTCGCAGATCTATTATTTCCGCATGTGGCTCACGCTTATTGTATCCGGTGCTTTGCATGGGTTAGTGTTGCTTCCTGTAATTCTTAGCGTCGCAGGAGGGCCAGGGTTCCCTCTACAAGAGGCTGACGAGGAATGGATGACGAATGCCATAAGAAATGATTATGAATATGCGTAAGTTGCTTGCGGCTATGGACCTGGTGTTCTCGTTTGCTAATTGTTATTTCATAGACCTTTCTTGGCCGACGATGATTCAATCGCCAGCGATTAGATTTGTTTGTATTACTTGGATTGCTATATGGACAGCTGTGTATCCTATAATGACTATTGCAAGTAATTTCATTGACATGGTGCTTTTTCAATCTACGCTTGAAAACCCAAATGTCTGTACGTATCCTGTCCTGCATAGGCGATGTATTGACTCTGATGCAAACTTGAGCGGCACCCATGTTATCGAACCAGATGTAACCAATGCGTTTCACCCCGGGAGCTTGCTCTCTTGCCGCATATTCCCACATACACCACTGCCTACTGTCTACCTGAACACTGAGGACTCTGGTACTGACTCTGCGATACTGACTAAGCTCATGACTGTCTGCCGTTGTTGTCTCAGTTTCTTGAGCCTTTGACTACTAAGTACTACTCGAGAAATGTTTCAGCAGTCCATACTCGGCTCTCCTTTATACCTCAATATCGGTGATCATTCGCTCGAAGTCCTCTACCCCTCAGTACTGTTTCCTCGGTTTTCTTACTTCCAACCTTACACTTGACTGAGCAGAAGCTCGGATGGAGAGCCTAACCAACATGCGACCGGTCTCACAACCGCCCACATCGATACCTGAAAGGCATTCTCACAGACCATCGCATACGCGTCACGATGACAAGAAA
This sequence comes from Armillaria ostoyae, assembly GCA_902506015.1. Lineage (NCBI taxonomy): Eukaryota > Fungi > Basidiomycota > Agaricomycetes > Agaricales > Physalacriaceae > Armillaria > Armillaria ostoyae. Next base: position 2,853,180 of record LR732083.1, read on the forward strand.
GTATCCCGTTATCATACTCAGCAAGGGGTTCTGAGAGATAATATGACTCGAGCGATGCTGCGTTTAGGACGACGGCCCAACGAGGGTCCCTATCTTGTTGCTACCGACGTACCACCCCAGCTCTTTGACGAGTGGTCAACATACGACTCGTGGGTATGGTTCCTGTGTTCTCTTGGCGTCGCTGATGGCGGTCTCCCTCGTAGGGCCTATCATATGTTCTACGATCATGACTCCCAGTCTGTCTTTTCGTTCCATGATCCATCGCCCCACCACGCGGCAGATATAGAGCAGTTCACAGGTGCATTCGAGCAAGGATACACAAATCTGTACCACAGCAAATCCAATATGGAGTTTCAGATTCGAGATTACCTACACATGGCGGGGTCGTCTGCTTCGTCTCTACGGGACGGTTCTCTGAAAGAGCCTGATGCGACAATCCAGATAATGCATGACCTACAAGAACTGGTTCCTTGCCTTGTCTTTGAATGTGCATACATGAATGAGGATGAGGCCACATTGGTTTCTGAGACCCTGAGATGGGCCGAGTGTGGCCAGTTCTCTGTCGGTCTGAAGATTCAGAACATAGTCGGTTGGCCGACATCCCGTGAGTCTATTTTATATGATTCCGATCTGCTCTAGCATATATATTGACACTTGCCGGCAGCCCGACTGACATTTTATACTGCTGATAGATGCGGGACGGTTGTTACACGATACACCATTCCTCACGATGCAGTTGATCCTCGTGATGTTACCAGACGCCGTCCTGCAGCGAGTTTGGAGTCCATGGAACGGGTGTTCAAACCCAATATGCCGCTTGGCAGTCCAGGAGATTACTTCCAGGCGAAACTGGATAAAGTAACACAGGCAGAAGGACGGGTGGGCAGACTCGAAAAGTGCTACAAAATGCTTGGGTTGTCCCCGAAGCTGTCAAAGCATGTCAGCATTCTTGAACAGCTCAGGGCGCAACAGGAGGAGGAGGAATGCCAAGAGTACTATTTTGAAGAAAGTGGCGATGAAGGAGACGCTGGTGAAAGTGATTATGGGGAGGTAGGCTTGGGAACAGGTGCTAGCGGTGAAGATGGTGGCATGTTTCCCCCTTCTGATTGGCATGAGGCTGATGCAGCGATTCCAGACCGCTCAGATAAATTTGTCCCGCCTTTACGCCCACAACGAGACAGGAAGCCTCTGTACGTGCCTCATATCGTCAACACCAAAAAGCGACCGCCCCTTTTGGAGCCTGAAGAAGTTAGAGATGGCGTCCTGGTCGATGGCTGTTCTATTCCAATATCACTTTCAGCATTGTATGGCGATAATCCTCTGCCATTACCTCTTTCTTCCGATGATCAGCTCCTTTTGGACGTATTTACGATTCGAAAACATATATCCTATGCTGTTTCAAGATTAGTGACATATACAGAGAAGCTGAGAGAGAGCGTCGAGGCGATGGAAGGAACGGTTTAGAGGAAGTTTTGAGCTTTCAAGTGATATTTTGTTCTGTTGCTTTGTATGAAGAATTGTATCATGGCATTTCGAAGTAATATCAGCCATAGAGTGTGAACAATGTTCTTGAGAATTAAATAGATGAACTGGCTGCACTCCTGCATATCGCTTCTTGGAGCATCCGACAAGACTCGTCACCAGAGACAACAAACACGAGCGTGACCACGATATTCGTTTGCGTATAATCGTTGGCTTTTCATCAACCCACCTTCAGGTTTTATTTTACACTGTTCATTGGAATGGCCTTAACATGTTCAAAGTTATCAGAGGGCAGGGATACTTTCGTAGACAAGTACGCTTACTGAAGTACTCCTGGTCTGCAAATACAAGTATCTTAATCCCGCATAGGCGATCTGGATCGACTGTCACGAATATCATCCCGACTATGGCTCCTCCTACCCCTGCTAGCAGACCTAGACCTGCTTCTGCTCCTGCTGTACTTAGAATACGACGAGTATGATGACCTCGAGCGGGAACGCGAGTAGGACCTGGACCTTGAGCGACTGGAGCGAACAGAATAGCTTCTCGACCTGGACCTTCTGCCGTAACCTCCCCGCTGATAACTCGGGGAACGCCTCCTGGGTCCGAGTCGGTCACCACTCCGGCGGGGAGGTGACCGAGAGCGCGACCGGGTGCGAGAACGTCCCGGACGATAGAAGCCCCCGCCCCTCCTGCCGCCTCGTCCTCCTCTGTACCCGTCCCATCCTCCTCGACGACGGAATCTTCCAGGTGGAGAACGTGAACGTGTCCGGGATCGGGAGTAGGAGCGAGAGAAGGAACGTGCGCCCCGACGTGGTTTGGGCGAACGCGAACGCGACCGTACTGGAAGATTAGACAGCTCGACCTTGAGTATAGCTCCGTCAAGCTGGCCACCATTCATATGCGAGGCAGCTTTGTGTGCTGAAGGTGGGTCAGAGTATTCCACAGCAGCCTTTCCTCTGTTTTGCCCAGCTGCGAGTAGTGAGCTCGTCAGAAAAGAGAAAAAAGGAAAGCAGTATAACACACACATTTTCCGAATAACGGCAGGTCAATTTTTGTTATGTGGCCATAGAAACCAAAGATGGTTTGGAGGTGAGATTCGACGACGTTTCTAGTGAGGTGTGTTACGATGACGACCTTGGCGTTGGCATTGGGAGATGCTGGCGGAGACATGGATGCATCACGGTCTCTGTCTTGCAGCGGTTTTGGCGACGTCGAACGTCCTCGGCTCGACATGGTGGTTTTGATGCAAGACGCGCTGTAAGTAAGCGTAGCAAACAAAGCACAATATACTTTCACACGCAGTCACCGGCCCGGTACACTCAAAAGTGAGTAGTGTGCTAACATTTCCATCCAATCCTACTTGTTGTACTATTTTACAGTGGCTGAATCATAGAGACATTGCTACAGACGAGACTTGAAGCCTGCCTTCTCCAGTATCTCCAGTTCCTTCTTCTTAATTTCCGCCGCTTTCTTGACCAGTCCAGGAGCCCGCTTGAGCTCCCTCTGACCGACTTGTTGGATGTGCACCTGAAAATAATCAGTATAGCGAAGAGACGCCTGTATCAAGCACCTACCGCATCAGGTCCCTGTGAAGAAGATAATGAGTATTGTCGGTAACCAGACATAGCGATACTTAACACCTACATCCGCAATACGTAGCGTCCTCAATCCTGCCCAAGTCTCAGCCAGATTCTGGTCTTGGGATACACCCTCAGCACCGAAAGATTGCATGGCGCGGTCAAGAACAGTCAAGGCCATGGACGGAACAGTGAACTGCGCACAGGATAAGTAATTTTGACGATTATTTCTTCAAATTTCCTACCTTGGCTATACCGATCTCCTTCAGCGCCCCTTTGGCCTTATACTTGTCGATCTAGAAGGAGTGCACGAGGTAGGCATAATGACTTCGAAAGAGTAGCTCCACAAACCATCAATGCAGCACTCAAAACAAGTAGTCTTCCGGACTCGATTTCAGCACGAGATTTGGCGATATCCGCGATGACGGTACCTATCCATGAATAATTTTCAGTCAGTACCAATGCTTTTATGAATGAGTATACGAACCGTGCTCATAGAGGTATTTCCCAAAGGTTTTCCGTGAAGGATCAGTGACCCGCTGAAGCATGGTGTCTAGAGCGGCCTGGGCAGAACCGATGGTTCGCATACAGTGATGAATGCGTCCAGGGCTGCGCGCTGATTAGTTTCCGCAACTGAAGAGGGCCCTGATAAACTGTACCCAAGACGCCCTTGAATGATCTGGTAAAGTTTAGATGAGAATTACTCCCTACGACACAAAAGATACATACCTCAAATCCTCTACCCCATCCCAGAACGAGGTTACTCAATGGCACACGGACGTTGTCGTATATGATTTCGCAATGTCCTTCCGGCGCGTCGTCATATCCCATGACTTTCATGGGTCGAACGACCGTGACTCCGGGAGCGTCTGCGGGAACAATGACAACACTCTGCTGATTGTATGCGCTTTTGTTCGTGGGATCACTCTTGCCCATGACAAGGTGAAGACGCGTTCTTGGATCGCCTGCGCCGCTGATCCACCTATCAATCAATAGTTCAGTATGAGGATGTCAACAAGATTGCAAAGAACAGACCATTTATGTCCATTGACGACAATCTCGTCGCCTTCCTGTCGTATGGATGTCCGGATGTTCGTCGCGTCTGAGGAAGACACTGCTCGAGAAATGACGTTGAGTATTTCTTAAGAGAACCATTATGACGCGACGAACCAAACCTTTCGGTCATAGAAAATGCGGAACGTATCTCTCCATTCAATAACGGTACCAACCATTTCTGCTGTTGCTCTCGAGAGCCATAACGAGCCAACACCTCTGTAATCGAAGTTCATTGGACTTGAAAGTAATATTCGTATCAAGCGGCAAGGCGCACCCATGTTTCCTGTATCAGGTGCTGAGCAATTGACAGCTTGCGGGGCAATAGAACCGCCTCGACCCAGAACTTCCGCCATCACGGCATACTGTTAAGTCGTTCAACGGATTTCAAGAAAAGCGAGCACTGGTATACGAACCTCAAGATTACTGAGTGGCACACCGAACTCGGGGTAATGCGCTTTACTCAAAAATAGATTCCACAAGCCCAACTTTTTAGCTTTAGCTTTGAGTTCCTCGATGACGGGTATAACAGTCTTCCATCGCTTTTCTGGGTCAGCGGGGAGTTGGGCGTGAGCGAGTTTCGTTGAGGGTATTATTTCATTCTGTCCCAATTTTAGATCCATTTCCTCAAGAATAAATGAGACACACTTCGAGGAATGTGATCAGCTTGGCCAGTGTCTCCTTCGCGTAGGGCGAGAACTTGTCCTCCACCTGGGAAGGTCAGTTGACATTACACTATAATTTGTGTTGAAATGGCGAACCATTGCCCATGATGCCTCGGAAGTGAGCTCGACGACTGGATGATATACCATTGCTAGTGAGGGAAAGAATAGACAAGGAATGGACGTGGGGAACCAGGTCGACCGGCGACCAAGTATAACCGGACCGAGGTTCACACTGACACGAGACTTCGTGACATTTGATTCCGGTAAACGCTAGGCGAGTATTATCGTGTGGAGCAGTGTAGCAGCTCCTTGAATATCCAAGGGACTGTAGGTTACAACACTGTGATCATGGAAGCAAACATAGTGTGAACCGCATTTGCCACGTGTCTCGCTGGATTTGAAGCAAATTGAAATACGTTACTTATCATCCTTCTTTAATAAAGGACGACAACCGAATCGATAGGCCTTCATGAAGCTTCAAGCTTCAGCTTCAGGCTTGCTAGCAGTAGTTGCCGTTTTCCACTGTTTGTGAGAAGACGATCTCTTCGGATAACAATATTGTTCGTATGCTTCGATTTAGTACCGTCTCGTACCTAGTTGACTGCTCGAGCGCCTGTGGTAAGGACAATCGTTCTATCATTGTAAAGGCAGTTAAGATTGAAGGAGTTCAGGATTGTAGGTGAAGCCTTAAGGTCATAGAAACAGTGAATTAGGTCATCTTGCTTCACCAATCACAGAGGACTTAAAAGTTCTCCAGGGTCCCAGGGGCTTCTGTACTACTTGTTATGCTCTACAAAGATGGACGTGTCCCACCACATGACAGATATGTACTAACTCGACGCCTTGGCGTAAAATGTCACTAAAATTCCGATCCAGGATCAGATCGCGCATAAGTACTTATCATGGCCAAAATAGCTGCTATATCAGATGAGCTTCGTTCGAGTCAAAAAGCCCGTCATTGACGGAGGCCCCGAGATCTCAGAATTGAATGAATACCATCCTTTGACTCTGTCACGGTATCAGCTTGACGTTCCAGGCGAGGGCTGTTCAAATCACATGTCATAAGCGTAGAATATCAGGCTGCGAAAGGACAGGACACGTCTGAAACCTAACCCTGAGCTTCGAGGAATCAAGGAATGAATGGCTTCTAGCGTGACTTCTCAAACAGATGCCGAGTTATGATAGGACCAGACCCCGTAAAGCGCACGGGTCGTTGAAACTGTGGAGAAACTTGGCAACTTGGCATCTTCGAGGCAGTAGGTAGCAGTTTGGTATTTATACCAGTGGTCTCCTGCAGCGAATCAAATATCAACACGTTCCTATGCAGGATTGGATACTTGTTGTTTGAATGTTCTTTCTGTCTTGAATACCACATGCGCTGTCATGCTTATGGTGTAAAAGCAGAGCACTCTGCCTGAGTATCTGAGTGCAGCATCATGAGATCTCGCTTCTTATTAGTTCATTTAACAGGACGTGATGAGCCTGTATATAAAATTAGCAAGATAACGGAGCCGCTCGATGATGATGCACGCACCAACAATGAAGAAGACAGGATCACGCGACACAAGAGAATCGTTAGAAAAATACATATTTATATGAGGTGAAAGATAGTGTAACCAGACTTAGTAGAAGAAGGTAATCATACGATATCGATACAAGGAAGAATTACATACATCTCTAATCATACACGACAGGATCACTCATCACTGTTCGTACGGTCATGTCAGCAAAAATAATGGCGTCATGGTGGATGGTAATCGAAATCGAAGGATATGTTCAAAGGCAAGAGAAAGTAACGCTATGTCTGAATATCTGAGTCACCTAAAGTAAACGGTAAGTCAGGACCATAATCAAAATCAATGGGGTCGTAACTCTGCCATAGTGAGTCCTGATCCATACTATATCCTCCTGAAGTATTAAAATTGCGAATGAACTCAAGGCCGCGGAACGGAAGTCCGGAGGCGGTGAACGACGCAGTGGGCGGTGTCGTGGACAGTCCCATCGCTCCGATACCATTTGAAGGTTCATAACCAGAGTAAACGGAATCAAGGCCGGCAGGATAGGCACCATATGGACTTTCATATGCCATGGTACCATCGCCTGAGTAGATGTCAAGGCTGCTCGAGCCGTCAGGGTGATTCCACTGCTGAGATGACCCTTGACCCAGGGAATTGGGCGATAGCCCATAGTCGAAATCATAAAGAGGTGATACGGGTGGTTGGTTCGAATTCCCGGGGTATGGATACGCAGATGTCGAAGCGAGCGTAGGGCTATTGTCCTGCAAAAGTCCACTGGCGGACATAGCGGGTGATGGAACGCCCATGGAAGAGGGTGAACTATTATTGCTGGGGGCCAAGGTAGGGCTCGTGAAGCTCTGGTAATAGGAGCCATCCTCTGGATCATCGTGTCCGCGTTTACGAGATGTAGATCGCGCTCGGAGGGCGGCTGTTGATCGGCGGGGTTAATCATAGTCAATCATGAAAATTGAGGTTACTCACTGTCAACGTGATAAGGCGACGCAGCCAGTCGACGAGCGCCGCTTTGTTCCCTCGATCGATTTCGGCGAGAAGTGTTTTTACCCTTCAGCATCCTTCCGGGAATGGTATTGGGTGGTGCGGTGGCTATTGTGACTGATCGTCGGCGCTGGGGAGGGGAATGAGGGGCAGCCGGAGGGGATGGGTTAGAGTCAGAGTTCGTCCCCTTGGCCACGGCGTCAGTGGCTGTAGCGATAAGCTCTGCCAATAGCTCTTTGCATTTGCGAGCGCCGGGCCAAGTCCCTTCCCAAGATTCAATCGCAACAAGAGCTGTTTTAGCTTCTTCGATAGCTTGCGTTGAAGCTTTGGCTTCAGACGCGTGCATGGCATACAAGAGAACGATGACGGCAGATCCAAATAAGTGCTGAATGAAGAATGCTAAATGGTGCGACAGAGGCACCACATTTCTGATCGACGGTGAGAGCTGTATGCACGAGCGAGCTGACGATACACCCTGAGAGGCTGACTTCTCCGTCGATGGATCCTCTCGGTTCACCGGCAAGAGATTACGATGAAGGGTCGTAAGAACAGAGAAGTAATGGCTACAGAGTACTGCAGCCATCGCAGATTGCTCTGGAGTCTTGGGATCTCTCTTTAGCATGGTAGGTAGATCGTCACACCACTGTGTAAGCTCTGCGTGAAGAGATTCCACAGTGCTTTCAAGCTCGACCTTCCTCTCCGGCTCTAGGTTCTCCCTACAGTTATCCAACGAGTAAACCTGCCGGAGAACCCGGCCTGTGATCTCGTATAACTTGGTCAGGGCGACCGTACCCGTCATCAAGAACGGCTGATTCAAGGTGGTCCCTTTGTAATACTCCGGGAGATAATCGTCATCCACTTCGCATGGATACTCGACATCGCAATCAGAATCACTGATGCCCAGCGGTCGGCCAAGAGCTAAGGCAAGCATACGGTCCAACACATACACACCCCACCAGATCTTTCGGCGTGTTTCTTTCTCGATGGGTGTGAGTATAAGCCTACGCGGAGAGCGCTGTGGGTCTAAAGGTGAGAGACTGGCGGTACACTAATAATAACCGGGCTCACGTGAAGTCCAAGATCTTGGCCGGTTCGAACGGCTTGGCCAATAAGAATCCACGCTTGAGGAAGACAGTTGACGGAACAGAGAAAAGAAGATAGAAGGATGAAACACTGGACGTGTGCCGCTTGTATGCTAGCATGGCTAATGTATTGGAGGATAAGGGCACTATATCTTGGTTATCAACTGTGTCCGCTCCCGATCGGCATCAGAATAGATACGTACCGCTCGTAATATACCATTCCCATGCCACCATCATCTTGCCGCTCACTTGTAGACAACCGGGGGTCTTGCACGAGGCTAGCGGCACATGCGAAAACAGCGAAGATTAGAGATATAAAAGCGGTTTGGCTGCGCGCCAGATTGCGGTCATGGGTGTTATTCATGACATTGGTGTATTGAAGTAAGAAAGATGGCTTATCAATGACAGGCATGAGGAAATGGAGGCGCGCAAAATATGCTTCGACCTATGTGAAAGTAATTACGAAAGTTTTAGGGTGATTTAAAAGAGACAAAACGTACGAGCTTGTCGGCCAAATCCCGTTCTGGGTATTCTACTTCTTCTGGCCCGGGGAGAGCGTGAACTTTGCCGAAAAAAACAGAGGCCGGAAAATATAATTTATTGATGCTCGGTCCAGGCGCTTGGGGATCCTCCTCCGCAGGCGATATCCGATTAAGTGGAGATGTTGTCAAGGCGCGGAACGACTGGATCAAAGACATCGATGAAGAGCCTCCCATCCACCTCATGTGACCATACTCGTCAAGCGCGAGCTGGCCGAATGATTCGCTGACATCGTCCTCGATCTTGACGGGTGAGGCTGGCTCTGGCTGCCGTTGGACAGGTGCTATGGAACGTAAGATTGCCGCGGCAGCAGCAGTCTTGGATGGGTCTAATACTGGTGCTGATGTCGTGGTATCAGATGGCGACGAAGCGGCGCCGTTAGTCGAAGTCCCTATTTGCTCGAGGACTGGGGCGACCTGCTTGAAGAGTGATTCCATGTGAAGTAAACGCGCTTCAAGCTCCTGAACGTAGCTGAAATTTTTCTATCAGAGGCAATCATAGTAAGAAAAATGATAATGACGCACTGCCGACTCAGCGCGGCCCTATCTTTGGTCTGCAACCAAGTGCACTGCGAGCCTGAAGTGCTGCACTGGGAACAGGTAGGTTCGCAGCCATCACATTTGATCTTCTTGCGCCTGTAAAAGAAAAAAGGATAAGTTTTTCATTGAAAGCCACAGCGGCAAGGTCGACGTGCCTACAGCTTTCGCAAGCTCTCCACACCCTTCTGCGCTGGAGCTGGATTGGTTTCTGTCCTGCGTCCTGAGTAGGAGGTTCTTCATCAGTACGCTTCTTCTTGGATTGGTGTGCCATGGGCGTGTTTGGGTCCCCCTTGGTCATGAACGTAACGAGGAGGCGATGATGAAGGTATAAATCCAAGTAAGACGTCTGACCAAAGTCCTAAATTTGCGCTTTGCACGTGATTTTTCTCGAAACGGCCAGATGAACCGGGCCGAGTATGCCGGGTACGGCAGTGCCTGGAGCCGCGTGCCTGAGCAGCAGCACTCTGAGTCTAAAGGCCCCGTGTATGTATCGCCGTGGGGCAATCGTAGTGCTTAACGTGTGTGAGCTTGACAGTTAATTGAGTATGGAATGCTCGGCACGAAATTACTGCCAGTGCTCTCCACATCGGTAACTGATCTACCTTCCGTAGTCTTCGACCGGCCAATGACCATGTTCGTGTCCACCTAGGTCCACCCACGTCATTCTCGTTTCCAGTGTATTCTCTGTCTAAATACACCACAAACAGAAGTCGATTTCGCATCCACTCTTACACGGCCTTGGTATCGCCACTGGTCTACTGACCAGACGTGTGGCCCACGGCTACCGAACAGCATTGCTTGCCGTCCCGCACACGGCGGAGAAATTAATCAAGGGGGCTATTGTTATTGTCGGTGTCTCGGTATTTTGTTCTCCATCTAAATCACATAAGACTCTTTGACAATGCAAGAAGAACTATGACGCAATGACAAAGCGTGGGGGCCACGTGCTATTGTTTGGCAGAGACCTTGAGCTAGCGCAACGCTGCCAAATACACCACACTCTTCTCCCTCACGCTGTAATGGCCGAAGTCGAGTCAACGCAACCTCCCGTGACCGGTGAGCCGGAGACGATCATCGACGATGGCGAGGAAGCCGAGACCAAGGTGTGTTAGTCGCGTGTTGCTCTTACACTTTCCTGACGAACTACAGGAAATCATGCTAATGAAGCAACGGGTGGAGGAAATGGAAAAGGAAGCCATGAAGCTTCGGGAGATGCAGGCTGAGGCAGAAAAGGTCAATAACGATGGCTTGGACGCTGGCGTTCCGATGGAAACAGACGAGGATAAAGCCGCTGCGGACAGTCGGAGCGTTTATGTCGGTAATGTCAGTACTGTCCCGCCCTTCGGTCCTTGTGTCTTTTTTCCTGATGTTTCAAACAGGTTGACTACAGTGCCACACCAGAAGAGATCCAGGGTCATTTTCAGGCTTGTGGAACGATAAACCGAGTTACGATTCTGTGCGACAAGTTTACAGGACATCCGAAGGGGTCAGTTTCTTGAACATACGGGACCTACATTGATTGACGTCTCTCAGTTACGCGTACGTTGAATTTGCCGAGCCAGAACACATCGACACTGCTTTGACCATGGACAACTCTCTATTCCGCGGCCGTTTGATCAAGGTCGGAGCAAATTTTCCTGTAGCGTGTATGTTGTAACTGAATCGCTGACATTGCCAGGTTACGGCAAAGCGGACCAATGTACCTGGGTTCAACCGAGGGCGTGGTCGAGGTGGAGGTGGGGGTGGGAGTGGGTATAGAGGAGGCTACAGGGGAGGCTACCGAGGTGGCTATGGCGGATATAATCCATACAGAGGGCGCGGCCGGTATGTTATCTCTGTCATTTTGTTTCTTCTGTTAACATGCATCCACAGAGGCCGTGGACGCGGGTTTTAGGCTCGAACGGAAGTGCGTCACATTCTTATTTGTCGTTCTTCGCTTCTTTTTGTTATTTGTGTAACGTAGTAGCTATCCAAAATTACATTTACAATGCCATCTTGTAATTCTATGCCAGTATATTCGTGTCCATGAAAATTTGGTGAAGTGACCGGCTGAAGAATTTCCGAAATTGGCATACCGACTTTTCTGACTTTGACCACCACCTTGGGTCAGGCTCACCGTTCTGCGGCGACATGCTGCCAAACTTCTTGCGATGGGCGACAAGGTCGCTGTCGACCGCAGCCAAGACAGAGGCAAAGGCATACCCATTCTCCAAAACAGCCATCATACACCCTAAACCAGCTTCACATATTCCCAATGCTCTGCGAGAAGGCAAAGGCCTCATGCCATACCTCTTCAAAAATCTCCCTCCACTGGACAAGCAGAAGATGCTGCGAACATTATTCTCCCGCAGGTCCCCCAGCCAATTGAAGCCAGGCTCCATCCTCACCGTCACCATGGACCATGCGCCATCCATCTTCACGGGCGTTTTGCTCTCGATACGACGGCGCGGTCCTGACACTTCCATCGTTCTACGCAACATTCTCCAGCGAACGGGTGTCGATATGCAGATATTCGTCAACTCGCCACATGTGAAGGAGATAAAGGTGGTGCGAAAACCTCCGAGGGGCAGAATGAGAAGGGCGAAGCTCTTCTATTTGAGAGATGCGCCCGACAAGATGAGCATGATTGCAGGCGCCAAGAAGTGACCAGCTGCTGGTGAGCATTAATTGTTTCAATAATCAAACTCTTAGTATTCATCACGTCTTTAGGATGACTGGCGTTGACGTTCAACTTTCAATTTCCTGCAACAGATTCCAGGCTTGTGGCGTAGAACGGGGTAGAGTAGACATTAATTGGAGGTTGTACAACGACTGTCGGCTGCAAACAATGACTTGTTCTTGAAATGACAGAAGTTCTGAATACGCTGGCAGTGACTGACATATCAGACGAAGTACATAAAAAAGTGAAAGATTGCGGCGCCTGATCCGGAAAAGCAACCAAATAGAGACTGATATACAGACGGCAGGCGCATATCTGCAACTACGCGGCTTCGTCACCTACCATCATCACCATGGCTCCCAGTCGTCCCCGTTCCCTGCGAGGTCTTGCCTTTGGCTCCAGGCGCAACTCGTCACCAGGACCCCCTTCCCCTACTTTCTCCGATACTACAAATGTCTCACAAATGAATTTCGGCGCAAATGGCCCAGAGAAGATTATAACAAGGTCCAACTTGAAAGCGAGTCTTCAGGCTTATGAAGAAGTAAGATCTTTCGGTATCTGTTCAAGCTGTAGGTTCCAATACGCCTGAATGCAGCTCATGAACTCTTCTGCAAATTATCGTCTCGCTCTTGTCGCCATGTCGAAGGCAACTGCAGCATTCGCGGACGCAATGGAGGCCTGCAGCGGGTGCGAGGTTTTCTTATGTCCTGGCCGTGTTACATCCTTATGTATCCTACTCCAGTCTCAAGGGTCCAGCGTACGAATCGGGGACACGCTTACAAGCTGCGTCTGGCCTTCACCATCTCATAGGGAACCATTGGCACGTTCTGGTCAGTCAATACATGTCGTGTCGGAAATGAACTTATCCGTGCTGATATGCAGAAATAGGCTGAAACAATTGATAAGAATTTTGAGAAACCGCTGCGCCAGCACCTGGAGACCTACCGCACGATAGTGACCGTATGTCCGAACCGGATGCTGAGGTGATAAGACATTCAATTTCTTTTCAGGAACGGTCGGCCTCATACGAACGTGCGCTGCGGGAGAAGAGTCGAGTCATTCGGGATACAGAAATGCGCAATATGAACAGGAAAGAGCGAAGTACAAATATCCGATCATGCAAGAGGAAGCCATAGCTGAGACGAAGGTTCTTTTTTAGATTTACAGAGCTTCCGCGAGGCACTGTCAGTTCTTCAGCAGCAGGTAGATGATCTCGATGACCTCAAGGCTGCTCATTACCGAGAAATTATCGAACATGAAGAAGAAGTGTGGGACGTGGTGCAGGGCAAAGTGGGTCTTTCATCTCATGAAGCATAACGTTCATTGAACTTTTACGTTCAGGTGTGCCTAGTCGTTCGTTCCACCATGGATTTGTTTGATAGGTTCACTGCGAAAGCGTGCGTACCTTGGGCGCCAAACTTAAGACCTAGCTAATCCCACAATGTAGCTCTGACCCAGTCATTGAGCCGATGTTGCAGACGGTACCGGACCCATTTGATTCCTATGGCCCACCCCAAGCCGAAGACCAAATATTCAGCATTCTCCCTCCTCTTTCCATTCTTACGAACCCAAGGTCGTCGTCATCATCTACGCCTATAATGACGACACCAGAGCTTAATTCCATGGACGGTTTGCCCAGCTCTTCCAGTAGCCGAAACAACTCAATGGCGTGGACTCCGAATTCGTCAAATGGATTGTACACATCAGAATCTACGGAATGGGCGGATGTGTCTTCTCCCACCTCAACCTCGCCGACTCCACCGAGATCGGTGTCTCCACCACCAGTGTCGCGTAGACCGCCCGTGTCTCAACCCGGACATCATTCTCGGCGTTCCGAGTCATCAAAGCTTCGCAGTGTCCTGTCAGCCATCGACGAAGGTCATTCGCGGCAAGGAAGTCATGAACCTTCGCAGACAGAACCTGCTGCACCTTATTCTTCCGGACTGAACGGCGCATCACCAGCGCAACCGCAGCCAGAGAAAGAATCTAGTTTCACTTGGACGTCACCTTTTACTTATGGCAGGTCACCATATGAAGACATAGATGACAGTACCACACCGCGAGGCTCAGCGTATAGGGTTGATGCTACGCCATCACCTCCTGAGTCACCTTCACTTGACGGTAGTAGTCCGGAGAGCAAAGAGCCCGATGAAACAAAATCAGAACACAGTGCCTCGAACATGCCCATTACCACATAACACAATTACCTCTTCCGCACGGACCGAGATTTTCAGGATTATGCTTTCAATTTTAGTGGTTCAACACATATCTGTTTTTAGTATGTAATAGACTGTTTTCGTCTTGGATAAATGCGACTTGACATTTTTCATTCTACGCCCGTCGTGTGCTTCTGAAATCTCGCCAGTCCATATTGTTGTAAAGTGGATTCTGGTACGGGCGCAGGACTTTCGAAAAGCATATCGGTGCCGGAACTAGTCTTCGGGAAAGCGATCACGTCGCGAATGGATGATGAATCGCAGAGTATGGCCATTAGGCGATCAAAACCTGGTGAATAAGCCATGATGAAAAGCCTGGACGGGATGAGGAGTGATGACGGACCTAGTGCAATACCGCCGTGAGGTGGGGCACCGCATCGAAGCGCTTGAAGAAGATGATTGAAAGGCTCCCTCTCTTCCGCCGAAAACTTATGATAGCCGTTGATTACCTCCGAATTCAATAAACACGTTACGAGACCAACTGACCTTGAGGATGTCCGTAAAAATGTATTCCTGCATATCTGCATCATGGACACGCACGGAGCCCCCTCCGACTTCGACGCCGTTGAGGACTAGATCGTAGTGCTGACCCCGGACCTGGAGAAAAGCCGTGTGAGACAGACCAGACAGATAGAAACGCTCAGAAGTTTGCTCTAATTACACTTTCAATCCCGCCATTGAACAGAGCTTCTACATCCTGCCACATTGGCGCAGTAAATGGATGATGCGTGCTTGACCATTTCCTGTCAAGTTCCAGTTCCGGCGTGAATAGCGGAAACTCTGTTATCCAGAGGAAGTTGTGTGAATCCGGTAGGACAAATTTCCCTGGAGAGAAACTTGTTAGTGGAGGATCGGCGATTTGCGCTGCACCTGACCTTGGGCAACCGCTGTCTCTAGCAAATTAAGCCTTTGCCTTCCTAGAACAGTGGATCCGCCCTGCATATCAAGTCAATGCATGATCCCAGATGGCATGAATTGATACCTCACAGTGGCGATCCTCGATCTTCGAGCTAGCCATAGTCCGTCACCCGGTGATATCCCGAGCTTCTCGGTGAGTGCGGCGACTTGAGACGCGTCCAGTGCCTCTGAGATTTGGGGTACTACTCGACTACGATTCAGCCACGTTTGGATGGTCTTCGCGTTTACCGGAACGAACTCCTGGAGCACAAATCAGAGAAAGCTAATCATGAGAGCTGTCTCGTACCGCGAAGGGTTCGGTTTTACACTTTGGTGACACTGACAAGAAGGCAGGTTCCTCGCGGTGCCGCAAGACGATACATTCGACGATTTCACCGTTCTCCTGCAGCACTGCTTGGATCCCAGAAGGTAAAGCTTGCGTGATGTCTGAAATCTAACACAATTGAACGGTAAACGGCCCTGATGTCCGGCACTAGAGTGAGGCACTTGCTTCTAAACCGAATCGTGTGTCTGGTTTATCAGACCCAAACTAAAAAGAGCAGTAATCAATAGCTGTCGAAGAGAGAAAAAAGACACCTCCGGGCCTACACGATTCATCGCGTCAAAATAAGTCATGACCTTGAACCTGTCAGGTAAGGTTACACCTTTGAACTGGTGCCAAATTTTCTTGATAATGGTTTCAATGATATCCCGGACTTCAACGCCTCCCATTCGCCAAGCATCAGTACTCGGGGATGCGGTAGTGTCTCCCTGAGATCCCCATGATACAAAAGCCATCTCCATATCAATCTGAGTAAATTCCGGCTGCCTATCCTTCCGGCCATCCTCGTCACGGAAGCATTTAGCAATCTGGTAATAACGATCTACCGCCCCCGAACAGATCAAGAGTTGCTTAGGCTGTTGCGGAGACTGGGCGAGAGCGAAAAAGTTTGGCGGATCCGAATCATTGCTAACCTGTGTTGGTACTAGATACTCCTTTGCGCCTTCGGGAGAGGAACGTAAGAGCAGGGGAGTTTCCACATCAAGAAAACCTAAAAGCTATTGAGAAAGAGTGATCTGGCTAGGCAAGGGGGGAGAAGAACCATTGTCATGTAGTATATTTCTGACGAGGTGCGCCACGTTTGCGCGCCTCTTGATGTTGTCGGCAAGAGAGGGACGCCGAAGGTCTAGATACCGATAGCGCAAGCGATAGTCTTCGTTTGGCTTGTGGAGCGGTTGGTAAGGAAAGAGATGAGCACGAGAAGAGGCACGTACTAGATTGTGACCTGACGGAACAAATGGTAGTTGGGTTGCGGGGTTTAGGAGGAGAAAACTGTGAACCTTGATATCAATGTCACCTCCGGGGCCCTGGACAGAGTCAAACACGGAATATGAGTATACAAAATTAATTCTGACATCCCGACGGGCCTCTGAAGGCCTTAAAAGGACCGAGCCTTGGACCAAAACGACAGACTCGACAGGGACCTGGGATAGAGCGTCTGAAAACGCGTCGGTATTGTCGACGATGAGCTGTACTGAGCCGGACGGGTCTTTGAGGGGAAAAAAGGAGCAGAGACGACCCTTCCTTGTCGACGAGTTGTGTTGGTTGACCGAAAGGAGCAGGATTAAAGTAATCACCGTTTATTTAGGAGCCAGCCAGACAAGACGACCCGAGATCCAGCATCTGCGGCGGACAAGGCTGCGCAGCGGTGAGTTCGAGACGGAAATGGGGCTAAAAATGCGAGTTGAGAATAGAATTAAAAGTAGAAAAATGAATTTAGGCCGACCGCAATGGGCGAGAAAGCGCCGGTGGAACGGGAGGTGAACATGTGAGGGTATCGAGTGAGGCAGTGCACGGAGCAAAGCTCGCATCACTGACTAGGCGGAGAGAACGCGAAGCCAGATGGAGGCACAAGGCGAAGCCACGGATTTACGTAAACGAGAACAAAACAAGTCGAAGAACAGAAACTGTGTATGCTTCCCTCCCATCACACTGGCCCTGCATTGGATATAAAGTAAAACGATGTCTGTCACTGCTACTAGCAACCCATGGCCTCCCTTGAAGCCCTTCCTGTCGAGCTCCTTGACTCTGTCTGCTCCCTTCTCAGCCCCTGCGACCTGCGATCCTTGGTGCACGTCTGCTCACGTGTCTCCCCAGTCGCCCAGCGTCGCCTCTATCGCACAATATTCACTGCACCTGCTGCAAAAAACCTGTCCGTCGTCCTCACCCTCGCGAGAAATCCCGTTCTCGCACAGTATGTCACCTCTTTCTCTATCAATCTGGACTCCAGGCCCTCCCTGTTCCTGTCCTTCTTTCGCCATCTTGCGGTGGCGCTGGGGAACATGACCAACCTCGTCCATTTGTGCGTCTTCGTCCCTCCTCGGCTCAGCTGGGTATTACTTCCAATCAAGTCATACCCCTCATTATCCCACTTCTCATCCTCGTTTCCCTTTAATTCTCATGTCGCGACTTTCCTAAAAGCCACCCCTTCCCTTCTAAAATTAGAGGTCGACACATTATCTCCTTCATTTCAACACGACTATCTCGAACCCCTTCCCCCTTCCTCGGTACCTCTCCTCTCCCACTTTACTGGTTCCGACCATGCTGCCCGTGCTATCGTCCCAGGCCGTCCAGTTCAATCTCTTCATATCACCACAGGCCATGTCGACGACTCCCTTGTCGACGCCATCACCCAGTCCACAGCTGATCTAGCTGTCTTTGAGGCCGCAACTACTTCTTTCCCCGCCTCGGTGCTCCATCTCCTTTCCCAGTACTTGCACCAGATGATGTATCTCAGAATCTCATCCACCTGCACTTTCTCGGGACTCCCCGACACGGTACCTTTTGTTTCATCCTCTCGTGCCTTCTTCGTGCTCATTCTTCTTTCCAAGGCCTTTTACCAAGACGTGTCCAACGCGTTGTCAAAATTCCCAGCCCTCGAGGGTTTCGAACTCGATGGCATGCTCTGGGGCTCTGTAAAAACAGATCACGGAAGAATTTGGCAGTCGAAGCCCCTTGACATTGATTTCGGCCCAGAGGAAGGTGTTGAACCTCTGGATTCTTATTCGGATTTTTCCTACTACTACTGACGTCCTGTCAACCTGCATACCAAGTAATATTACTACTCGTACTTCTTTTCACAATATGTCATTGCAGTAATCTTCGACCATCACTTCTGATACGTCGTTACCTAATTAGGTGCATGTCACACTATATACTCTAACCGTGACACCAACTTCTCGAGCTTCTCCACTTGAATCATTCTTCTTCTCAACTTCTTCTGTGACCGTCATGAGCAAACGACCTCCCAACGACATTGAAACAAAAATCCATCAAGCCGCGTTATCTTCTGATAATCATGTAAACCCCTCGTTCATCGAATACGCCCATCCGCCTTACTCTTCATAGGAACTCACCCCCAAACAAATCGAAGAGATCGTACCAGATACCAAAGCCAGGCAGAAGGCTATCAACTTTCTATTAGCCGTTGGCCTCTTCAAGCCCTTAAGCGACGGCAAAAAGAAGATTACTTTCAGAGCTGTCGCCAGGGCCGAACTCAACGCGTACCTCTCATTCCTTTCTACCAAGTAATACCGCGTCTAACCAGCTTCGGATAGAACCAAGGACCTCAGTGGAGAGGAGAATCTAGTCCTGGGTCACATAAAGGCATCACAGAATGAAGGTACGTGAAGCCCAACGTGACCTAATCGAATTTGTCTCCCTGATATGCCTGGCAGGCATATGGACGAAGCACCTCAAGGCTAAAACAAATCTACATCAAACAATCATCGATCGCTGCTTGAAGACATTGACTCAGAAAAAGCTCATCAAACGCGTGCCGTCTGTGCAGGTGCGATTCTTCAAACGAGGCGACCCTTGTTTTTCTCTGACGCGGGTATCAGTATGCGACCAGGAAGATTTATATGCTCGAAGGCATAGAACCATCGATCGCGCTCACAGGGGGACCATGGTATACAGATAACGAACTAGACACCGAGTTCATTGATACACTCATCAAGGCATGTTTCAAATTGATACGTGATATGGTCAGCGTTCTCCAGGGCATGGTGATAATGTGCTAACATCTTACGACAGAGTTATCCAAAACGCGGTTCCAAGTATGAAGGAGCGTTATACTCCATATCCAATTCCCCACAGTATCCCACCGCACAGCATGTTCGAAACACCCTGCGGCAGGCTCGGCTGACAGAGACTGATCTCACGGTGGAGCACGTCGAGATGTTGTTGAATGTTCTAGTCCTCGACGGAGAGATCGAAAAGGTGCGTTGCGTCTTCGTTAGCCGTCTGGCGGTAATCATCGTACTTCCAGATCCCCGCTTTCGGCATTGCGTCCTGGAATACAAATTCCGTAAATGAGGACGACTCCGGAGATGAAACTGACAATAGAAAGAAGACGAAAAAAAGAAAACATCGCTCTTCTGATTCCGACGGCGAGGACAACACGAGTAAACGGAAAAGGAAAAAGCGAGCCGCGACAGACGACGACTCAGACTTGGATGTTCTCTTACCTAACAAGTCGAAGAAAAGGAGAAGGGACGGTGACTCTGGGTCGGACGGTGAATCCACCAAACGCAAGAAGAAAAAGGCTGTCTCCGATGACGAAGCCACAGGTTCAGACGTGGATACCGGGAAGAAACGAAGGCGGGCCAAGTCCAAGAAATACGACAGTTCTTCAGAAAGTGATTCGTCTGACTCTGAAACGGACATCCGTCGTCGTCACAGCCGTAAATCATCGAAATTTCGGCACCGCTCGTCCTCCCCTGTGCCCGGTTCCTTCTCGGACGGCGGAGATGGGATATATGTGTATAGGGCCATACGACAGGAACGCCTGTCGCTTGGCTGGTCTGAATCGCCGTGCGCTAAGTGTCCGTCGTTTGAGTTTTGCAAGGACGGCGGACCAGTGAACCCGCGAGAATGTGTTTACTATGGGGATTGGCTGACGGGTGGCCCAGTGGCTGAAATTGAGGACACAGCGTAGGGCAAAGAGGATCATTATAAAGGCTATTCACAATGTGTTACCCAATACAGTCCGTATCCTCTAATCCTGAACTCCTTCGGTCTGCAGCTCCCGTACAGCCCGCTCCACGAATAGATGTGCGTCGTATGTGACCAGCCAAGGATGTGCCTCGTTCTCGGAGGTAATTGTCGTTTCTGTGCCTCCCGTGAACTCAGCCACAACACCCAGGTACACGTCCTGTCCCTGCACCAACTCGAATTTTTTGAATTGCCATCCCGGAGGGACGGTGCCATCCACCCGAATTATATCCGAGGTTACGTCGAATTCCAGTCGACTAAAGTCGAACCCAAGGCCAAGGCCAAGAGCTTTTGTATAGGCCTCCTTTATCGTCCAAATCCAAAAGAATCTGCGAAGGGCTTCGTCCTGCGATACCTCGGGGGAAAGCAAACAGCGACGTTCCAGCGCGGTTAGCTTCGTTTTCGTTTCGTGTTAGTTTAAAAATACACGGCCATGTATACAGTACTCGCCTGATCTCCTACGGTCTCTACAAAAGATCTGAATGACTCGCGCCCTGGGATCCGTACCTTCATTACATCAATCCCAATAGTAAAAGATGGCGGGTTGGCCGTCCCCGGTCCGAACACCATTGCTACGAGGCCGTTATCATGGGATATGTTGAATGCAACGGGCGGATCCAGATAAGGTGTGGTCTTGATGATTGTGAGAGTGAGCGTATTGAAATAGCCGAGATCTGGTGCCCCCTACATACAATATATGGTTTCCTCGCCTCTGTCGCACCAAATGTCATGGCTTGTGGTAAGACGCCACGGTCCCTGAGCACCATCCGGGGGAGTAAACGCCCGATGAGTGTCCCTAGGTAAATTGTCAGACACTACCAAAATCGGAAAAAATAGACGACCTACGACAGGCATCCTCCCTTCTAAAGAACTTTTTGATTCGTGTCGCGCTTTCTGGGTCAACGACTGAGAGGCCTGCATGGTAAAGCTTATCCAGGTTAATGTAAATTTGAGAATGAACGTAGAACTCTTAGATACATCTTCAGAAAAGAGAGTTGGATCGTAGTAGACCGCCCAGACCTGCATGAGAACGCAGAGATGATGCCAGTTAGAGATCAAGGACCGATCGATGATTGATGATCGACAATTCAGGCTATCTTTTATCTTATCGCGCCATAACTTCTACCTTCATCCTTTCACATCTGAATTATCCTTCTTCAAGGATGAGCCCTGCGATGCACGGATATGGGACACCACAGTTCGTCACCCTCGGGATGTTTATCATCGATGAATTCTCTTTCCTCGATGATGACGGGAACCCGACGGGGAAAGAACTTGCTCCTCAGGAAAGGCTAACTTAGCGCGATTGTTTGAACGGGATTGAGTTGCTCATGTCTTTTTGTTGTCACGTAGATTGGCGGGGGTGGCACTTATGCAGCTGTTGGGGCACGTATATGGTTTGTCGCGTCGTTGCAATATAGACTAAATGCTGAAATCTGCTGTGTCTCCTTGCATAGGCTCCCCCCTGATAAGATTGGAATGATAGTTGATAGAGGTAACGACTGGCCGTCTGACATCCAAGAGGAACTCGATAAGTATGGTCCTGAGATGTGGATGTATCGCGATCAGCTATCAGCGCGTACCACCCGCGCACTCAATTCATATATGGGCGATCACCGAAGGCGCGTCTTATAAAATCTCTGTGCTTTTGATTCGCCAACTGAATCCTTTAGTTTTGACTATCTTACCACACGTATCCGCATCACACCTCGAGATCTTCGAGGAACGAGGCTGGCGCGCGCGCCTACTCTTCATTTCGTGTGCTCTCCCTCTCGAGCACATTCCATCGTGTCTGAGATTCACGAGGAGCCCAAATGGCATCCGACCACTATCTGGGAGCCCATTCCGGTGTGTGTTTGCATTATGGATCGAGGGTCCCGATGCGTCTTGAAATTGATACATGCTAGGATCGGTGCGTTCCAGAAGAACTTCCGGCTCTGATCAAAGTCCTGCCGCACATTTCTGTCTTGAGGTAGACAATATAATACGACGTATACTGTTGACTTACAAGACACAGTCCAAATGCAGAAGAGGCGCTTCTCGTGTTGTCTATGGCACTTCCACCTACTAAGGCGTCCATAGAGGAGGCTGCAGAAAAGTTTCTAGACTTTGGGGTGGGAAATAAGGGCAGAGGATCTGTGATAATCCGCAGTGGTGAACTTGGGGCCTATGTGGCCACGAGAGCTAATGGCGGTAAATGGGTCGACGCGTTCTGGGCAGATCAGGAGAAAGTCGTGGACGTGACTGGTTTGTTCCTCTTTTATGCGCAACAACAGCATAAATTTACCATATGTGCTATTAGGCGCAGGAAATAGCTTTCTTGGCGGGTTAGGAGCTGGGCTGTATCTTGCTCAAGGAGATGTATACCAAGGTCCGTGCATTATGTACAATCTATGCTTGCCAATGACACTTGTTCCAGCTACTCTCTATGCAACCATTTCAGCCGCCTTCGTTATTGAACAAGAAGGCTTACCTCAGATGTCTGAAGTGATCGATGATGAAGGTTCTACGGTCACCTTGTGGAACGGGGACTCGCCAGAACGGAGACTGCGTTTGCTGCAGGATAGATAAAGGAAAATGAAAAGAACGATCCGATTATGTATATATATACAACTACTACAAAATGTCGACACAAAAATAAAAATAAGCAGCGGTAGAAAAACGAATACTAATACACACAGACTGGCTCTGCTCACTGTTGACCTGACTCGAATCTTGCTCGGCTGGCGGCAAACAACTCTTGTTGAGCCGCTAACAGTTCTTCTGAAAACGACGATAGCTGTGTCAGAGTCGAGCTGCGTACGCAGCAGTTAAGCGGACTAGCCTTCGGTCATTCCAGACTGCTCGAACTTGGAAACCTTCTTTTCTCGGTCCTGGTGAACAATATGTTAGGAGGATTAAAAAAAGACAGAAGTAGTAAGTACCTTCTGCTGTTGCTTATGATCCTTCAAAACATCCTCTACCTCGGTAGTGAAGGAGTCAAAACCTAACCGCTACACGCAGACATGGTGAGAACTACGCCAAGACGCGGACAGTGAGGGGCCAACCTTGAGCGCAGAAATGATATGATCTGGTGCAATAGTCTTTTTAGATTCCTGTTCGCAAATCTCGTTCGCTTCTGACGAAATCAGGTGTATGAATTCTGTGGAACAGATGGTAACGGGCTCTCATTCGGAGTGAGCAGACAAAGCATTTTACCTACACAACACTCAATAACAAGGTCTCTTGTTTCCTTCGCGCATACAACATCATTAGGCAGCAGCTCTGCAGCCGAGAGACGCGTCAAAATAAATCGGGCAAGAAAACGAGTCGACGCACCTGAAATCATTTTCGTTACGGTCGCCTTGGGCAATGAAAGATCATCATCAGTGGGTGCCCCCGAGTGACCTTCGCGATCCGACATGGTGAAGAGAGAGTAGAGAGCGCTTGCCCTCGAGAAAATGTAGTGGAAGAGAAGACGTGACAGCTGTGGAGGATTTTCGGCAGTTTCAAACTCCGCCAGGTTGCTTCGAACCATCATGTCTGCTGTGCGTATTTTTGCAGCTCAGTCCGGTCGTTTTCTCATATTTTATGCGATTCTAGGTCAACCCAGTCAACCCCAAGCCTTTCATGCAAGAACTCACTGGCAAGCCGGTGTTCGTCAAACTAAAGTGGGGACTAGAGTACAAGGGTTACCTTGTCAGCACCGATGGATTCATGAACCTTCAAGTGAGCGCTGCCGGGCTCTTCCCATCGCAACTTGACCTCGTTCTTTAGTTGGCAAACACAGAAGAATATCAAGATGGAAAGTCGAACGGCGCGTTGGGTGAGGTGTTTATAAGGTGCGCGTCATTTTCCCCTCGAATCAGTGAGAGATGCCTGACTTTTGCGGAATAGATGCAACAACGTGCTATATATTATGAGTGCATCTCATTGTTTATTTTATATGTGTGCTGACTCCTCCTTTACAGGGAGGCACCAGCCGACAAAACCGAAAAAACCGAGTAGACCTAGGCGGTTGCGGTTACGCGTTATGCTATGCCTTACTTCCGCTCAAGATGTTTGCACGTCATGACCAGAAGCGAATCACGGATTTGCTAGTCTTGATTGTATTATATGCTCATGATGTATCAGCGAAGTATCCTTCTTCTGGTGCTACGGAAATGTATTGATCTTAGGGACTCGTCAAGCAATCCAGCGTAACTGATAAAATAAACCGCTGAAACCTAATGGATGATCCTCAACTTTGTCTGCACGACATCAGCACCGCTTCGGCTCTCCATAAACACAACATGTGCTGCCTTTGCGACTCGGAACGTTTCACGTATCTACCTCTTGTGTTGACCGTTCAGCCGCTCAAGGAGGCATGCTTGTGGATATTGAGTGCTCAGCGCTCAGTATTTGTAGAAAGTTCTATCGCATCTCTTTGCACCAAGTGTGCATACTTTTTACAGATATCTACACCATCGATCAGTCAACCAAAACGTCATCTTGCAATAGAAGTGGGCGCCTTGTACTTCTTTGTCCAGACCATACATCTCCCCTTCCTTCTGTGTGTGTCTTCATCATTGACGTGCCAGGAGATGGTCAACAAAACGCTTCGATACAGTTTCAAGGCCTTTGTATGTCGCAATGGCACACCTCCATAAACGGGCACTGCTTCGCCAACCAGATTGGTTTAAGCAACTTTTCTCCGAATCTGCTGAGAGGTACATGTCTACCCGACGGGTATACCACTGTTCAGTGTCGGCGGTCCAAAACCCGACATTTAGTGCAGATGTTTTGAAACTACCGTCTTTCGGGAACCAAGATATATCTTGAGTAAGACTGTACCCATTGGGCGACCGGTTGTACACCTTGTAAACCCCACATATGACATCCATCTGGGATTTACTGAGGCTTTCCTCCCACATGTGAATCTCGCGCTCTTCGCGGCCTAGGACTGTGACTTTATGACATTTTCCATAGCGAAGGATGTTATCGGTTGGGCGTCGCAAGACGACACTGAAGTCGTCAATGTGTTCCATTGCGAGACGCCATATGATCCCTCCGTGCATCAAAGCGGCGCTTGCAACTACGGGATCACGCAGTAATGCAGCCCTTCTGCGCACATAAGATATGTAGTCCGATAGAGTAGCCTTGAAATTGGCTGGTCTACATGGAATGAAAATATGGTCTTGACATGGTCCGTCTACACTGGGCTTTCTCCAAGACTTTGGATCCGGGGGATCTGCTTGAACGCCCACTGTGAAACGGATACCATGGCCACAGAGCTCTTGTATCAGATCATCAAGGCACATCACTCCCGATAAACGTAGGCAATGCAGAGCATCGTCGGCGCGGTAGACGATGAGCATATAGCGTTGGTCCAGAACCTTCGATGCGCCTGGAACTTGAAGGCGGTATCCCGTTTTCTCATCCCTTCCGTCGTGCCATCGAACAGCTTGGATATCCAGAGAAGAAGTATGTTTACCCAAATAGCTATGTGATTGAGGTGATAAATCCCACCAGGCAACGGGTATAGTAGGTGTTGGTGGCGGCTGCACGTGTGGAGCCGTTATAGCACTGTTGCCGCTGTCTTTCTTTTTCGTTGCATGCCACGCCAACCATAAAACGAATCCTTCCAAGCTCAGAAGCGTCGATTTTTCTACATCGTCCTGTGGTACGCTGAAATGCTCTAGCGATTTCAAACAGTTTTTGACCTTTGCCTCGTCCACTATAGTTAATGGAGTCGGATCTGATGGCCTGGCTATCTGTATGCCAAATCGAAAGCGCAAGACATCCTTTAAGGACCAATATTCATGCTCTTTGGGCTCAAGACCTTCCTTGAGCACCTGGGGCTGCACATCAAAGAGTTTTGTATATGCCTTTTCCCAGGCCTCTGCACTACATGGCTTAGAATCCATCAAGCTGGGTGCTGACAGCTTCCTGACTGAAGCTTGAAAGCTTCTTCCTCTACAAAGGGGTGGATGTTCCTGCAGAGGTGGAATATCATAATCAGAGGCGCGTCGTCTCGCGCCGACGTAGTCCTTATCATCGACTTTTTCCCAAACGAAAACGCCAACACTTCCTGTCGAGTGTTGTTGCTCATGGGGATCAAGCTCGCATGTCGGCGTATGCAGCATCTGCATTTCCTCCAAGTGTTTATGGCCTTCGATGGTGACGCGTGTTTCATCTGAATGGCTGGCAACAAGAACATCCGAATATCTGGTGGTTTGTTGGAGCACGTTTTGTTCCGAGTCTTCTGACTCACTGTCTACAAATATCTCGCCAACGTGCTGCCTACTAGGCCTAAGCAGAACGTCTCGCATTTGGAGTGAAGGATGCTCTGCTGTGGTACAACGAACAACCCTACTCGGCGGGAGCCAAAAGTAATACTTCTGGTATAATGACGGGTCCAATGCTTCAAAAGGACTCGTGATCGGACCCCAATCTATCCAGACGGGAATACCGTATGCAGTGTACGCTTCCAGAAAATTTGCGGCGGTTTTGCACACCCGAGGATCTACGAAGAGACCGACTCGCCGTGATGCCTCTTCGCCCTGCCAAAAACCACTATCTTTTTGAACTAACCAAGAAGTTTGGATGTGATCGGTCCAGTTCCCGCCGACTTCCTCTGTCAGCATGATTTCCCAGTCGTTCCCCTCTTTTTTCGCTATGGTGAGCGCCAAGAGGAACGAGATTTCCCCTGCCAGTATCAAAAATGCGTCTCGCGATCGTATTGCGGCATCTTCCATGGCCATCTTGTGGCACTTCGCATGGTGATATCCATACTCCCACGGTGGAGGAAATCTAGGGTACGGAAGTCTCTCAATGCAATCCAATTTTCGACGTAATGTTTGCCTCAGGAGAACCAAAAGATACTCCAGGTGTTTCCATTCGTCTGCGACTTTTGTTTCCAAAGCCCACTGTCCCGGTGAAGGGGAAAACAGTGGGATAGACGCCGACGAATAGTCCAGGCACTTGAACAAAACGCACTGATAAACGCTGCTCCGGTGAATAGGAAGAAACCCCTGGTATGGCATAGTATCCGAAGCCCAACTACGTCCCATAAAGTCTTCGGGATCTGGAAGCCACGAATTCTTCGGATCTTGGAAGGTTATGCCCCTCGCAGGCACAGGAGGAAGGGCGTCTGATTCCAGGCACAAGAACAAGTGATTATTATCATCTTGAATGACCGTACGAATGGTCGAGGGCATCGTCCAGGGACCCGCGTGGCTCAGCTGGCGACTAACTCCGTAAGCGTGAAAACATCGCACCGAGAGAAACGTATCAACGCACTGTTGTTGATACTACGGTCGATCTCTGATAACAATGTATAGGTCCCTGCTACTGCTCCACTTGCGATCCGAGTTGGCACTCAGGATCACCGAAGAACTAGTTCTGCCGTGTCTCGCGAGGACAAACGACGATTCTTACACCGGGTACAACCCAGGTGTTTTTCCTCGAGCCACCAGGACTGCTTCGACTACTAGGCGGTACCGCTTGGTCTGTCTTATACTGAAAGCGCAAGTTTGTGGTCAAAAGTGCTTGCAAGTTGCCGTTTCCCACCAAGCTGTGTGGTTCGGATCAATCTCGCCTCAGTTCGTCGGCCATCACATTATTGGTCTTACAATGTACCGATGCCTCTGGTGGTACATATTTGGCACAGAAAGCCGGTACCGATATACGTTGTAATGGATAGTTAAGGTTAAATGTAGAACTAGAATATTTCTCAAGATTTAATATCAGAGTGCCCTAACGAGCGGCCTGGTTGTACTCGATCACGAACCCGCTGTTTCTGAAAAGTGGTTGAGCATTGCAAGGAAGTGTCGAAAAAAACATGACACATACGAGGGCTTTGAGCTCAGGGAAGCCACCCTCTATCTTTCTATCCCATAATAAATGCGGAGGCTCGTTTCCAATAGTGATCCATACGCGAAAGCGACCGGCAGTTTCATCCGAGTTCAGAGGATGCAGAGATATATTCCCTATCAAAGGCGGTGGAAATGTCAAGAAGAGTTCTGTCTGCGTCCACGTTGCTCTATGAAGCCTGGCATATATTGGGCACTCGATTCGTTTACCACGTTCTTGCAAGCTTACCATCGGCACTGAAATGCAGTGAGTTGTGAAGACATGAACGCGAAGAGCTGTACTTACTCTATCACAAAATTCGATAGTGATGGTAGTGGACGGCGCCGGAAAAACAAAAGTCGAAGGATCTAATAAATTGCCAGCACTTTGGACCTCGTTGGACGACATGGTGGCGATTGGTAAAGTTGATTGTTTAGTCATTTGCCATGCACATGTGATGCGTTGGCAATATTGACGCGTTGTTTGGTCCACCTGGACGCGTCTTCCTTTACCCTGAACCACCATCATGACAGCCACCGAAACCTCAAAAATGCGGTGGACGGTCCACAGTATGCGCTTTCACCGACGAATCCTTCATTATTGCTGTTACTGACACATCGCTGTAGTCGAGGTCCGTTTGAAATCC
Organism: Armillaria ostoyae; assembly: GCA_902506015.1. Classification (NCBI taxonomy): domain Eukaryota; kingdom Fungi; phylum Basidiomycota; class Agaricomycetes; order Agaricales; family Physalacriaceae; genus Armillaria; species Armillaria ostoyae. The sequence continues at coordinate 2,881,920 of LR732083.1, forward strand.
CGGGCGGCCGCCAGATTCGAGACGATTCGCCATCGAGTTCACGACTGGATACATACATTCGACCGCATCAACTTGTCTTCGACTCTTACCGGATGGGAGGTCGTTTCAGAACTAGGAACATTTGTGGATCGGATCGTTGTCTGCGAATCGACATGTCCGTCGCAGTCTCTTCCGTTAGACGAGTTGGCGCTACAGATCCACGTTTATCAACCATCGGACACCGATTCCTTTGAGGAATTTTCTAATGGCGCCGGTTCCAAGGATGACGAGGACGATACAATGGCTGCAAGCGTCTGCGAATTGCCCAACCTGAGCTGGGAGGGTCTCTGGGATTCTCTGATATATGCGGATGATATAAAAATGAAGCTTTTGGACTACATTCATGCCACTCTCATCTTCAGTGATGCTGAAGTCAACTGTGAGTGCAATATATTCAACGGAATGCGGTCATTCATCCTTCTTCTGCAGTTAATCTTGTTTCATGGAATCGCGTCGTCCTACTGCATGGACCACCGGGAACAGGAAAAACCTCGTTATGTCGCGCCCTTGCGCAGAAGCTCTCCATCCGATTATCTCATCGGTATGTTTGTGTTTAATTCTACACTGTGCACATTTTCATTATCAACAGTTACACCAATGCCCGATTACTTGAGATAAACGCTCACTCTCTCTTTTCCAAATGGTTTTCAGAATCTGGCAAGCTCGTCCAGCGTCTTTTCACAAGTATAACAGAACTTGCCGAAGAAGAAGATGCTTTCCTTGTTGTACTTATAGGTTCGTCATCTCTTCCTCGTTGAGCATCCAAGCCCTTGTCTGATTGTCTGTAGATGAAGTAGAATCTTTAACAGCCGCAAGGGCTGGGGCAATGGCGGGAACGGAGCCGTCGGATGGCTTGCGGGTGCGCATATATGCACATTCTCAGCCCTTGTCCAGGCCTCATGAATGTCTTTCAGGTCGTGAACGCCCTTCTAACACAATTGGACAAGTTGAAGCACAGGAAAAATGTCCTGGTCATGTCGACAAGTAATCTTGTGAAGGCAATTGGTAAGATATTGCCTCTGCGTCTACGTTACGGAAATCTGACGTATTCTGTAGACAGTGCATTTGTGGATCGAGCAGATATCATTCAATACGTTGACCTTCCTTCTCGCGAAGCCATATATGAGATCCTCCGATCATCCCTATGCGAAATTGTGAATAAAGGACTTGTCGCTCCTATTGTATGGCATCTCTTAGTCTATGGCCAGCTCCATCTTGATTGTTGTACAGAATGTTCCCAGTCTACAAGCAGCACGGATGTATGAGTTGGCTGCTCCTGCTCAGTCTACGCCTCCCAATTCAGCGCCTATGGATGCCCACGCAAAATCAGGACATGTTGCTATAAAGCTTCTTGCACTAGCGGCTGACTGTCGAGTAAGCACACTACTTCCCACAAATGTTATATATATTGACACTGATTCGGCTTTCAGAGTCAAGGCATGTCAGGTCGAGCGCTGCGCCGGCTTCCTGTGCTTGCTCTCGCAAGATATATAGGAATTAGTGGCGTCTCTGGTCCTCTATCGACGTCTTCAAAAGGGCATGCTCAAACACAGCAAGCATGTGCAGATGTCGATCAATGGCTGAATGCCATGGAACGGGTCGTTGCGGAACAAGCGAAGGAGAAGGAACGATTGTTATAATTAAACGAACTTCAAAATAGCTATTACTGTTCTCTAGACCAAACGTAATTATTGCATGTTATCCACATTATCATGTACTTTCATACTGTATCACAACCTATTTCTGCACAACACGAGCAAGTTCGCGCCTACGTTGTGCCAACATCCGCAGTCTCATTGCTAATGCCTTTAGCTGTTCCGCTTCCGCTTCCTCTCTTTCTGCGCGTGTTAGAAGAAGATCGACGAACTCCCCTTCTAAAACTCCCTGAACACGCGTCGGCTCTTGCGTTGTCAGAGGAGGGACCTTCCCAATTATCTCGGCGCTTCTTTGCGAATCGCGGGTTTTACTAGGCGTAGCCTGAGGAAGCAGAGATGGTCGCAAGTTTGATTGCAACAGGCTGCGCTTCTCTGGATCGTTTCCTGTGCGACCAAGTTCATCGACGACCAGACGAAATTGTGCGATCGTCGATGCAGACAAACCAGGGCGGGTATGACGGGTATGCAGGAACGGTCGACGTTCTTCTAGTGGCGGGGAGGGCAATGACAACGCAAACTCTTTCGAATAGGATAAGACCGGGCTCTCCACAGTGCGAGACATCTCAGTGGGTATTTCATCGAACACAGAAAGCGTAGGCAGATGAGGAGTACTTGGAAATCTGGCAGTGGGCGGGGGGCTAATGGGATATAGGACATGCTCTTTGGCTGTACTGGATTTCGATTGTTCAAAGGAGCGGGACGATGTGACGAGAGCGGGATCCAGAAGGTATCCGACAGAGCATTCTTCTGAGAAACTTGTATCTGGTGTGAAGACCCGGAGAGACGGAGAGCGCAGGAGACCTCGGAGGATAGTAGGACTAAGCTTGGAGAAATGCTTCAAGCGCAATGGGGTAGACAGGTACGGATGTTCAACTTCGCGTTCATTGGGCAGGGAGAATGACGGGGCGTCGGCAAATGGCGGTAAAAGCGAGGGTGAACTGCTATGGAAATCATCATTACTGATGACGTCCACGTCGAACGCCTTGAATAGATATTCCGCGCTCTTTTCGTCGAAAGAGATGGTATCGGCGAGACGTTTGAGATAGCTAGGACGTCCAATAGATTCCGCGGATGAATGTGCTTTGTTCGACCGGCCATATTCTGAGAACGACGTATACCCGTCGACATCGCCGGCCGTGTTGAAAGAAAGCATGACTACGCGAGGTGGAAGGAAAGCGGTGGTGATATTCGCTGTTCAAGTAACGAGTTAGGAGCTACTGTATCGTCTAAGACTCCACACCGATCTGGCTTTATTCTTAGCTAAAATACTTAAAATAGTAACAACAGTAGTAGGGTAGAGACAGGAAAATGCTCAGTGTAATAATCGTACAGTTGCAGAGGGCCATGCTGGAAAATAGATCAAGAAGTCATGCAAGCTACATCAATAACATACTTGGAACCGTCAACGGTTGCCCAAATATCTCTTGGTTTCAATCAGTAGGCCTGGGGGGCATGCTCGTACGGGTATCCAATCTCCTCATCTCTTTCTCCAGCCGATTGATACCAGTTCCGTTCGAATTCGGTAATCCCCGGACACCATGCTTATCGAACAGATACGTCAGCAGGTTTTTCTTCTCGTCGGCTAGACCATCTAGAAGAACGAATAGATGTGTTTCATCTCGTAGCACCAGCTGGGCGGCAATTATCACAGCGGCGGCCGACTCTCTCACTACAAGAGATGTCTTGTCATTTAGCGACTATGACAACTGAGTAAATCTTTAGCCTAAACAGAACACACTGATTGGACTCACGGTGATGAGGGTCGTCCTGAGACGGGGCATCTCTTCTTCTGCGATTTCTGCGGGTAAACGGAGGATAAATTTCCCAAGGGCAATCAGACCAAATGCATATGTTGCAGTTTGGACTTCTTCATCCGGAAATTCAGGGTGAGGCTCAGCTCTGAAGGTCCGTAGACTGGCGTGCATGGTGGTCAATCCGTACACAGGTTCTATATGCGCAGCCAAGGCATCACGGACTGTGTTGGTAGCCTCAAGTACCTTAACAACGCAGATATCAGGAACAAAATGAATACATGTATTAAAAAAACCTACGTTAGGCTTGTTGCAATAACGTATTCGGAGCAAGGCAGCAAGTATGTCTGCTTCGTGGCCCTCAATATAAGCCGCCTGATTTTCAAGTACTTCCCATAGGACGATGAGCCCGTACTCGAGTTCCTTCTCGCTCTAGAAAGATGATGTAAGTAGAAGTAAGAACAACGGGGGGAAAGGGAAATCACCTTGAGCGGGTTCAGACATTGGATAAGTGCATTCAAGAACCGGTCAGAGTTATTGTTCCTCTCCCATATATCAGAATGAAGATTTGGCACAGAGGAAGAGTCGACAAAAGGGGAAGGGCTCCCGGGATAATCCAGGTCGGGACTCATGGGCGATGATGGGTCGGCCGCAGGGTTCGCTATACAGAAAAGGGCTATCCGCCGGAGAAGATCGATGTCGACATCGCCGGCTTCCATGCGGGCGATATATCCTTGAAGTTCCCCGTCATGGTCTGAAATAGTGACATCTTCAAAGCTTAGACGATGAGCGATCACTACAAGCAATGAAATCAGCTGCTGAACGTATTCAACTAAAAGAAACCCTCCGCTTACAAGCCTTCCGCTTGAGCCACCAACTACTCTCTTGTCGGCGGTCTTGTTGGAGGACATCCATCAAAGACGGAGAGTTGGTCTTGCCCATTGGGCTATCCTTGAAAAGCGCTGCCTGTCGCATGACAGATGTAACGCGGTTCACAGGAGTGGTTGGTGGTATCTGTCCTTGAATAGGCTGTAAAGGCGTTGGCTTCGTCTTCATCTTAGGCGTCGCAAGCCCATTAGTACTGCCAGCGAAGAGCGATGCGGGTATCCTAGGATGATCTAACCCTTCCTCCTCTGGTTCCACAAGCTCCAGAAGTCGCTCCGCCGCGCTCTCCGCCTGCTCAGCCCGCGCCCTTAGCGCATCTTCAACGACGGCCTGGCCACCCCCTAGGTCAACCACAGACTCAGAAGACAATACATTGGGAACACCAAAGACAGGCTTCGAGGTTACTGATTTAGGCGAAAGTGACTGGGTCTGGGTATCTGACTTGGGCGTTTCAGCAGGGTATTGTTCGAAAGGCGCGGAAAATGACATGAGGTTTATAGAGTGATCATCGGAGTCAGTGTCATAATCAGGTATTGGTATGCTTTGCGCTAGAAGTAGGGAATCTTCTGGACCTGCCGCGTCGATTAGGAGGGTAGAGTGTCGGACATGTGTAGGTGTAGTGGCGGGTCTCTTGGGGGGACTACGGCGAGGGGGAGAGCCAACAGAAGACGGAGGAGAAGCAGGTAGTGCTGTTCGAGCCGCTCTCTGAAGAGTGGATTGTCGATTGGACGAACCACCAAGAGGCGATAATGACGATGATGTGCGCCGTTGAAACGAGTTTTCGGGAGACTGTGGAGAAGAAGATCTGACTAGGCTCGCTCGTGGATTTGAACGAGGGGGAGAAGTTGGTATAGTTCCTGCGCTCACAGAACGATTAAGGTTGTTAGATACTATGCGAGAGCGCGTTGAAGAAGGCGAAGTAGAGGTACGTAAAGGGGATGAAGGACGCGGTGTGAATCTTGATGATGGAGGAGAAGTTGGGGCCGGTGAGCCGGACCGCTTGAAGGGCGTATGAGAGGCAGTTGCTTGATGTCGCAATGTAGGAGGAGAGGTCGCAATTGCTTTCGCCTTGGCCCGGCTAGCTGCGATTGCAGCTGCAACACTGCTTTTCTTAGTTGGTTTCAGGGGAACTGGAGGCAGAACGGCGGCAGCGCTAGGATCAGGACAGGCTTTTTCGAGCTGCTTTCGCGCTACCGAATCTAGTGATTCGGAGATAACGCTGCCGCGCTCAGGCCAGAAGCTTTGGAAGACCCAGAAATATTTTCGCGCCTCCGCCTTGACAGCAGGATTAGGATCCGTTAAAGATTTCTTCAGTCCTTTTTCCAAGGTCTCCAGCCCTCCGCTACTTTCTATCGTCATTTTTGCACGCTGGCCGTGTACTTCCAAGTAATGCTTCATATGGCCCGTTGCATACGATCGCGCTTGCACTATCTTTTCCTGTAGAGTCTGCCAGAAGAGAGGGATGAAGATGCGAGGTGTGCCGGAGGTGTGGTTTATTATCGCTGTCACTGATGATTGCGACTCCTGCGCCGTAATTTTCTTGGTGAATCCGGCCATTTTGAGAAGATTGGTAAGGAGAATATCGCAGAAAGGATCCAAAGCAATTCCCAAAGCAGAAGCCAGTTCGCAATAGAGGGAAATAGTATTCATAGCAACAGTCGTTCGCAGACTGATCAGCTAGGAGATAAATCAATAATTGTACACCTACGTCGGAAATCAAAATATACCGTTTTGATCGACCACTGGATGAAGCCGTCTTTCAAGCAAGCCATGAATGCGTCATGATACCTTGTGTGAACATCACCTTTGAGCATGCCGCGTACTCTGGTTATGGCTTGATCGCGTGCCGCCCAATTATGTTCCGTTTCCTTTCCCTAGAGACACATTCTAAATCAGCTACATGGTGGCGACAGAAATGTGGCACACTCACCTCAAATGCTTTCGCCATGGCTAGAAATTCGTTCTCTAGATCACGACTGGAAGCTATCTAACTGAAATGTGAGCATATGTGAGGTTGCGATATATCAAAGACTCACATAGACAGCACGAATCTCAGAAGCCTGAGAATCGGCAACTGGGGTGTTTACATTTGGAGATGCAGCGCCAGCGCGACTAACTGGTCTTGGGATGCTCGTCGAACTGGCGGCTCTCGGGATCCCATTACCAGCGGGTGCGGATGACTTGCGATTCTGAAGCATCATGCTTGGGGGTATATACTCCTTCGTCTTCGTGACGCTGTCACCACTCTCTGAACCCTCTCTACTATGAAGCCCACTCCCCGTTCCGGAACCGGCGCCCAGAAGTTTCGAAAGCACCCCATCAACAATCGTCTTCCTAACGCCTTTTTTGGTTAATTCCTTCTTCAGATCGGCTCGGGCTGCATCAGTGACTGCTGGTCCCGAAAAAAGTTCCACCACGGATTGACGCGAACATTCACGTACGTGAGCATCTGTGTCTTCGAGACTGTCGACAAGGAGGGATAAATAAGGCCGGATAGGGAATGTATGGTAATTTCGGCGAATGTGGACAAGAGTAAGAATTGACTAGGGGTGAGATGGGTGAACACGTTTTCGTCGCGTATAGAAGGCAACATACCTGTTCTCGCACTTTCCATACTTTACTTGCGAGTCCATTCTCTCGAAGGAACCTTTCAAACATCGCCAGCGGTGTTTCGGGGCCCTTTGCCCCTCTTGATCCGGTTGACATCATGCTAGTCCCGCCAGCGCGGTACGCGAAGCCTCCCAGGGTTACTAAGGTCTCCCGAGCCTTCGTTTGAGCCTTTTCCTTGTCGCCTAGACGCTCTATGAGTCCGCCCGCAGGAAGAAATGCAGTGAGGAGTTGTCGAAGCGTGACGCTGTCCACGAATGAAGAAGATGAGGATGTCGATGAAGACAGCGAGGGCGAGACGACACCGCGTCCTGGGGCATGGATGGCATGGCGAGAGACGAGAAGAGGTATTAATGGTGGCAGAGCAGAGAGAGTTGCAGCGGTGAGATGCTGGTTCGACGTTCGTAAACATGCCTTGAGAACGTTGATGAGAGCGTCAGGGTCGTTGATCTGAACAGTACAATTGGCATTCAAGGGGTAAGGCTTATTAGTTTCTGAAGAAAGGCATACCTCAGCGCCGGATTCGAATTCGGATTGAAGTTTGGTTAATGCATCGACTTTAACGTCAACATCTACTAGTCGCGTTTAGTTGGGATAGAGGAAATGGCGCGACGAAACGGTACCGTTGCTTCTGCATTTTGTCACCAGTTTTCCGACAATTGAATCATCTGGATCCATTGCAGGACGATGGTGCGAATGAGGTCCGTGCAGTAGTAATGGCGCGAGAAGGCAAGGTCGGTCGCGTAAACACACACAAATTCAGCGCCAACTTGTCATATGCTATCACATTACTACTAATGCATTCCTGCAAACGATAAATACAGTGGCGTGGCTCTTTCTTTAGAATATACGATATCTCTTCGCTAGGAAGTATCCTACGCCCGACATTATACCGGCTATATGGCCTACATGGGCCTGGGTGTCCTGCTTGTAGGCCACAGATGAATAGGCCTCCCAAAGGAATATTGCTGGAACAAGAGCCCAAGCAGGAACAGGTACGATTCCGTAGAGTGAGAAAGTCATTCTTGGATTGACACATGCAAGAAGTGATACTAGTGAATACACAGCGCCTGAAATTTTTGACGTCGAGTCAGAGAATAACCATAGAGTTAATTATGATACTTACCACTTGCGCCCATGACAGGTATATCGCGATTGTCAACGATATTGGTCCAAGCAACATGGCAGGCATCGGCAATAACTCCTGCTATATGCACACATAAGAGATCTACCATTGAGGGGGAGTAAGGTCTGTAAACTTACATGCCAAGTAGAGCCCAATAAACCGCTTGTTGCCTAACATCTCAAGCATTGTTGGGGCGAAGAAGAAGAATGTGAAAGTATTGAAAAACAGATGGCCGACGCCTTCATGAGAGAACACAGCAGTGACAAGGGTCCAACTAGCGCGGAATGAATGAGTCAATGTGGAATTAGAAGTAATGAACGCACGGTCGGACGAGAGTATTTTGCCAGCTGCTCGTAAAATTATCCCTCATCCACGAATGAAAACGCTGGCCCTATGCTGGTTGATGAGCTTCGTACGAGGGCAGTTGATAAAACGCACCCTTGCAGCTGCAGCTTTCGCCTGGCCAGTCTCCGACATCCAAGCGAGGAAGACAAGACCGTTTATGCCCATGATGCCGTAGAAAATGAAGTTCCCTGGAATCTTGTCGAACCAATCAAAGGGTCCACGAGACCGCAGTTGGCTGTGGTATAGCCGAATACTGTGCGGCCTTAGCCTAGCCAGTACAGAGCTGGGGGGTGACGCAAACACGCCAGTACATGGGATCCCTACGATCCTGCGGTGAACGCTGGGGCGGCCGTGAGTGACAAACTCTCTTCGGAATTGACGTGTAGCATTTGCAGTAGAACGCGACAGTGCGTTCGCCGAGAGGATATTCCTGCAAGAGAAAGCAAATAAACCGGGCGGCCTCATGGAAGTTTGGAGAAAACTGAGCATTTGTCACGATCATTGGGCCCTGTTTTGGCAAGTGCTCCTTGAAGATGTCCCACCATCTGTTCGTGCTCTCGCCGTCGGACACGCCCATCTACAGTCTTACCCATCATTCGACCAAGCCCGTAGTCAACGTACCATCGCCGCTTGCTTCAAATCTGCCGACTTGGTCGACATCTGCGTTCGCGGGTACTCTGACCGCGTTGTCTGGCGCGTCCAGTGTTCCGCATCATACGACCGGTGGTCCAGTCCGAATGGGCGGTGGACAGGACCGACATGTGATACAGATGATAGCGAACGCAAGCCTGGATGTGGTCGAGGACGTGATGCGAAAAGAGAATACAATGTATGTGCACCGGCGGGCTGTGAAGCAATAACCCTGACAACAGATGGGAGGTATCTGAAATCAGTGGATAAGTTCAACGAATGGACTATTTCGGCGTTCATAACGCCAGGAAGTCCGTAGCTTATTTGCTTCCTCGCTACCTCGCTCATCTGATGTATCCAGATACGAAATTTGTGCTCTTGCATGAAGGCAAGAACGACGATGGCATCAAATCTTTCTTCATGGACGTGTGGGAGTTGTATGTCAAGGTAACAACTGTGCAGCAAGTAGCCTACTGCATACTGACACCGACCCAGACTATGCTGAATCCTTTCCACACTGCGCACACTGTTATCAGAAGTGGAGTATTTGATGCCCGGGTTAGGCACAGTGCTAAAAAGTATTTATAATTAATTAATTTCTATTAATTTATGATTGATGTATCACGTGGCCCGTTGATAAGTCAGTGGCTGCGCTCTGCTTTCTCTCTCACTCTCGTTGACCTGGCTTGGGTGGCCGCCTTTTCTCTTTCCTTTATATATCGTCGTCGGCGTCCTCTGAACATTCTCTCTGTTCTTTGCATTGAGCGTGACAGACCGCATTCCAAAATAAACCTCTTCTTGCCGCCTAATCTCTTCTTTTCTTCTTCTCAAGTCTTCACCCAATTAGCCACTGCGTCCACTTGCGTCTCCCACCAATCCTACTTTCACCAGTGAGTTCTAGATTTTGCTTCAACTGTACAAGCTCATTGACCGTTTTTTCGCAGTTGTATCATCTTACTTTCTGTTCAGTAATCAACAGCACATTAATCTCTATCTATCAACACCATGACTACCGCACCTCCCAACAACCGTGCTTCTCTTCTTGCAGGTCTTCGCACAGGCGGCGTACGCTCTTCCTCGACGACTCTCCCTCACACCGCCGCTCCAGGTGCCTCTTTTAACATCACTCGATTCGCATCACAGCATCATCAGTCTTCCGTGTTCCCGGAGGAGGACGAAGATGACCAGCTCGCCGAAATGCCTTTACAGAACATGTATGTCAACAAGCAGTACGGTGGCAATCGGACTATGCCAATGACCGCCGCTGTTGACGGATCCAACAACCGATTCGCTCAACAGCAGCGGGGTATGAATCCGAACAGTGCTCCATTCACCCCATCCTTTGCTGCCCCCAATGTGATCACACAATCCAACAACGTTCAAGCTCAGGCATTTCAATTACAGATGATGCAAATGGAGTTGATGAGACTTCAGGTACGCTCGAACAATAGCCGCTCCTCTCCTCCCTATTGATGACACATCTATCAAGGCCGTTCAAGCTCAGCAACAAGCCCAACAATATCAAGCTGAGCTTTTGGCTCAGGCCCAGCGCCAACAGCAGCAGCAGTCTCAGAACCGCAGGGCCAGCTTGGGCTTTACCGCTGCTTCCGCAGGTCCCATATCGACCACATTTGATTTGCGCTCTGCTACCTTGAGCGCTCAGATGCGTCGGGCAAAGGAGCAGCAACCCCAATCGTCCGTGGTTGGAGATGAGCCTATGACGGCTGCGTTAGGCGGTAGATTTGGAAGTCGGGCGCCAAGTGTCCCTACGGTTCCGATGTCCAGATACAGTAACGACGATAACGATGGTGCATCTATACCTCCCACCCCTAACTCTACGACCGTCATCAGTGGAGGCACTTCCTTGGGCAATCCAGCCTCGAATAACTTGAACTCGACCGGCGTGCCGTCCAAATCCGACTCTGCGACATCCTGGAGGCGGGCCGACAGGAACAATTCTGTTCTCAGGGCAAACCGAGCCGTAACTTCCCCAAGTGTCAAGGTGACGCCACCCCCTGGTGAACGTATCTCCCCACCCCCTGGACTGGCCGTCGCAGCGCCCAAGGCTCGGCCCCAACCCCTTCGTTTCAGCCCTGCTGTATCGCAGCCGTTGCCCGCCGTAACCATCGATACAAGCGAAGGCGATGATGACGCTGATTCTACCAGTTCTTCCAAGTCCGGCGGTTCCAATTCGTCCCCTACCAGCCCCCACTCGTCCTCTTCCAACGAAATTCCTCTCTCGCCGCGCGAAGAGGCAAGTAAGAAGTTGTATGAAGGCCTGGGAATTGGAAGACCACGCTCGGCCGTTTCCAACACCATCGGTGGCATCGACGTTGCTCAGGCTCAGGAGTCAGTCCCGATATCGGTTGTATTTGGCCACCGGTTGGCCAGCCAACCGACAAGGCAGCCCCGCGGGCCGCCTTCAGGTGCCGACGAACTAGGACCCAAGAACTTCGCGACTCGCATAAGGAGGAAGGCCATTGGAGGTTTGGGCATGCTGATGGGAGCAAGAGAGCGAAGGGAGTTGGTTGAAGCGTTTTGAACGTTCTACCGCTCCTCTTTGCGAGATATGATGCCGTTTGATGATTAACAAGAACAGATATTTATTGTGTCGACCAGGTTCATCTGTGGTCGAGTGGTGTTTAGTAACGTTCGGTGGGGAAGGGTTTGGGCAGAAATCGGAATAAAGAATTGTACCAATGCATTATTCTTCTTTTTTTCCCCTTGTCTGTCTTGCCTCTTTCTCTCCCTCTCCCAAAGCAGTTCTTCGTCATTTTTAGTGAGCTCCTACATTCCTTCTTTTCATTCTTTCCAGCTTTATTCAACTCTTTATGATATGTGGAGGTCTGCGGGTATATGGACACGTACAGCTACCTGGCACTTTCCGCCGCTTTCCCTGTCCCTCTTTTCTTTCTTCCCCCATTTGTTACATCAAATTTCCTTCTTTCATTGCAATTGTCATGTTTGGCTAAGGTTAGTGTCTTTCGCTGACGCCGTTGTCTTGAGGCTTACCAGAAACAAATTTATAGGCCTAAAATTGTAAAGGAAGAATTAATAATCAATCGTCTTGAAGGACGATGGGGAGGGCTTTTTCTTGAATTCTCGGGATAGCTGCGCTTCCCCGTGCGTTCGCAGGATAACATCTTACCTCAATCCCTCACATTCTGTCCTTCCAAAGCCTTTTGATTGTTGTAGTGTAGGCAAGTTCGCGTAAACGAAGAACATTTATTTATGTCAAACGGAGTGATACAATATGAGTCGAGCCAAAGATCATAAAGATATACCAAACTGCTCATATCATTTACACCTCTGGGCGACAATGCCTTTTCCGTGCTCCTACGACCGACACATGAGAGGAAATTGCTGCCAAAGGAAGTATATTCCTTACCTGCCATTCTTCCTTACTTATCCAAAGCTGGTGGAAAGTGCCCAGACTCGCCAAAATACTGCCCCCTAGCCAGCCTCCGTAACGGCGCTCGATGGGATTTCCGGGAGCATGAATTTTGACCTACAAGGACATAAGTCAAAGGTCCGAGTGACAGATGACAACTTACGTGAGGGAACGTCCGGCCCAGCTCTGAAGCGAGTCGGTCATTGAATCCAGAGAACAAACTACCTCCTCCAGTAAGAACGACATTGCCCATCAAAACTTGGCGGAGTTCGATATCGTATGATCGCAGGGATTCGCTAATCAATGCAGGTATCGTTTTAGGTAAAGAGTGATTGGAGGCCTGCAGTCTCTGGTTTAGGGCAATGAAGACATTGAATGATTGCTCGACTTACGCTCATTTGAGGGGAATGGTTGAAAAATTGTTCACCGACATAGTATCGCTCGGCCCCAAACCAGGTGTTATAACCTGTAGGGAATTCATACTGCCTCGGCGCTCGACTAGCTGCAGCCCTGGAAAGGTTGGTCATTCAGACGTCCGACCATAATAGCCAAAACATCTCACTGATCATTCCATCCTGTCTCGAGCACGCCACCCACAGTTTGCAGCCATTCGTCGACTTCGCGAGCCTCGTACCATTGACGCCAGCTATCAGTTGTTCCAACTAGGCGATCCTCACGTAGGGTGTATTTTGGCGGGCTGTTGGGTTCAACAGGCTGTAAAACACAGCGTATAACTATATTGATACTGAGGGAGACGTTTGAACGCACCAATTTATTTGCTATGAGTTGATGTGGAGACAAATCAATACCTCGCCGGGTGTGAGTTGGCTGCGTGAGGATAGTATGGGCGCTAGAGTGAATGAGGGATGGCAGAGACGAGTATACAAGGCCTGTGACCCGTCAGACGAGCAGGTTTGAATCATGGCAATATACCCACCTTTGCGCAAAACAAATCCGTCCACGACAGGTGTCACGCTCGCCATCTCTTGACCGACATCAATGACCAGTGCAGACCCTTTTCCCGCCGCGAAGCTGAATGATATTAATCAATAACGTCCTAGCATGCGGTAGATGGGTCTTGGAAACCTACGTATTAAGAACCCCGGTGTTGGAAATGTAGAAAGCAGGTACCTGGAATTCTTCGAACATTATTTCGGCCATCCGTTCTCGATTCTCAACGGTATTCCATGAGGGTTCAGTGACCAGGACAGGATGCTCAGAAGGATTGCATCCCATAACATTGACGACAGCATGTTCGATCAGGGCATGTATAGGCCCAAAATCGTTGACTGGTCACGAAGAGATTATCACAGTATCCTATATAGCAGGAATTTTGCACTCACTAAGTCCTCCTTTGGTAGGATTAGCCACTTCCATACCACTCCTCCATACTGACGGTCCAGACTGTCCTATGTAGGATTTCGCCAATTTCGGTTTTGGGGCTATCTCTGCATCGTTTACATCAGCCATAGCAAAGTCTCCATCATCAGCTGCTTTGATGTAGCCATAGGATGTTGGAATTATGGCTTTCGGGGTATCGTCTCCTGCATATCCAGCGCGTAATGACGAAGACCCAATGTCAACGACGAGTGCCGATACTTCGTCTGCAATTGGTGGCAGAAAGTTTGTATAAGAGAAGGATAACCCTGATAGTGCAGGCGCACTCACCACCGCCGTAATTGACCATTTTTCAGTGTCAAGAAGGAGTATGTTCGTGGTCCGAGCAAGGTCGTGTTATTGTGCTGTGTTTGACATTACCGTCCGTGAGAACACTGATATTTTTCGATCGCGGTCCGGTGTTCCCTTTGAGATTTTTTGCCTTTTCACTTTTCCTGGCCCTCCGCTTGTCCAAAATGACGGCTACAGAGGAGCATAGACGAAAGCGAAAACAGCCCACCAAGGATGACACGACAGATGGTGTGTTCCACAAGGCCGTAGATATGGTCATGCACAGCGACGAAGAGGGCGGAAGTATTGCTTCAGATTCTGACGATGCTGTCGACGAGTTCCCCGAGATAGATGCTCAGAGCGACACGGATAAGGAAGACTCTGACTTTGAGGACAACGATGAAGCTGAGGAGGAAACAGAAGAGGAAGAGGATGCAGAAAGTTCAGACGAGGATAACCATATCTTCCCCAAAGCAAAAACCGTCATATCCGACATTACTGGTCAACCCAAGCGTGTCTATCCAGAGATAGAGCCTGAGTATGACTCGGACTCGTCTACAGAAGATGTACGTATACATACTGTGCTCGTATACGTTCTACTAACATTACTTAGGCACCCAATCGCGTCGGCAATGTCCCAATGCATTGGTACGACGACCTCCCGCATGTTGGATACAGCATTGACGGGAAGAAGGTGCTACGGCCTGCACGTGGGGACGAATTAGACAAGTTCTTACAGACTGTAGAAGATCCTTCTTCTTGGTGCGTTCATTGAGCAGTAGCATAATGCGGGCTATTAATATTTTTTCAGGACCTCCGCATTTGATAAAAACACCCAGATGGACAAGCCTCTGACAACAGAAGAGCTCGATATCATTCGGAGGCTGCATGCAAACGAAGTCCCCGACGCAGAATATGATCCCTACGAACCAATGACAGAATGGTTTACCGGGAAGGGGAAAGAAGAAATCATGCCTCTGTCTGCCGCCCCCGAGCCCAAGCGTAGATGGATACCTAGTAAATGGGAAAAGCAAAAAGTAAGCTTTCTACTACTTTTTTACATCTCAATTATAAATTCTTCCACCAGGTGATGAAAATAGTCCGTGCAATACGGCAGGGACGTATCGTCCCCAACAAACCAAAGGCTACGGCTCAGCAACAGTTCTACCCCATCTGGTCCGAGGCCTCCACGTCGCATGCACCACCACTTCCAGCTCCAAAGCCGAAACTACCTACAAATTCAGAATCATATAACCCTCCAGAGGAATATCTCCCGACCGAAGCTGAGCGCAAGGAATGGGAAAGTCTTGACGCCGAGGATCGAGAAAGAGACTATCTTCCACAGAAGTACTCGTCGTTGCGGCTTGTGCCAGGATACGACCGCTTCATCAAGGAAAGATTCAATAGGCAGTTGGATCTCTATCTGGCACCTCGCGTTCAGAGGGTAAAACTTAACATAGACCCCCAGTCTTTAATTCCGAAACTTCCTAGTCCCAGCAGCCTCAAGCCTTTCCCGGTCTACAAGTCATTGACATTTTTGCATAAAGATAGTTTGGCGAGATGCCTCAGCGTTAGTCCGGACGGCGCGTGGGTGATAAGTGGAGATGACAACGGTGTTGTCAGTTTGTGGGAAGTCACCGTTGGGCGAGAAGTCAAACGCTGGAAGTTCACTTCTAAGATCGGCTCGGTGGAATGGTGCCCAAGGACGGATGTCAGCTATTTTGTTGTCGGCATGTATGTGCTTTTTCTTTGCGGCGCCTTAACATGACACCCTGAACCTTTATTGCAGAGAGGAGACCATTTATTTTGTTATCCCGCCCAATCTCCCGTCTTCTATATACAACTTGACATATAAGTTGTTGGCGCCGGCGACCCTACCTCCCCCTCCCGACGTCCCATCTACTGTAAAATGGACGACGACATCGTCAAGCTCATGGTCAATAGATCATCCGATTCTTACCGTGCAGCTTCCGCAGACGTCTGGTCTACCGAAACAACTAGTGTGGCATCGGAGAGGGGATTATCTCGCATCAGTTTGTAAGTTATGAGCCTTTTTTGGAAGCGGTGTTTATTGATGAATGTTCACGTAGCCAGCGGAAGTAATCTTGGAGGTGTTTGGATTCATCAAATAACCCGACGGCATTCTCAAGCTCCCTTCAAAAAAATCAGAGGAAGCGTGCAATTGGTCTTGTTCCATCCTCTGAAGCCTCACTTCTTCGTCGCAGTGCGTGTAACTCCTTATTTTCATGATCATACCTTTAACCTTGCTTTAGACGCAACAATATGTTCGGATATACAACCTGTCTGAACAGTTGTTGTTGAAGACGCTCGTTCCAGGTATAAAGTGGATATCTTCCATGGACGTGCATCCTTCTGGTGATCATGTCATAGTTGGAGGATATGACCGAAAATTATGCTGGTTCGACCTCGAACTGAGCGACAAGCCGTATAAAGTGTTACGGTGAGTTAAAATGGGGTGCGGGAATTTAACACAATCTAAATCATCGCGTTCTATAGATACCATACGCGGGCCATTCGTTCCTTGCACTTCCATCCCACATACCCCTTATTCGCTTCGTCGTCGGACGATGGCGCCATACAGGTCTTCCACGCAAGAGTTTATAATGATTTGATGACGGATCCGCTCATTGTTCCTCTCAAGATTCTGCGGGGGCATCAGGTGAAGGATGGGCTGGGTGCTTTGCAAGTAAAATGGTGCAATCACCATCCGTGGCTTCTCAGCGGAGGCGCCGATGGTGCTGTCAATGTGTGGTGTAGCTGAGGTGGGATTTGGGCATAGGATACATTGCATCGGTGATATCGATATAGCTGCACGATTCTATATCACTTTGTCAGCTACTCACGAAGCCGGACCTTCAAATGCTCCGAAAGGTATCATGAAAGAAAGCATCATGAAAAGGAAGCAGATGTCAGTAGTTTACTTACTCATCATTTCACGAAAATCGGCGAGATTCGCATCCTTGAACTGCAAGTTGCTTCAGTAGATCATGTCTTCTCCGGTCCCGGACTAAAGAACAACAAGGTCCTGCAACAATGATCACCAGTATAGTATGTATTCCATGACAGCAGACTATTCGAAACAACAACATTGAATATTGAGCACTCAAGACGAATGCCATTCAACATGTCAAGCAGTAGCCGCGACAAGTTTGGGAATGGGGATCGGAGATTCCTCAGCCGGCATCACCAGTCCACCCGACTTCAACCTAAGGCTCGCACTAGCCGCTGAAACCTCAACAGGTCGGCTAGCCTCAATAGGTCCAGTCATGGGACCCAAAAGCTTGTTGAATCTGCTCCTGGCAGAAGCCACGCCCTTCGTATCCACCACAACCTTCTGACCATCGTGCAACGTCTTGGGAGTAGTGCCGTTGTGGTATCCGAGCTGCTCATCATTCCATATAGGAGCCAGGTTCTCCTCCGCGCCGGGAGAGCCGACGCCAGCACGACCACCAATAGCCTTCCAATCGCTCAGCCGGTTAATGTTTAATTCTGTGAATATCTGGTCGACGGCGGCAATAAGCTTGTCCATTTGTTCGAGAGTGTGGCGAGGAGTGACCGTGATACGAAGACGTTCTTCACCGCGAGCGACAGTCGGATAGTTGATTGATTGGACGTAGATATCGTGTTCAACGAGTAACTTGTCCGAAGCAGCCTTTGCGAGAGCAGCGTCACCGACGAAAACAGGGACAATATGGGAGGTACCGGGACTACATTTAAGGAGTCAGCACAGGAAGTCAAAGTGGGGGGAAATGACATACACAACGGGAATGTCAAGTTCAGCAAATCGTCTCTTGACCTCGCGAACATTGACCTGTTTCAGTTGACGATCACCGACGTAGGACATCTGGTAGGCGATACTAGCATGTGCACCAGCGACCGTAGCGGGAGGTAAAGAAGTCGTGAAGATGAAACCGGGAGCGTAAGACCGAATCATATCAACGAAGTCATCAGAACCAGCGATGTAACCTCCGACCGCGCCATACGACTTGCCCAGTGTACCTGCAAAAGAGGATAAGTAATATTTAGGGGAATAAAACTTTCAGCATACCCGTGATAATATCGATACGATCCATGACAGTTCCGGGGATAGGATCTGGACTGTCTCCGGCGGCCTTGTGGACATCATAGTCTAGATGCTCAGCAACACCAGCACCACGAGGTCCATATAGTCCAACAGCGTGAACCTGAAAATCATCAGAAGGAAATTCTGACGAAAATCAGACCGCATATACCTCGTCAAGGAATGTCAAAGCGCCATATTGCTCAGCCAGATCACAAATCTCCTTGATGGGTCCAATGCTGCCACACATCGAGTAAACACTCTCGAAAGCGATGATCTTTGGCGTCTCTTTCGGGTACTGCTTCAATTTCGCCTCCAAGTCCTCCAAATCATTGTGTTTGAATATAATCCGTTTCGCGCCCGAGTGGCGCATCCCTTGAA
Source organism: Armillaria ostoyae (assembly GCA_902506015.1). Classification (NCBI taxonomy): domain Eukaryota; kingdom Fungi; phylum Basidiomycota; class Agaricomycetes; order Agaricales; family Physalacriaceae; genus Armillaria; species Armillaria ostoyae. Next base: position 2,900,479 of record LR732083.1, read on the forward strand.
TCATGGACGCATGGTTCATAGTGTCTGAGAAAAGCACACAGCCGGGCAACTTTGCTCCGAGAGTGGAAAGTGTAGCATCATTCGCTACGTAGCAAGACGAAAATACGAGGGCGGCAGGCTTGCGATGCAGGGCTGCAAGTTCCTGTTCGAGTTGCAGATGCAGGGCGCCGTTTCCAGCAATGTTACGTGTCCCTCCAGCGCCATGGCCGTACTTGTCAAGGGTGCGACTAACGAGACATCAGCCTGGGGTAAAGGGGTATATTGTGGGGAAACTCACTGCATGGTTTCGAGGACAACAGGATTGTTACCCATCCCCAGGTAATCATTCGAGCACCAGACCTGGACCAAGTCCTCAGGTTCGCTCGTGTGCGCGATGGGAAACTTTTTGGCGAGCCTGTTGATGTTGTTGAAGTAGCGGTACGACTTGTCCTGGTGCTTCTTGTCAAGTTCGTCGACGAAGAACCTCTCGTAGTCAAAGGCGCCTGGGTGGGTGGCCTTGACGGGAGTAGGGGCCTTCTTCGCGGTCTCGGTAGAAGCCGCTGATTTATGGAAAGGACAGCCTGCAGCTGCCGCCTTCGCCTTGTCGGCGTTCTTGGCTGCAGCTGCAGCAAGTTCCTCGGCTGTACGAGCTGCAGCACGGGCAGCGGAGGCATGGGGACACATTTCGACGGTCGCGCCAGCCGGGAGGTTGATACCCTGCTCCTTGTGGATCTGCTCGACGTCGGAATTGCCGGCAATGCTAGCGTAGCCAGCTGCGAGCTCCTTAGAACGAGTATTCAAAGCTGGACCCATGACGGGGCATTTTGTTGCCCTCTCGGTGAGCTTGGTGAGTGAAGGATACCTGGGAGAAACGGAAGTGCTGAGAGTACGAAGGGTGGACTGCTTGGTCCTTCCAAGGAAAGGACAGAGACGGGTGAAGGACGCGAGCTTGTCCATTGGATTGAAGGTAAAATTGGGTCTTCCGGTAAAGAAATTTCGGAAACTGTGGGGTCCATATTTATCCTTCCGGCGCTGGCCAATCGGGTTTCTCCGATTCGTCCGGGTCAGAGACCCGCGTGCCGCACTACTATTTACGGTATTTGATTTACCCCCAATGTCCGGTCGTATCATTCAAGCTGCGCATTCAGATTGACATCTACTTTTACAGAACTCCCAGGCAGCTTTCTATCACATCTACTGCAAAGTCTACTTCACCCTTCCCAACATTCAGGCTAGGTACCAGCCGCACGGCGTCTTTTCCTGCCGTCAAGACAAATACACCTCGCTCTCGCGCCAATTGAACAACCCGGCTCGGGTTTGAAGGATCCTTGAATCCGAGTCCAAGGATAAGCCCCCTCCCCCGAATATGGGGCTGCAGAACTTCTGGGAACCACCTTGGCAGCTGTTCCAGTCGAGAAGTGAGATAGGCACTTGTTTCCTTGACTTGCGTCACGAAGGAAGGGTCCGATAATCGTGAAAGTACGTAATGGCCAACAGCGCTCGCGAGTGGGGAACCTCCAAAGGTCGTCCCGTGAGTTCCTGTGTCAGCGGTTAATAATTGCACCAGCTGTAAAATCCGTGTCTACCGTACCAGCTGTCATTGTCGAAGCAACCGAGTCTCGTATCATGACCGCTCCAATGGGGTACCCGTTAGCGAGCGGTTTTGCCATGGTCACGATGTCTGGATGAGAGTCAACCGGTAGCGTGGAATGTGCCCATAAAGAACCCGTCCTGTACAACCCACACTACAGGTCACATTATTCAGTCCCAGGAGGTAATACACATTGACTCATTGGCTCACCTGAATTTCGTCGAAAATCAGGACCGCGCCGACCTCGTCACATCGTTTGCGTAAAGCCTGAAGCCATTCCGTTTGGGCCACGTTGATTCCCCCTTCCCCTTGTATTGGTTCCACGATGACAGCACAGGTATTATCAGTCACCAGCCCGTGCAGGCCGGCAAAGTCATTCACTTTACCCACATCGACTCCTGGCAGCAACGGGGCGAACGGAGTCTGATATTTGGGGTTGCTGGTTACGCTAAGGGCACCCATACTTCTCCCATGGAATGAATTCTCAAAACAGACCAATCGCGTCTTAGTACACCCGCTTGAGTCCCAGGACCGTCCCGGTTCTGCTGCTGCCCACCGGTCCTTGCCAACCTTCCGTACTATCTTGAGCGCTCCTTCATTAGCTTCAGTTCCGGAGTTCGCAAAGAATACTTTGACTCCTTCAACGGTGCCGGAGCCAGAAGGGGGATAGCCTAGTCCTCCCTCCTTCTGGGTTAGAGTGACAAGAAGCTCGGCGAGTTGGGGCGTCCACCCATTATGATAGACATTACTAGTGTGCATGAGTTTCCCAGCGTGATCCGATATGGCCTGTGAAGCTGAGTCAATTCTGGTGTGGCATGACCAAGAAAACACGGCGTACTTTTACCACTCCCTCATCAGCATGACCCAGCGCATTTACAGCGATTCCGGCTGAGAAGTCCAAGTATTTCCGATCTTCTGTATCCCAAACGTACGACCCTTTTCCATGGGAAAGAACAAAGTCCGGCCGGGCATATACAGGCAAAAGATACGTGGATGCACACGACAGAGTTTTGGTGGTAGCTTCATTGGTGCTTTGCGTCGAAGGAACGTGAGTGGCAGCTTTGTATCGCGTCGAGGGAGAGGCCTGGTTTCAAAGTGACGTCGTGAAATTTTCCTTCTGATCATATCTAATCAGCCCACACACCTGGCTGGCAAAGCATCGCGACCCCGATGGCAAAGATTTTGGACTAGACTGGATGAGCCTGCTCTGGTAGATGGGCAGTTGACCGAATTTTTTCATGTTGTGTCTGACTGGTGAGGGAACAGAAGAGAAAGGAACGATGTGAGTCAGGCGGAAATTTCACATCTAGTCTCCGCAATGTGAGCGACTTTTATCATTGGATCAGACGAGCTGTAAAGTTGTAGATGGCTGTGACGATGTAAAGTATAAGCTGTAGCATAAACAGCTCAATCGATTGAAAGTATAGATGCCGCGCCACGTCGCGTCAGATTTGGTGTCTACGTTACTGTCCTAGTTTCAGTCTTTGCTCCCTGGTGAACTCTAGTGCCTTGTACTTCAAGGGGTACATCGACTCCCTCTGCTTCGTTCTCTCGTCGCTCCACTCTGGCAAAATATCCTTCAACTCCGGTCTAACTTCCAGTATATCTTCCTTTAGCCCAGAACAAAACTCCTGCTCAAAGGTCCCCAAAATACCCCAGCCAATAAAGGATGAAGGATCTGTGACATCCTCGAGCGCCCTGTCAATTGACGCCAATCTCGTCTTCTCAAACTCCAGTCTACCTTCTGTAGTCTCGGGGTAGGCAATCTCCCCACCCCAGGCGAGAGAGAGCCAGGTACTACTGAGATCACTGATGGTAAAAGGCGTGTAGCATAACATTGCGAGGACAAAAGCAAGCGTTGGGTTGTGGGCGTAGAGGATATAGCGGTGGAGTCCAGGGATACGATGGGGCCTGATTTCTTCCGTCATGAGCGGCGTCACTTGCTTGGTCGTTGGGTCTAGAACATGCACGAAAGACGGTATTGGCTTGTAACCTGTACCAACGAGCACGATGTCTATGTCTTCAATAACGGTCCCATCCTTCAGTGTCGCGGTTATCTTGTTCGTAGAAGCATCTAACGCATACTTGATGACCGGGGCGACGTCAATGATACGCGGATCGGGCAGACTTGGAAATGTCGGAAGGGCAGGTCGACGGATGCTCCTGTAAACGGGCTCCTTTGCAACCCCCCGAGCGAGATGTGAAGCTATATCGTTGGACGAATTGCCATTACCGATAACAAGTGCACGCTGTAAAGTCATAAGACTCTGATACAAAGGGTAAAGAAACCTTTTACCTTGCCCGCGTGAGGCTCAGGTCCTCTATACCACTTGGCATGGATCGCAAGCCCTTTCTCCTTGAGTGTATCAAGCCCTTCCGTGTCTGGCCAAGCTGGATTATCATACCACCCAACAGTGACAACCACAGCGTCCCAGATCTCGGTCCGCTGCTCGCCCCCGTCGTTCCAGTCATTGAACACGACTTTCCAACCAGCACCATCGGGAAGCTCTTCGACGCGAGTAACCTCATGGTTCAATCGGATGGCCCCGTTCTTTAGATACGGCTCAGCAAACGCCCGGAGGTAGTCGTGGGTCTCTACAAGCGTCGGGAAGGGTTGATCTGGCGTAGATGGTGGTTCGGGGAATGGGAACTGGGAGAAAGAAAGGTATTCGGGCAAGACGTTGCCTACAAGTCCCGGGTATGAAGGCGATGGCCATCGAGGCTTAGTACCGCCTTCCTTGGGATCATCAAGGTACCTAGAAGTAGTCAGTAACATTCATCGTGTTAAAAGGTGTAACATACCAAACACCTCCAACATTATCGCGTCGTTCTAGGAGTTCTACTTTATCGAACTGTCCGCGTTCAGTCAGGCTACGGAGGGTAGCTAACCCCGCTGGACCACCGCCAATCACGACAATCCGCTTCGGAGAAGGAAAGGTCATTGCAGAGAAGCAAGGTAGCCGCCATCAATATATAATGACAAAAAGTCTTTTTAGTAGATGTCGTGATACAGGCGCAACGTTGTTCGACATGGCGTATTTGTTTGTCTGGGCCATTGATATCGATATCGATTACTCTTGGGTAGATAAGAAGGTTGACATCCGACGTATTAAGACGGACGTTCGCGCTGCGTTCAAGTTTGGAATGTACTTTGACATGGTGGTCAGAGTTCAAAGACAGGTGGTCCATAACTAGGCAACCTTCTAAGGTTAAGAAGCGAAGCTACGATTTCCAAATCATTGGTATAGCGCCACCTTGATGTTTTCTGGATTCAGAATGTCGCGAGCTTCTAGTCAACTTGCAAGGTCGGTCTTGTTGAAATAATCGTACATATCAGACAAACGGAATAAAGGAGAGGCAGAAAGTACACGATAAAGCCGACTAGTCACGGCTTCGGCTTCGGCTCCCTGATGACTGCGAACTTACGGACATCGACGAACCACTTGACGCAGAACGACCGCGACCTCGTCGAGGCTGATCTTCAGAATGTTGCCTTCTTCCCCTGTCTGCCCTTGCATCATCTTCGACCGGGGGACCCCTTCTGTCTCTTGGCCTATACGGCGGCGAATGGGAGGCAGAACGTCCTCTACGACGGGGAGGAGGGCTGACGTCGCGCAGACGAGGCGGTGTAGGAGGCGGGGAGCGACGGGGAGGCGAAGGAGAGCGTTTGCGGCGAGGTGGTGGAGACGGAGAGCGCGACAAAGACGATGATCGCGAACGTGAGCGTGAACGCGAGTCGTATCGTCGACGAGGTGGCGGAGACGGTGACCTCGAATCGCGACGAGGTCGTCGGGGAGGTGAAGGACGACGACGAGGGCTTCGACTCCGACTACGCCTGTCTGAACCCCGGTTGTCACGGTAGGGTCGGTCTCTTGGAGGAGGCAGAGGCGGTGGAGGCATGCCACGATCCTTCCGCTTCAAAGCATTTTCTTCTCTCTCCCGTCGAATCCTGTCCTCCTCTCTTCGTCGCAGTCGATCGCGTTCCCTTTTCTCAGCCTCCCATTTGGCCTTTTGCTCCAACATCTTCTCCCGCTCCTCCTCTTTTCTGCGATCTCTCTCTTCTCGTTCAACGTGTCGCTTCATCTTGAGCTCTTCCTGCTTTTCCCGGTCAAAAGCATCGCCTTCGTTGTAGTTGCTACTGGTACCGAAAGCGCGAGCCATTTTGGCAAGCTCGGTTTTTTTGGCCGCGGCCATACCATGAGTGTCGGTAGGCTTCAGCTTTTTAGGCACCATGCTTGATAAATTCGCTAGAAGCTTTTCACGAAGGGCGCCGACTTTTTCTTCAATTTCTGTCTCGTCAACACTGCGTGACTGCTGTGAGACAACGAAGGCGATGAATCATGAGTTGCACTCACCCGTTATCCTCCAGCTCGAGCTGCAAGGTCAGACACTCAACCTCGACCTTTCGTTTCCTTTCATGTTCCAGTATGCCTTCGTCCGGTTCACGGTGCTTGGGCGGTGCTGCATCCCAAGCATTGGCACGATCCTGGGCTGGTTGATACGACCTCAACGTCGAGAGGTTGCGAACAACATAGCCGTTTGTTCCACTACAAAAGAGTCAGAAAGAGGGCCTGATACGTTTCTGGAAAAAATACAGACCTTCCTCGAGGAGTAGTAAGACCAATACCGTTGTACATGACGGTGGATCGGTAAAGTGAGAACTGTCGGAGTTTTTTGGTGCCGACACGGGACGTGGCCTGCACGTGGTTGTTCCCCTTATGGAGTATTTACCCCTTTTTGACTACATTGCATGACGTTCATGGACGGCATGGATGGACTCAAAAGCCGAGCAGTGCAACGCATGTTCCCACCTTAAGTTTCCCTTCACCACGTCGTCTCGCTCCCTCTTAAGTCTGCCTCGTGCACTATCTGCAATGAGTGCCTCACTCAATCCCTCGGCACTGTCGTCCTTGCCCCCCGCAAATGAGATTCCATCTGCATTCGCAGCAAGCATGAAACAATGGTCAGTCAGCCTGGGGTGCCTCTATAACAAGTATATTCACACTCGTGGTTTACAGGTGGGCGGCAGGGGAGAAGCAAAGTGCCATCAGCGAGGAGCGACTATTAAGGTCATTATATGTCCAGGTTGTGATAACAAGTACTCATCTATCGGTAGGCGGTTGCCTTTCTTCCGCAAAGATGCGTCGGCCTCGGTAGACGGTCCGGTGGTGGCTCATAGCTCTAGGGTTGAGCTCTCTACACCGAAACACTATGTCAATACATTCTCAATAACACCAACCTCATCGTCACCATCGGCGCCACCGCCCACAGTCCTTCTACACGGATACGGTGCCGGTCTTGGGTTCTACTTTCAGAATTTCCTACCACTTGCAGACTGGGCTGGAAGGCGGGGAAGTTCTGTCTATGCGCTCGACTGGCTAGGCATGGGCCGCTCTGCTCGGGTGCCTTTCACGGTGAAGGCTTCACGCAAGGACATTCCAGGGCGAGTTAAGGAAGCAGAGTCCTTTTTCATTGACTCTCTAGAAGACTGGCGTCAGAAAATGGGCCTAGAAAAGATGACACTTGTCGGCCATTCTCTTGGTGCATATTTCAGTGTCGTCTACGCGCTCAAATATCCAACGAGAGTCAACAAACTGATATTATTGTCACCTGCCGGTGTACCCCGCGGACCAGATTATTCTGTTCCCTCGCAAGAGTTGGAGCCTTCGGAAGCCCATGGACCTGGCGGGTCGACGGAACCAGCAACGACACAGAAGGTACAAGAAATAGAGTCTCGACAGCGGACGGTCAAAGCCCAAGAGAGCCGAACTAGAAAGCTATTCACTTATCTATGGGAAGAAGGGTGGAGTCCATTTCAGGTGGTTCGATCAACCATGTTTTGGGGACCGTTGATAGTTGGCAAGGTTGGTTTTCATATATCAATTGCATGAGTTTCCGATATTGATTTACTTCTTGTACTTAGTATTCGTCACGACGATTCACAGGCTTGACGCCCGAGGAGACGCGTGATATGCATGATTACATTCTCAACATTACTCTGGCCAAGGGCTCGGGAGAGTACTGCATATCTCATATTCTCGCTCCTGGCGCACACGCCAGAATGCCTATCGTCGATCGAGTCTCTGCCCTCAAGATCCCAGTAACCTTTGTTTGTGAGTAACCACTGTGGCTTGTCAGTCAACTGGACCTTACTAAATTCGGCTAGATGGCGACCATGATTGGATGGACCCAGAAGGAGGGCAAGAGTCTGTTGAACGACTACGTCAGGCCGGTAATGGTCAAGGTCGGATGTACATTGTCAACAATGCTGGACATCATGGTGCGTGTTTGCGATCTCTGATGGTGCTTTACTTGACAGGCGAATAGTTTATCTCGACAACGCCAAACTTGTTAATGACCTTCTGCTTAAAGAGCTGGATCGTCAGCCCCCGGTGTAGCCATATTTTCTTCGCTTTGGGGTGTTTGTTGTAGAGCTTTTCGGACGCACGCTATTAGAACTATCTAGAACTTTGTATTCGCTATCAAATACCTTCTACAATAATCTAATCTGATTCTATACTTAGCCTCATTGTCTGAGTCACGATCGACGAAGCGCCTGCACTGCCCGGCCCGGCGCAGTCACACAGCCACATATACAAACTCCGCTCTATGAAACTTTGGTGCCGTCCATTAGAGGCAACAAAATTTTCCTTCACCACAACCACCACCACACACACAATCTCACCAAACACGCAATGGCGAAATCACTTCGATCCAAAACCAAACGGGATTTCCGTTCGAAGAAACGAGAAGATGGAATTTATGCAGCAACAGAAGCTGCTCGCCTGCATAGGCTCAATGCCAAACTAATGGCCGTCATATCAAAGGACAAGGACGGGGACATTCCCCTAGAAGATGCTGAGGGAGAGGTAGAAGACTCGACAGGTTGGTCACCGTCTTGGCTAGCGGCTTTTGGTCTTCTGGATGCAATGGATATCACCGCGGACACCATGCACTCGCTGCAGCATGGGCCTGTCAAGCCACGTCGCCGACGTCGTGCGAGAAAGGCAGTAGCCTCCTCATTTTGAAAGACTCTTCTTGATCCCATTCGATTTATTTGTTTTCGAATGACGATCATTGATAGCTCTTTTCGCAGTGCCACAGGATACACAAGACAACGATACCCCTCTGCAAGGTTCGCTCCTGGGTATTTCATCATTTCCACTTCCCATTTACCTATCATTTCTTTCCACCACTAGAATCTATGGAAGTGGATACCCCTGGTGGTGTTACTCGCGTATCAACGCATGGACGGAGAGGTTCGCGGAGGGAGGAGTGGAGAGCGTCGAAAGGTCTTCCTACTCGGCCAAAGTCGAAGGGCATGAATCGGCAAGGAGGAATAGCTGCTGTAAGGAAGCCAGGTCGGTCAAAGCGGAGACGGTAGTATATGTATTCGCAATCTATTTATCATTTTTGGGCGTCCCGTTGGAAAAAACTTCGTTCAGTCTGAGACTATCGTCTGCATCCAAGCATCATTTAATTTTTGTATATCAAAAAGCAAGATTATTGTATTATAAGGAAGGCGAAAACAAAGAGACAGAACTGTGAATACGAAAGGAAAATGTTGCAAATTTGTAATATACAGCCTATCGCGCCCGCAAATCAGTAATTGACGTGACGCTCTCCCCCTTCACATTATAGGATTCTGTACCCGCCTCGAGGTCAAGGGAGTTTTGGGTATCCTGACTCTTACGGTATTGGGCGCGCCTACGATGTCCTTAATAATTGACACCAGACGAAGAAAAGTGATCACTTACGGGTACTCGTGCATGGTAAAGTGTTCCGTTGTAACATGAACCTCCGGGCGCGTCAAAGGTGGAGCTGCCACAGAGACCGCGAACGTTGCGGGAACAGGGGCACGAGGCGGAGTATTGCCACTGGACATGCCCGACATTGAGTGGACATACACATCGTGCGAGTGGAAATCCAGTAGACGCATTACAGCGCGTCCGGAAGCAATGGACCTGAAGTACATCGTCAGATTCAGTTCGGAAAGAAATGTGTGATTGTACGTACGACACTAAAGCAGCTGGCACCTTGGATGTATATTTAGAATAGAGGCAAAGGTCGATTGAATTTCACTCACTGTCGCGATTCTAAGATAAACCGATCCTCATTAGAATAGGATTTTTATACAAGTGCGAAAGAATCTTACACATTCATGGGTGCTACGGGTAGGAAAGTCAGCGTCAAAGTCACAGTGGAAAGACTAGAAACTTACTGTTCAGGTTGAGAATGTTCAACACCTAAACCACCGTTAACTCGAAATTCAATTTAGTATACAGAGTACGTACCGCAGGAATACAATTGCAGGAAAACGTCACCAAGAAGTAAACAAGACCGTCATTGAAAAGTAACTTCCACAGGTCGGTGCGGGCGGTATGTTTGGAGATCAGAGCGACGGCTGTGAAACAGAGAATGACGAAATCGAAACCCATGGCTAAGTTCATCGTCAGCGAATGCAAGATGATACGGGAAGGCTAGCTCTCACTGAAAAAGAAGGTTACGTTGAGTATTCCAGGACTGGTCTGCACTACGACGCAGGCGCCGGCGGTCTCCTCCCAGGCTGCATGAACGATAAACATGGTGCGATATAGAAGTCCCCAGTGTGCAGCGCAGAGAAGCGACAGTGGAATGACGACGCTCTTACGGCGCTCCCATAAAGCCATTCTGTGGTTCCGTTAGCGCTGGCCGTTCATCTCTAGGATGCACTTACGTGCGGAGCATGAGGGACGTCGAGGCACACAAGATGGTCATGTTGCCAGCCCACTATCAAGACATTAATATCACGAGAACTTCATACGATAGTTTGGGGATATGCATACCCCGTTGAAAGTATACAAGGCCTGAGAAGGAGATTATTAATCGCGGTAGAACCAAAAGTACTTGGTAAGATCGCTCACGTTGCAGTTGATCTAAAGAGCCATTGCTTGCGTTAGTTGGATTGTAGAAGGGGGAGGTGAAAGTCTTTACCTGGGTTGTGACAGACAGGGAGATAATACTGTGGAAGTTGGTGAGAGTCCTCTGCTTTGGCTTGGTACCAAAAGACTCACAGTCCGATGAAGGCCAATAGGATACAATAGCGAGATAGAAAGAAAAAGACTGATGCGAGATCAGTCAGTATGAATGCAACAAGAAATACGAATCGCATACTCTGTCAGGCCGGAATGTCATCGTTAGAAAAAGCACCATGGACCAAGAAACGCTTGACTCACCAGAGGCCATCGGAACTGACGACGACGTGTAATCAAAGACCATTCGAAACCGCAGGTTGTAAAAAGCTCCCAGAGACAGACGCCGAAGATAGCGAAGATAAGCCGTTGGAAGACAACTGTGATAGCTCAGACAATACGAAGAGGATAATGATTGGAACATACGGTAGTCTTTGGCGACTTCGGTGGGATCCGACCAATTGACCATCGTGAAGCAGACTTGCGACGCGTCAGGAGATCAGAGTGCAATGCAGACGATGAACATGGACGCGAGCTCACCAAGAAATACAGAAGGAAGGAATAAAGAGGACTGGACGATAACTCGCTTGCCTGGTCACACCTCCCTACGACCGATGCTGGCCTTAAGTAGTGACTGCTTACAAGGCAACCGATCTGAGCTGCGCCGCTTCTTGGATGGTCAACCTTGGGAGACTAAGCCTATTTGGACCTACCCTCATTCATAAAAAGACGTATTCGATACAAGGCACGTCGCTGGTTTTTCAAATCACCTATTTCCAGAACTCTGAGATCCATGCAAAAGCACCATTTAGGCTGAGCATATGTGTCCCAATTACATAACGTGCAAAATAAGCACTGTTTGAATGTTTCTTGAGAAACAAAATGGGGATTCATGTTCCTGGACGCCAATGACTTTTAACCTTTGCAGACAGAAAGTGGACCATGATTAGAATGCAGCTCGGTCATCGGTGCAGAGACATACGGTTCAACTTCAACGAGGCGTGCCGCAGACTATGCCGGGGTATATCTGCTACTGGCTTGTCTTGTTGGGCAACGGAAGAATAGGCGGAGAAGCTAAATAGTTCCTGATCGGATGCACCTCCATCAGTCCGCTCTTGAATTTAGTGAGTTTACGTTCCTTCGTACATCAAACTTCGGGGGATCCTATGCCAATATGGGAGATGCACGAAGATAAGTCACTAGGACAAACTTGGCGAATTGGAAAATGACATCGAGCGTACTCTCCGACAGACATTTCTTAAGGTGGAATGTTCACGCTGTCGAGGTTTGGGAAGAAAATGCATTGCGATCAATGGGAAAGATACGATGAGAATCATCGAATGGCCTGGGAGCGACATCAGAACCAGGAAAGAAACATTCAGGACCTGGGAACCATCTGTTACTATGAAGTAGCCTCCAGAACACTGAGGATCGCTCTAGCACGTAGCTCTTTGACTTTGGGCTCCGGGAGCGCCTGCTCACTGGTGCCCTGTGGTGGTTCATCATTTGACACGGCTTCTCCAGCCTCGGTGATGTGAGAGCGACACGTCTTGACGAGATTCTGCATGGCCAGTCAGCAATGTTGTATATGGAGCCTTGACATAAGAAATAAGACTCACTTCCCTCACTCCGCCCTGAACACCTGCAAGATACTTTGAAACCAATGGCATGTGAGCATCTGGAACCTAGGTAAAAAAACGCCGTTTAGTCAATACTGTAATGCTAAGAGGAAACCTAGAGAGAGACTAACGGCACCGGGGGACCACACGTTGCGTATGAGCCAGTTCTGTCTCGCCTTTTGGAATTTCCAGTGCTTGGGACGGTGAAATTGCGTGAACGCGTATTCAAGTGCTTCCGATGGTAGAAATTAGGCATTATTCAAACTCGTGATAGTATGGAGTTGCCCACCTCTTCGCGCCTGCTCCGACAATGACGAGTCCTCTGATGGATCGAGAAAACCAGTTTTGTTTTTATGTTTCTTTTTCTTGGGCTGGACTTCGGTCTCTTCCGTTTCTGCTTCAGAATGCTTTCGTTTTTTCGATTTCTTGACCGGCCGTGGCGACTTATTTTCGTCCTCATCCGCTTTTTCTACTTTCTCCGACCGCTTCTTTTTCTTTTTCTTCTCCTTCTCGACCGATGTTACTACCTGAACATCATCCAAGGTCTTTTTGTCGTCCCCGCCCATAGTGGTGAATGGTGAATTTGATATGGCACGTGGTCGTACTGGCATTTCTAAGCAGCAGGCCAAGCCTTCCCTCTACCTTGACGTTGTACCCCATGGGCCTCTCAATATCGTCTCTTTTCAACTCTCTCTCGTCCCTCGTACGCTGGAGCAAAGACCAGGATGTCCGGATACTCATGCTAGGCTTGGACTCTGCTGGCAAGGTATCCTGCGCACCCTTTCTGTCTGCACCGCCAAACTGAGCCGATTTTCGTCAGACCACAATACTTTATCGTCTGCAGGTCATTTTCGTCCTTCAATTCATGGCCCCAGTCCATTCATGATACTCCACAGATCGGCGAAGTTGTTTCAACGATACCAAGTCAGTTTTCCTCCACTGACAGATGACGTATAACTAACGGCAGCCGAAATAAAGCAATTGGCTTCAATGTCGAGACCGTGCAGGTTGGCCCGTTCAATACAAGATATCGACTGTTTCTAAATCTCTGCTAGTATAAAAACATCAAATTCCAGGTGTGGGACTTAGGGGGACAGTCAAGTATACGGTGAGATCGCTTGACGTTTGATCTTTGTCCCGTCGCTGATAGATATACAGGCCATATTGGCGCTGCTATTTCCCTAATACCTCGGCAATAATATATGTCATTGACTCCGCCGACCATACGCGCCTGACAACATCACGGACGGAGCTGTTGACTATGCTATCGGAGGAGGAACTGAAGGGTGTACCTCTCCTGGTTTTCTGCAACAAGCAGGATGTCGAGGGTGCCCTGAAGCCTGAGGATATAAGCGAGCAGCTGGGCCTGGCTGGAGGAGAAAAGTCACGACCGTGGAGTGTCCGAGGAAGCTGTGCAACAAAGGGGGAGGGTTTGGAGGACGGCTTGGACTGGTATGTGTCACGTTTTCACCTTATATCTTCCATTAATCCCATCATTAGGCTGGTCAATGTCATTCAAAAGAAGTGATGGTTGTGTACGTTCCATTTTCTTCTACCAGTATGTCGCATAGCTTTCCGTCGTTTTGCACTTTCATTTGAACTCTTTCTCTGGGGGATACAAACATTTATAATCTAGTTATACCAGCCGTACTTGTACATTCTTGAATTGAACGGGACGAAGCTTCTAGCCGACCCTTCAATGTACGAACGATATCATCCTCTTGATTGATTGAGATTAGTTATGAAGCCCTGCCTCGCATGAAGCCCCCTGGGTAAGAACAGACTTTGGGCTATCCTATTTATTAATTATCGGTGTCTTTGTAATATCACCGACATGGACTCTTGTTTCATAGCTTCCGCACCTGACTTGAAGTGAAGCCAAGAGCTCCGAGAATACCAAGCACGGGTCCTTGAGAATAGTTGCGTCCGTATGGTCCGGTAATAGCGCTAATCATCCTACAATGCAAGACATTAGTGACAGTGAAGTGAAGAACGGAGGTAAATAACTTACGGTTCCGGGCCACAAACTAGAAACAGGACTTTTGGTGGAGGTTGAGGCTGACGTTGCTCCCGGAAGAGATGATGCCACCACGACGTTTTATATCCCAGACAGCCCTCAATAGCCTGTCTGTCTATCCGCCCCAGCTGCGGCGTCACGCCAAGGGGGCTTTCCTTCTCCATTTCATCCACAAATAACCTCATCTGGAAGCGTTCTGGATTTGCACGGCTGTGGTCAATCAGCGGCACAAGAATTTCTGGCGGAGGAAGCTCGGATGGAGAACGCGACGAATGTAGCAACGTAAAGCGCGTTTTTGATGGCGCATTCTGAAATGTTGAATGCAGAAGCTGATAGAAAGGCGTGATACCAGAGCCTCCCGATATCTGGATATTTATTTCAGTCGGAACGAGGAATGGCGAAAAATTGAAGGCAGACTGACCATGATCACCTCATCCCAAGCCTCGTCTTTCCACAACCACGTCTGCAAAGGTCCACGGAGCTCGACCTTGTCGCCTATTTGCTTGGAGTGGAGCCATCGACCTACTTCGCCACGAGGATACTTCTTGATCCAAAATTTCATGTTCCCATGCTCGTCTATGCCTTCCAAGGGTGTGTACGGACGCTCTACCTGGATGTCATCATCTTTGATAAAGACGGACCATATCGTTGAGAAGGACGACTTTGGCGGAACGAGCTTAGGTGGGACGGTAAGGGTGATGAGTCGGTAATTGGGGCCACAGGATTCTGTGGACGTCACGGACGCCGGTGTGAAGTGCGACGGCGATAGTGGCTCGTCGCTAAATGTAGAAGCAGACTTTGATGACGACGGATAGAAAAAGTACAGAGCAGTGACGCCAGCTACGCCAATGAAAGTCGCAGCGCGAAGACGTTGAATTGGGGACATAGATGCACAGCCACATATAGTCGTATTCCTGCGAAGTTTGAAATTTGAGATTTGCAGTGGTCCGCTGCGAGCATTGCGTTTTTCGCCGCAGGAAAAATTTTACAGGGCAGAGCAAGATTACCGATATCCCCCGGCGGCTGGGCTCATAGCGAGCCGAGCACCGACAAGTACAGCGAGAGAAAACCAGTATGTGGTACATTATGATATGGCAGTTGTACTACTATGTAAAAAGCGAAAACGAAAACAAATACTATGCGACAACGTCAAATATTTTATGTATATGATGCAGAACCTCGAACGAGTATTGTCTCGTCCGATGGCGAATAACTTAGCAGGAAAATATTAATACACGATGAAAAACCGTCCTAGATAATGATATAACCTAATCATGGCCGCCAGATAGTATTCCGAGCAGGTGTGTATGCCTTGGTCCGTGAACGAGACGCGGGAGGCTTGGAAGGCGTCGTAGGACGTAGGTAAGACGTCTCTGGATCTGCACGCCGAATAAACTGTAATGGCGTCAGGGGAGAACCTTTAGACGACGGGGTAGATTTTATAGAATGGGGACTCTTGCCCGAGGGCGTGGAAAGAGCAAACGAAGGTAGGAAAGAATTGTGAGGCTCTGGAGTCCGAGGCGGATGAGGAGGCGAGTTCTCGTTCTCAACTTCCGCGATCTCTGGCGTTTCGAGTAACGTAGCTGAGCTAATCCACTTTTCTTCCCGATGGCCCATTGGAGGAGGGGACTCCGTGAGAAGTCGGAAACTATCCGCGAAATGACTTCGAATAAACCTAGAGAAGAAGAATCAGCAGTGAAGACGGCTTGCTTGACACCAACGTACTTCGACAGCTCAGCCCAACCACCGCCCACCCTCACCATGACAGTTTGAGAACGCAAGATGCGACAAAAACATAGTTTCGGATCATTGTCGCCAATCCAGTATTTACCACTCTGATCTTTCCAAGATACACCTTCGATGTTGATACCAACAGGAAGATTATTGACAACGTCTCCAACTGCCACATCGAGTTTACTCTTGGGGTTTGCGACGTACGTCTTCCTGGGAGCAGAAGGCAGCGGTGGGCGTCTTTGAGGAGTCGAGCCTCGCGGAAAGGATGTCCTTGGAGCACGAGACCACGATGACGAAGGTCGGGAGCCAACGTTTGACACAGACATGTCGGAATGACCGGGAGTTGCGCTGCGCTTCAGAGAGGGTGTATGCATACGAGCCCGGCTGGGCGTCCCTCTAGTCGGTGTTTCAGCATTGGAACTCAGACTAGTTGTGCGCTGGCGAGACGCGAATGTAGACCCGTATAGGCTTATGGGCCCTGACGTGGACCTATTGGAAGTCACACTAGATATCCGGCTAGCGGATCGAGAGGGTGTTTGAGTTGAACTTGAGATAGCCCGGCGAGAAGGCGTAGAAGGCGGGAGGGTTAAACCGCCGCGAGAGGATGAAGGTACCGACAGATTCGAATAAGTAGCGCTCTTCTTGGAGGGCTGTCTCGTGCCGACTATCGATATCCGACTGTTACGGCCTGAACTATTCTGGCCCGAGCTAATCACGCTACTTGGCCGCGACTTTGGACCTGTGATACGATCTTGTGCCATATCTCGTAGCTCGCTCCAAGTCTGAAGGACGCGCTCTCGTTCGGCGACGGCGCGGACGTCTTCAGAAACTGATTGAAAGATGGAGTCCATGTTATCGATGACCGACTTTGTGAAGGTGAGGCGTCCTGACAACTGTTCCTCTGGAGGTTGATTGACAGGCGAAATGTGCGGAGAGGATAGAGGACCCAGAGGAAGGGCCGGGTAGCTATCGATATGCTCCAGAATATCACTCAGGGCATTATCACAAAGGGAGAGGGAATTACACAGAGACACCAAGTGCCTCACACGATCCATGAGAATGGAGGATGCATCCAGTTCTTGCTTCAAAGAATCCAGCTCCAATTGTACGGACGCATCATCAACGGAAGATGGCAACTGCTCCACCTCTTTGCAGATAAGGGAGAATTCACGATTCATACCCTCAACCAATTCTGAGGTGGGAAGTGCCGAAGACACTGACGGTGCTCGAGCGACTGAGCTTATGCTGATCGAGCGCAGTCTTTTACGCAAGTTTAAGATCTGCACTTGCAAATCGATCATAGCCTGCGACTTTTGCGGACGAACGTCGCTCGGGGAGAGCTTTAAACCAAAGACGTCTACAATTTCTTCCATCAGCTTTTTCGGGATAAGTATACATATGAGAAAAATCACCTTCTAGAGGTTCAAGGGCAGCGGAGGAGGCCCGTTTCTTTGCTTCAGCCGTGCGCCTCTCCAGCTCTAGTTTCTTTTGTGACTCTGCAGCAACGTGGTCGGCATAAGATTGCCGTTCTGCAGCTAACTGCTCCTCAGCCTTCTTGAGTTTGACCTCCATGACAGAGCGCTCTCGCTCCAACCGGGCTCGTTCCTCAAGCTCTGCCTTCCTCCTCGCCTCTTCAGCCAATGCAATTTCCTGCTCTGCAATCCTTTGACGTTCAGCCTCTAACCGCGTCTTCTCCTCAGCTATCGCCAATAGGCGCGCGCTTTCTGCTTCCCGAAGACGCTCTAGCTCTTGGACTTCCTTGAGACGCCGCTCCTCCTCCTCTTTCTCGCGCTCCATCCGTTCTTTCTCTGTTGCTTCAGCAGCAAGTCTCTCCTGCTCTGCTTGAAGACGAAGTTTTTCTTCAAGCTGTCTTTCCTCTTCAGCACGTTGCGCCTCAGATAGAATGTTGCGGAAAGACTGCAGGTTGTGGTCCCATGTCGTGAATTTGAGTTCCGCATCGTCCACCGCTCGGGTACGAGAAAGAAAGACTGACTCATGGACAGCAGCATCGTTCACCCCGCGAGCAGTGCTCATGCTTCGCAGTAGTTCACGGATAGGCGAAAAGGACTGCCTGATGCGGGTAGAATGTACTTGCAAGATGTCATCTGTGGAGGCGAACAAGGCCTGCAAAAACTCGGTGACAGGTTCTTCTATTGGCGGTGCGGCGAAAGAGACCTTCAACCCGGACAGCTTTTGCACGCCATCATTAATATCATCAACAGTTCCAGATAGGCACAAGTCGACCTCCTTTGCGAGTTTTGCTAGATGGAGATGGTCAGCCTTCTGCTCCAGGCTGCGCAAGTCACCATTTAACCTCATGGTAAAGGTATTACAATCATGGCGAACCGCATCGTCCAATGAACGCAAGGCGAACGGAAGTGGAACCGCGGAAGGAGACGTTATCGGCTTCTTGGCCCCGGTTTCGATCCATTGGATTCGCTGTGGCAGTTTATCAGAAAACGCGTTAACCCCAGTACGAACATCATTAAGGAAGGCCTCTAGGCTTGTGTGGTCACTCAAGGAAAGACCAACACACGTTTGCCCCGATAGATACTCTTGAGTAGCTGATTCGTACTGCATCCTGAGGTCTTCGATGCGAATTTGGAACGCGTTAACCTCTGCTTTGACACCGATCATGGATGTAGCTTGTTCCTTGATCAGGAATAGAAGACGCGCAAATTCACCGCCGCAATTCAGCAACACCTTTAATTCAGACGCTGTTTGGCGGAGCGACTCTGCCAGAGGCTGCTCCAAAGTCTGCCACAGTACATCCAGGGGCGACTCAACATCCTTGACAAATCTGGTGTCAAACCCAGCAAGCTGCTGGTGAAAGTCTTCGTCTGACAAGTCGACTGGTAACGGGATATTCGGTGGACTCTCTGGCGTAAGGGGAGCATTATTGCTTTCTACATCCTGCCTCCATCTATGTTTTTGCATGGACATGCTGACTTCTTTGAGGAAGGCCCGTAAATCTCGAGAATGTATGTCCATGACATTTCGTATACGCCTTGCCTCCTTCAGTCTCTCCGCGCACGCGACCAGATCCGCACGGACCTGTTCCGCCTTGGCCAGGCGATCCTTTAGTTGTTCTACGGCTGTGACACCTTTGGACCGGAAATCGGGATCTACAGCTGGAAAGTCCAGGCGAAGCAAAGCTGCCGGTACCTTCCGCAGAAGCTGAGAAGCAACAGTACCGACGCTTTGCAGTTCCTGAAAAATGGACGGCATCAAAGCAAGAAATACAGAGTGCTTTGTCGGTTCGAGACAGTCATCCGAGAGCAGATTGGGAGGTGAGCCGTCCCCGTTACTCGAGGGAACTCCTATCTCTAGCCTTTGGATTATCTCTGAAAGCTTTGCACTCAAATCATGGGCAGATTGGGTTATATCCTCGAAGGCATGAACGGCCTCATATAGCGAACGATAATCCGCAGCCGCGGCTTCGGCCATCTTGCACGTCGCCGTTGCAGAAGTAATTTCGGTGGATAGCTGCTGAGCGAGGGTTTTGTTGAAAGATTGCTGCTCTGGAAACAACGGATGAACTGGTGTTGGCAACGTGGATGGTTGAGATATAGGATCCCCTCTCACTGACAACCTCTTGCGGAGCGCGTCAGCGCGAGTCACGAATAAGGCACTTTGGCGACCAGTGGGGTGGATCGACCTTGCCGCGTAAATATCGTCAAGTAGAGTTTGTGCCGCTACTTGATCTTTCATTGTCTCCACGTATGTTTCATCCACTCTGAGGATTCTGTAAGCTTGGAAACTTCCATAGACGCAGTGTGAATAGTTACTTTCTCCATTGCATGACCACTTTCATAACGAACTTGCCAATGTCCTCCATCTGTGTGATCACCATTTCTTCAAGCCTGTCCTGCTCATCTAGCAGTTGATCAGGAACAGGTTTGCGACTATGGTCAATCATTTTATCAAGAATTTTGCCGGCAGCAGAAACATTCCCATGTCTAAGCGCAGTGACACGGCCAGCAAACTGAGCGCTATCTCGTGAAAGCGCCTCTGCCTGTGTGAACCTGACCGACCGGGAGAATCCTGGAGACGACAACGCGTTTTCTGAAGCGACGGACGCGAGAGATGCAGTAGACGCTCGCCGTCGAAGTGTCTTGGGCTCTGTGGTATTGACTGGTTCATCATAGAAAGACGCTGACCATCGAGCGCGATTCTCCAGAAAGGTATTGAGGTCCGCGATGATTCGCCTGCGTTCAACCCATGCGGCAACCCGATTCTCCTCCCACGACATTCTCACACCCAACAAATCCAAGTTCTCAGAACGATCACGGAGTAGGTGAAGCAATTTGTCCAGTTCATAAATAGTTGTTAGCGTCAGTTCAATGAGATCGGTATCCTCCGGTGAGAGATTTCGCTGAGTTGCAGCTGTGGAAGGAATGAACGAGATTGTC
The DNA here is from genome assembly GCA_902506015.1 of Armillaria ostoyae. Classification (NCBI taxonomy): domain Eukaryota; kingdom Fungi; phylum Basidiomycota; class Agaricomycetes; order Agaricales; family Physalacriaceae; genus Armillaria; species Armillaria ostoyae. The sequence goes on from LR732083.1 coordinate 2,920,782, forward strand.
CGCTTGTTCCAAGGACCACATACCTCTGGTTAGTTTCCTTAGCTTCTTCAATTCGCCGGTATCGAATATTTCAATTTCCTTCTCTATGGATTCATGGTCCTGCAGCCACTTCTGAAGCTCAGATCGGGAAGGCAGACCGGGAACGTCCTCCGCAGAAGTCTGCAGCGCCTCAAGTCCGACAAACACCTCTATAGGCGGCAACTTTTCTAGGAACTAAAATGCTCGGCGATGAGAAGGGCTCAGGCTAAATGGGTACAGTACGTACTTTGATTTTCTCTTCTATCCAAGCCTTCCTCTCGATGAATGTCTGTAGCTCGATGACCTCATGGGACTCCAAAGCCTGCTCTTCACCGCCGGTGGATTTAGATTGTGTCGCGTCAGATTCGTTAGGGTTGGTGTGCGCATCGACAGCCGTTTGTTCCTCCAGTGCGGCAACCGTGCCAGACGACTCGCCGGAAATTATGACAGGCGCTTCCATTGGCATTATTGTACCGAATATTAGTGACGAAAGGGAAGGACTAGTCGTTCAAATGAACGGGTGGGAGCTGGGCATAACAGATGGAAGATAACAGGAAGGAGGTGGTGTCTTTAAGACATGCGTATCACAACGAGGCAAATTGGAGTGTTGCAATGCTGGGCGGCGCTGAAGTTACGGCCGTAGCCCGTCGTATGCCGGTATGCCGAGCGAGTTCTGCCGAATGGCAACCTATTTATGGCTATTTCATTACCATGTTGGTCAGAGATTGCGGAGGCAGCCAGCTCTCACTCAACGTCAGCGCTTGAGAAATCGTAAACTCCGTCACCCACAGTCGGGACCGAAAACCGCTGGCATACATTTTGGTTGCTATACATTTGTACATTTGTTTCTACCTTGGACGAGGTAGGATACACTGAAACCCATCCATATGCCACAATAATCGCAAAGAGACATCGAAGGACATCGATTGTCAATCTGACTCGTGTGCTGCCTAGTTTCTAGTGATCAGCAATATCGAGAATCGGTGATGTACTAACACCTGCCTCGTCTGATCCGGCTCCAGTACGCTGAGCAGACAGCTGGAACGCAAGTTGACGCAATCTATCCACTCTCTCTTCATGCAAATGGCCCCCATTAATGGTACCCTGAAGACCCATGACGAGCTCCAGTTCTTGCATGAATGCTGCGATATCTGCAAGTGAAGTTCCGAGTGCTTTAGATGTTGCGCTTTGACTGCTCCTGATAATGATTCAAACGCAAGGGTCATGGCCGCAACAAATAGACATACCGTGAACCCCGAACTGCCTCCAACAGACTTTGGAGCTCACTTCGAACATCCTCACTCTCTTTAACATGCTTAGCATCCCTCTCCTGTGAGACAGCCTGTAGGACTGCAAGTTCCTCTTTAATGCCCTGGACGAGGCCCCTAAGCCGTTTATGCTCTTCGCTATGTAAAGAACTCTCCAGAGTGAGCTCTCGCCGCATCACACGATTGCTTTTCTCCAGTTCCAGGATCTGCCTGCGCAAGGACGATACATGGCCCCTCATCAATAGATATGGTACGAACGTTATCGGAACGATGAAGGCGGTCAATATAGCGAAGCGGCCGACTAATGAGGGAGATCTCCGGCCATTCTCGTTTGCGACAGCGTGGACTTCTGACGAATCTCCAGCAGGAGGCGTACTCTGTGCATCTTGGGACGGTGTAGAAGCGTTCATTGGGAAACGTGATGGCAATTCATGACATCAGCCTTGCTGCATGTTTTAGTGAGCGGAAATATACGCAAATACATGAGACTGTCAAAAAGCGGAAACATCAATCACTGGCAGAATCCGAATCCGAATCTAGATCTATGGCGGGCATTTCTTGGTCCTCTTCTACTGCATCCGCTATCATCACTGTAGGCTTGAAGGCGGTAGGCGGCTCGAGCGTAGGAGTCGCGGCTGGTGGATATGACGGCTTCGATGGAACATATACCGGCTCCGCACGCGGCAGACTATTACCGGGGTTGACCGGAGCAGGCGTATCAATAGGAATGGGTGAAGGTACTTTGGCTGGCGGAATAGGGCGAATATGACGGTCTTCCTGATCCAAGTCAACCTGAGGCGACGGTGTTGCTACGGTGGTCTGCACGGGATCTGATGTCTGGTGTTGTAAAACCGACAGACCAAGTAATTCCCGATCTCTCGCTTCTTCTGTTCCTTCTTCAGCGAGAAAGAGTGAGAGCGTTTCAACGTGTGGCAGGGAACGGACAAGGGGAGGAACACGGGGGTGCAGTAGCAGGTCAAGGGTTCGTTGACAAGCCTGCAAAATGTTAATGAGCACCGAGGACTGAAAATAAAATGGGTATCTACGTTATCGTCAATCGTGCTCAAATCAACGGCTCTTAGAACGAGACCCAGACTTTTGCTCGCCGTGTTAGTTGTCCCGCAGCCAGATTCAGTAACTAGCGCTTGTATCTTTTGTAGGAGTTTTGGGTAGAGAGTTGGGTCCGACGATAACGACAGAGGGGAACGTTGGGGTAGGAAGAAGAGGATAGATAACAATACCCGGATCGACAGAGAATGCGTTGTCGGACTGAGACCCGGGTTTCGCAGCAGTATAGCCAGCACTGCATATATATGTCACAGTTATCATTTCTGGGAGAAAAATGGACATACCATCGCAGGCGACGAATACAGCTTTACCGTCGTCGGACAAGGGAAATAGTATATTGCGAGAAACCTTTAGAAGTTCGTCTCCTTCATAAGCCCTCGCCCGTTTCTTCCCTTTTTTGCTGCGACCAGTCTGTACTGTGTCAGTAGACTGATCAAAGTCGGACTGAGAAGGTAAGATAGTAGTAATCGAGGAGAGGACTGCCTTTGTCAACCGATTGCAAGAAACTTCAGAATGCAAGGGGAGACAGTGAACGAGGATAGAATGAAGGGCTTTTAGAAACGGGAGTCGCTGTGAGCTGGGGAAAATGAGACGAAGATTAATAGTGTAGTGTAATGAAACCTACCCCGCAGTTTTCTGCTCTAGATGAGAGGATAAACAAGAAGTTAACCCATTCAAGTGTGAGGTTAAGTGATGACGGAGGCTAGAACGATGTGAATGCAACGGATAGAGTACTGCGAGCAGAGCTTACTGGATGGTAAGGCTAGCAACAAATTCACAACCAAGCTTCCACAGAGTTGGAACAATGGAAGCTTCAAGTGATCGTGCGCTGATGTCTATGTGTCCATTATTCTACAACAACTGTCAACAAAATTCTGCTAAGAATAAGATGAAAGAGTACCGGTCCTCTGTCAGCAGTCGTTGACGTCAAAAGGGCAATGGCAAATTTATGAAGGGACCCGATTGGAACTTGGACTGATCGCTGTGTACCAGTCCCGAGAAGATCGTCAATAATGATAACAAAACACCGTAGACGATCCAGATTCAATGGTATTGTGACATGCGCGTCTTCGTCTCGAGAAACAGGACCTGAGATATTGTCAAAACCGGTGTTGTAGCAAGAAAAACACACAAACCTTCCGAGAAGGAAGATCGTAAACTCGAAAATGCAGTCCATCCAAAAGTCAAAGTTTCCTCGACAGTTTTTTTCCACAAATTCGAAGCCCCAACTTTGCCTCCGGTGGCGGGAAGTACAGCATATAAACGGGAAGAGGATCTGAGTAGTGCCATAGGCGTAGGCAAGGGGGCACTGCCGTTGAGATACTGTAGACACAAGCCGGAAAGCGCACTATGGGATGATCGGTGTGCATTGGGATACAAAGGAATAATTCTGGCGAGTGTGTTCAACAGAAGTATCTGTAGTTCACGTTTAATAACCGAGGAGACTGTGTACATAGTAATTACCTTAAACTCGACATCGGGTTCTCCATCGCATAAAGAAATAATCGTTTGGGTGAATTTTGTTACACTGGGAAGGCAGACTTGTCGCTGGAATTCAGATACATCCATTGCAGAGCAGAATATAATTCGACACAAATTGACTGTGGCTTTTAGGACTGGCGTTGTTTCTTTTCGCTGTCCATAAGTCAAAAACGATACACGAATAGCGGATTGAAGTATATGAACGAACGGATAGGACGCGTAAAGCAATCGTGAGCCACTGTTGGGCATGCTCAATCATGACTGACTTTGAAAGAAGTGAAGTCCTATGTGCGAGACAGAGTCCGGCCCATTTTCCTGGCGCATCTTTGGAATGTAAGAGAGAATATATTCGCGACGTCCATTTAGTGAGATGCGGAGACGGTGACAGATGTTCCGAAGTCAGTATATCAAGTATATACGGCAGATTCTGAGCAGAGGAGGTGTCGGTGGCCAGATGAAGCTGCAGCAGCGTCTTTAGTTGGATTGTCGCGTCGTTTTCCATGGCCCCTGTTTAAGCAAAATTTTATGAGCGTGATGGACGACTATGCATTTGGATCGAAACATGAACAAACATCCAAATCGAGTAAGCAGCACAGCGTTTGACGACCGTCATCACCACTGACTGCGAGCCTGGATGCCCTGTCGACGGGCTCGGTAAAGGTGCAATAATTCAAACGCTGACACTACAAGCTTGATGTCTACACCATCGAATATTTATCTTGACCCCAGTGTGGAGGAGCACCTCAAGCTCTCTGTCTTCAAGGTCTGCTATATCGCGTCTATCATGTCACGTCCTGTTCAATAGTACCTTCTTCAGGGCAAATTCGATGTTACGGATTTCATAGGTGCAGTCTCCGAGAAGCTAATTACCCAGTCAAAGGCCGATTCTGGGCGTATGCACCCTTTCATTACATGGATATGCTCAGATCTAACTATAAAATCTCAGCCTTCGACCCCAAACCCTTCATTCGCAACTTCGAGGCCGCGGTAGACAAGCTTATTGCTGTCAGGAAAGACGTACAGGCGAAAACAGAGCAAATGGAAAAGAGTGTCCGTGTCTCTGAACGGGAATATTCCAAGAAGATGGCAGAATTAAACCGAGGCTTTGAGGTGTGTCGTGTCGCGAAATTCAGCCATGCTAGTTTCCTCATACAATCTAAGGCGGTCGGAAACTCGTTTTCTGGAATGGAAGTCAGGATGAACGAAGTTAGCAGTACGGCAATACGCATAGGTTCGTTCGCGGATTGCCAATGTCCCATCATATCCTTCATTGACTCTCAAACAGGTGAACAGCTGGAATCTGTCCACACCGAACGACAACGAGCGCAAGCTGCATACGACTTGATCGACTTCTACAACCAGTTCTCTCGAGGAGATACCACTCGTTTAGATGCAATGAGGAAGGAAGGCCGGAGCGGAAGACGTCAGGTCGCTGTCTTGCTCAGGCGCTTGAATACTGTTGCAAAAGAAGTGGATCTTCCAACGGCTGACAAGGTATGTCCTACCCGATTTTGATGCAAAGATTGCATATTTGACTTACCTACCAGACGCGAGAAGCAATAGAGAAGTATTGTGAGAAGTTTGAGAAGGAGATGTTGAACCTTTTCGATAGGTGCTACAGAAAGGGTGACCCAAAGATGATGCATGTAGGTGACGTTCCTCGAAGCTGCATGATGTTTCCTAACACGTTGGGCGATAGCACTGTGCTCAGACACTATTAGAATTCAATGGCGGATCTTCCTGTGTCCAGGTCTATGTCAATCAACATGACTTCTTCATAAACAATGTACGAGAGTCCAAAGGAGCGGACGACGTCATTTTGTAAGTTCTGTGGTGCTTCGACTGGCGAAGAGGACTCCTACTTCTCAATTAGGTGGAACACATTACCAGATCCAGATGCCACCCCACCGAAGAGTGAAGTTGGCTTGACAGAGCTGTTCTCCGAGATACGGGCGACCGTGGACACGGAAGCACAGATAGTCAAGGCCGTCTTCCCAAATCCTCCTGTGGTCATGCAAGTATTCCTTCAGCGCGTATTTGCACAATCTGTAGGTAACTCTCTTGTTAATTTTGGATGCAGCTAACCTCGTCGCTCAGATTCAACAACACATGGAGCAGCTTTTACATCGGAGTAACACGATGTCCGACCTGTCTTACCTCCGAATACTGCAGTTGGTCCATATACAAGCTTCTAATCTCGTTGAGGACCTCAAGGTCTACGAACTTTCTACCGTTTCGCTACGGACACCCTACGAGGCGACAGAGTTTCGTCGGTCAATTATAGGATCTACGTCTTCTGGATCTACAACTTCGGCAACCGTCAGCACCATGCTTGAAACGGCAATGGAGGAGCTCTTCGTCCCATATACCGAAGGTCAGAGATACCTTGAAAGGGAAAGTCGTAGTTTGGGTGCCTTGTACGCCAGTTTGCTTTCCAACTTCACCCGGTACCATGCAGGTATTTGTGATTATATTGTCAGCCTCTCGCTCACGTGAATACAGGAGAAAACACAGAAGGGAAAATCTTCAGTGTTTGACCGTGTTGTTAACCAGTTGAGCGCAGCTGCTCAGACTACGTCGACGAACGGTGTATCGACGACCTCTGCGCAAGCTGCCAGCGCAATACTGAAGTTTGGCGGAATTGATCGGTCTCAGGACAAGGCCAGCGAGGAGCCAGTCCGTGAAGAGGATGGCCAATTAAGTGTTGACGTTGCTGAAAAGATGCTGAAATGGCACGCCGAAGCCATCGGTCGATGTGTCGAACTTAGTCCTTCCAATGACGTGTGCGTAACCCTTGATTTTTGTCAGTTTGTTTTGTTGACGTGCTGATTTCAGTGCTAAAAATACGTTTGCCCTGCTTCGTGTTCTCGCAGAAGCGATAGGAAATGCCTACGTAGAGGCTGCTATTGAGACGTGAGCTTCTGGACCTCTGGTCAGCTGCATGTATTGATGACACCCCAGAGCACTGGCTCGTTTAGAGGCAGCTGATACTAAGACAGAACCTAGTCTTCAGCTGTTATCGACGTTACGTTCAGCAGATCTCATCTGCCATCTATGGCAGCAATACGTCAATACTGCTTTGCTTCCACTAGCAAGCTCATCTGTAACCACGCGCCGTGAGATGGTGGTCTTCAACAACCAAGCTGTCAGCCGATTAGAAGGCGGCGCTAACCAGCTAAGCCAACGTGTTACCGATGGTGAGTTAGGCAATATAGGTTATTCATCGTATAAAACCAATTCTTTTAGCAATTATTGCATGGCTATCACTGCAGCTGACGAAACAGAAGAAGAACGACTTTAAACCACGAAATGACGATCTCTCCTTTGCTCGGGTCAATACAGAGCCATGTGTTGCATGCTGTGAATCGTTGGAGAAAGTTCGGGACGCCGCGAAGGCGAATCTGAGTGGCAAGAATCTGGAGGCCTTCCTCACAGAAATTAGCGTTTCTTTTCACAGGCACGTCATTGTACACTATATCTCGATACTGTTTACTCACGTCCGCTTAGTCTCTTGCTAGAACACCTGCGCAAGTTTCCCGTTAGCGCAACCGGTGGCCTGATGCTTACCAAGTACGTATTACCTTTGTTCGCGTCTGTCCAACCGGACCTTATACTTTCCGTAGGGACATCAAAATGTACCAAGATACGATAAGCAGCTTCGGTATCCCAGCACTCACCGAAAGATTTGAATTCATACGCCAGCTCGGCAGCGTATTCCTTGTTCGCCCAGATATCCTCAAGTCGTATATCACGGAGAATTATCTTGGGCGAATAGATCCTACCTTACTGAAGCCTTATCTTGCACTGCGCAGCGATTGGGGTCAGTTGGAGAAGGCTTTCGATGACGAAGCCGAGATACCGGTAGAGGGCGCTCTATCAGAGACGAAGGGCTTGAAGGATAGGTTTGGTCGGCTGAGCGTGATGATGAAAGATTTGGAGGGGTTGAAGCTTGAAGGCCTTCGGGAGAACATGCCTACAATGCCGACTAGTATTACGAGTAGCTTTTCAAGGTTTAGTTGAAGAATGTCTTCACAGTTCCTTTCTACACACATTTCGCTATTTGTTTGCACTAACTTATTATATTTCTATTCCCCTTTGAATATGGGCCGTCTCTTTTCTTTGAAAGCTTCCAAAGCTTCAAGACGATCTGAAGTTGAGAGTAGAGGTTCGTAAGACGCTCGTTCGAAATCCAAGCCTGTCAAGGCATTCGGTAAGTACCCCGGGAGCCGTTGGAAAGTAAGTATACCTGTTTCAAGAGATAAATCCTCAGAACGCGAAATTGCTTGTTTGGCCGCGCGAAGAGCAAGTGGAGCTAAAGAGTGTTTAATATCCCAAGCCGCAGACACAATGCTGGGTTCACCATTAGATGAGATGGTCTTTGCCAAGGTCAAAGCCCGTTCGAATGCGTTGGACTCTGGCGATGAAACATAATCCACCAGACCTTATCAAAGTCAGCATAAATCGATTGCAGTAGCCATTATGGTACCCCATTCAAGAGCTTCAGGTGCAGATAGCATTCGCGCGGTGAAGATGAGATCCTTTGCTTTAGATACACCCAAGATTCTGGTAGCACGCTGCGTTCCGCCCGCTCCAGGGATTATCCCCAGCGCAGCTACATTATCATCAGAGCAAAGAAGAGGCATCGCAAACGAGTTCCCTCACTTTCTGGTAACCCAATCTTCGTTACACTAGAACCTAGAATTGACTCAATAGCAAACGGGCGTTACTAGCAGTGTGATTACCTGCGACGCGTAGATCACAAGCCAGGCTAAGCTCTAAACCTCCCCCAAGCGCGGGGCCGTCAATGGCCGCTATTGTTGGCATTGGAAGCGACTCCAGCTGTCCCAGAGCAGCGCGTAGATCGACGAGGAATTTCGCAACCTGGTCTTGTGACATGGTTCGCCGTTCTATGAGGTCCGCTCCAGCACAGAAAGATCCGACAGTTGTAGATCGAACAATAAGGACGCGGACACTGGAAGACACCGTTATATGCTGTCGAATACTTGACGGAACAGACAAGTCACCTCTTATCAAAGTGCACTGTCTCTAAGCTTTTGCGTATATCCTATATGGAACCATCAGTAAAAGACACTCTCCATCACTTTCATTCTAACCTGTAGCATTCGCATAGATATCGCATTCTTGCTTTGTGGTCTGTTAAGGGAGAGACAGGTCACACCAGGATGCGAAGATATTGGCTCTAGAAAGGCCTGTGGTAAGGATGTCGACATCTGTCGTCGCGTAGTCCGTGCCAGAGCATGGTGAGCGAATCGGAGGCTCCGATACGCAGAGAGTAAAGCGATCGTCATGGTGGTTGACGGAAGGAACCGATGCGGGGAAATTTCAAATAGAATTTCGGCTTTCGGCCGATGGCATCACATGACCCGTGCACGGACCACCCGCAAAAGTATAAAAACCCGTTTCCGGCTTTGCTGATTCCTTAGATACATACTCATCAGGATCTTTCTATAGAAACTGACCGAGTCTCGCATTTTTACAAATGCCACAACCTTCAAATCCAGTCGATGATAGTCGCGTTCACTCGCTCTACTGAGAGCATGGCTTTGGTTTTCCAAGGTCTCGAGGACGTTTGGCACTGTTCCTTTTGGTACTCTTTTGGTGCTGGAGGAGCTGGGCCGGCGAGTTGAGCGCTTGTCTGATGGATTCTACTATTGCTATTAGCTAGTTTGTACATTCATGAATAAATGCATTATTTCCATTCCATCGTCCGTTTGAATAATAAGTTGGAAATTTTTATCGTCGATGTCGAGTCGGCTGGGACATCATCTTGACTGTGATCATCGATGTCAAACTCATACGAACACCTTTTACCTCCTAGCTGGAAGCCCCAGGTTACTGCGTGGCTTGCAGAAGATACACCGTCTTTTGATTACGGTGGATACGTCGTCGGCGAGGTGGAACGAGAAGCCTTTCTATTCGGCAAAGGAAAAATCCCTGCAGTCCTAGCAGGATCCCCATTCTTCACCGAGGTTTTCGCTCAGCTGGGCTGTCAGTACGTCCGTTGTCTTATCGCTTCATCCGATGTTTTTATCATTCCTCAAGGGTTGAATGGCACATCAAAGAAGGAGAAACCTTCGAGCCGATCAAGCATGTCGCGACAGTCAAGGGCAAGGCGAGACATCTGCTTCTGGGCGAACGCGTTGCCCTGAACATGCTCGCGAGGTGCAGCGGCATTGCTACACAGTACGCGTCCTATTCTTTTCCCTATAAACGCAAGCCGAATAGTCCCCCTCAGATCCAAGAAAATCAAAGATCTTGCTCGAGGATATGGATATAACGGCATTATTGCTGGAACCAGGAAAACAACGCCTGGTACGATGTTTTTTTCCGTGTCAAATATGGATCAACTCACACCCTTTGAAGGATTCCGACTAGTGGAGAAATACGGCATGTTAGTAGGAGGAATTGACCCTCATCGTCATGATCTCTCGAGCATGATTATGCTGAAAGACAATCACATCTGGTCGTCTGGTATGGATTGACCCTGCACGTCTATTTCTCTTTTTCTGTATTCATTTCTGCATGCAGGGTCAATCACCGCCGCTATTCAGCAGGCCCGCTCCGTAGGAGGCTTCAGTCTGTTGCTAGACGTCGAAGTCGGTTCTGAAGCCGAAGCGGACGAAGCGATTGACGCCGGTGCGGACATCGTCATGCTCGACAACATCGAGGGCGAAGAACTCGTGAGCGTTGCTAGGAAATTGAAGCAGAAGTGGCAGGGAAAGAGAAAGTTTCTTTTCGAAACGAGCGGGAACATTACAGAGGCTAATCTACAGGCAAGAGCGATCAACGGTTAGTGGCGATTGAGGTTGATTCACAAAACGTACTGATATCAAGTGCCAGAGATCGACATCTTGAGTACCAGCGTCGTCCATCAGTCTGTACAGCACATCGATTTCAGTTTGAAGATACAGATGCCGAAGTAGATGGAAGGAACGAAGAAGTAGATGAAAGAACGAAGCAGTAGATGCAATTTGTACCATTATTCTTCTTTATGACAAGGAAAATAGAGATATAGCATTATTGCCCCCTTGGACACCGTCTCTTTCTTGAGTCAATAGCCTCTAGATTCTAAAACGCTCTTCTACCTTTCCATCGAGAGGGAAAGATGTTCAGTACCAAAGAGCAGACGCTTTCTAGATCCCAGTTTCGGAACGCGACACGGGAAAAACTATCCGATGATGTGACACGGCGTCAAAGCAGAGTTCACCGTGGTAATACTGCGCGCCATGAACTTCAGGATCCAGGATGCCAGCCGGGAAATAGCTGTGGGAGGCCCCCAAATAGAAGACGAAGAAAAGGACGAGTTGCGGCATTGAAAATCGATTCAGAATCACAAAGAATTGGGGACCCACCAGTCAAATGGTAAACTACAGCGCCGGCGGCAGAACGTGTCTGTTGTTTTCTCGAATGCCTGGCTGTCAACACCGTAATACGGGTGCAAAAAGATAACGAGACCGGTTGCTTTGAGAGCGGGGTCAAGTGATTCGTCGTCGAGGCCTTTGCCGACACCTCGGGTACCCAGGACATGATTGAGATCTGCTTGATGGCTGATTTCTAGACAGCAGGTGAATCCAAACATGGCCGTCAGCAACATTGCTCAAGGTCATCGTTCAACTTCAACAAGCGTTCGTGGGCTTAGCTGTACGAGAATATCCGGGACTAAGAATAGGACAAACGACGCGTCAAAAGCTTATAGCGCACCTTATAACCGATACATTAACTCCAGGGCGATCCATAAGCTTCTAGTCGTCGTCGCGATCCCAGTACTGTGCGCCAGTGACAGACCTGCCGCTGCTGCATTCGTTGTCAGCCTTTCGTCAGTACCAGTAGATATTCACAGAATGTCGGTGAGAGATCTAGCACATTGTTACGGCCATGTCAGCGACGGGAACCTGGGCGAAGGAGCCGAACTTGCATGGTGGCAGAAACACACAGATACAAACTTGAACTCGGATTTGCCTCCGTCCAGATCAGGAACATGCGTTAATGACCCTCCCCAAACTCAACCATGGTTAGAGACAACCACCATCAGGTTCCTCGCTTTCTCACGCTGTCTTGCCCGTCCTAACTGAACTTGTTGTCTCTCCAGTCCATTCAATCTGCTCCCACCGTTCTTCTCGATCAGCTCCAGGATCGAGTGGAAGAAATGGCGAGGGCCTACAAGAATCACACAGCGGCGCTTCAGGTAAGGATTGAGAACCTTGAGGAAGAGAAGCGCCGTTTGGTCAAAGAAGTGCAGACAACACAACAGCTAAACGATGAGTTCCGGCGACGCCTTGAAAGCGCGCAGGACTCGTCGACCGGCGTGGCAAAGAAGAACTACGACCACGCCTTGAGACTCATCCGGGACTTGATTAAAGACAGGCCGCTTGCTGCTGAAGGGGTGAGTATTCATTCTACTCTTGATATCTTGATCTTGAATTTTCCTAGGACGGGGAACTCAACCAGGCCGTCGTCAATGACCTCACCGCATTAGAAGACTCTGATACAGAGGAAAGCGCAAGCACGGTCCGTCCTCCCAGGACATCACCACCAACACAAGCACTGAATCCGCCATATGATATGGAGCTATTGCAGGCCCATTTTGGCGCCGACCGCCTGCCGGGCTTCGTGACAGAGACGCACTGTCGTTCCTTGAAACGGACCAGATTGGTGAAATTTCTGGATTTAGATGTAGATACGGTATGTTGTCCTTGTGCTTGGTACTCTGGTATTGACCATTTGCTAGGAGAATGCTCTTGAGAGGTGCGCTTCTTGTTCTTGTGTCTGTATGACTCATTATATTCGGGTTGACGGTAGTCTGGTGCTTGCAAACGACTTGAATCCACGGATCCACGGTACGGAAGAAGGCCTGCTCTTTGTGTACTATCCGATCTTTCTGGAATTCCCTTCGGAAGGAGGGTCATATTTCATCGATTGGAGTAGTAAGGAGGTGAATCAGCGAATTCAAGAATACTTGATTAAAAAAGAAAGCGACAAGAAGCCTCTCCACGTCTTCGTGTTTCCCCAGAGCAAGGTCAGTTGGACTATCTTTGATGGAAGAACAGACTTGAGTCAGTTGGTTTGGCAGAAAAAATGGTATTACGTTGGAGCTCACCGGATATGCGTCTTGGATACGAGGGACCCATGTCCGATCTGGGCACGATTAAGCAACTCGGTAAAATGCTGGCTAAGCAAGTTTCTGCGTTGCACTGAAATGAAATAACACAGAACCGACCTCGCATTGCTCACCATATCGCGGAACGTTGCCACTACGATGAGAACCAAGTCTCGCAATCCCTGGACGCTGATGAGCTGGAGGAGGTCTGCCTAGCCGTGTATCCGGTAGAAGAAGAAGAGACGAACGATCTGCTGAGCCGGCTCCCTGAGAAGAATAAAGCCAAGTAATTTGAGTATGTAGCAACGACGGCGACATTTCAGCGTGGCCGAGCCATGTCGACAGTGGACAGATCCAAACGTCGGAAAATCAAAGTAAGGTGAATAATGCCCTAAGTGGAGCAAACAAATGGGGTGACGCCGATAAGATACCCTTCTGGTCGCGCTGGATACCGGCATCTATCTTTAGGCCGCCGACCGGCCCTTTAGGACTCCACCATTCCTTGACTCCCTTCAATTATACTTCCATCACCATTGTTCACAAATCCCGTCTTTACCTTTTCCTTTCCTTTCTTTGGTTTCGTGCGTCTTCTAGCCTCGCACAGGCCAGCTGCGAGCCTAGAACGCGCCCCCTAGGACATGCTCACGTCTGGACGTCTTTTCAGCACCCTCTCCATCGTCCTCTTTCTTGTTATTTCGTCGCCGATGTTCTTCAATGCGCCTCGCAAGGATCACCTTTCTTTATCAAAACGAGACTACGTATACAGGCGTCAGGGTGATGGCAATGGGCCACCAGGAGGACCGCCAAATTCCACTTCAGGCCCAGTAGACCAGCAGACGGGCTCATCCACCAGCGCAAGTACTAGCGATGCCTCTTTCTCTGGGACTCCAACCGATACCGTCCGTGAAACGTCGGTTTCCTTCTCAACGTCGACAGTGACATCCACGATCTCGACCTCGTCCAGTAGTGGCTCCTTTTCATTGACACTTTCTTCACAATCTTTTGTGTCCTCAACGTCTAGCACGTCAATCGCTTCTTCCACGAGCACGTCCTCAAGTAGTGCGATAACAGCTCTTTCATCGACCTCAAGCTCGCCACCATTTCAAACGTCAGTTTATCCACTCCTGATGCGCGTTTCGTAACTCATCCCCTAACATGCAGCCCCACTACCACGTCCACGTCCAGCAGCAGCTCGTTGTCAACGTTTTCGTCCACGACCACTACCGCAGTATCCTCTGATGTCGCGAGGGCCACCACAGAGATCAACGCTGCTACCAGCTCGACCACGTTCACCATTGATTTCGCCACTTCTACCGCTCCGTCCAATTCTGGGTCTTCTAGTGCCACAGGAACAGCTATCGTTGCTGCAGCAACATCAGATGGGTATGTAGTTCTCACTACCCATTGATTCTTCAATTAACTAACACGTATATTCAGCTTCTGGGCCAACAAGTCAGCTGGTGAGCCTATCAAACTGATACGTGACGACACTCGCAACTCATGTTTCATCTGTAGTTGCCGGGACGTTTGCCGTCGTGGGAGTGATCATATGCGCTCTCATCGCAGCTGCGATATTTTTCTTGTTCAAGAGGCGCCAACGTCGCGATTACGGCAGTGATTATTTCCCGCCAGAAAAATGGTCTCCGCCAATGTCAGAGCCTGGACTCAAGAGCCCGTCTCCCGGCCCGAGCATAGTAGAGTTGACACACCCGCCCATGGACGTGTTCTCTAATCGGGAAGTATTTTCCGATAACCATGCGGAGATGGGCAACTATTACAACTCCCAGAGCTCTCACGATGGTCATTATTATGGCGCGGAGACCAATATGTCAAGGGGTCCCTTCTACGGTGTCGACGGCACGCAAAATTATCCACTTGGCTCTGCTCCGGATATTATCCTCACCTATGCGAAGGACGTGGATCGTCAGTATCCCGTATATGAAGACGAACCCAGGAGGGCTTCCAGTTCCTCCCCCACTCCTCGACCGTCAACTGGTTCCGGACGCCCCTCTCCCACTCCTGGCAGAACATCGTTCAATTCTGGACGCCCCTCACCCACTCTTGGTCGTCGGTCGCCAACGCCCGGGCGCCCGGCACCTTCCTCCCTCGCGCAACACACATATACAATCTCCAACACGTCGACCACGAGCGTAAAGCCTGTCGCTGGACTGACAGTGCCTCCTCCTTCCCGCAAAGATCCTAGTGATCGAGATTCGGAAGTGTCTTCGATTGATTCGTTCTACGGCGCTTCCGGGTCCTCTGCGGGTGTAGCTGTCTAGACCCTAACTCCTCTTGTATCTTAAAAGGTAAGTTTTCATTTTGCGTCTGATTGCTGTTTGTGACTCATGAGCACACTTCAGGTTAAAGGTGGATGGATTTTTCTATGTAACTTTAGCCTTCCAGTTTTCGTGCCCTTTTATCTTTATATTTTTCTTGATTAGCCTGGCTCTTATCGCACTTTGGTTTCATTGGGTACAAAGGCGGTGCAGGGCTTTTTAGACCGGATCATATATCTTGAAGATATAGCCACGTTATGATACTGTAAAATTGATGAGGATTTATGTTGCTTCGATGTTGTGAAACTTGAATTTTTAGGGCGCTAATAGTAACATTCATTTTCCGTCCTATTTCTGCTCGACTGATTATTTTGACATGGGTCGCGGTAAAGGTTAAACACCGGAAGATACTAGCTGTTATCTATTACAATTATGTAGCTACCATTTCTCGAAGATACACGGGTGTATTGATACGTCGTGTAGGAAACGCTTCTTGAAATTGTCAGAAAGTCTTTCAAAATTATGGCACACGGATTGGTAACGAGGACACCAGCAGGGAGGACGGCGAGCTACCGGAAGAAGAGCACTGTCATGTTTGGGTCCATATATGGCTGCCTATCTGAGCCATCAAAAGAACCGACGAGGGACTAGAGGAGGCGTAGATTGAGAATGTAATGATCGTTGATGATGCTCCCAAGCCCTTCACCACTAGTGGAGCAGTGGAAAGTAGTACGAAGAAGCCTTAATCTCGGGTAAAGTTTAGGCAAAGACGAAGATGAATCTCGGGAGCCTCTGAGCAAGGCTATGAAAGTTGTGATGGAAGTCTTCACGGATGGCGGCGTACTTGGCCATCACTAGACGTGGGAACTTTAAATCGATACCTAGGCGAACACAGAGAGGGTAGAAGGACGATAAAAGGGAATATGTGTCATGTAACTTCGTGCAGAAGACGCGACGACGGTGCAGAGAAGTCGAGACCAAGAAACTAGAGACCAAGAGACTCGCACGGGTCCGAGCTTCCTCCAACAGCTGTGCGTAGCTTGTTGTACAAATCGATTGACTACCAAGAAAACGATACACCGAGAAGTTTGATGAACAAGACGATTCTAGTCTACTTACGCGAACAGCTCACACTAGAACAACACGGCACCAAGAAGAACGAGCAGACCAGCAAGACCATTGTTACTGAACTCAACAGGAAGCGCGCCATTGGAGGAGGCAGGAGAAGAAGTCGTCTCCGCGCCGGACGAGTCGGACTCGGACGTGCCGGAAGCGGCGGCAGCAGAGGAAGTTGCAGTACGGAGATACGAATAGCCACCCGGACTGAAGGTAATCAATAACCATTAACAACCAAAGATAATGAAAACCCCAACTCACGTCGTCGTCGGAGTGTCAACAGAAGCATCCAAAGTCATGTTATCTTTTCTGGTAATATCGAACTCCGAGGTCTGAGCGAGAATAGTGTGCGGACTCTGAGGATCCTTGACAAAGTTGATACGGAAGGTTGAGCCCATGGGCCATCCACCAGTGGGAGGGTACACTTGCGCCGTCAAGAGCGTTCCGTTCAGAGAAGCGACAATCTGGTCCTGAGGCAAGGCAGTGCGATTCTGATAGATGCATGGCATTCAGGTAAAGGCGGGTGGGCTTAGAGAAAGTACTGACCTCATTGGTGAGAATGAGAGTGACAGTCATTGCATCGGTATTGACCCTGTTCCAAGAGATGCTGCAAGGCGATATAAGCAAGATGGTTGACAACCTCAAATAGAAGACGGGAACGACGTACGTATTGGACCCAAAGTTGGTCCACCCCTTGGTTCCAGAGGGTTCAACGATTTCGTACGCCAAAGTCGAGACAGCGAACAGGAGAGATAGAGAGACAGCGAAGAGATGCATGATACGCGAGAGGAAAATGGGCGTGAAGAGAAGGGCGTTAAGCTAGGAAGGGGATGATGAAGTCAAGAAGCAAGATTGAACGCGTACAGTTCAATGCTCGTGATCGCGGTACTTATAGGGCTCGGAAAATGCCGGGCAATTCTTGCATGAAGCAAATGTCACTTGAAGTTGTTATCATACATACTACAACAAGCATGTACAACGGTAGTGTCCACTGTTAAGTATACGGTTATTCCAAACTGTCAGTATAATAATTTTACCCCTGCAAGAAAAAAGGTATATACGCAAAGGTCCGAGTAGGTAAACAGTATTCTGTGTGTGCGTAGAGATGGTCTTTCAAATTTAGAACAACATGGCGCCAAGGAGGGCGAGAAGGCCCACGAAGCCGCTGCTGCTGACGCTAACGGGTAGCGCAGCATTAGAGGTGGTAGCGGCGCCAGTGGAGGAGGCTGAGCTGGATGCTCCGCTGGCAGCGCCAGTGGTGGCAATCAAGGTGGTTCCGGTAGCAGTGGTCAAAGCAGCGGTAGTACTACTGGAGAAGACCCAATCAAAAAAAATCGAACGATATTAGTGCCAGCAAAAACTTACATCCTGGTGATGCTGGTGGAAGAACCAGTCGCAGAAGAAGATGAGCTTGAGCTCTCTGTGATATTGAACTCGGAGGACTGAGCAAGGATGCTGTTCAAGCTCTGAGAGTCCTGGACGAGGTTGACACGGTAGGTGCCGCCAACGATCCATCCACCGCCAGGAGGGTTGACCTGTTGCGTTCCGAGGTTACCGTCGACGAGAGAAGCGAGAGTCTGGTCAAGGCTCAAGACACTGCGGTCCTGGACGGCAGTCAGTAAAAGACGGCAGATATCCAGGTGATAGTGCTTGCCTGGTTGGTGAGGACGATGGTGAAGTTGTCACGGTCAGTAGAAACCTTTTGCCATGAAACGCTGAAAAGGGGGAAAGCAAAGCATGCCGCTCGTCAGCCAACGTCCACACAAGAAAAAAGTCACTAAAAACATACGTTTGGGAGCCAGAGTTGGTCCATCCCTGGCTTGCGTTGGGAACAGTGACCGTGTAGGCCAAAGCAGAAGTAGCACAGGCAATGAGTACGGCAGCGGTACGCATGGTGATGAATGAAAACGACGAAAAAAAGGCGAAGTGAGGATTAAAGTCGGGTACGAGGGGAAAACGGAAGGAGAGGTAGTGACAGTGAGCTGAAGAGCAAATGAGCGGGCGACGTCAAAAGTCAAGGCAGAGCGGGCTTTACTCGCCTGTCGCCTCCTGTGGCCCAGACGATCGAATCCTTCTAGAAGGCAGTGCCGGCACGTGCTCTCCTGACATTTCCCGCGATTTTTATCACTCTGCCATTCATTTATTTTTTTCATAATTGCAAAGCCTTGAAACAGCTAAAAAATATGCGCCTGCATAGAACGGTATCGCCAAGGTATAATAATGAAAATGTACTTGCTTATAGTGCAGTCATTGAAGAATCCACGACGTTCGGGCATTCCCTTGATGGTGGGAATCAAACGCACATTAGAAGCGAACATAGTAATATTCAGTAACCAATCTTTCACCATCCTTGTTTCATCTCACGAAAGTACGTTTCATGGAAGAAAACTCTTGTCGCACTTGTCAGCTAGTTGTAACAACTTCAGAAGGCAGGCAGAGATCTAACGGTCGTGTCAGAGAAAATATACGGAACGAAGCAGAGACGTTTGTCAAACGATGGAGAGGCTGGACCCTGGATGGCGGTGGTAAAGCGTAACCAGTCTTAGCCCCATCTCCGTTCATTCCTTGTCAGGCTTCTGGTCGCTGGCGCCATATCGATCATCTTGGCGTCGTATCAGTCGATTTATATGACTTTCTGAGCTTGTTGGTACACAGGACATCGTAAGCCAAACCGGTAGGACTGTGGGCGATGTAGCACCTACTTCTGTCTTCCTATCCATGAAGGGTCCCCCCCCTCTAGTTCGGTCTCCCGATAATCTCCGGAGTGGCCCCAGAGGTTCCTTGTTCATGTCCGGCCGATTGCGATGCCTCTGTCCACCATGTCAACGCCATTCGAACGTACAGTTTCACTGATTCCTTGACTTGGTATTCTCATGAGCCCCAGAACCCAAGTCCTTGCAACGCGGAGAAGTCATACATGAAAAGTCTTCCGTTGCACATCGCATATGTATGTGCAGAGGGTTCATTTCAGTGACAAGGGTGGTGACGGACAAGCAGAATGTATGTAGTGGGTCTGTGGGCGCATGCATATCGACCGAAAGGGGATCTTGTCGAGGGAAGCATGAGCTACGACCTATGCCTGCCTGCGCCATAGCCTGTCCATCACAGAATAAGTTGGTGCGTATGCAGTTTTTCTTAGACTGCAAAAAAAAACAAAGGCCTCCGAGCGGATTAGTGAGCGGTTGTTTCATAACGCAGGGCAAATTTACATGCCTTGTACTTTCGAGGGTAGCGCCGCATGTCACATCTGATCATCATGAGCACGACCCGCATATTTCGCACCGCACCTACAGGTATTCCCTGGGCGCCGTCCTGACTTACCAAGAACTTACCAAGAAACGTCGAGGAATGGCCAAGAGAGACGCTGGAGAATACGGTCGTAGGTGTGTCCCGATGCGTACCGGCTAAACCTGAATCTCATAACCGGATTACAGCAGCCCAAGACGCCTTTGTCTTCGGAGCAACCTAGTAACGGCGGGCTTCTTTAAACAGCAAGCTATCGGCGAAAGATTTGTCGAACATGGATGTAGTCGCATCCGTAAAACTATCTGTCGGAATATGCTAGCAGACCCGAACTCATCGACAGGCCCAACCGGTGATTTCAGATCTCCAAAACCTTCCTAAGACACCGACACATCCGTCTGCAAGTTGGGGCAAGTTACCCGGCCACCGGTAGTATTATGATGTTGTAATCTTGCCGGTTTTGAGGAACTTGAGAACGGTGAATCTTCGCGAGTACGAACACTACTGAGTGATTGCCGGAATGTGCGGTGTGCCTCATCGATAGCTGTTGGATCTTCATACTTAACGGGATTTGAGCATTCAACGCATCCAAAATTGATCACCGTCAGAAACGTATGTTGTGTTCAATCAAAGATGATCCGACGAAGTTCAATGTATCAGCACAAGGAGATTCGGTGCACAAGCGTTAATCGCAAGAGAGCTAACATACCGCATCATTATTTCGACCCTATAGAATTCAACATGTCCTCAGCGTCCATCCACAGATCCTGCTGACCCCAGATTCCAGCAACAGTCGATATTATTATCCAACACGAGTTTTGTCCGATGCTACTACCTTTTGGCCGGGCTTCTTTTTCTTCATGGAGTAAGATCTTGAGCAGCGCAAGGCAGGCACGAGCAAGACTTCGCAGCGAACTCATATCATCAGCGGATATGTGATCGTCAACGCAAGTCAGGAGAAAGAAGATCCACTGCGCGTGAACTTCAGTGAGACGCGGGAAGGGCGGGCTCCTTTCGTCATCAAGGTGGAGGTTAATCCAATGGGTAAAGTACATTAGGAGATGCAAAGACATGCGCTGGACAGACTGTCAGTTAGAATGAACCAATCCACGGAAAAGAAACTTGCCTGGTCAATGTGTTGCAGCAATACCGGTGTCAGTGGTCTTGGTTCGTAAGAAGGAAGATGAGTCTCGCCAAGAGATGCCTTGTCAAAATACGCCTTCGTCTCATTGACGGGACCAGGATTTGACGACGATGAACCCTGTACACTCGCCGAACCTACCTGGGATGCCAGTTCTACATCCCCATCCCCGTTAATCTGCCAGGTTTCCTGAACCACTCCATAGGTAACCTCAGTATCGGAATCGTCGGCAAATGCGCGCATGCCCTTGTGTTTCTTATTTTGTTTAGGCTTTTTGGGTGGATTCCATTCGGACTCAGGCTTCCCCGAGAGAAATGCCCACCAAAAATCTCGCTCCTTCTTGCCGGGCATCAAAAGGTTACCAGGAACTTGGGGAAGCTGAACGTTTGCGGTTGGCTGCGAAACATTCTGAACATCAAGTCAGTGGAAAGTAAGTAGACCTGTAGGAGGTCTCTTACCCTGCGAAAGTTTTTGAATCGAGTCTCGAATTGAGCACGCCATTCTGTCGAAGGAAGTGATGGATGTCTAGAAGACGAATCGCGTGCAGATGTTGACGGCGCCATCGTATCTGGGATTTCATATGGATTTGGGACACGAGTAACCATAGGCAATTTCTTAGCATCTCTCCTGCAGATAAGCATTAGAGTAGAAGGGAAAAAGTGACGCATGCACACACCGAACAGTGAAAAGATATTCCATCCCGTCTACAGGCGTCCCGCTAAAGTCTGCAGGGAGATTGGCCACAGGAAGAATCTGCCTTCCAAGGCTAGGCTCCTCGTCGTCGGAATCATTCCTGGCTCGTTTACGGGACGACATGCTGCGTCGGTGATGGCGGTGAAAGGCAACCAAGGCCTGATCAAGAAATTGAAGTTTGAAGCGGAGTTGCATACGACTTGGTTTTCACTTCATACAACCTATGGTCTGCTAATACCTGTTTACACCCTCCTACTGTTTGTCTACTTCTTGGAACCTTCTATCATGACGGACAAAGACGAAATTGACTTGGAGACTCTCCAAGCGCGGATTGACCTCTCTATGTCTTTTACCCATGACTTGGTGTCTTCATGGGTCAAACCAACTCCAAACTCCAACAAATCGTCTTCTAGTAAAAATATGGAAAAGATTCTACAAGAAGAGATGCGCCGGCCCCCGAGGTAGGTATGTTTTTTGAAGAAGAATTCGTATTCACTTAATAATAATGGGCACATGAATTGCAGGTTAGGTGTCGGCGCTTCAGTGTCAGACTATAATACATTGTCTTCGCGAGAAACTGCACGTCTAAAGGGACATCTTCTTAGCAACGGGAAAAAACGTTCTAGGGAGGATGAGGACCCTCAGCCTTCGACCTCGAAGCAAACTGCAGAGGATTCTGACGAGGGGGAAAGCAGAGCGGGGACTATTCGCAAAAAGCCTAAAATAGATCCCTTTGCTGCTTCAAGCAAGGGAAAGAGGAAGAAGGAAACACTGAACGGTGCACTAAGTGTTAAACCACGTCTCAGCACCCCAACAGAGGCTTCGTCATCCACTGTTGGTGTTACTAGTACGGAGGAGGTAGTAACCGGCGGCGTGACGTCTGAGAAAAAGCGGGAGAAGAAACACAAAAATGCGGTCGTGTCAGCCTCGAATGGCGATGCCTCAACGGCAGTCTCGTCAAAGGGCGGCTCTTCCAATGATAACAATTGTGTCCAGGAGACTTCGAGTACGAACTCAATTTCGCTTATCAGTTCCGTTACCGAATACATTTATTTCAGAACCATCCCTGCTGTCACCATCAAGAACCACCGCCTTCTCACTCAAAACAGCTCCCAAAATACCCAGTGATCTGCCAACATCTCTGCTGAAACAACCCTTGTTAAACCTTGAAGGCCCAGTCTTCGAAAAAAGTGACAAAGAAAGTCCCGACAACCTTTCACCCGCAGATGCTCCAAAGAAGAAGAAACGGAGAAAGAAGAAGAAGAAGAAGCATCCAACGTTTGAAGGATCCTCTGAACAGGCGAAAATTTCTTGACGGTGAGATGAGATTTTTGTTTTCAGGATCGTCGGGAATGATTAACTCCTTATCACAGCAAGCCAGCTTACATTCCGCGATGTTTCAATGGAATTGCAATCACGTCATTAGCATACTCGCAGATATACAGTTATGCATCTCAAGCTGTTCTTCGTCGTAGAACGACGCCTCTGATAGCCAAATCCCCGAACAAAGCGAATTGGAGGGACGTCAAGAGAAATTGCAACCTCTGCGTGTACACCACATACTCCGGAAACTGGACATTAATATCCCAAACATCAACTGTTCCCTGTGGCCGATCCCAAGCTACAAGAGTCATGATAACGAACGCAAAAAACCAGCCGGTACACAATAGACCTGCGTAAACCACCGCATATACACTATAAAAAACCTCCAGGGCCAGGGCGTCATCGGACTCCTTGTACCAGCGTATCAGAAGAGTAATGTTGTAAGCCAATGTTAGAATACCAATGGCGGGATTCGTCCAGAGCTAAGGTCGGGTGAACGGTTAAATTAAGGGCAGGATGGTATCAGGAGTCGAGAATTACCGAGAGAATACCCAGATCAAGGGCAGAGAGTAGACAAAGGGCCAGTGTGTTACACAAGGAGACGATGTTGAAATGCAATAGCGGGCCAGGTTCATCCATATGTCGGTTTGTATCAGCGCCTGCGCTAAACAAAGGTATATGGGCAGGCTGTCATGAGGTCGTAGTGTGTGAAAGCGCAATTATAAACAAATGTATTTCGATGGGAACGATACACACCTGTGTACTTGCTACAGGGACCATCAAGACATCGGAAGCAGATCAACTGGACAAATCTCTAACTACTCAACTTGAGTCATAGGTTGTAGTATTAGCACATACCAACAGCAGGTTCCTGGATATCGCCTATTGGAACGCATCAGAGCAGCATGGCAACCTTGCTATCCTTATAGAGAGTAAGATATGCAGAGCTTTGCCTCCTAGGGCTTGAATGCGAATATTGAGGCAAACCTTAGGAAGTAAGGTAACGATCGGCTGCAGCTGTGCCAGAATGCTATCAATAAGAAGATCGTCATAATAATGCGCCGCGCAGTGTGAGGACGCCACAAAGACAAAACTAGATGATACACACGATAAAATAATCCATTACAGAACATATAAACTTCTAGGAGATCTCCACAGCCGCATGGTTCACCGCGTCACTCGGCGTTTCGGCTGAACACGACGTGCACCTGTGGCTTGGCCACGTCCTTGGGTATTCCTCCTGCCTCCAGGAGCCTTTATAGGAGACTTGCTTCTACCGGGGGTTCGACCTACGCCTGTGGTGTGACGTCGTTGGGGCGCATGACCGACTAGGCGATGAGCAGAAACGCGGTGTCGAACGCGAGGCTGGCCCCGGGTGCCAGAGCCAGTACGGGAAGGAGGTGACTTGCGTCCGAAAAGGTTGGCAAGAAATCCACCCGGTTGCTTTTTGCGCCGCGGATGCACACGTTTGTATTCCCGGGCTGCCTTCATCTCACGCATGCCCTAGTCAGATTAGAGTAAGTGAACGAGGATAATGATAGCGAAGTTATTTTAAGAAGCGTACCCTGCTTCTGAGTTTCTCGTCGCCAATGAGGGTTCCCCGCATTTTTGCCAGCCAACCATGCATTGTATTTGGTATTGGGTGCCTCCGGCGCGACCCATCGCGATGGAACTAGAGTCGGGATATTAGATGGAGAGTATTTAGTACAACGACGGGAACGGAACATACATCTGCTGCCCATTCAATCTTCATGGTCGACGATGGCGGTAAAAAGGAAAGATCATGGATCAGACGCAGATAGCATTAAGTAACCAATACAACACAACAATGCGGTTTAGTATGAAGCTCGGGGTGATGGTAGAATTTAGCATCGCTTATGTCAGCGTACTGACACGTTTTTGACGAGACTTTCATCAACTTTTCCTGCCGACTGCCTGCAGGAAACAACATGTTCCGTCGCTTCTTCGCTCCAAGAAAAGTGTAGCCGGTTGATGCATACATTTATTTTCCAACTATTCGCTCGTCCTGTTTCCGCGGAAATTGTTTTTAGGAAACTACAACAAGGACGTTCACCTCAGGCTCTGACTTTGACTTGTTGATTCGACGTCCGATATGCTCAGCTGAACTTGCTGTGCACCTTCTCCAACAATGCGAACTGTTAGGATCTAAACTGAAAAATCTTTGCCCTGGTCTAGTCTCCTGAATTAACACTTTTCTTTCCTTTCATGCAACGGATCAGCTCTGTCATCTCTCTCAAGCAGATTCATGTGTTCTCTGTCTACTTCCCCAGTCAGTATGAGTCAACATTTGAACTGTTGGTATACTAAACATACCGCTATCCATGATTATCGGAGGACTGTTGCGCCATTCTCAAACACCATAAAGAAGTTTTTTTTGATCCGACACTCGATGCGCCATACATTGGTCCGCATTGGCTTCAGGCCCCGAGGGGATTTGCGCATGACGTATGTAGATGAGCACGTCTATCTTGAAACCTCGTCGTACCGGCAATCAATTATTCTTGAGCCTCCAATTCCGAGGGATTCGCAAACCGGTAGTCCCGCAAAACCGACAGGCCCAATGACGACTGCAGATATTGACAGAATCTGTCTCATTTTTTCTCGTAATGTCACAGAATACCGACGTTTTGAGTCTCGATTTTCCACTTTTGACACTTTTGACAGGCACCTCGTAACGCTGCGGCCGTGACTTCACAGCGTTTGTATCAAGTTCATTTCCGGGTTTACCTGAAAAGGCACCACACGTGGACACTGCTTCTTTCATCGCCATAGGATTTTTCTCCTCCAACCTTGCTAATTGCTTAGTTGCATGGCGGCTAACGGTTACTACTACTTCCGGACGAAAGCGGGAATGTTTATGGACCGTATTGGCTTTCATTGAGAGTACAAGAAGGCGCCATGAAGTTGCTTTTCGATTCAGAGTTCGCAGCAAGATTTCCAGCATCTCTACCAAGCCTCAAGAAAAATGAACAACAACAACTGGCGCAATGTCAATCTTGTGATCGACAGACTCTATTTGGGCAAGTACGTGGGGCGCTCTTTCTCCTAGATTAGGCACCGACATTTATTATTTCCATCCGTTTTTAGTATTAGAGCAGCGACCTCTACCCGCGCAACTGGCGAGCGGGGAATAACACATATAGTCTCTGTATGCTCCGACCCTATCCCTGCAGAGCTGCCCGAGTCTGGCATCCAACACCTCCGCATCGAGGTCGAGGATGTCGACTACGCGGACCTCTTGCGCCACCTTCCCAGGGCAATTCGTTTTATTCACGAAGCCCTCTCTAATCAAGGCGTTGTTCTTGTTCATTGTGTCCAAGGTCTCTCGCGAAGTGCCACCGTTGTCGCTGCATACTGTAGGTCCCCATCGTCAAAATCGTCAATCTCGGAAAGCTAAATTAATTTCATATAGTGATGTGGGCCCAGCGAATCCACGCCACGGAGGCCTTGGAAATTGTGAGACGAGGTAAGGAACAAATACATAGCCTGCAGACCTTTTGTAACGTTTCCTCACTAGCTCGCGATCAAATTTGGCCAAACGCGGGCTTCCAGGAACAGCTCGTCCTATGGGAATTGTGCGACTACAACCCCACACCCGACAACGGCTTCTACAGAACATGGAGGTTACAGCTTGACCGTCGCCTGGCAGCAGCTGGCTTGCACTGAGTGTTATACATTTCTCAGTTAAAGTTGTGCGCCATGCCGACTCGAAATTCTCCTCTTCCATGACTGTCTTGAATTTAGCTCATACAATTTGTGGGTTGACACACCATCTACGTACTCGTCACCACTTATAATTCTTTGACTCCTTGGTTAATTTTTGTGTATACATGATCAAGTTGTATTTCGTCTTTTCTCTCTAAATGATCGTCTTGACCTTGAGTTTTATAATTCCGTGAAAGAGCTCTGTCTGACTTGTTTCTTTTTAGCCGCCCTCTGGAATCTGGATACTAATAGTATAGGGCCGTATCGCCTCTCAATCGGAGTAAGGAGTTGACAAGCTGTGAAGTTGCTGTCAAATAAAATTTAAATCGTGTATCTGTAGCGTGTAGCCACGTAGATGTGAAAATGTACGGTACCGCAGCGTCCGGCGTAATAAAGTGACTCCCACGAACCACGTACGTGGATCAAAAATGTCGGCATACGAGTCGGAAGAGGGTTGGATATAAAAGGAAGCCAGAGAAGCGGCGATTCAATTTGTACGGACTCACACGCTCACTCTCTCCCTCTCATCTTCAACAACCGCCTGTTCCGATTTTTCTTATTTTTTGTCCTGTAATTCGTTTGCAACAATGGGTCTCTCGGTCTCACGTCTTCTTGCCGGCCTTTTTGGTAAGAAGGAAATGCGTAAGTCGCTTTATCGATGTCTTGCGTGTCAGATGGTGAAATGCATATATCATAGGTATACTGATGGTTTGCTCGAATTTCTTCTCGCTGTCGTCGCGGATGCTCATCTAGACTCTCTAGGTTGGTCTTGATGCTGCTGGTAAGACTACCATCCTGTACAAGCTCAAGCTGGGAGAGATCGTCACTACTATTCCAACAATCGGTAAGCTTGGCGCTAATTTCTTCCATGGCGGTGTGCTCAATCGATGCAGGTTTCAATGTCGAAACTGTGGAGTACAAGAACATCTCTTTCACTGTGTGGGACGTTGGAGGTCAGGACAAGATCCGTCCTCTCTGGAGGCATTGTACGTCCTTACACCCCTGTGCCTCCATCTTCTTCTCATTCCTTCGTAGACTACCAAAACACCCAGGGTATCATCTTCGTGATTGATTCTAATGATCGGGAACGTGTTTCTGAGGCGCGGGAGGAACTCCAGCGGATGCTCAACGAGGACGAGCTTCGCGATGCTCTCCTTCTCGTCTTCGCCAACAAACAGGATCTTCCCAATGCCATGAATGCCGCTGAAATCACCGACAAGCTTGGTCTTCACGGATTGAGGCAGCGTACTTGGTATATTCAGGTCAGCTCCACGTTATTGCCTCATTGCATCTCGGCTAACGCCCTATTTTACCCCAGGCTGCTTGTGCCACATCTGGAGATGGTCTTTACGAAGGTCTCGAGTGGTTGAGCGCAAACATCAAGCGTCGGGTGTAATAGGTGCCTGGTCGTCGGATACGCTTCAGTGTTGTTTACTTTGTATCACGATTTCTTTACGATGCCGAAAACGTATGCAACGCCTGCGCTCCCATCAATATCGCTAGTATCTCTTTGTCTTCTCTCCCCTCCCCTTGTTATTGGATCCTTCTTTTACCTGTATTAAATGGCCCGGGGGTCTTCTAAAATGCTCGTTGATTTAGAGTCTAGACTGAATGATCCAATAATGCTCTGATAATACAAAGTGATAAGTATACAGCTCTCTATCGGGCTTCGCCTGGATATAATCTTCCTACAGCCTCTGCTTCTTTGCGCCGTCTCTCCGCAAGCTCTCTCCCTTCCGTATCACGTCGCGTTGTGCCGTATTTGGCGAGCTTCTCCAGCAGGGCCTGCAGACGCTTTTGTTTGACAGACGGGAATGATGATTGGCGGTTAGTGAGGACCAAATACTCTGGGACGGAATTGTTTAAGGGAATAGAAGTTGTCTATATGGTTTCAAGGGCCAAAGCGATCGGCATCAGAATGAATGTGGGGAAGGCGATGTACTCACGGAACGCAGCTCAACGAAAGCGCTGGTTAGATGTTGCCTCCCTATTCGCCGCAGCTCTTCCTCGATGAAATCCACATCAATCAGTAGGTTTGAAATGGCATTTTCGTTCATCATGGGTATGTTCCGCCCAGTCAGGAAGTCCTACAGTTGTAAAGCGATTATCACCCGGATTGATTATCGATCCAACAATAAGCACATACCATGAGACACTCCGCGATATACCCTACGGCTCCTCTATAGGCCTCATCCTTATATGCTTCTTTGATGACAAGCGAGTCCACCACGGTGGTCAGCCAATTGACCAGCTCGTAGAGATACATGCTCGGGGAATCTTCGCGCCTGTTGGGTGTCCAGTCGTACTCAGAAAGCTCAAAGAAGTCATCCAACTTGGAGTTGATCAACCCGGAGATTCGTGCCAATGCCCGCGATAAGGTGCTCTCAAATGAATTGGAGGCGGTCAGGCGGATTGTCCCTCCTCTCTGAGCGGAGCTAGCCATAAGCCACGGCATTAGCCAACAGCACGGGTTGTTGCAGCTGAGTACGTACCGCAAGTTAGTCAAAGATCGTTCTAGTTCCACACAGGCAACCTGGAAGTGTTCGAGATTGGTCACAATCTGAGCAATCTGAGTGAGGGTGGTCGTTCCTGCAAGACGTTGCCCAATAGCTATACTGATGTTGTTCGTTAAGAGGCTGTCCAAGGACTCGATGATGCAAGTTAGCATGGGCGCTGCAACTGCGTAGTTACCTCACCTTGCTCAGTAACTCGTCGATGTTTCGATGATGTTGTGATACTCCCTCCACAAAAGCGTAGAATTTTTGAATGAATCCACGTATCTAAAAGCCCGTGGAGGAGATTCCAAGCTATGAACAGGAGGATCACCTACGTCCTGACAACACAGATAGAATGTCTGCGACCAGGGAAGGTCCACCGGTAAAGCCCGCCTGAACGTAACTAATGATTTGCCTGAAGTCAAGAGAGGTGCGAGGGCTTACTGTTCGATGTCAGCTTGTTCAGATTCACTCAGCCAAACTATTTCCAGGACTGTCGCTAATTCCGAGGTAGTTTCGATATACATTGACAGATGATCATCATGCTGTATGATCTGGAAACAATATCCTTTAGCATAGCAATGATCATGGGCGCGAAACTTACGCTGTCGAAACGTCGACTGAATTGCGCTTCCAGTAGCTTGGCATACTTTTCAAACAGAACAATGATAAACGAATGCAATGATGCGGTCGAATACGACGGCGACTGGTTACGAATCAGAGTCTGGACGCAGGTCATCATTAAGCTCACCGACATCTAATGTCATGAGGAATTCTATCAGACATTCTTTCACCCGTAGGAAAGTGTCGGGGTCATTTTCTATCTGCAAAGCGCGCTCAATTCCTGATCTCAATCGACCTACAAGTGCATCCCAGAGTTCTTCTACGTCCCGCTGGGACCTGAAAGTACCCGTCGTTTCAAGAACGTGACTTTCGACAATGAAGAAACCGGATATTTCTTGAACGAGTGAGGGCAATGATGATATTGGGAGAGGGTCGGGCAGGATCAGGTCAGATTGCGCCTAAGATGTTCAATGAGCTAATACAAAGTCAATGTGAGCGATGAGCCACATACCTTTCGATCTGCTTGATACGACCGCTGAAGTTCGTCTAACGAGTCCAAGGTAGTATATATGTGTATACATTCAAAAAGCGGCTTAAAATCGATCTTGAGTTCATCGTTGTTCAGAACATCGTCTGTAGACTTTATCAGAATAACTCAAGA
The DNA here is from genome assembly GCA_902506015.1 of Armillaria ostoyae. Classification (NCBI taxonomy): domain Eukaryota; kingdom Fungi; phylum Basidiomycota; class Agaricomycetes; order Agaricales; family Physalacriaceae; genus Armillaria; species Armillaria ostoyae. The sequence goes on from LR732083.1 coordinate 2,950,974, forward strand.
ACGAAGGAGGGCGGTTTACATTCAGACTTTTCTGTAGTGACCAGTTCCACGGCGCTACCGACGCGACTCATCCTCAAGAATGGGTCTTTCTCTCGCCGTGATCTCCATCTTCGCGACCTCGTCTCCATATTGTCAAGCGCCAGCCTGCCGACATCGCCACTGTTATTTCGTATTTCAAGTAGCCATTGCTTCATGGAGGCGGTTACTGCGTCCTTGATCTGACCGCGCAAAGAAGGTAGGGAAGATAGCAAATGTTGATAGAAAGGTGTTTGGAGTAACAGTGTTGGAGCAATGCTGGGGATATCATCAAGACACTGGTTGAGAATGTACGTATTAGAATGAAGTATTGCAACGCAGGGTGAAGAACGGACCCTCAGTGCGCTCCAGTATTTGCCTTCTGTGACCATCTCACCCACTCGGTGCACTACATCCAGGACGCGCAAGCAAGCCTGAAGGGTATCGATTGCCTCATCAAGATTTGCAGCGGTCTTCTTCGACTGCAGCAATGCTCGCTTCTTCTCCACTAGTCCGTGTCCCAGCTGCGCGACACTAGTATCCAGTGTAGCAATGTTCTCCTTCATTTTGTCCGTGTACGACTTTACCGTAAACATCGTAGAAACCGATGATATAAAATCTTGGTAGTTATCACCGCATATTTTCTCGATCTCTTGGTCTTTGGATTCAATGAGCCCTTGAACGGTGCGAAGGAAGGCTTCCTGCTGTCTGTTAGTGTGGATTTGCTTGATTAGCGGGCCCAGTTGCTCGAGATTTTCCGATGACGATGACTGGTCGAGCAGGTGGATTTGCTGCAGTTGCTGGTCGATGCTCTCCTGGGTGAAGACATGAGCTCGTCGACGCGGAGGCATGGTTGCAATTTCGTTTTGTGGCAGTGCTCGAGCAGTAGAACGCCGGTGCTTGGTATCGCCACTAAGACCAAATATAAGCCTTCTTCCGAAATTTCGGACTTTCGGGAAAATGTCGGAGAATAAGAGGACGCGGTTCAACAACTCTACCCCGGATTCCTGTTTCTGACTCCAGGGTACAATGCCATCTACCACTTTTCACGTCGATGCGGTGTCGGTATCATTTTATAATCTTATGAATATTTTCTAACTATCATTCAGGCTATTCGACATGGACGGAACCCTTGTCGATTCCACTGCTGGAGTCGAGGGTGCTTGGGAGGTATTCCGACAGACGTACCCATCCATCGACATCCATGAAGTCTTGAGCTGTGAGTGGGATTATGACCGATCCGTCTGATTTTTATTTATGTACCAGCTGCTCATGGCGTCCGTACCGTCGATAACCTTCGCATCCATTGTGGTGTCACGGATCCTGACGAACTAGAGGTAAAATATGAAAATAAAACCATGCGTCTTATATCAGCTCAAAGCATCCGTGTAGATCGAAGCCGAACGCTTTGAAACCGCCATCGTCACCTCTGCCGCTGCGAATGGAAAGCAAGGAATTGTCCTCCTTCCCGGGGTAGCCAGAAATTTCGCAGAGGTAATGATTCAGCTTCCATGCTTGAATCCGATCCAAAAACTGCGATATCTGTCAGATCACTCCTGGCCACAAACTTCCCAATCCCAGTTGGGCCATCTGTACTTCCGCTACGAGAAAATATGCTACCGCGGCCCTTGGCATCGCAGGTGTCACCATCCCTGACGTCTTAGTGGTGGCCGAGGATGTCGAGAAAGGGAAACCTGCGTATGTCATCCTCGTTCCAGCGTTCATCGATTGACCGTATCTAGCCCCGATCCATACGTTCTCGGCGCGAAGAAATGTGGTGTGAAGCCGGAGAACTGTGAGGATCTGCGTGTTGATCGTGCTGGTTCTAATCCTAACTTCATTCTTCAAGGTGTCGTATTCGAAGATACGCCTGCTGGTATCCGGAGTGGCAAGGCTGCAGGTTGCAAGACTATTGGGTTCCTCACAACCCACAGCAAGGAACTGATGGAGGCCGTCCAGCCTGATTTTCTCATCCCCAACATGGACAGGCTAGTCGCATTGATTCACTGTAGCACTGTGGTTCTGACTAGTTCTGTCTAGTGTTATCATCCGTCGCGTCGACTCAGGCTTAGATATTACAGTCACCACCGAATAGATATAAATGAAAGATGCTACTTAGATGTTCAGACTTACATAGAGAGTAGAATTTAGGAAGATGTAGAGTTGCTCAGTGTTAGAGAACTATTTAACACACAGCTAATTGCATTATCTCATTGGACTAAGTACCCATATTCCACTTCCAGAAGAGAGTTTGATTCAAACGATAGATTTAAGGTAAACCGTTAAAAGCATAGAACTAGATGCACATTGAAAAGAGCAAGAGCAGACCGGAAAAAGCGAAGGGTATTTTGGAAGCCAGGCGAGGGAAGGAATGTCATCTGATCGTGATGTCTAATACTCACCATCTTCTTCCGCGTCAGCGGAGTCTGTACCGACTTCTTCGTAATCCTTCTCGAGCGCTGCAAGGTCCTCACGAGCCTCAGAGAATTCACCCTACAAGATGACTGGTAAATAGATGGTCATATCTTGTCAAAGAGATACTTACTTCTTCCATACCCTCACCGACATACCAGTGCACAAAGGCACGCTTAGAGTACATGAGGTCGAATTTGTAGTCTGAAGGAACAATTAATTGCCGGTGACGTAGAAAAAGAGATCTAGACTGACCAAGGCGATTCCATGCAACAGCAATGGCGGTGGTACTAGAAATGATAAATGAGATCGGTTTCTGATGAAAAAAGAAAGGGCACACTTCGAAAGCATGCAAAGACTCCGAGTAGTCTTTGCAAGATCACCGCCGGGTACGCATGCTGAGGGTTCGTTGCAGACGCCCAGCTGTTGAAAAGTCAGATATCATCCGTGATTAGACGGATGTGCCCATACCTTGAAACCGGTGGGGCACCAGTCAACGAATTGAATGGTCCTCTTGGTCTTGATCGTCGCGACAGCGGCGGTAACATCCTTGGGAACAACATCACCACGGTAGAGTAGGGCACAGGCCACTAGACCGCTGGTCAGGGTCAAGACTTGCGATGAGAGAAGCTGAACATACTGTATTTGCCCTCTTTGGGGTCACACTTTACCATCTGGTTGCCGGTCTCGAAGCAAGAGAAAGTCATCTCTGCTACAGAGTTCTGCTCATGGGTGGCCTTCTCGACGGAAAGCAGAGGGGCGTAGGTGGCAAGAGGGAAGTGGATACGGGGGAAACTGAGCGGGGGATAAGAGCATATACAGGGCGACCAATGGCAGCACTCACGGGACCAGGTTAGTCTGGAACTCGTTCAAATCGACGTTCAGAGAACCATCAAAGCGGAGAGAGGCGGTGATTGACGAGACGACTTGCGCTACCAACCTGTTTAGGTTTGAGAAGCTGGGGGAAACGACGCCCAGTTTTGTCTTGCAGATGTCGTAAATGGCTTCGTTATCGACCTGAATGAAACACGTGTTAGAGCGAGAAACCGTTGAGAAAAGGCTCAGATATACCATGAATGAACAGTCAGAGTGCTCAAGAGTTGTGTGGGTCGTCAGAACGGAGTTGTAAGGCTCGACGACGGAACTGGAGAGTTGCGGGGCTGGGTACACACAGAACTCCAGCTTTGACTTCTTGCCGTAGTCGGTTGAAAGGCGCTCCATGAGCAGAGCACCGAAACCTGAACCGGTTCCACCACCGAAGGAGTGGAAGACGAAGAAGCCCTGCAGGCCAGAGCAGTTATCAGCGAGACGGCGCAGCTTGTCCATGACAGGGTCAATGAGCTCCTTGCCGACTGTGTAGTGGCCACGGGCGTCTTGGTGCCAGCAGGTTAGTACGGATTTGATCCCAGTGCGACGAACGGACATACAATTGTTCGCAGCGTCCTCCTTGCCTGAAATCATGGTTTCTGGGTGGAACAACGACCTGTAGGGACCCGTCTTGACATCGTCTATTGCGCCGGGCTCGAGATCCACGTATAGGGAACGAGGGACATGTTTTCCTGAGCCAGTCTCCGAGAAGAAGGTAGAAAATCCACTATCAGAGTGAGATGGCGAGTCGGGGCCAAGACGACCATCAGGCTGGGGCTCAGGGTGAGTATTTCAGCGCGATGAATGCAGAATGACGGTGACTCACACTGAGTCCGTGTTCGAGAGTATAGAGCTCCCCTGTGGGACGGTGAGTACGCGAATCGAGACGCGAAAAAAGGAAAGGGCAGTGGCAAGGAAGGACGACGTACAGCAGGCATTACCAATCTGGACGCCGGCTTGGCCAACATGGACGGAGATTACTTCACGCATAGTTTCTAGAGACGAAGTGGATTTGAGCGGCGGTTAAGGACAAGTCGTTGCTCAGGAGAAACCGGGTGATCAACCAATAATTTTGGCACCAGTCACATCACGGTCACGCGATAGATAGAGAAAGTCGTAAAATCATTTTATCATCAATATTCCGCGTAACTGTATAGAAGGTAAAGGTAATGCTAGGAATCACATAAAACGCAACAAGGAGAACAATTATAGGTCGACTAAGCTGCCATCAAGAACGTAAAAAATGCATACAACCATGTCTAGTATTCACCAGCCTCCTCGATGTCGGCCGAGTCAATACCAACCTCCTCGTAGTCTTTTTCGAGAGCAGCCAGGTCCTCCCGGGCCTCAGAGAATTCGCCCTCCTCCATACCCTCACCGACGTACCAGTGAACGAACGCACGTTTCGAGTACAAGAGGTCAAACTTGTGGTCGAGGCGGCTCCAGGCCGAGGAGATAGCAGTCGTGTTTGAAAGCATGCACATACTGCGTGTCACCTTGGCGAGATCACCGCCTGGAACATGTGCGGGAGGCTCATTGCAGATACCAAGCTTGAAGCCAGTTGGGCACCAGTCGACGAATTGGATGGTCCGCTTGGTCTTGATGATGGCCACAGCAGCGTTGACGTCTTTGGGAACAACGTCTCCACGGTAAAGGAGAGCACACGCCACTAAGAGACACTCTAAGATGCTGATCGATCAAACAATGCATATACGCACTGTATTTTCCTTCCCTGGGATCGCACTTGACCATCTGGTTGCCAGTTTCAAAACAAGAGAATGTCATGTCAGCAACAGAGTTCTGTTCATGGTGTGCTTTTTCGGCAGAGATGATGGGAGCAAAAGTGGCAAGGGGGAAGTGAATACGGGGGAACCTGGAAAATGGCACGTCATTCCAGCTGTCTCCCCTGTTCAGTGTGGCGACTTACGGAACCAGGTTGGTCTGGAATTCGTTCAAATCAACGTTCAGGGATCCATCGAAACGCAAAGACGCGGTGATTGAGGAGACGACCTGTGCAATCAGCCTGTTCAAGTTGGTCAACCCCGGAGATGAGATGCCCAAGTTCTTCTTGCAAATGTCGTAAATGGCTTCATTGTCAACCTGACGGCGACTTCGGGTAAGGTGTGCTCAAAATGTCAAATCAAACCACATACCATGAAAGAGCAGTCAGAGTGCTCCAGAGTCGTGTGCGTAGTCAGAACCGAGTTGTAGGGTTCAACAACAGAATTGGCCAGCGTTGGCGCGGGGTATACACTGAACTCCAACTTCGACTTCTTGCCATAGTCCGTGGACAGGCGTTCCAAGATCAAGGCACCAAATCCAGAACCAGTTCCACCGCCAAAGGAGTGGAAGACAAAGAAGCCCTGGAGGCCAGAACAGTTGTCCGCAAGGCGGCGCACTCGGTCCATCACGATATCGATCATCTCTTTGCCAATGGTATAATGTCCACGAGCATCTTAAGCATTGTCAGCCATTGACACAGCGCATATATGCCAGCAAATCAACTCACAGTTGCTCGCGGCGTCCTCCTTGCCATTGATCAGGGTCTCAGGGTGGAACAGACTCCTGTATGTGCCAGTCTTGACCTCGTCAATGACATTGGGCTCCAGATCCACGTATAGAGAGCGCGGCACATGCTTGCCCGAGGACGTCTCGGAGAAGAAAGTGCTGAAGCCATCATCGTTAGCGACGGCGCCGTCGCTGAGACGACCGTCAGGCTACAGAAAAGGTCAAAAATATGGATCTTAGTAGTGCAAATGAAAGGCAACTCACGCTGAGACCGTGCTCGACGGTGTACAGCTCCCCTGGAGTAATCGGATCAGCATCGTACCACCCACAAATTGTCGAAAATGTGATGATAAACAGTAAGACGACGCGTCAACCCACGGTGAAATCGCGACGATAGATAGGCAGATACAAGTAGAGGGAGTTCATACTCACAGCAGGCGTTACCAATCTGGAGACCAGCCTGGCCAACGTGTACGGAGATGACTTCACGCATGTTTCTGAAAGACCTTGTAAACGCGACAGAAGTGAGAATCTCAATAGACAAGAGTGCCACAAGGCAGGAAACGCTTACGAAGAGGAAAAGGAAAAAGATGAGCAGTGGAGGCTGAAAGGCAGACAGAGGGCAAAAGAATTTGCTCAGCAGTGAGCCGAGATTGAAGAATTCTCACGCCTGCCATCCATCACCTGGCCCGTGCGCACCCGCATTCACGTACATTATAACGAGCACGACATTAATATGTATAGCCGGTATAGTTGTGAACATACTGTGTATAAATACGGTATGCAAATCACAAAATTGAAGAGTCTAAGGCCAAATGAGCTCTACTTTAGACGTTTCCATCAGCATGTGTGTCAGCCTCTCTATCTATGATTCCAATGTTCGCCCCTGTATCTCTAATAGCCGCAGCAGCGTGCTTTGTACCATCTAAAGCTTTCTTTGAACTTTCCCGCATAAAATACCTGGAAGGCATATCTTAGTCGCCGATACAGAAGCACCTCGATCATATAGGCAACTTACCCCACCAAAGCATCCCACAGTCTCAAACCATGGACAGGAATGACATGGGTACGCACTTGTTGCTCCGAAACCGATTGTCGCGGTGGTCTCGTAGGGTCGTCATGTGGATCAAACGCGGCTCTGAATGCATCCCTCGCACTCAGCTTGGGGACCGTCTCATGAGTTACGGGAGCTGTGTGGTAGATACACTTCTTGAGCAGAGCGAGAGCTTCAGGCTACACAAATGGTGAGCAGTGATATCGGCGTGGAAGGTGACTCACCGTGTCCCGACGCCCGGCTATGGCTGAGGGAGGTGGAGTCTCATCATCAAGGTCGAATGGACCCCACCTTCGGTCTTCTTGAATTGTGCCATCGATAGACTGGTCTGAAGTACTCTTGACATGAGATGCCCGTATTCCGTGGGACTTTTGAGAGATGTCAGACCGCCCAGAGAGCAAAACGAGGCCTTGCTCTTTGGCTCGTTCGAACAGCTTAGAAGCTTTGGCTTCCAGTGTCCGCCGTTGTCTGATAGCTTTCTGTGCGCTATTCTTGAAGGTTGCATCCCACTCCTCTTGGCCTTTTACCCACCGTATAGCTGGAGCCTCCCTGATCAAACCAATCTCCTCAGGTCGGATACGCAGAGCAGGAATCTCCTCCTTCGGTTCCATAGACCTCGTCTTACCCCAGATATCTACACGTTCACGAATCATCGTGATGCCAGGTATATCAACCTGTTGGAATGGTCAACGGAGGGTGCTGGGACAAACGAACCACGCACTGTAGCGTTTTTAACGTCGACTGCACTCCTTAACTCAGCATTGTCGCACCCTATCTCCTCCACCAAGTTTTGCACCCCCTCCTTATACAGATTGATATCGACTATATTGTCTGAAGACTGAGCCTCAGACGGTCCAGATTTTTTCATTCGACTGAATCTTGATCCCCGGTTTCGCCGATGGGGATCAAGTTCATAGTCATGACTCCATACGGACGAAACGGGCCTGTGAAGCTCAGGAAAAGGATTGCGGCTGAGATGAGCTTCGTCATTATCCGTAACGTGTCTGACAAACTCGGCGATGGATCGGTAGGCGTATTTGGCCTGAGATCATGATTTAAGACTGTCGGTTCAATATTAAAGTAAAGAACGCCTACGCTATCGGTAAAGCTGAACACTGTCAAGACATGGCACATACCTAGTAACTATGAGGTCAGAGAAAAGTTGACAAATGTAAGCACACGCACCATCGAACACCTGAAGATGGACCTAACGCAACTGTTATTCTCATCTCGAGAAGATACATGCTACAAACTATGCTGACCTTGGTTGGTGTCATAAAGTTTTTAGAATTGGACGATTGTCTTTTACTATCCTTGGTCACGCCATCTCTTACCGGATACTCGGATGGACAAGCAGCACGATGAGCGAGATAGATGATTTCATCCCGTAAAACCTCTCCGTCACCAGCAAGGATGTACAACGGTGGTAAATTGCCTAGTGAGCCCTGAAGCACGGGGGAAACCGATGGGTGGGTTAACTGCCTAAAAGGGTTTGGCATTTGCTAGTCCCATAGTTGGGGAGACAGCTTACTCTGTAGTAGCATATAGCTGTATCTGGGATTTGAGTTCAAGTGGGATGTCATCTTTATTATCCATCAGGACTTTTGGGGGCTTCGGTTGAAAGTCGCCGTGTCTTCCCTGATCCGTCGGGGTAGAGGACTTCGTCGCATAGGCATTCGGTGCGTCGCTTTGCGGTTGTTCTTTGTGCCTTTGCTCGTGTTGCAGACGAGAAACAGAAGGTTTGAGTGTATCGGCATGACCAGGCCCTGGCGGGAGTTTTGACGTTGTGGGTTGTACTCTGCCGTCTTTCGGAGGCAGTAGATCAACAGGCCAAAGAGTTGACGGCTTTGCGAGAAAACCATGTGCAGGTATAATGTCCTGAAAAGAGGCATGTTGATGTGTAGAAATATATTTACTGTATCACGTACGGTGTCAACATTATTCATGACGCTCGGGAAACTGTGTGTCAGATCAACCCAAGGACTGATGAGGACGGCACCAGCTGGTGATGGAAGTCCCATATCGCGCAAAATAGTAAGAACCGTGAGACAGAGTCCACCGCCCGCAGAGTCTCCTGCAAAAACGACTTTTGAAGGCGGAATTGCTTTGTGGAGTGCGTTTGGAGGCGGCCGGATTAAAAACAGATCTGAATGAATACAGAACGTCAGTCATGAATGGAATGGAAACGGGCAAAACGGACAAGCTGCAAGAACATCTTGCAAAGGACAGGGCCACGGATATTGAGGCGCTTTACGATAATTCACAGCAAAAGCACGGCCTCGGAACTTACGAGCTGCATATCATTGTGAGAGGTGATGATGAAGCCGATGCAAGACAAACCGTATCGTATTATCTGGTATCGGTGGGTGTCTTCCATAAAGGTTCAGCGGACACCGATGTAAAATAATATGTTGCATACTTATTGATCCCCAGAAGTATCCACCTGCAATGCCTTTCAGTGAGACTGAATATTTTGAAATCTGAGGACTTGCCACCGTGGACATATAGCTATGAAAGGCGATATCAGTGCTTCAGGTCTCAGACTTGAGCGGAACTCCGCACTGACCATAACTCGATCTAGATGCTCCATACGCAGAATATCCTGGTCATCTTTGGACATATTTTTGTCATTTTTGACGTTCAAATCGGAAAGATAGTCTGTTTCGGTGATCCACTCTCCGTCTACTCCGTCAAGACCGCGAACTTGCCACCAGCGTTCACCTCCAACAACCTGCTTGAGTTCATCAGGGCCGAACCAGTCAATAAGAATGTCAGCGGCCTGGTTGCATGAGGACAGAGGTATTCGAACGGGCGATACGGAAGCCCAGTATGGCGCAGGTACGTGGGTGTTGGTACTAGATGATATATGTTCATGGTATGTATGGGTAAAAAGATGTGGTAAACCCACAAGGCTTGAAGCGATTCAATCGTGTTCCTAGTTCCCATTTCTATGAACGCTGTGCTCACAAGGCATCAAACACGCGTTTCTCTCGTGCTGTCAAGGATGAGGCGCACCCTTCACTATGTGGAATGCTCTGGAGAAGTGTAAGACAGCTGTAGAGCACAAGGTGAAAGAGGCTTACTCGTCAAAGAAAATATCATCTTTTGGGTCCTCTTCTGTATCACCGTTTTTGTATTTCTTGGCCCGGCGTTTTCCATGGGCAAAAAAGGTCTTGATGGCAACTATGCAGCTGTCAATCTCGACTTAACCACCGAGCCCAGACAGGGTATACCTGGAGTTATGTGTACCGCTGAAGAGATAGTAGAAACGGTCATTGAACGAGTGGTAGGATAGATGGTGGTGGTGGTCAAGATGCATGTGTGGGTATTGATGTATGCGCGCTATGCCGTCACCGATAGGGGTGAATCATTTCGTAACCCTAACCCTAGGTAGCAGGCTGTTGCAGGGCCGGTGTTCTGCTTCTGTACTTACCATCACCTTGAATGATTACTTTTACACCTCTGTCGGGGGCCGGTGAGCCTGCTGTTTATTTCCTTTGCTCAGGAATTTGACTCAGCTCCTGCTGCAAGCCTGTTCACAACGAACGACGCCCTTGGCTTACCTGCTCCAGGTCGACGATGTCAGGATACTTCTTGACTGTGGATCTCCCGACTGGGTTCCAGAGCCCTCAACGTCAGCAGCAACGGAGGAGGACACCGAATACTCATGGGAACCATATTGCAAGACGTTGAGAGAGTAATGCTTTTGCTTGTCTCATCCACATATCCTAACCAAAATTACATGCAGATGCGCGCCAACCGTTGATCTCGTCCTTCTTTCCCATGGTGATCTCGCACACTCCGGCCTGTATCCGTATGCCTACTCTCGCTGGGACTTGAAAGCTCCCGCATATACTACGCTACCGGTTCAAGCAATGGGCCGCATCGCTGCTACTGAGGATGTTGATGGTCTTCGAGACGAACAGGACATTGGTGACGAAGGCCAGTCTCCGAGTAACGACGAGGACGATATGGATGCTGTGCAAGAGCTGAAAACTCCCCCACCTGAGGACATCAAGCAAAAGGGCAAGTATATTGCTACATCACGGGAAGTACACGATGCCTTTGATTCTGTCAATACGCTTCGATACTCTCAGCCCACTCATCTACAAGGTATTTCAATTCAACTTCCTTCGTTTGTGTACTAAACAGGCTTTTAGGAAAATGCCAAGGCTTGACAATTACGCCGTACAACGCCGGACACAGTCTCGGAGGAACGATATGGAAGATTCGCTCGCCTTCCTCGGGCACAATAATATACGCTGTGAACATGAACCACATGAAGGAACGTCATCTTGACGGAACGGTGCTCATGAGGGCTGCTGGCGGAATTTTTGAGCCTCTTTCAAGACCAGATCTCCTCATTACAGATGCCGATCGCGCATCTGTGCTCACAAGTCGACGAAAGGATCGTGACGCTGCCTTGATTGGTATGCATTGCTTGACACATATTTATAAAGCCAACCTTAACTCTGCCTTAATACAGACACCGTCACAGCAACCCTTTCATCTCGGTCATCCTTACTGTTGCCCTGCGACTCCAGCACTCGCGTCCTCGAACTCTTGGTTCTCCTTGACCAACATTGGAATTACTCCCGCTTAAGATATCCCATATGTTTCCTTTCAAGAACGGCGAGTGAGATGCTGACATTTGTTCGAAGTATGATGGAATGGCTCGGAGGTACAGTCAGTAAGGAAGATGTAGGTGAGGATGGCACGGGTGGGCGTCAAGATCATAAACGCAAACGAGATGATGATGGTGACGAAGATGCTCTCGGTGCCTTCGCACTAAGGTTCAGGTTTGTAGAGACATTCATTGCTTTAATATTCATCCCTGATGTTTCTTCAGGCATCTAGAATTCTTTCCGAGTCCCCAGGCTCTGATTCAGAAGTATTCTTCCAAAGATCCCAAGCTAATACTTGCGGTCCCTGCCTCCCTCTCTCATGGACCCTCCCGGCATCTGTTCTGCGATTTCGCTGCAGTCCCGGATAATGTGGTCCTGCTAACTGGACGAGGGGAAGAGGGAACGCTAGGCCATGCCCTCTTCAACAAATGGAATGACTCCCAACGACCGGATGATAAATGGGACAAGGGCAAGATCGGCAGCAATATCATGATGGACGGCGCTCTTAAGCTCCAGGTCGGTCTCATTTTTCGTCATTCTCTTCCAATCTGATGTTTGCGTTGTAAGATTCACTCAAAAGTCCCGCTGCAAGGTGCTGAACTAGAGGTTCATCTGCAAAAGGAACGTGCCGCGAAGGAAAAAGAAGCTGCACATCAAGCGGTCTTGGCACGGAATCAGCGAATGCTTGAGGCTGATGAAGATGACAGTGACTCAGATTCCGAAGATGAAGATGAAGACGAAGCTGAAGTTCGGAGAGCTCTTGGTGGGGATTTAATGGATACAGACGATGGCACAATGGACAAGCGGCGGCGGAGCGATAAAGGAATGGATGGTGATTGGAACATTGATGGAGGAGATGAAGGCCTCACAAAACAAATGTTATCATTCGATATCTATCTGAAGGGCAACGTTTCAAAAGCCACCTCCTTCTTCAAAACTGTCGGAGGACAAACACAGCGATTCCGGACGTTTCCGTACGTCGAGAAAAAACGGAAAGTCGATGAGTACGGTGAACTTATTGACGTAGGCATGTGGTTGAGAAAAGGAAAGGTGCTGGAGGAAGAAGCTGAGAGTGACGAACTGAAGGATTATCGAAGGCGGCAGGCAGAAGAGGACGCTAAAGTAAGCCTCGAGTTTTCACGGCAGATGTAATTGATTAAGTGATGCATCAAAAACAGAAAGCACACCTGGAGCCTCCATCCAAGTTTGTTACATCGGAGGTGGAGGTTCAGATGGCTTGCCGGTTGTTGTTCGTAGACATGGAAGGTCTTAATGACGGCCGAGCTGTAAAAACAATCGTCCCCAAAGTAGATCCGCGAAAACTGGTAGGCAAACCGCTGGACGTGTGTTGTTTAGCTGCCTTACTTCTCTTTCCTAGATCATTGTCCACGCTTCAGAAAAGGACACGGAGGCTCTGCAAGAAAGTTGTGCAAACATTCGAACCATGACAAAGGACATTTTCGCTCCTCCAGCATTCACGAATGTTAAGATCGGGCACCAGATCAATAGTTTCTCTATTTCAATAAGCGATGAGCTATTAGCATCTCTGAGGATGTCGCGCGTACGTTGTTCCTTATGTCAATATAGGATCCACCCTGACGCGTTTTGGGCAGTTCGAGGACAATGAGGTCGGCTTTATCACTGGTCGGGTCGTCGCCCATGCCACATCCACGATACCTACGTTGGAGACCATATCCGTGTCGTCAAGGCCTGCACCTATGAGTCAAGATTCGTCTACGCCTGCTGCCCCTCGTATCCTTGGATCTAGACCAAGTGTACCTTTACCGAGTTCAACCATGATCGGGGAGCTGAAGTTAACATCATTGAAACGTCGGTTAACAGAGGTCGGTGTTCAGGCGGAGTTGATAGGTGAGGGTGTCTTGATCTGCAGCAAAGGTGATATGTTGGAGGAATCCGTTGCTGTGCGCAAAACACAACAGGGAAAGGTGGAGTTGGAGGGTGGCGTGTCGGACATATATTACATTGTTCGCAAGGAGATCTATGACATGCATGCACTCGTTGCTGCTTGATTTGATGTGTTACATTGTACCTAACGCAGACCTTACATTATTACATGTCCTCAGTCGTACAGCTAGCTATGCAATTGCCCGTCCAGGTCAGTTTCGTCTTTGTCGCTTCGGAGGTGGTCGAGATGTTCTTGCACCAGTGGTATCCACCGAGGATATTGACATTGAGCGACGCTGGCGGAACATCAGACAAAGGACTAAGCTTTTTGAAGTGACCCACCTGTTTCCGGCTGCGTGTACTACGAGTACTAACTACACTCTGGGCACGGCCGTCTTCCATCCCTTCGACAGCCTCGCCATCTGCTGCATCGGTAGCACCATCACCGTCTGCGTCTTCATCGACAGGTGCCCCGTTCCTCATGTTCAGCCTCTCCCTCAACACTTTGATGTCATATTCCACTTTATCCAACACCCTCTTTGTCTCTACCAAAGGAAGCGTGGCATCAACGAGTGCATTCAGTCGCGCAACGTTTCCTTCTGTTGGCATGACCAAGCGATTATATGAGATGCTGATTTCTGCTAGAGTCTGCGAAATCTTGGGGACGACAGCAGCTTTAGGAACAGGAAGCTTGTAGGTTCGAAGGAAGGATGGCTGATGAGCAGCTTTTGTCGCAGGCGTGGTAACGGGTAGGTCGATGTGGGTAATGCAATGCATTGCGTCTACGAAGATTTTAGTCAGTGCTACACACGATGTTGTTGGACTCCCTTACCATACGCAGGATTCCTTGGGCTAGGTTGCGGTCGTTGTTTTGGTGGTGCTGCCGAAACCGGTGTGGATGGGCTGTCTGCATCAAGCCCTCCTTTCTTTTTCTTTTTGCTGTCGAACAGTATCGTAGGCAGTTCATCTTCCACGATATCAGGTAGGCCTGAGTCGATACCAGCCAGTGTGCGAAGTAGTTCCTCTCTGTCTCGTTTGAACTTTCTCTCGTTCTGCTCGATGCGTTTGACTTCGAGATACAAAGCTTCCTCCTCTTCAGCTTCGCGGGAGGTTCGATTGTCGAGATTAGCCAAGTAGCGTTTACGGATAAGCTCTCTCTCTTTGTCAAACATGAAAGTCGATATGAGTTGAGCTCTTGAGGCTTCGTCGCCAGCCCAAGGCCGATCCCGTACGAGACGTCTGCAGACATTGCAAAATCTCTCCTTCAAATCCTATATAGAGATATTGACGTAGGAACTACGATGAAAAGCGGTCGAAGCGCTTACCTCCATCACACGAGAAGGACCGCCGGGGTAATCGTAACGGTCGGATATGATATACCATCTCTGGTCATATTCACGAACCATGTTAAAGAGGTAATCGGTTTCGTCCTTCGTCCATTCGGGGTCTATTTCAATGATAAGACATATATATACGGACAAAACTGGAACATTTGAACCTTCCAAGTGCTTAGAATACTCATCTTGAGAGTAAGTGAAATGAGTTGGATGAATGTTATACTTCGCGAAGGGATAATCTAAAAGGCAGTAAAAGGATGGAGCATGGTAGATTTACTACTCACATACCCGTATCTGAATCTGCTGTAACTTTTACCCAATGCCCCAGTTCCAATGAGTCTCCTCGAGCACCATTTTTGAATTTCCTCCACTCCCTGCGACGCTGGAAGTCATGTATAATCACACATCAAGGGTGGTAGAGCGCTTACCATCTCACGGCGGAAGATCCAAGTCTTGGCTTCTGCTTGAGCCGCGGTTTCTGCAGTTGAGCAGCTAGAGACGGAGCCGACGGTCCAATGAGCGAGTATAATTCCCTCGAAATTCCTTCGGGTTTCTTTGCTTGGGATGTAGACGGTTTCCTTGGTGCTGCAGACTGTGCCACAGAGTGAGCCGGGATAGAAAGTATACTACGGACGTCTGCAGCGGTCGCCGTCATTGTTCGCGAAGTTCGTGGTGGAGGTAAAGGAGAAAGGAACGCGTCCCGATCACTTGATGAAATTCCGACTGTGGCTGTGCTGTTGGCGGCTAAAGATAGCCGTTGTTGTTTCTTGATAATAATCACCCACGTCCTCCCACGTCTCAACGACGGACTAGGCCATGACATCTCAGGAAATGGGAGAATTCGACGACGCATTTATACAGATCTGGAGGGACGAAGGTAATCCTGACGCTACTGCTGCTAGGAAGACTGAAGGAAATGCATTCTATGGAATGTGGACCGAGCAATGTGTGTATCCAGCCTTTACAGGCCTTTCTGTGACTCAACGTTCTGTACTCAGCCTCAGCAAAGCACTCTACACCAGTGCATACTGCGTAGGTTTCGCCTTGATCCAGTGTGTCAGCTTCTGAGGTCTACACATAGTTTGGACGCTCTTCGCAAGCTATATCCAAAACATTCGGTGGTCACAACCGCCGACTACCGTCTAAATCTTCTGAATTTTCCAGGAGCGTACAAGGTTCCGATAGAGTCTACGCCCATGGTTTCGGAACTGGTCTTCATTCCATTGGCCAAGAACATGAGTCCAATACCTGGTGTCATCGCAGAACAAGTTGGATTCGGTGTCTTTCGTCTGGCTTGGCAGGTCAGTCGTGTACAATCTACGTTGCACAATAACCAAACGTCCTTATGCCATGTGCAGAAATATGACTTTATTTTGTACATAGTTCGGGTAAGGTGGACGTCAGTAATATCACCAGAATTACTCGTAACCAATTGCTTCCTAGTGCCCGATAGGTGCATTCGGGAGTTATGCTACTCAGAATTTCCTCGTACACGAAGGTGGGACCCAATCTCCGTGGTTTTGAGTGATCTCTTATTATCGACTAGGCTCCGAGGATCCCGCACGGTCTCTTCTTCTTGCTGCAGGTCTCTGGAGCGACCGACTTCACAATGAAATATGGGTGTTCAATCAAGGCTTCTGGCAAAAGGATCCTGCATTATGGACTGAGGTTCAAAAGGCAGACTGGAAAGATGTCATTTTGAAGGAAGAATTTAAAGAAGCATTCAAGAAAGATGTGTATGGGTTCTTCTCTTCTGAACCCATCTATAAAGATTTGGCTATTCCCTGGAAGGTTCGTGACCAATACTTGTTGGCTCAGTCAACTCAACTGTTTGTAGCGTGGGATCATCATGCATGGGCCTCCCGGTAACGGAAAGACCATCAGTATCAAGGCTATCATAAAGACGTGCGATGCGAAGGGTTTCACACCTCTTTATGTTAAGTCCTTCAAGAGTAAGTACAGTATGTCGACCCTTGATGTTAATGCTCAATGATCGCACCCCAGGTTATATGGGCGAAGAAGGTTCCATGGCTACCGTGTTCAATAAAGCAAGACAGCTCGCACCTTGTGTCCTTATCTTAGAAGACCTTGACAGTCTCATCAACGACGCTAACCGATCTTTCTTCCTCAACCAAATCGATGGTCTTGAAGGTAACGATGGTTTGTTGGTCATCGGAACCACAAATCACTTCGACCGTTTGGATCCTGGACTTAGCAGTCGGCCTAGTCGTTTCGACAGGAAATTGTCAGTATCAAGAGTCTCTGCAGTTGCAGATTTGACTTTTCCCATCTGACAATATTGTATGTAGCCTTTTCGACGATCCAGACCAAGATGAGCGTACTCTGTACGCGAAATATTGGCAGAAGAAGCTACAGACGAACGATGACATATCTTTCCCGGACTCTCTGGTCGACGAAATAGCCGTTGCGACCAACCGGTTCAGCTTTGCGTACCTCAAGGAAGCCTTGTAAGTGCTGAATCGAAAAAAAGGTGTGTATGCATTTGGCTAAAATCATCTACAGTGTTTCTTCGCTGGTCACACTGGCAGGATACGAAGGCGAAAAACCTTCCTTCGCTTTGGTATTGAAAGGGCAGATTGAAACGCTCCGCAAGCAGCTGGATAAAGCGCCGCGAAGCAGCAGGGCTACGCCTAAAAGTCTTCCAACCTCTTCACAGGACAGAGATGTCCGCACACTGCTAGATAATCTCTGCGAGGCCATTGCCATCAGCTCGTCGTTTTCCCTGCGAACTCCTGATCGCAGTGCCTTTGAGAGGACAGACTCGCGTGTTCCTGGTGGAGACATTCGTCGTCTCCTTGACGCTTTGTCTGAGTCCAGCAGTCGTCAGCATCGAGGTCCTGATCAGCGAGAAGGTGCGGACTATCGAGCCATCGTTGATCGAGTTCTTGCGCATGTCACCGGCGAAGATCGAGTATACCTGGGCTGATACCCAAAGAGAATGTTTTTGCAGGATGTAATAGTACTTATGTATACTTCGTGACTAGTAAGTAGTAGCGGAGAGACTCAGCTTGAAAAATTGAATTAATCGACATGATAATTATTTAGAAGGAACGCGAGATAATGCGACAGATTCAAGTCGGCTGGTAGTTGAAGCGCTGATCCTGATCACTTGAGACTGAGGATGTTGGCATTCCCAAGGCGAGACTCACATGAGCTGTGTGGGCGAACACAGAAGTTTCACGTTGCTGATGCGTTGGTCGGAGAGGGTTGATAACAGTGGAAGACCTGTCGCGTCGCGTCTCATGCTCTCACGTTTCACTTTGCAGCTGATAAGCCGGCGTTTACCACAAGGAGAGCCTTCCGTGTTCTCAATTCCGTCCGCCATTCCGTAGGGGATGAAGGTCGTCTGGTGACCTGAGAATCCCTGGTTCAACGTAATGCAGTTCGGTGGATGCAGGAACGCTTTATCTGCGTAGAAGTATGTAAGGAGCTGTACTCTTTTCCAAGTCGGCGTTATAAAGGGAATGTATGTCAACACCGCTGGTTCGTATATCTCGACAGCATGGCCACATGTACCGAATTGGAATAAAGGACCTTCCCGCTGAAGAGCTGCTCTAGAACAGATGCGTTGTCCAAGATGCCTCTGTTGATAAGGGTGCGAAGATAGTGATAAATATGAGATGTAGCTGGCATAAGCATAGGTGTATGCTCGCTCCCGCCAAATGCGAGGTTTCATTGCGCACGATCGTAAGAAGTTAGAAAACGCATATACTCTCATTGTAAAACAAATCCTTTCCCGACGGGTTGATACCGTAGACAGTCCGTATAAATGAAATTGGCAAGTCGTTATGTCTCCGTGAAACGTAGTATGAAGTTGACGACGATAGCCACTGTAATGACAACGTCAGTAATCGAAGAGGAGGCGAAGGGCCGAGAAAACGCGCCTAGTAACGCAATGCACAGTATTGTCTGGAGACGAAGATTTAGCAAAGCCATTATACCGCTACCCAAGACGAACGTACCGGGCCAAGCCTATCGTCATACGGACCCCGTCCACCTCGTCGAATAGATGCAGCACGCCAGTGATATGTATACAATGCATATATCATGATGGACATCGCTGTGCAAAGTATGAAGCTGCACGCTAACCACTGGAGCCTATTTTCACACACCTACAACTGAAAACATCGCGGCGCTGATTTTTCCAACCTACAAGCCACACCAGTAAGGACACTTTAATGATTTCTTTGACTGAAATTACGGACCTTGTCACCAAAATTCAAGAGCCCGACGGCGAGACCGCCTAGTACGACGGTGAAGTGCAGCCATGACAGGAATGTCCGTTCATTGGCAAAGGATACTTTCGGCTCAACTCGAACTGGTAATGCGATACGCTTGGCAGCAGTACGTTGAAGTAACGGCTGGGTGGACATTGCAAAGGAAGTAGCAAAAGGCGCGAAGACAGATGGCGATAGCAGTCAGTCGCTCTATACGGAGTAAAAGAATTGGGGAAAGGAGGTTGAAAGTGTCTGATGCCAAAATTAGAAGCCAAGCTTCTGACGCACGTTCGCTGTCAGATTGTAATTCAGCTTACGCTCTGTTTTTCTAAATAGAATTTTGTAGACGCTAGTGGGTGCAGTACTCGGACCTGGTTCCCTTCTGACAATTTTACTGCAATGAAAGCATAGCCATTTGTATTTTAAACGCTTCTTATGACACGTACTTACTGATGCAAAAGCTAGTCAGTTTTCCAGGGAGTGCGCACAAGAAGAGAAACAAGAGAAAAACAGGCAGAGAAACCCACTTGCATTCACAGAAAAAATTAAATGGAAAAAGGTTATGGAGGGCGGCGTCACCTTCCGCCACCGCCCATCATTCTTAGTCGGTCGGGATGAATGCTTGGTCCACTACTTGGCGGCCCTGAGGGCGGAGCTTGAGTGAAAGAACCACCTGCGTTACTATCATTAGGCGGGAACGGAGGAACTCCAGCAGGTGGGCCATTAGGAGGAAATGGCGGCATGACACCTCCGGGCACACCGTTGGGCGGGAATGGTGGGAAACTTCCTGGTGCTCCAGTAGGCGGAAACGGTGGGCCACCTACATGCAGAAATATGAGTTGAGTAGCAGAAGAACAAGTGACGATACGAACCTGAAGGTACATTTGGAGGAAATGGCAGCAAGGCTCCAGGAGGGCCCATCATACCGCCTGGGGGAAAGGGTGGACGAGCTGCCATAGAACATATGAGCTAACCATTCAGAGACAAGCTTACAAAAACTCACGGAATCCAGGCGGAGGCCCACCGAATCCCATGGGTGGGCCGAAACCTGGCGCAGGGCCACCAAGATGCTGAGGACCGAAACCGAAGCCACCTGGAGGCGGTCCTCCACCAGACTCGTAAGCAGAAGTGATCTGATCAATGATATTTTGTGCCTTGTCATGTCCCAGAGCTAGAAAGGAAAAAGGTTCGTCAATGTTAAAAGGGAGAAGAACAGAGCTTACATGCATAGTAGTCGCGAACATTTGCAAGGTGATTCCTTCCGCTGTTGTGAGCTTTTCGCACTGTCACAAGAGCGTGAACATTAGCCGGCTAACTATTACTGGGATCCATACCTGAGGCAGAATCGTGAGTCAGGAAGACATCACAGTAGTCACAGTAATGTTTCTGTCTAGATATCAGATACAAGGCTGTATAAGATGTGAAAGGGACGTACTGGCATCGTGACGGTAGAAGCACAAGTGGCGGAGTTTGAAATTCGTCCCAAATCGATGTTGCGGCAGCTTAAGCCGTTTTTGGCTCAACGACCTCCATGGACTCTGCAACGTCGGGCATACAAGAGCCTTTCGACCTTATCCGGCTCTCATTGAGTGAACGTGTATTCGTCAAGCTAAGGGGAGACAGGGAGCTCACTGGCATTTTACACGTACGTTGGTCGTCGTTTTCGCATCGTGATACTGAGGTTGTTACGCGTAGGCGTACGATGGACACATGAATCTCATTCTCAGTGACGTTGAGGAGACCATCATGATTGTAGACCTGCCTGAGGGTGCGGCTGAGGGCCAAGGAACGGTTAACGTGAGCATTCTTGGCGACTGGGATCAGTAGAAACTCATTTGAGCATCCAGGTCGCGAAACGAAAAATGGACATGCTATTTGTCCGGGGAGATGGTGTGATTCTGGTGCGTAGCCTTTCTGAATTTTGTTGTTGGAGAATCATGACTGCTGCAGGTCTCACCGCCATCTCGGACGTGATGGTGCGGCCGCACTACCTTTAATTCACCTGGGCTCTGGGCCCTCTGCCAATATATTTTTCGGCAGCATCGCATACATCTGCGTATCTACGCCCGCTATCCGTTGTAACACTTGTTGAACTCGTTATCGCATCAGTAATTTGAAAAAATCGAACGGTATATGCATATCAATGTCACTGCAAAGCAATGTCAAGGTCTTTCGTCCTTCTCCCGCGCCATCCCATTGCTCTTTTCCATATGGCGGCCCCGCTGCTAGCCACGAGTATCACCGGGGATTCCAACGGGTAGCTCATCGTCTGGCTCTGGTGCCATAGCACCTGATGGCCACGTATTATCTCTGATCCAAGCAGCATGCGTGATTTTTATCTGAACGCAACATGTAGACCCAGTCTGTATTGAAAGAGAATGGACGCACGATGAGCGAGAGAGGCATTGAAATAGTCAATTTTCGGCCACTGATTAGGCCTTCCCAGACCAATCGAATCCCTTCGTTCCAGCCCGACTCTGTTTGAGCCTTGGACGGATCGTTGACCAGATCTGTCAATTTCTTTTGTTGGGCAACAGCAAGTGGCTCCTTGTTTGCCTTGGTCTGATTTGGATTGTTCGGTGGGGTGAGCCAAAGAGCCCTCCGTGCAGCGTAGTATGAAGGCCCTGGGGGAGGAAGGTCTGCGCCAGCGAGAATGGCGTCCCAGCGACTATTTTGAGCCATTATTCTGGAGTATCATTGGATATGGGTCGGTATCACAGGTATCGCGGGTGATTATCATGTAAATATCATGGCAACTGGGCGGAGGTAAAAAAGAGCATGTGAGCCACGTGTAGTCAGCAACCGACAGCACTGGGTCCGGCCTCCTTCCACCGTGCTCTGTGTCTCGAACCATGACGATGTACAAGCATCGCATACCGTCCACAACCTCCTTCTCTGACGATGATGCCGACGACGACCGAGGCAGGCCTGTCTACCTCGTCGACCACGACTCCCAGCCTCTCGTTGTCTCTCCCGCTCAGTGGTCAAAGCGTCGTACTAGACCTATCGTTCTCCAGTCGCCTTCGCCCATGTCGAACCTTCCCGCCGAAATTCTCATCCATATATTCAAGCATCTCGTCTCCCCAAGAGACCTCTACACTTCTCTTCGGGTATGTCGAGCCTGGTGTGAATGTGCAGTTGAATTGCTTTGGCACAAACCCGGGTTCACCAGCTTTGAGACTCTCGAGAAGATGGCGAAGCTCCTCGGTGCGCAGAATCAAACATTCACTTACTCCAGTTTCATCCGTCGCCTGAACTTCATTGCCCTTGCCAAAAATCTAAACGACGATGTGTTCGCCGCACTCGCCAATTGCGATCGTCTCGAAAGGTTGACGCTAGTCAATTGCGTGCTCCTCACCTCCACCGTCCTTACCCGTGTCCTACCATCCTTCCCTAATCTCGTTGCTATTGACGTCAGCGGCGTCATCAGTACCACCGACGACGCCGTCATCGGTCTCGCCTCGTCGGCGAAGCGCTTGCAAGGCATCAATCTCACCGGTTGCAAGAATGTTACCGATGATGGTGTTTTGGCGCTCGCTGAAAACTGCCCCTTCCTCCGTCGTGTCAAGCTGAGCAATCTTGAGCTGCTCACCGATACTTCCGTTTCTGCCCTCGCCAAGGCCTGCCCATTGCTACTTGAAGTGGATCTCAACCACTGCAAGCTGATTACCGATCTCTCCGTCCGGGACATTTGGATATATTGTTCCCAAATGCGCGAAATGAAGCTATCCCATTGCCCTGATCTCACGGATGCAGCTTTCCCAGCGCCTCTCAAAGAGCAGGTCCTTCAGTCAGAAGTTCCCAACCCATTCCCATCATCGGCTCCCATAAATCCGGACAAGTTGCCGCCGCTCGACATCTCTCGTACATTCGAACACTTAAGAATGTTGGATTTGACCGCATGCCCATTGGTTACGGACGATGCGGTTGAAGGAATCATCTCCCACGCCCCAAAGATCCGAAATCTTGTGCTTTCCAAATGCACTCTCTTGACCGATAGGTCAGTGGAGAACATATGCAGACTCGGGAGGCATTTGCACTATCTCCACTTGGGACATGCCGAAAAGATCACAGACCGATCTGTCCGAACGTTGGCTAGGTCTTGCACACGCCTGAGATATGTCGATTTTGCAAGTACGTTCTCGATGTGGCTCTCCATTCGTATGCACTGACTTGCAACAGATTGTACGTTACTTACGGATATGTCCGTCTTTGAATTATCAGCCCTACCTAAACTCCGCCGTGTCGGACTCGTCCGCGTCAATAATCTCACGGACGAGGCCATATACGCCTTGGCAGAGCGCCATGCTACCCTTGAACGCATCCACCTATCGTATTGCGATCAGATCTCAGTTATGGCGATACATTTCCTCCTTCAGAAGCTGCACAAGTTGACGCACCTCAGTCTGACCGGTGTTCCTGCCTTCCGACAGCCTGAACTTCAGGCATTCTGTCGAGACCCTCCTTCAGTATGTATTTATTCAGCATTCTAGTTCTTCCCATTAAAGAGGCATTTAATGTCAGGACTTCAACTCCAACCAACAGTCCGCCTTTTGTGTATTTTCTGGAAAGGGCGTGTCCCAGCTACGAGCGTTTCTAACCGAACTGTTCGACCGTATCACCGAGATGAACGGCACTGATGATACAGAGTACGAAGATGACGATGACGATGAACTCGAAGAAGATATGGAAGATGCTGGCGAAGACGAAAGGGAAGACATCGAGGAGGCTTATGACTCCCAGCCGGTGTTTCATGACGTGCCTCCCCCCGCTTCACAGTCAACCATCCATCCCAATTCTGCACCAGACGATGAATTCGCCGTTTCCTACTCACATCCCATTCACCCCGTTACATTTCCACCCGCCACTACCCCAGAGGTCCAGTCCACCTCTTCAAACCTGCAAGGTGCCACTGACCGCCTAAATAAGATTATGGCGTCTTTACCCAGTGCTGGTCCTAGTGCTGGACCTTCTCGCCGTCCACGCCAGTCTGGCAACAGAACGATGGCAGATATGCTGCCCATCGTCGAAAATTCGACCTCACCGCCACCCAGTGATGTCGCTTCAAATCTCAGTGGTGGTACCAACCAGTCCAACGGTGCTGGTTTTTTCCGTACATACCAAGATGGGGTGCCATCTCGTAACAGTGGTGTTTTGACTCCAGATCTCAATTTTGCTGAAATTGGACATGGTCGTGGAGCACAAAGTGGCTCGTTACAATACCCCCTCAGACGAGGACATGAGCACCTGCCTCATCATCGACCATCAGTCATCGACGTTGACGTACCGATGGCGGCTACTCCTCTCACGATTGAAGGGGACAGGACAATGGTTCTTACAGATTCCTCTAACTCATATCGCACTCCTGTGCAATCGGGGCAGGATACTGGTGTCTCATGGCCCTATCGCGAACCGCTATCCCCCGTCACCTCAAACAAGGAGTCACCAGAGCCCACGCCTAGCACTAGCAATATCAATGATATGAGAGGAAGAAGCGTGAAGCGAAGCTTCAGGAATACTCTCAATGCTGCCGAGCATTATGCTACTTCATTCCTTTTCGGACGTTCACCCACCAGGAATTCACACGACGAGATTGGTGTACCAAGTAATTCGAGGGGCCATTAGACACCTACTATGATTTCTAAGTTGTCGTTTTCTTTCGTTCGTATATTACATATGTACATATGTCTGGGTCTAGATTGACATTGTTTTGTATACCAAATAGCTCTAAATCTCGATACCCGTTGACTATGTACTTGGTACGGGTTGTATAAGTAAAACATAATTTTGAGTTTTGTTTTTATGCAAATATCACGATCGATCAAAAAGTACTGACTCGGAGACAAATCATCTTGCTTTCGTTCCAACTCCATCGTCTTTTCTCTTTACGTTTAGCACATATATGGCCACATCGAAAACGGATCCCACGAATCCTTTGGTGTCATTATTCAAGTCCTTGGGTCTAACCCAAGCCAAAGCCTTGGAGGCCGCCAAGTCGCCCAAAAGCGCCGCCGTGCTCCAGGACCTCATCGAGAAACACTCCCTTGTTGGGCGAACGGACGAAAAGCAAGCAAGTCTAGTCGTAGCTTTAGCTGGGCAGCTCTCTAAATCTGAGAATGTCGGTGAGCCAGAGCGCAAATACGTTATTGACAAGATTTTGGAGGGGGATTTGAAGTCCGTGGACCAAGTAACGGGTATGTACGAATCTCTATCGACGTCTATATCTTGCTCAACATGCTACAGTGGCGACTAAGTATGTCGAAGCACACCCCGTCCCAGTTAGCGAAGCGGAATTTAATCAGGAGTGCGGCATTGGTCCGTCGAACGCGTTATATGGAATCGAGGTCGCCTCCCTGACATTCCCTAGGTTTCAGTATTTCACCGGAAGACGTCTACGACAAGGTATCGGCGTACATCAAGGATAATGTCATTGTTGGATGGAACAGTCTTGGCTCAGTTATTTCTGGCATTCGCTCTACGCCGGAACTTCGTTGGGCGACTCCAGTGGAAGTCAAGAACGCGGCGGAGAAGGTGTTCACCGCAACATTTGGCCCGAAGGAGAACGCCAAAGGCAAAGGAAAGGTACTCAGCCATTTGGCTCTCGGTTGCCCCTCATTTATGGATAATACCAGGAATCTAAGAAGGAGGCTCCAAAAGCCAAGGCTGCTGTCGCACCCGCCGTTGAAGCTTCTACGCCAAAGAAGACCGTCTTCGAAGAGGGCTTCCTAGGGAACCTACACAAACCTGGTGGAAACCCCCAGATCGCGCCTCACCTACGTGATGCCCATCTAGCTGCCACTGGCAGTAACGTATGGACACGATTCCCTCCTGAACCTAATGGCTATCTTCATATCGGCCACTCGAAGGCGATCTTCGTGAATTTCGGATACGCCGCACAAAACGGTGGAAAGTGCTATCTTCGTTACGATGACACGAATCCGGAGGCAGAAGAAGTACGTTATGTGGAAAGTATATTGGAGATCATCCGATGGCTGGGATATGAGCCCTGGAAGATAACTTATTCAAGCGATTATTTCACTGAATTGTATGACTTGGCGGTGGAGCTCATTAAACGGGACAAGGCTTATGTTTGCCATTGCTCTCGTGAGTTGATTCCACAGAATTCGCTCCGATCTACTAACTCTGTTTTCTTAGAGGAAGAAATCAAGGCTGATCGTGGTGGTGGACATGGACAGCCCAAACCGTGCATCCATCGCGATCGCCCCATCGAAGAGTCACTTGTGGAGTTCGAGAACATGAAAAACGGGAAGTATAAGCCCAAAGAAGCCAACCTGCGCATGAAGCAGGATCTTAATGATGGTAACCCTCAGATGTGGGACCTTACGGCGTATCGAGTGCTCGAGAAAGAGCACCATCGCACACACGACAAATGGAAGATATACCCCACGTATGATTACACGCATTGCTTGGTCGATAGCTTCGAGAATATATCGTAAGGATGTTGTACTGGATTCTTTGTGTTTCTAACATCATCCTCTATAGGCATTCCCTCTGTACGACGGAATTCATCGCTTCTCGCCAGTCGTATGAATGGCTCTGCGACGCCTTAGAGGTCTATAAGCCCAGACAATCCGAATACGGCAGATTGAATATAGAGGGTACGGTCATGTCCAAACGGAAGATCCTTGCCCTCGTAAACGAGGGATTCGTGAACGGTTGGGACGACCCGCGTCTCTACACCCTCATCGCACTACGGAGGCGTGGTGTACCACCTGGTGCAATCATTTCCTTCGTCAGCGGACTAGGCGTTTCGACCGCATCATCGAATATCGAAACAGCTCGCTTCGAACAAACCGTGAGGCAATACCTCGAAAACACCGCACCTCGGCTTTTGATGGTGATGAACCCCCTCAAAGTCACCATCGAGAACATACCTGAAGATTCAGTAACCATCGTCGAGAAACCTCTACATCCCAAGGTTCCAGAACTGGGCACATGCAAGATCCCTTTCACGCGCACCATATATATTGACGCAGAGGATTTCCGGCTGGAGGATTCTAAGGACTACTTCCGACTTGCACTCGGAAAGACCGTCGGCCTTTTCCAAGCCCCCCACCCAGTTACTTGTACATCGTACAAGACAGATCCTGTCTCTGGGAAGGTCGTGGAGTTGATCTGCCGTCTGGAAAACACAGGAGCTGCTAAGAAGCCCAAAGCTTTCATCCAGTGGGTGGCAGAGCATGCACCTTCAGGAAGTCCTATCATTGTCGACGAAACCAGAATTTTCAATCGTCTGTTCAAGAGCGATAATCCTTCATCTGACTTCAGATCCGATATCAATCCCAATAGCTTGGAGGTCGTTAAAGGAGCTATGCTTGAGGTGGGCTTCCTGCCGTTAGCGAGGCGTGCGATGGAAGAAGCGAAGAGGGAGAGCAAGACTAGGACAGAGGCTGCGTTGAAGGATGCCGAGCCTTCTGCAGCTGACGACGATACACCGCATGCGACCAGCGGCCAGCTTGTAGGCAATGAATGTGTTCGGTTCCAAGGTCTTCGAGTTGGGTACTTTACTCTGGACAAGGACGCACGTCTCGCCTGCTTGGCCGGAGGTGCCGAGGTGAAGGAGCAAGGTGATTACCTCGTTCTCAACCGTATTGTTAGCTTGAAGGAAGATTCGGGAAAGTCATAAATACGTTATATGTATTCCAACGTAGAATGTGTTGTATCTGTATACTTTAGAGCTTAGGACTAGTTAAGATGACATCTACAACTTAGATACTACATGAAGATAAGTGGAAGATTTCAACTGCGAGAATGGATTGATATGTCGAAGAGACCGACGTGAGTGGAATAAGAAAACCGACACACTGGACACGACGCCGTTTTTGACTGTTTTTCTGAGGTAGTGAGGTGCATGTCTATAAGGGCTTGTCGCAGACAATCAAACGAGAGAGCTATTGTTTCCACGGTGTAGATGCTAAGATCATCGGGTGCAAGTTTTGTATGATACACATTGAAAGCTTCCGCGCTATTATACAGTCCTCCGGTCGGTCATGGTTCGTACGATGCAGCCCAATCCGGCAACCTCGGTGAGCTGCAAAGGTGTTAGCTTGCTAACAGGGTATCTCAGCTTTGATGGTCACCTTCTCGTGCCAGTCAAGTAGTACACTCCCACTAACATCACCTCCGAGCGCAGCCATGCCCTTGTACAAATACTTCATCAGGGTATCCTGCTCTTCCTGTGAGAGCGCTTTAAGGACGTTGGGAATTTCCGTGGACTTGGTGGAACTTAGGATGGTCAAGACAGTCTGCAGAGTCACGACCTGCACCGCTGTTATTTCAAACACACCTACATGTATAGTGATAGATTTACCTTGGCATCGTCAAAGGTGGGACCATAGGGTGCATTCTCTAGAACAATGGATAAGGCGCCAGCTATATCACTCCTGTCTGACCTGGTCAGGGACACAGACTGAGAAATTATGCAGTGAACGCACTTAGATAGAGCGCTCCTAACAGCTACCTGCCGCTGCTTTGCCTCATCAAGAACCTGCGATGGTTCTCTTGGGTCGGCGTCGTACAGCTCCTCTTCATGCAGGACGTCTTCATCGTAAGCATCGATATCTATTTTGCGGAACGCGCCGTTCATGGTGGAAGAATGAAGAGAATATTTGTGCGTGTTTATCAGCGGCGTTGCAGCTAACCAGCACCTTGATCAGTCACCATCATCGACAAGAGCACCCAGTCTGTGCTCTACCCTCTTAGAAGTCACCCAGCCATCGTTTTATGCACAATAGTTCTTTCAAGGAATCCCAGAACGACCTTTTGTATCAGCATAACTCTTCCGACGCTTCTTTATCACGCAAACATGGACTCGACATTCCTTCCGAGAATCTCACACATATCACCGCTTATCTCGATCCTCACTCTCTCCTTTCTCTGTCTCGAGTCAACACCCAGCTCTATGCACACGTAAAGGAGGAACATACATGGCGCACTGCGTTTGCCTTGAATTTCCTGAGTATTGGCCCTGAGGGCGATCT
The DNA here is from genome assembly GCA_902506015.1 of Armillaria ostoyae. NCBI lineage: Eukaryota > Fungi > Basidiomycota > Agaricomycetes > Agaricales > Physalacriaceae > Armillaria > Armillaria ostoyae. The sequence continues at coordinate 2,979,936 of LR732083.1, forward strand.
CAGCGATTTCAAGGGGCGACTTCTGCGAAGGTCCGAGCCGAGCTGGAGGCGGGAGTACATTGTGCGCTACAACTTGCGACGGTATTTGTTTCGCCATACTTCACTCTACTTCTTAGCTCATAATTCGCACCAGACGATGGGAACGTTCCCGAACAGCGACAATCATTCATACTCCTGTCCTTTCACCGATAACGAAGATACATCTTCTGTCATCCAATACGCTCCTGTCGTCCTCTTTAAAGTACGGCATTGTCGCTCGTTCAGTCCCTTTGACGGGGAAAGTTTTACGAGGATTCCTCTCCCCCTCTCCTTCCGGGACAGGTTTAGGCATTGGAAATCCCAATACCGAGTTCTCACCTCATGTATCGGCATGCGACATAGCTTCAGACGGTGGAACTGCCAAGATAGTCTGGGGGTTCAGAAGTGGAGAGGTCTCCGTCATGACAGCCTCCAAAGTGATGGATATGGGGACGCGTTCGGCAGCGAAACTAGTAAGATGTCCCGTCGAAGACGAGCACACTGGGGAGGTTGCTGATGTCGTATGGGACGATTTTGCTGGAGTTGTCGTCAGCGCCGGCAAAGACGGCATGGTCAAAGTCTGGGAGACCAAGAAAGTTCACTGCGTCTGGAGTTCGATCATGAAGGTCGGAATACTTGACCCGTGCGTCAAGGTGGTCTCCAAGCTCTCAAAAGGCTGTATACTGGCCGGCTTCCAGAGCGGCGACATTGTGGTCTGGACCGGATATGAACGGGACGGTACCGTTGTCAATGACATACATGAAACAAGGATCCCTTGTCCTGTCGAAATGGCATCAGATGAGCCAGCGGCATTCCCAACGATCTCGGGCATTCATGTTGACACAAGTGACCCACAGGCTGTTGCTTTGTTAGTCACGTATGAAGCGCAACCGTACTTCTATCGTATCTCACTCGCCCCTACTCTGGAAGTCACCAAATACGGCGACTCTTCGTGCGGTGCCATAACTGCTTCATTTTCCTCATTCGCATCAAAGCTCAATGAGTCTAGCCTTGTTGTTGTTGGCGATATTTTGGGGTGGATTAGTGTTTATGATTGGACTTCCAAGTCCCGTCAACCTGTCAGGAGATTTGAGGCACACAGCGACGGATCCGCCGTAACGGCCATAGCCTGGAATGGAGTTACACTTCTTGTGGGGTCTGCAAAAGGACAGGTCAATGTTTTCGATGCCTATACCTTCGAGCATCTGAGGACATTCTCGACTCAGGTCAGGCGTCGAGGGGAACAAAGTGCCATCGTTCAGGAAATTACAGTCAGTCCTGAAAAGGATGTCCTCATTGTTAGCCTGGGTGATAGAGTTATGGCATGGAAAGCTGGCGTCGTTCCGAGAAACGGAGGTGGAGGCGTGCGGGCCAGGAATATGACTGGGAAAAAGCGATCTAAGGGAGTGACCAGTTCCAAGGGGCATGGTAAGTCGCCGTGGTATAATTTTCTTGTGTTCGGTTACTTGATCTTGCCTCGTAGCACAACTCGACCTGAAAGCCAGCGTATCTGAATCGCTCGCCCTTCTTAAGCAGGAACAGGAACGCGCTCGACAAGCTCACAGCAGAGAACGCAAGCAGAGAGAAAACCTGGAAAGCTTGGGTTTAAGCGAAGTTGAAGCTGTCGAGTATCTGCTCATGTTAAGCAGAGACGAGCAAGCAGAGAAGGAGAAGGAGACCATGGATATAGCTCCTGCCCGAGTGGAGGAAGGTGTGTTTGAATGGGACGTGGATGATAATCTGCGTGCCGGTCCATCAGCTGCTGCTCGTCGTCAATCTGCGACCCCCTCGTCACCATCCGACCAGAATTCCCAACTTTCCTCGAAACGAGAACAGACGGAGGCTGGTTCTTCCAAAGACCAACAGTCACCTACTCCATCTTCTCTATCGTCTGAGAAAGATCTCCCTTTCGTCAGTAAATCTCGAAGCGCCTCTAGCAGTGTGGGATCTATTTCAGTTTGGGATAGCGGGAGCCCGAACCGGCGATTGGCGAATAGTCCTTGGGGTTCTCCGCGTGCTGGGATATCCGCTGCCACCACGCCGCCGATGGCAAATACTTTTGGATCACCCTCGAGCTTGTATAGTCAGCGACAACGGCAGGAAGAGGAGGATTTGAGGCTTGCTATCCAACTCAGCCTTGAGGAGGCGAGCAGGAGCACCTAAGAAATAATTTTAAAGTACCTTGTCTATGTTGAACTTATGTTTAGAATAGAGAAATTCTCATGTGCAAGATGAGATGACGTTACGTTACCGCAAACGTTTATCCCAAGGATATGGAAGGTGGAGCTCAGTCCGTAGGAGTTGTATACTATATACACAATGCACATAATGATAATCCATTCTGACCGTCGATTCTAATTCCTGATCGTCATGACATCATGCTATTGTTAGCGACATTTTTCTCTGAGATGCCGGAGATACCGGCATTTATCATATGCCTTTCTTTCTTCCTGACTGCCATGATCTCTACTCCGTCGGCGCAACGACCTTTGTAACTCCCGTGAGGCCATCCCGTACATACGGCTCTGCAAGATTGTCCAATGGACAGCCCGCTCTTGTCCTGGATGAGGTCGCGTTTACAGCGTACTATCCGGCCAACAGAGCTGACAAAGCGTGGAAATCGAAACGCGGAATTAACTGGTTGAACAGACCTCTGAATGAGACTTGGCGTGGGTTTGTTAATTTTGCGCGTGGGCCTCTATACAACTCGTTTTACGCCACGCGCTTATTTTTATACAGAAAGCTTTCCATCATGGCTCCTGTGGCCCTTTGTGTACTTTTATGGAGCATTCATCAAGGTACCAGGGTGATAGTGTTATCATGACGCGGTACTCAATGTTAAAATAAAGGTGCCTGTGTATCCCAATGCTCCACTCCTTCGAACGAAGCAGTGGCCCCTGGTCATCTTTTCTCATGGACTCGGAGGCAGTCGTACCGCTTATAGGTAACGGTGAATCTTCATGATTCCCTGGCCCTCAAATGCTGATTATCCTATCTTTCTAGCCAGATATGCTCGCGGATAGCAGCTTCAGGGCGTGTCGTCCTAGCCGTTGAACATCGAGATGGCACCGCACCTGCGTGTATTACTAGAGAATGGCACGTCGACGGTACCCGTACATCAAGAGTAGTAAGATACATGCAAGAGAAAGATGTCCAGTAAGTCGCATAACAATACGGTGAAGTCTTGACGTCGTGAACTTTAAAGATGGAAACAGAAACCCCCGTCCAATTTTTTGTACCCTCTCAGGACGGATCAGCTGACGTTGCGGAAGCATGAAGTATACCTGGCACATTCGAGCTTCTCCTCACTTGTACGAAAAGATCAGGATTTGTTGCTAGAAACTATCGACGGCTCTGCTATAGACTGGGACAGTTGGTCGACCCACGAAGACGAGGTAGAAACGGTACAATGCATCGAAAACATAACCTTGGCTGGGCATTCATTTGGAGGCTGCACTATGGTCAGCGGATTTCAGATCCCTTTCCACGTATACTTAACCGATCATACACTACAGTTCCATATCCTATCCACGGAACACTCTGAATGGGCTGCTCCAATACCAGTTACCAATATGCTGATCTTCGACCCATGGCTAGATCCTATGCCCTTGCCGTCCATTGAACCTCTCAATGAAGATCATAATTCTTTGGAAGGCGTGTATTTCGAGGATACAATGAAGCGAAAAATCTCGCTCCCCAGGCTGTTAGTAATCAATTCAGAGAAATTCACTCTTTGGAAGGAACACTTTGACCGTCTGGAGAACATCGTGAGGTCTTGGGGTGCTGATGGAAGTTTGTTGACGCTAGGTGTGTTCAGTTCCCTCGTATTCCTTTCAAGACTATCTATAATTTATCTTTAGTACGCGCCCGGCATGAATCGTTTTCTGATTTCCCTCTCTTGCCTTGGGTTCGGGACAAGACCAGCGTGGGATTCATGATGAGCATTTCGCGGCTCTCTAATGCTTTTTTGGACAATAAATTGAACGAAACCCTGAACACCGAGCTAACGTCAAAAATGGAAATAGAGATCGTTGGGAAACGGAAAGATGGACGGCCGAAGAGACAGATAAAGGGAGGTCCTGGTAACATCGTCGTACATTGAGTGTATGTCGCTTTGCGAACTGAGTATTGATGTCTCGTCTTTCAAGATTCACTTCTTTCACACGAACCACTGGCCTAACGATTATTGAGCACTCACCAAGGAGTCGCTTATGATGCAGAATGGATGCGATAACAGGCTAGCAGTGACAGTCATCGTTGATCCAACGACATGAAAAGGTCATGTCGTTGGATTTACTCATCCTGCGCGACTCTGGCAACACTAAACCTCGCTTAAGCAGTTTCCGTGACGGTACCTTTCAATTCGGATACCTCGGCGGATACACTTGCACCAATGAAAGCCAACACAGCAACCAGCTTTGGGAATTTCGCCTCATGTCTACAGCAACAGCTTCCTGATGTCGTATATTCGACAATTGATTATGAAAGTCACCCTCCCGGAACCAATCTTCGGACTCCGGATCATAACAAGTGTAAAACCAATTCGTGAAGATAGCTATGTATGGCGCGCTCACAGCAGGGGGGTAGGCTGGTATAAATTCAGCATGTATGGGCACGGCATCACCCCCATCAGTGGTCCCCACTTTACTCTTCTCGCACCCATCTCTTCCCCACCTATCACTATATCCCTTCCTTCTTCGAAGGGGCGTTATTGCCTACCAATGTGCGTATCAGTGGCATCTGTGACCGTCCATGCGGCTGACTTTTTCTGTTCGACCTTTCGCTTATTTCATTTTTTATTGCCAAATTCATTCACGTGCGGTACCTAAACCTCTTCTCGATATTACTACAACTATGCTCTCATCTGTACACGTGCGACTACGTGGGTCCATACTCTCAGAGAATGTATGCCGCACATCTTGAACCTTCCCGCATCGATTCCATACCTGTTTATCTCTCTGGTGGTACAGATTCTAACAAAGATCTGCCTGCTCCTTGCTTCTTTCCTCCGCCCAGAGACGAACCAGATGCACCGTATGTTCCTAAGGATGGAGGTGGTAGTCAGTGGAACACTCCAGGTGACCATGACATCTTGCATGCGCTAAGACCTAGTTCACTCGGATGGCCGCTTCAGTCTTATCATCCAGTCGTCGACACTCCTTTCTCTTATTATCAAGCGCAGGCGCGCGATTATCCACCTCAGCCTCATTACCCCACCCACCCCATATCACCAGTCATGGAGCACTCGGTAAGTGCATGACAAACGGTGTTATATTAAATTCATTGTTCAATGTAACCTCCTTCTACAGACATATGGACGAGAGAGAGACGGACATCGCTGGGCCGACGGCGTGTGTGCTGAGTTTCCGTATTCCTCCTCCATCGGTTCACACCACGGCGGAATTGATGGCGTTCCAGATACATGCCGACCATTCTCACCTATCGTGTCCTTCCAGGGCCAGGGGAGACCATGTCATGCTCACACTGGCAGTCAGGTCCGATCATCGAGATCACCAGCATGGTCTATGCCCTACGTGCGGCACAAACACGACTCCCCAAAGGACGTCCATCTTATGGGGTATTCTAACTCCTCGAACTCGGGAGCACCTGACGCAGGCTCATTTCTGCGAAAGATTCTGAATATCCCTGCCCATGCACCAATCCACCTAAGCTCCCTCAGAGATCCACGGGACAGTGCTGGAAGGCCTCCTTATTCCATCCTTCAACTGGCCGCCGTCGCGATTTACAGCAATCCGCGTGATAAGGCGTCGGCGGCCGAAATTAGACAGGCCCTTATGGACCGTTTCGAATATTTCCGATATAACGAAAGTCAGCTGAAAGTTCGTCGGTCATATATGTTCTTCTGATAGCATTCTGAAGACTAATATCTACAGGAAACCCTCAAACACGCCTTGTCTCATCATTCGCTTTTCCACCGAGCTCCACGTGCATCTACGGAGCGTGGAAAGGGTGGTTTCTGGTGCCTCGACGTCAGCAATCCATTTGGTTCGCGTCCCCGTCGGCGTACTGTCAGGCGTGATAGCGCCCCAGTCAAGCATAGCAGAACTATCCAGGACACTTCTGATAGAATTTTGGCGCCGCGGCAAAGGTCTCTTCCGGCCCGCGCTGATAGAGAGACGACCTTGAGTACGCATTCGTTGGTATACGCAACAGACTCTCCTCCCTACTCCGACTCTTTCGGAGAGAACTCCTACTCGCCCACATTTCTTGCGATGGATTATATGTTGCAATCTCACTCTGGGTAAAATTCGCCCTCAGACACGTTCTTCTTCACGCCACCCCGCTACCAGGCCCCAGCCAACACCCACTGTGTAGTTGTATCCACACTCGCTTTGTATTCCATGTTCAAGTCATCTCACACTGTTCAGTTTCTCTGCTACTATTTTCCTTGCTTTCACCTGACTTTTCCCTATCTTTGTAACGCACTTTAAAGGTTTCCGAGGATTTTATACATCTCACATGTAACATTAAGGCCCAATACATACATTCCTTAGATGCTCACAGAGTTTGAATCGACCAGAGCCATTATTATTCATTCGTACTTGGCGAGATTACATTTCTCCAGGAGTCTTAAACCGCCTCAAGGCCCTTTGTCGCGTTTCTTTATAGTCAACGATTGGTAGGGGGTACCCCAGAGCTCGAGCAGTCTTGGCGGACGGGTTGTGTATCTCTGGGACGAACGATGAGACCCATGACAGATGGTACCTGCTGATCAGCTTACCGGAAGTCTTGATTGACGCCAACTCTGGAACAAACTGTCTGATGAAATCGCCCTTCGGGTCGGCCTAATGCCGCCGGTAAGAAAGTATCATTAAAGAAGGTCGAGAGACCCTGACCTTGACACTTTGATTGTACGGGTTAAAGATCCGGAAATACGGGCAAGGATCAACACCTGTACTAGCGCACCACTGCCAGCCACCGTTGTTAGACGCAAGGTCGCCGTCAATGAGATTTTCCATAAAGTACTATAAAGCGTCAAAGTGAAAAAGAATTATAGAGAGCTTGTGAGAAGGACTGACCCGTTCCCCAACTCTCCAATCAAACATGAGGTTCTTGGTAAGAAACATAGCAGTAATCATCCTGAGACGGTTATGAAGCCATCCCATCTCCTGAATACACCTCATGGCAGCGTCGACGATAGGATAGCCTGTCATACCGTTCTTCCAAGCTTGCAGCAGCTCGCTGTCGGAATCCTTCGAACGCTCCCCCTTTCCCGAAGACTGATGAGCCTCCCAGACGACAGCAGCATATTTTTCTAGCCATGGCCTGCCCATGCTGACTCTTGGGAAGGCGACAACTAGATTGATATAGAAATCACGCCACGCCAATTCTTGCACCCATCTACCAATCCCCGTCGTCTTTCCTCCGTCGACTTTATTGACCCCAAGCAATTCCATTGTAGCACGAACACAAGTGCGTGCAGAAATCACTCCTGCCGATAGATAAGGACTTCAACACACATTAGCGGACAAGTATAATGCAAAGAATAAAACTGACCTGAGACGACTTGTAGTATCACTATCTGCTGCATCGCGACGCGTGTCGTACTTGACAATGCGACTGGATGGTTTAGATTCTTCCTCACCAGAAGCGAGCGGGTCTGTAGATCCCATTTGAGAAGAGCGCGTCTTGGTTTTTAAGAACCTGTCCAGCATCTGGCCCCGCGTTAGATCTCAATCTTCGTTTAAGGATGAACGGCATACTGAGAGAGCTTTCTCTTCGCCTGCTGGCCAGATGAATGCCATTTTCTCTTTTATGGGGTCATCTAACTCAAAGCCTTCCACAGAAGTTGGAATTGAACTGTCGAACAGATTGGAGTACCGGCTGCTCTGGATCGAATCAGAGTTAGGTTTCGGCGGAGCACAATCTTCAAGATAATAAGGAAGATTATCGTTTAAATTTACCAGCCATCTTCTTTGATACGCCGAATAGACCTAGGAAAGTGAGGAGATGACTTCAAATTTTCGTGTACAGGAGGTCCTGTTCTCACCACGTAAGGCTTATTTTCGGCGGAAACAATGGCGCCAGGATCTACAATGCATTTGTCATGAACGAATGTAGCGTTGATTCCTTCCTGCTTGGCCAAAGAGCAAACTTTGACATCACGCCGCATTTCATCGACCTCGTATTCCATGTTGGCGTAGACTTTGGTGCACTCTAGAGAGGAGAGAAGAGAGACCAACTTGACGGGAACCGACCGCCGCACTTTTTCGGTGAGGACATGCAAAGGGATGTGCAAGTCGGATAATGATTTCTGTTTAGAGGTGCTTATTACGTTTAAAGCGAAGAGTTGGCTACGAGTGGCATGCCTTTAAGATGGAGAGATTTCTCAACGTAAAGTCTATTCTGCGAGGACTTCGATCATGTGCGACATAATCTTGAGGGCTGAGAATGAACAATACGATTAAAGGAATATTGTTATTCTGAGCTTGAGCAGAAGCGAGCGATAAAGCCCTGTTATCATGGACTATATACGGTGGATTCATATGCTGATACACGAATGCGAAAAAAGAAGACTAACTTCTCAAGTCTCCCATTCTCATCCAGTACACGACGGATTTGCCCTTGACAGGATCCTTGAGACCATCCTTGACTGCCTTGAGAAGGACAGGGAAAGGCGGATTTGCGTCAACGGCTGCAGCTGCTTCTTGTGTTGCGATCTTGTTGGGCTTGAATGTAGAAGATGAACCTGTGGTGCGAGATTTCTTCGCACTTGCGGGCGGCGAGGTACTGAGAGAGTGCACACGTTTTTGCATGGTGGTTCGGACGAGAGAGATGGTGGTACAAAGGAACGAACGCATCGAGACGTTGACGCTCCGTTTTATATTTATATTCTTAGCGCTTCGATCAGGATCGCAATCGAGATCACGTGGGATGACGATTCATGACGTAGCTTCCTCCCCCGCTTGTTCAGCTTTCTCTTCAGCTTCAACGACTTCAATATCCAGTGGAAATGTAAGGATGGCAGCGATTCCAGTCAATTGGTTTAGTTCTGCAACATAGTCAGACAGTGAATATTGGTAATAGAAATGAATTGGCCTACGCTGTCCTGACTCATGCATACTCGAAAAGATCACCACCTCACCACCCTTTTGTTGGACAGCTTCAACCAGGGCAACATATTTCTTTCTAGTCTCGGGAATGCTTGCCCTTTAACCGAGCGTTAGAATACTACGCAAACCTGAACGGATATTGTGCATACCGAAAAAGTTCATCGGAGATCAGCAGCGTACCGATAGCGCCACGATCTGCAGCTAAAGAGACATGATCGCTCCCGTACCATGCGCGCATTTCGTCCGAGCCTAGCATCTTGAAGAATCTAGGGACTTGTCAACCAATGTCTGTACTAGGGAGACACGGAGAACACACTTGTCTAATACAATACCTTCACGAGCAAATTTTGTTTCTTTCAGTTGTGAAACGATCTAAACGATCTATGAAATTAGCTGCGACCTGGACAAATCATGACACCCACCTCAGGACTCTTCAAGACCTCCACGAGACTATGTACATGCGGGCTGCTCACATGTACTCTGACCGTCTTCTCCCTCAGAGCCTTCAGAAGAATCTTGTCTCCTCTTTTCCCAGCTTCGTCCACCATGTATGTGAATACGGAATCGCGCACCCAGCCAGGACTGGCAATAACAATCGCCTTGAGACCGACATTCGAGTAGGGTATATGTCGGATGAACGAATCATATATTGATCCATAGAATTTCTGCAGAGCCTTTTCATGCTGTGAAGCGCCCGACGACGCTGCCTTTCGCGGAATGGAGACTGAGATTCGCTGTGTGACAAGCGTCATATGCTCTGAAAGGAGACAGAATGCTGCGGTGCCTTCACCACACACAACAGCACCAACTTCAGCGCCCCTTCCGGGGACGATGGCCTCCTCCACGCGTGCTAGTGCAACACTATCCCACCCATCAGCCTTCTCTATCCGTACATCACGATTGGCTTCGATGTCAAGAGTATGAAATGCTCCCAATTTGACGTATTGATTCTCGGAGGTGACTCGACCAGATATATGCAGAGCAGCAGTATTGGTATTAGCAGACGAGATCTCCGTGGATGTCGAGCCTTCACTTGTCGATGGAGCGGCAGAGGATGAAAAGTCAACGCGGCTGACCTGCAATGTGAGGTTCACACGAACGCGTTGCGAATCAATGGATCCAGTTGTAGATATTTTTTGTACTCGACTGGATGAAGAGATCAAGAACGGATTGAAATTTGGGTTCACTACGACGCACCGTATAGCAGTAGCTCTCACAAAATCCTGCTCTTGTATTAAATTGTACAAATGCCACATGTCTTCGTCATCTTCTGGACGCAGCGTAACATGTCCCTGCAGCACACCATCAGAAATCAAGTCACGTTTTGAGAGACCAGGAGGCGACATACCGCTCCGTGCTTGTCTATATACTTGTTGACGAGCTTCATAGATATAACCAGTTATAAGATATCCAGAGTCATATGTACAAGCAGAATGGATAGTGTACAGGTGATGTGCAGAGGGAAAGGAGGTGATTCCCTTTTTTGGAACAGTGATGCTCGTTGATCTCGAACGATGAGGTGCGTCCCTTGCACATTGTCCATGGCTCGCCTCATGTTTATCCTGGCAGTAATAAAAGAATTGAAACTCTTGCAGCCCGCCTGGTAGAACCTAACAATCCTCGCAACAGGGCACAGGATTCCGACGATGATGACGATGAAGCGCTCTTTGCAGAACTAGAGGCAGAGATAGAGAACGATGGAAGCTATGCCATGAGAGAGCAAGGCCTTGAGGTTCTCAAAAGAGAGTAAGGTGCTATTATCGCCTGCAGCCGTCCATGTTATCGCTGACACGATCTGTAGAATGGAAAGAATGCAGGCATTGAAACAAAATCAACATGGCTCGTATACGGAAATTTTCGACGAGAAAGAGGTTATCCGGGTTACCGCGTCAGTCGGAGAGAATACGTATCCGTGTCTTTATACTGAGATTTCTCTCCTAGACAGGAACCTAAATCTGTTGTCCATTTCTACCATTCGAACTTCAAACGGTGCGAAATAATGGACAAACACCTCGCTGTAAGTGTACTTGGATAGTTTTCTGAGGCTGATATCAAGACGGGAGCGTAGCTCTTGGCAACTAAGTATTTCAATACGCGCTTCATTCGAGTTTTCGTCGAGAACGTACCGTGGTTGGTCGAGAAGCTTGCTATCAAGGTCCTGCCTTGCGTGATATGCTTTCTAAATGGAACGACGAAGGACCGGTGAATGCTTTCAACGGCCTTCAATCCAAGACAGTGCTAACCGTAAATAGGGTGGTTGGCTTCGAAGAGCTTGGGAATAACGACGCCTTTACTACCGCTGTGCTGGAGCTGAGATTATCCGTGTCAGGTCGGTCTCTTTACAAGATTCTAGGTGTGTGTTTTCGTAATTGACCAGAGCCCTCCAGGCGTATTACAAAAACAACAGCCCTCCGGCGTTAATGACATTTACAACGTGTCTTCCTCCAGTGCCATACGCACGAAAAGGAAAGAGCAGGATGATGATCGTGACATATTCGATCTGGATGATTGAACCGCCGGTGTTAACGCTGGTCGAATCAGAGCCTCTGGGTTGCCTCGAGACGGTCTGGGGATGTAGGTTATCAATTGTGTTCGGGATGTTTGCCATCATACGTCCTGTTCTGATGCGGCGCTTGGCCACAGTGCCCTTAGAATCTAGACTTGAGACCAGGTCCGGATTCACTCCTCGACCTTCAAGTTGTACTTTTGGAGGCGTGTCTCGTTGTACCCGCGTTGTTTTAATCTGTGCCTTGTTTCTGAATACCAAAAAATAGCTTTTGTGAATCGATTGCCGCCGCCAATTCGACAGGGGAAGGAAGGAACCTCTTGGGCATTCTGGACCCCATCCATATATTTCTGGTCGTAATATGTATCCGGCAACATGGTGAGTACTTAGACGCCGGTGAATTCAAATAAAACGAATCTTAGCTTCAGGACTCGAAGTACTACATAAGAGTTGTAACTTGAATTTTTTTCGACAATAATTTTATAATTTATTATAATTTACGCGATAATTTGTGATCACATGACTTTCCAGGATTTGACTCGATGCGGAATTTTGAGATGCAAATCACCATCGTTCAAGTTGTTTTCCAGTATCTGAGAAATCATGCCTACCGTCGCTGTGGACAAAGCTGAGCTCTGGGAGAGACTAGGACAGGAATTCTGTATGACCTCCTGTTCCATACTTGGAATGCCAACTGATTTGTCGCTCAGCTACGGAGGATTTTGATGCATTATGCTTTGAATATGGCTTGGAACTTGACGAAGATGTACGTATTCTGCATCTGGATAGGCTTGTAGGCTTATATTTTCTTGCTAGACCACCGAAGAGGTTGAAGAAGCCATCAAGAAGGGATTACCTGCTGAACGTCCCGTGCGTTCCGTGCCGTGTCCATCTCAAGTTACTCAGTTCTCACTCCATCATTCAGCAACTGAAAATCGAGATACCAGCCAACCGGTACATACATAATACACTGTCTTTCCTTCATCTGAGTTCCATAACTCTATTCTAGATACGATCTTCTCTGTATCGAAGGTATCGCAAGGGCGCTCAAAGTCTTTCTGGGGAAAGCCATAGCGCCGCAATATAAACTTGTCTATCCTCCAGGCAGGGACTCTAAGCTTTCGACAGTGACTATACACCCGGAGGTGAGCCCTGTTCGCCAGTGCAAAGTCTCCTTCTGGTTTAACATATGTAGACCCAAAAAATCCGGCCCTACTTCGCCTGCGCTATTCTGCGCAACATCAAGTTTACCCCGCGGTCCTATGCCTCGTTCATTGATCTGCAGGACAAGTTACACCAGAACATTTGTAGAAGACGGCAACTGGTCGCCATCGGCACACACGATCTGGATACACTCCAAGAGCCTTTCAGATACGAGGCACGTCCACCTCAAAACATCAAATTTGCACCGCTCAATAAGGACACGGAATATACCGCTGAAGAGCTCATGACAGTGTACGAGGTGTGTTACATTTTTTCCGTCTAGAGCAAAATGTGAATCTGGAATCAGTCGGATAAACACCTCTCGAGATATCTTCACATCATTCGCGATTCGCCGGTTTACCCTATCATCTACGATGCTAAAGATCAGGTTCTGTCGATGCCTCCGATAATCAACTCCAATCACAGTAAAATTACTTTGGATACGAAAAATGTCTTCATCGACGTCACCGCTACGGACAAAACTAAGCTGGATATCGTTGTGAACATTGTTGCTACAATGTTTTCAGAATATTGCGCCGAACCTTATACGTAGGAGCTTCCCAATTTATCTTAATGCAACAGGTGCCTCATATTTTTCCAGAGTCGAGCCCGTTAAAATTATTACATCGACAGGGGAGACTACCATTTCACCCAACCTCACGCCCCGTGAAACAATTGCGCATTCCTCGTATATTAATTCATGTACAGGACTCGGCCTCACCGCGGACCAGGTCGTTCCACTATTACAAAAAATGTCATTGGAAGCGACTGTGGCCGCCCAGGACCCAATGAAGGACACGATCAATGTACGAATCCCTGCAACGAGACCGGACATCTTCCACGAGTGCGACATCATGGAAGACGCAGCTATTGCTTACGGCTTTAATAACCTACCCCACACCTTCCCCAGCACCACAACAGTTGGCCAGCCCTCGGCTATCAGCAAGTTGAGCGACATCATTCGAGTCGAATGGGCCTTGGCTGGGTGGGTCGAGGTGCTACCTCTTACATTGGTGCGTCATACAACCTCTGATACAAGTCTATTGCAACATTGCTAACTAGTACAATTCAATAGTGCTCCCTCGAAGAAAATTTCTCGTATCTCAATCACACTGATCCCAAATACACCTCCACCGCAGTACGCATCGCTAACCCCAAAACCCTTGAATTCCAGGTCGTACGCACGACTTTAATCCCGGGGCTACTTAAGACGGTTCGTGAGAACCGTTCTCACGCGTTGCCGATCAGGATTTTCGAGACAGGTGATGTCGTAGTCAAGGACCTCTCCCGGGAGAGGCAGACACGAAACATCCGACACGCGGGTGCGGTGTGGTGCAACAAAAGTGCCGGGTTCGAAGTCGTACATGGAGTACTCGATCGTGCCATGAAGATGTTGGAAGTGCCAAGGATAGGGAGTGAAGAGTATGAGAAAGAGACAGGGTATTACTTGAAGGAGACAACGGGTGAGTTGCAGTGATGAATTGATCTCGTGTGTGACGATAATAAACGGCGGCAATGGTCTAGATCCTGCATACTTCCCTGGACGTGCGGCGACGATATACTACCGACCGCCGCAGGTAAAGCATGGCGTGTTGACAGATTTGAAGCACAAAGTGGAAACGGCGCTGCATGCGAAGAGGGATGTGGAACTGGGAACATTGGGAGTGTTGCACCCGAGCGTGCTCGAAAAATTCGACATTGGCTACCCATGTTCTGCCGTCGAATTCACCCTTGAGCCGTTTAAGAAGGAGATGCAGGGGATTTGGACTAACGATGCATGATGGGGAAACAAGTGACGATAAAATAACACAAATAAATATAGATGATGCGTGCAAAGAAGTGTCGTTGTCATGTGTACTCCTCGCCGCTGGAGGTTCCGCGGTACTCTGAATGTGAATAACGTCTAGAAAATATAGATTAGAAAAAAAGGCTCATTGGTGCAGCGGTGAAGGAAAGACCTACTTGGTGATGCGGGATAGGTGTGCTCGGTTGGCATTCCTAATCAACCGGTTGATACGCTGACAACTCTCCATCCTGGACTGCATGATAGACTCGTACATGTCGAGCACACGAAGACTGTGTGTCGGACGGCGTGGTAATGCGGCGAGCTTGAGTTTTAAGTCCTTCTTCCGCCTGATCCAGCGGGACGAATGTGGCGACTTCGGCGATGGGAGTTCAGGAGACGGTGTAGGCGAGGGGCGTGGGGAAGGGCCCTCGTCGTCATCATCAGAGTCCTGCAGCTCTGCGCGCGTCCGACGGATCCACATGCGCTCCTGCTGGTAGAACGAGACCAGGGAGTCGAGGTTGGTGAGCGGCGAGCGTAGGACAGGGATTATTTCGTTCATTGGGGGGTAAACAGTCATTGGGGCTTTTGGTGGAGACGGCGGGGTATATAAAGCATAACAGAGGCTGGACGGTGTTAGGTTCGAACTAGGCGTCAAATTCTGCGTCATACTAGCTAGTTCCATAGGACGTAAGGCAGAACGGGATCGCCTGGCGCGTGTCTGGACTGGGGGAACTCAGGATTACATAGCCGGTCGATGACTTTAAGTGGTCCAGGCTAGCCGACTAGGCACTTTCGACGCGTGCCAGAGATCCAAGCCAGATGCGAGTTCGATATCTAGATTCTGTGAACCGATACAGAATGATATCGTCAACCGGCAGCAATCCTACTAGCCAATAGACTTCGATAGAACCACGGAGGCGAATACAAGCAACACAGACAGAGCATATGTCAACCAGACACATCTACGGAACTTGTCCACGGCAACCTAGACCACATAAGTCACGTGCTCGTCACCCACGAATCAGAGCCTCTGTTCCACTTTCGGAGTGGCTGTGCTGTTTCCTCCTCCCGTCATGGTCAAGCCCGTTCTCGTTGCTGTCGCCGCCGTCGTCCACGTCGCCGCAGCCCTCGATGTCTTTCATCGTGGCGTGCATCCCGACCTTGATGAACAGCCTTTCTCCCTCCGTGGCCAACTCCTTCTTGACGACGATACCCTGGCCTTTACACCATCACCCTCTTTCTCTAGTGACCTCTACTCTTTCGCCCAGACGCTGAAAGAATTGAACCTCGATAATGACCGCGCCTCCTACCAGGTGGCCCTAGATCGTTCAGCTAGCTGGGAAATTTCTTCTGTAAAATTCGTACGTTCCAGGTCTATTCGTAATCTAGAGCCTCCGCTTATATGCGCCTCCAAGTGCTATCTTGCTCAGCCATTCGCTGAAGACCTGATACTCCACACATCCTTGGCAGATTCATCAACGCCGTACGCTATTGATTATTTTGTATCGCCGATACCCAAAGATGGATCCTGTCCGAAGACATTTTGGGTAGATTCCTCCCGCGCCGGACCTATAAATACGACAATTAGTCTTCGCCCGCGACACTTTCCACCCTTGTGAGTTTTTACGAATACACGAATATGAACTGTGCCCGCTTCTATCCTACTGTTCTATCGCTCATCGTTATCTTTTATTTTCAGACCTGAACTTCGAACTCCTCCTCCTCTGACGCCACAAGGAGAACCCGTGCAGCCCCCCGAAGAAAAGAGTTTCTTCCAGAAGTATTGGATGTATATTGCTGCGGTCCTCATTGCTCTCAGTACGTTCCCTTTTATGGTTTTTCCCCCGAGTCATGCACTGATCGTCTTCCAGCACTTTCAGGTGGCGCTCCTGAAGAGGAAGGGGCTAGACGCCAGGCGTGATATTCGCTATCGAGATTCGACATCACTTCTACCCTGCATTCTCGGGCTTTGTTATGTTTTCTTCGGTCATCGGGATCTATGCAGGATCGCAGATTGTATCGTGTGCTTTGCGCATACTCCACGAATAAAACATTTCTCGGCCATCGCGCCTTTATTCACAAAAATGCGCAGCCTTGGTGTGGTTGCCTAGTATACTGATGTCCGGCATGGAAGTGATGCGAAAGCTGTCCGAGACTCCGAGGACCTAAGTTCCTGATGCAAAGGTTCAGCCAAACATAGACAAGCATTCCGATCACAGAACAGCGGGGTCCCGTGTCTCTTGATCTTCTCAGTCTAATTCTCGAAGCCAGATTCGACTGTCTTGCGTGCTCAGCAAGATCCCAACATTCATGCATTCTGAGCCGCCCTCTGGGTCTGGGCAAGTCGACGCGCCAGCATTCAGCAATGAGAAGGCCGTGACGCAGCCCGCCTCGGACCTGCTATTACTCGTATTCATCCACGGCTTCAAGGGAGACGATGAGACGTTCCTGCAATTTCCTCAGCGGATGCAACATGTCCTCTCCGACACCATTCCAGGTTGCACTGTGGAATCTATAGTATTTCCTGTATACGAGGTACGGTCACCCGACTCGGCCTGTCTGATCACATCACCTGAACTCTCTTTCCAGACGAAAGGGGATCTAGTAAGCACGTTTTCACCATACACGGGAAACGCAAGGCAAATACTATCATAGAACGAAGCCGTTGTACGGTTTGCTGATTGGTTGACGACACTGACTGTGGAAAGGGAAGTTGCCTCAGGAGGGGGAGCCGGGAAAGCAAAGATCGTGTTGTGTGGCCACAGGTACGTATTACCATCCAAAATACCGGGAATATCTTGCCCAGATGATACAGCATGGGTGGTATCCTTGCTGCCGATACCCTACGCGAATTTGTCAAGACCAAGCCCGACCAAAGGGCACCTCTCTGGCCGAAAATCATCGCCTGTATCGCCTATGACACTCCAGTTCGTATATCATCTCTTCACCCAGGTTGAAAACTCAGCAGAATTCGCAGTACCTCGGTCTACATCCCTACGTGTTCAAAAACAGCGCGACGAAAGCGACAGAGTACGTCAGTACTGCCCGAACGGTGGGCTCTGCTTTGCTTGGTTCCTTCGCAGGGTTCGGGGTCAAAAAGGCCGCCGATTCAAAGCCAGCTGCTGAGAACACGCCACCCCCTCCCGAATCAAACACCTCTTGGAGTAAGTGGGCACCAGCTGCATATGCCGTCGGTGGTGCTCTCTTGGCCGGAGCGGCAGCAGGCGGAGCCTATTACAGGCGTGATGATCTAGGTGTGGGATATACATGGGCCACGGACCATATGAAATATGTGAGGAATCTATGGGACGAGACAGCCCTCCGCCAGCGAGTAGAGGACCTGGTCGATATTGAAGAACAAGAGGGTGTCGTTTTCAGAGTGTACGTACACCTTTCCCGACACGTCGCCATAGAGACATGCTAAACTTTTAAACTTTCACAGATTCTACACCCTTCTCCCTCCAGTTCCCCTGGTTCATCCCAATGCCCGAACATTTATCGTGCTGCCGAAGAAAAATGCGCGTTCTGCGGGTAATTTTCTGCCAGCGAATAACGGCGTCGCTCCCGACGAGCTTCAAGCACATACAGGGATGTTTGGCGCGAAGACCAACGATGGTTACTATGAACTCGGGCTCCAGACTGCGAAAATTGTCCGCGAAGCAGTCATGTTGGGTAGGGGGATATTTGAGGATCCAGAAACGCAAAAAGAGAGTATCCAGGAGCGACTGGACACAGAGGATGCCACAAAGGAGACGCCATCATGACTTGTGAAGACATGGTTGGATGTAACTTATGATTGTAAAATATGTACTATACCTCATCTATATCCACCGTATCATTATATCATTTTAGGGATAGCTGCATGGCGTAGGCGTCTTCACCGTCAGCGTCTGTGGGATGAGTTAACATCGGAAAAAATGATCAAGCAAAGAACATACAATATTTGTGTTCGATACTTTTGACAGTGAAGCCCAACGTGTCCCTGTAGAGACCCAGTGCAGCACGGTTCGATTTTCGGACGTGTAAGGAGACATAAGAGGCGTGATAGACAGCAGCCATTGCTTCCTCTGTAGCAACACATCAGTGGAAGGTTCCAATGGTAAGCAATTCGAACTGACGAGATTGCACCATCAGCTTTTTTGCCAGCCCCAATCTTCGATACGTCCGCAGCACGGATATTGAGGTTACATGCCCGTGGGGGTCATCATCTTCTCCCAATTCCTCCTCCCTACTACAGCATTAGCGAGCTTCGTAACGAGGTGCTGAGGTGCATACATTTTGGCGAGGATGTATCCGACCACTCGACCTTCGCTGTCTTCTGCGACGTAGGAGAGAGAAGGCCATGTCAGGATGTGGTACAAGTCTAGAGACGATTGAGGACGGACGAGCAGCAGTGTCACTAATCCTTGCGCGTACAGTATTTCATCGTGTAGTTTTCTGGTAAATTTTGAAGGTTGCAGGCCTGCATACCATTGCAATCTTTAACTAGTGAGCTGAGATCGAATCAATCTGGAGCGAAAACAGACCGTCGATACGCGCGAGACGGATATTCATGATGGAAAGAAAGATGAAAAATATTATTTATTTTTGGGTTTGAAAATATCGGAAAACGCGTGCATAAGTATCCCGATCGCCATTCAGCTAGTCTAAAATGCCACTGATACGCTGCCAGGTGAAAGTCATCCGTTTATCACTGTACAGCACAATCTGAATGATTTCCAGTGGTTCGACGACGACCGTCAGCCCATCGATAGAGGCTGCAGGTTTGAATCTACGACCTGTGAATTCATCCATCCTTCGTCGCATCTATGGGGTTCTGCCCTTCGAAAGAAAACAGCCATTCCCAGGGTACGTCGGCGATACCCGTTATACCTTTCTCGTTCCCGTACTTACTCAACATTCGCACATACAGGGTCAGATGAATCCCAGGAAAGGCCCGTCAGGTTGGAGCGACGCCCCTCGTCGTGGCCGTAATACCAATATGACCGGCGCAAATACGACTGGCCTCGGTGCAAGAAGCCATGGTATCAAGTCTCCACCCACAGGTCCTGCTTCGGAGAGAACGAGTTGGGATACTGGCCAATGGTACAAAACCCCCCAAAAGTCAGGTCAATCGGATGCTGGTCCTTCCACAAACACGCAGGCTGGCGCATCGGCTACTACTTGGGGCACGACTACTGACTGGGCAAAGTCTCCGCCTCAGTGGGGTGACAAGACCAAGGGCAGTGGCTTTGCGTCCCCGGCGTGGGATGGAGCGAAGGACTCGGAAGGCCAATGGGGCTCGGGAGGCTGGGGTAGCACAGACAAAGCCAACTCGTCAGCAGGCGCTTGGGGCTCCTCTGGCTGGGGGACTTCAGATGCTGGGACAGGTCTGGAGAACGTGCCTGCCGAGGAACCGCAGCCGATGCAGGTTGACTCATCCCCACCATCCACTTCGAAGGGTAAAGAGAAGGAAATTCCAAGGCGCGATTCACAGGACACGATCATGCTACCCCCTCTTCCCGATCCTACCACGTCCTCATCGCACATACCACTGCCGAAAAAGAGGAAAGACCCTGGGAAACAGCCAGCCGCGGAGTCGCTGACCGTTGATGTCTCAGGAAGTGATCAACCCCCCTCGCCATCACATTTGCTCACAGACGCGCAAAATGTGTACAAGGACCTCATGAAGTATGTTTCATTCCTCGTTCTAGCCCTAGATTCTTATTTGATTCTGATAGACTTTTCTTCAAACTGGTGCGCCTCAAAATCGAGAAATCCGAACACGAGGAAAAACTTCGCGCTTGGACCTCAGCTCAAGGTTCGCAGCCCTATGCCTTGGGACAGGAAGCTGCTGGAACACACTGGAACCAAGCCCAAAAGGAATCGGATACAATTCAGGATATTTCCCGGAACATTGAAAATACTCAGAAGAAGCTCCTCAGTCTGCCAGATGTTTCTACTCCCAAAATACCTCTGGATGAAATGGAAGAAAAGATGGAACAAATCACCAAATATACGAAAGACGTTGACCTTTGGATGAAGCAACTGGCCGAAGCGCAGGACGAGGCTGAAAGACGTGCTGCAGAAGCGGCCGCAGAGAACTATCCAATCGATATCACGCCGCATTGGCAGCCCAAAGAATGGCCGGAGAATCCTACTGCAGACTACTTCCAAAGACGCATTGCCGAGTTGCAGGATCAAGTCAACGACCTTTCTGACTTTCTGGATCATAAAAAATCGACGGACGATGTTGATTCTCTCTTTGAGGAGGGCATCCAAATGAGTGATAGCCTCGCTCGTTTGAGGATGGAGGAGTTAGATCCAGAGGAAGACCCTTTGACCTTGAGACTGGATAACGCCGGTGGTCAAGTCGTTGAAATGATGTCGACGATTGCAGAGTACACTGGCAAGTTCGTGAACCAGAAGGACGAGCTAGAGAGATGGAAAGCCGAGAGGGACGCTAATCTGGCAGTCAAGGCAGAGGTTTGTTCTGAATCCTCGTCTCGTACCAATCTCACTTACCATGTTTCCGGTTTAGCTCGAAGAAAAAATTGCCGGCTTCGAGAAAAGGTCAAAAGAGCGCCATGCCCGTCTTCAAGAGATGTCTGATGAATTGAGAGAACTGCGGCAGATGGAACAAGCATACCCGTTCCACTTGATCAATCCATTAATTGAACAAATCGCCACTGAAGTAATTGAGAGGGAAGTGGAGCCGGTCTTGGTGGCCTTGCGTATGGCCTGTGAGGCTGCGTCGACACAAAGCGTGGCTAGGATGACTCAGAAGCTAGAGGCGGCTGCCCAGCCTACGGTCGAGAGCAACCACCGTCTTCGAGAGCAGGCTCGCCGGTCCAGGGCATCCACGTCATCTTAGGCTTCCTTCCATCTCTTGCGATATCATCTCTATGTGCATAGTACTTACCCTTATCTGTTCTTCTTGCGTTCTGGGTTCTGCTGGATTCTCTATAACACCCCGCGATTGTATCTATACCGCACATCTGCTACATTCTAGCACACATTCTAGACCAGTGTATACAGGCCTTCCGTGCTGTACATATATGTATTGACTTTGAATTGAATAGCACGGCCTGCTGTAATTTGTCTGCCTAGCTACGAGCAACTCAGTTTCGGTTAGGAGAGTTTGCGATAAGTCCACACAGTTCCAGCGCAGTCCAGGGTCACCGCTGCCGTCAAAGAAGGGAACATGTCCTTTTATTGAGGCGCATCCCAAACCTCCGCCGGTAGGTATCAGCGTCTTGAAAAGGAGGACTAGTACAACGTTGGTTAATCGCCAATTACTCGACGATGCATGTGTCGGAATATTTGATTGATATATCATATGAATAAATTAACCTTCATGATGGCGTGCGTACGCTACAGATATTGGCTTAATTGAAGTATCATCAAAGCGAACAATGCCAAAAGTAGGGGCACTGGGGGCAACACACTCGGACAAGCCCAATCAGCTTGGTCGCCGTCACCGTCACTGCCGCTATTGCCACTGTTGCTGCCTGTACTATTCCCATCACCATCAGATCCACCTCCGGTGTTGATTCCAGTATTTGTGGCGTTGTCTCCAGTTGGATCTCCTTTAGAGTTCGTGTCATTTCTAATGAAAAGATCGATTAATTAACCGTTACTAGATCAACAGATGGCCGAAGCGAGCAAAACTCACAGAACAAGCTAAGCAAGTGTTTCAAGAGGAAGCTAATGAGATTAACGCAAGCTCGATTAACAGAAATGCGTACCAAGGCGACTAGAACAGACGCGCTTAGCAACTTTAGTGACGAAGGACGGAGAGAACTTACGATGCCCTCCCACTACAGGCCTTGCTTTGAAACCTTGTACTCCACCATCTGTGGTGTTGTAGAAATCTCCGAATGGTTGAGAGCTTAGTCCACTAGAGACCCAATCCTTGACGGATGAGATGAACAAGTCCCGAGTAGAGTTGTTCGTCATGATTGCGGCAGTCCAGATCTCCCAACCTATGGAGAACGAATGGGTCACCGGTCAACGAAGAGATGCGGCGCCACGTACCGCTCAAGACATATGTGTGTCTAGTAGAAGTGTCAGAAATCCCATTCCTATAAGTCGTAAGAGAGGATAAAAGCTTACCGAGTATCTAACGGAATACCGTACTTGTCTTGAAGCCATCAATATAAGTACATAGAGCGATGTCACTTTGAACTTACTTGCGACGGTGGGGTACCACTTCGTCTCTGTTTGAAACTGAGTTTGACTCCTTCTCGGAATACCACAAGGACGTACGTGTTTCATAGACAGATTGGGGAAAGATATTGAGATTCAATAATTTATCGGCATATAAGTTATAAGATAGGCCCCAGCTGGAGCGCGGTAAGATAACGCAACTCGTACCAGAGGGGGCGGTATTCACCTAGAAGAATTTCCATACTAAATTCGTCCAGAGAACCGTCAGCACTCAGGAAAGGTTTAACTCGACAGACAGATCTTACAGAGAGGGTAAGATGACTTTTGTCATCTGAAAATGCCATGTTCTGCCATTGCGAGACATAATCTGAAGCAATGGCCTAGAAATATAGTTGAGATGGAAGGATAGGAAAGGTTCGTGGAAAGAAACAAACACTGTAATTATTGCTTTTGGTATCATCGCCTACCATGTCAGCGATCTTCGCCATCGCTCCGATCCCGACGATTCCCTTGATTGCGAGATTGGTCTGATTTGCGAGGGTACCTGCAAAGTCGTCGGTGCTGAGCTGATGAGCCGGAATGAGAGAGTCAGAGATCAAAAACTGCGCCCATTGATCCAATAGATCCAACTGAGGAACGAAAAAACAACTTGTCAGGACATATGATAGATGGGAGAAACATGGTCTTACGTATTTCGCGAGTTGGGATGTATCTCCAGTCTTCTGAGCGTAGCTCAACGCCATGATAATCATGTTTCCGCTTTCTTCCACCGGCATGGCCTCATCCTTTCCATCATTGTGGCCAGTAGCGTTGGGGTAATTAGAGCCTGTAGCAGATCATCAGTAAATATGCATGACTCTCTTCCAAAGATAATGGGTATGTGTACCTATATCATGCACACTATATCGGTTGGGGTACTGCCCTGTAGCCTGGTACTCAAAGACCGCATTTAACATGTACTTCCCGAGCTCAGGGTTAGTGTAAAGAAATAGCGGCCAAGCTGGGAACATGACATCCACTGTATTTACGTCCTTTTAACGCAAATATTAGCAGAAGGCGCAAGCGTCTCATCATGACTCACGCCATCGCTTGAGATTTCTGTCAGGAGAAATGAAAAACATTATCATTTAACAATCAGTCCAATGCACCTTTCATAAAGACGAGTACATCCTCTCCGTTCCAAGACCCATTCGAGCTCTGCGATAGAGTTATTTCTGTTCCAGCGAATGCTTGTCTGATAGACAACGCGACGATGTCGGCATAGTCTGAAGAGATAGATGAGGCATCACTTTGCACAGTATTGTCAAAATTATTGGCTCTTGTGATTGCATCGGTATAGTCCGATAAAAATGAAGGAATCTGCGATGGAAATTTTTAGAATCTTGACTCTGGATAGTGAAAGCTGAAGTTTAGGCGACCTACATTATCCGCGACCGTCGTTTGGCTAAGAAAATATAAGCTTCGCTTTTGAATCGCACCATCCGCGACGATGTACTGGATCGCAGGGTCACGGACGTGGCCGATCGCCACCACCACGGGAATCGTCGACTCAGAAATATTTCCAAGGTCATGAGCAAAAGCAAGAACGGGCCAGCGTTCCTGAATAGCTCGGAAATCACTGTCCTCGGTGTTCGACAAGACCCCCTGGTTGATAAACTGGTTCCTGACATCAACATCAGCTCCAGTTTGGTATGTTACACCCGCATTCTTTATTTTCAAGACGTTTCAGTACGGTCAAAGAATGATTTGGCATCTGATACGCACTGCTGGTGCCTGTGTTGCATAATATACAGACCCATCTTTCAATGTTACCATCAACAGTGCATTAAGGAATCGGTCTGGAATAAATGCACGTACATTGCGTCCGGTCGTCAATTTCTGCAAAAGGTGAAGGGTCTTGTAGTTGGGCCTGATGAACCAAGGTATCTCCGGTGGTGGTAGTCCAATTCATAGCTAAGGAAGTATTCCCAGAAAGCCATTCCCCACTAATATCACTGTATACTGAGACAGAATGGGTCGAACCGTCGTTGGCAGCGGCAGTGAGCGCGAGATAAGAAAAAGGAAAGGATTGTTTGGTCAAATTGTGAGGCTACAAGGCGCGTAAATTCGCGGTCGCAAACGCATGAGGCATGACTCACTTCAACAGGGCTTAGAAAGGTGACAGTCAAGTCTACTGGTCCTGCAGTCATCACAAACTTCGACTGGGTTGAAGTAAACTGAGAGACTATTAGCTGGGAAGAACATTTTATTTTGTTGGGACGCACCTGGGCGCTCTTGTGCGTAGCTTTCGCGTATGAAGTGACACCTCCCGGAGTACCCAAGAAGCTATAAGTGGTATTGTCAACCTTGATGAAGCCTGCCCATCCGGTGATCTACCAAGCGTCGACTTAAGACACGCTTTCATTTCAACACTGGACTTTCACTGACCTGCCCTGTATAGAACCTAGACCAGTCGTCATTGAGCGCGGTACCACCGTCTTTCTGGGCCAGCCATGTTGATAGATATGGCGAGCGTACAGCCAAGGGATACGACGGTGGAGCGAAAGGGGATGTGTTCAAGAGAGCGGCGCCTCGGGAGAGAGTTATAAGGACGGAGGAAAAAAACCAGCACGTAACAAGAGAAAGCATGGAAGGAAAGGAATAGCTGGAGAGAAAGCAAAGGGCATCTTTCGTATTTAAGCTACGCGGCAGATGGTTTGCAATTGATGAAACAGAGTTGCTGATGGAAAGGTGTTGTCCAGGCTCGTTAGAGTCACAGGGCCGACGTCGGGATCAACATCGTCAGCATCTCCTTGTATTTATTACCGGGGGTTCATTACGTCCAGCAGGGGAAGACTTACCTGTGCTGATGATACTGATCTGTATGAGCCCATGGTCAATACACTGATCTGGCCACCTTGAGGATTTGCGAGATGAGTAGAATTTCAGTGTTGCTGCACCACACCTGGGTGAGAAGGAAGCTTCATGAACTACAGGTGCGATTTTAATGTATAATCCTCGCTAATGCTCTACTATTGATAGAAAATCAGTAGCGTTTCGATGGATGGATAAAGGTTGTTGAATATCCTGCGGATGATGCAGCGAATCTTATCGACGGCGTGCAAGAATTCCACATATCTATCAGTGTCCATGGTATCGGAAGCCCATCGCGTTGCAAAGGTGGTAGCAGTTATGCCGACACCTGCTTTCTCCTTTGCACTGATCCTATATAACTTTTAGCAACGTCCCCATGAAGCTCGCTGAATCGACGACGCATTTGAATCTGCATCAGAGCACGTAGCGGAATGCCGTAGGTGGAAAAGTATCAACGCTGGACAGGAAGACAACGAACTTAAATAATGGCGAAAATCGATTGCGCCGCCTGAAATGACATATTGTGGATCGTATGTGTCGGAAGGGGAACGGCAATGCATTTGGAGCTATTTTTCTGCCGCCCTGTCGTCGCGGCCAAAGTCGCACAGAACCTTACATATTCGATCTAGACTTTCTGGATAGGACCTGACATATCTTGTTCTCAAGTCGAGCAGGATATTTCAAGTCATTCGATCGTTCCATAACTTCATTCTCTCGCGAGTATTGCTATCGTTGTAGATGAGCATCGTAGGTGATGAGAATGTAGACATTGGCGGAGCCATGAGCATGAGTGGACGACTGGAAGTCGAGAGAGATGATGATGATGGTCGGAGAAAGTTTGACACCTTTATTTGCCTCAGTTTGGAGAGAAACGGAAAGGAACGCGTGACGTCATGTCCTCGCTTCTCTGCCTGCCGTCGCTTATTACGAAACAAAGAAAATATCCGTTTGGATACAAATAGTGACCCGGCTGCTCGTATTTGACTTATTTTATACCTCCTTCACTCCAAGTAGTACTTTGTTCACATCTTCCTTTCGCAACGTGGCTTTGTACAATGACAAACTGTAAACATCGTGCTCCCAAGCTTCTTGCCAATTTACGGACGCGTCTTTAATACTGAAAAACATGGAAATAGGATGATGTCAAAAAGACATCTCCACTGGCCTCCTTTCATGATTCGCCAGAGCTCACAGCGGCAAAACGAGTGGGTCTCCTGTTCGCAATACCGCCACCCATCCGACGATTAAACATCTGAGTCTGATGTTATTCTTGTTGCAGCTTCAGCAGTGGAAGTCTAAGTCTGATCTACGTATCGTACAAATTCTTCTGGCATCTTCATCCCTGCAATAATTTGCTAGAACGGCTTTTGATACAGCGACCAAAATGACGGGAGGTATATGCGAAGAAATGCATCAACAAGTGAGCAGGCTCATGATGAGCGCCCTGCAGCTCAGGTTTTACCGACTACATAAATGAACCTTTGAAGCTCATCGTGTACACGCGCTCCTTAAAGGCAGTACCAAAAATGCAGGCATCTCGATTTGAATATTCGCACAGTTGATTACCTGCACGTATCGAGCGCATCGAAAATATGATAAATGCAGTATCTCAGGAACTGGCGTGAAACAAAACGACACGACACGTTAAATTGTATGCATTTAAGGAGTAACGACATTCATAGAACTGTTGAGATGAAATGGAAGTTATTCATCCACTACTCATTCGCAACCTCCATTCTTAACAGCCGTCAGGAACAGTCTCATCGTCAACATAGTTCGCGGCGTTCATTCCCAAGCCACGGCTCGCGAACGCGTTCCAGAGGATGCAAGCATTGGCCCCATTGTAGCGGTTTACATCAGCTTGGATCCACGCATCACGAGCGTCCACGACTACAATTCATAGCCAGCAGATTAGCCACAATCCCAAAAAGTGAGGATCCTCACTTACATGTAGGGTTGCAAGGCTGGAGGGCAAGCGCGTCGATGAAGAGGTGGAGGTAAACGATGTTGCCTTCCGGCCCGGACGGATCCTCCATGGCAGTCGCCGACCATCCGTGAGCTCCAACAAGCGGTGCGTATACATTGTGCAACATGTTAGCCCATACTTCTCCGATGTCTGGACATATTCCTGTTATCCACGTATCACACGGTTAACAAAGACGACGTACTGTGAACCTCAGAGAGAGAAGCAAGGGCTGAGTAACGCAGGGGGTTGACGGTAGGATCTGTAGAGTATGGGAAATGGCGCACACCAGCAGGATTATTCACGACCCAGGTTCCTGTCACAAAGTCGGTGATAGTCCCACTCGTTTGTTCGGTCCACCTGCAACGTATGATGAGCATCACGACAAAGAAGAAGGGGAGGGTGAACGACGTACTCTGCCATGGCATCAGACCATCCTAAAAGGAATCCAATTAATGCAGATGGTTGAGGAACGCTAACAGACCGTACCTTCACCCAAACCACGGGACTCAGTGATCTGCAAGCATCGAGCTGTTCCTCCACCAGTCATACGATTAGTGAGACCATGCGTGAACTCATGAACGATGATATCATTCTGAAAGTCTCCATCGCGATTGGGTGTCGTCAAAGTGAAAATATACATGCGGCAAGTACCGTTCTGACCACTGAACCCCAAATGAGCACGCTGGTGGAAGTATTCAAGGTGGTTTGACTTACTCAGGAAGAGTCTGGAAATTGGCGTTATTGAATCCGGAAGGATCCTGTACGGACATCTGCACACGATCTCCGTCAGCACCCCCGTTGCCAAAGTTGTCCAGTTGGAAATTGTAAGCTGACTCGTTCCAGCCGTACTTGTAAGTAAAGTCGTGGACCTTGTTGATAACGTAGAAGGCGTTCGTACGGGCTGCATCGATGTTACCACCCTCGGTTGGATCGACAGCAATATCATACGGGTAATCAAATGTGTCGGCGGAGGATTCCACAGTCGTATTGGTCGGAGTTCCTTTGTATGCCACGACGTTATTTCCGCTATCAAACCCATAAGTTACTTTACTCGTAAGATATCAAAAAAATAAGGGACGAACGCAGTCTCATCATTCTGCACCTATCCTAAGGGGGAAGATTCAAGGTCTTCGGGGTCGACAAGAGTCTCTTCGCCCTCCAGCACATTCTGTTTTGTGATGGGCAACACCGTGTACTATGGGTGTACTGTAAATATCTCAGAACTCAAGAAATAGTCCGACGCTTACCGTGGCTTCCGCGAGGAAATCGGTGAGAGCAAGTATATCTCCGGAATGAGCGTCAACGAACGCTTCGTAGCCTTCATTGGTAGTGGCGTTTCGAACTTGGACTACATGGGTGAGCGCAATGGATCCGTCCGACTGGACGAGATATTCCAACGAGTTCACGCCGCTGTAGGTCGCCGCAAATGCGTCCTCCACTTTACTGATAACAGAGGAGTCGAGATCGATCGATGGCTGGGAGGACGCAATGTTCGCTACGGAGAACATTAATATGAAAGAAGAACGACAGCCGTCACGTCGACCTACAAGTATCCACAAACGAGGACCCAAATGCAACTGCTTTTCCATTCTTGAAGGCCACATTGGCGACGGCGTTAGCAAGAGGAACTCCGTCCTGTAAGAGTTTGATCAATGTAATCTAAAGAGAGAAAAGAGGACGCCGTACATGATACTGCTTCGCATACGCGTAGCTCATGCCGTTGTCCGTAGTGCAACCGGAGCTATACGAAATGGTAGAAGAGTCAAGGCCGAGCTCCGAGGCAACGAAGGAAACCGTCGAGGTCTCTAAATCGCCCAGAACGAACGAGTTGACCTCTTTCCCTTCCCCGTAAGTCTGAAAGGAGCTATCAGACCAGAAAAGTGGTTGATCAACCAACGTCAACGTTTACCTTGTACGACGCCTTGGGATGATAGCTGTCGACGTTCAAGGCGCGACCGATAGCCTTGGCCTGGCGAGTCGAGTCCCTCGAATAGGCCGGATGGGGCGCAGCCTTGACAAGGAGCACCGCAAGGAGAACGGTGCTGAGCAGGTTCGTACTAAAAGTGCGCATGTTCTGTTTCGCTCGAGTGGGTGCAAGATAGACAAGGAAATTTCCTGTGAGGCTAATGCTACTTGTCGAGACAGTTTAAATACGCGCAACGACTTCATACGAAGGTCATCTGGTGCAATGTAGAGGTGTTTGGTTCCGCAGGTGGTGAACTCGCGAGTTCATCGAAGCCTCAGTCTCCACATGGAGCTCTACGCGTAGTCCTGAAGTCGCGGATACAGATGAATGAATCCAGATTCCGGAGAGGTACCGCAGGCAAAGACAAAGCCAACAAACAAGACCACGTGGTCAGATGATCTCTTGAGAAGACCTCATTCTCAAACTCCAGGAACGATGATACAACCAGAGACCGAAATAGTCGGTTTCGCTTCATAAACGTTCGTAGTTGCCCTTGAATTAAAGAACCATATATCCACTATTATGTGGAAGATTACGTCCTGAGTCCTCCGCGCCATAAGCAGGCGAAGGCCGAGAGCGGTACAAAGCATAGACGAGAGTGAAGAGCCGCACAGGTCCGGGTGCTCTTTGTTCGCGCCATTTCCTAGATTAGTATATGAGCTATGAGCACCTCGCCGGACCTAGGTAAAGGTCGTATTTGACGAACAATCAACGTCGGCCTTAGAGCTGTAGGAAGTTGGAGTCCTGGCAATTTCACAGGGAAGAGGCTGGGATTTGTTCGCACCTAGCAGGTCTACGATTAACTGTATGGTCAATAACCTATAGCGTATGTCAGTACTTAACACAAACCGCGCGAGGCCCATTTCATCCAAACACATCCTGGCCAATGTCCGCTCATAACGGTAGACGTTCTTCCTTCCCATGATCGGCTACTGTCCTACGAGAAAAGTCTCGTGATATTTATTCCATGGGAGGCCCGTATTTGCGCACACGTTTGTTTGAATCAAGGCGTTTTCGATTACCCGTCCTGACGAAAAACTATCAGAAAGATTGTTAGCACGATGGACGGGATTCGCACAGGACTTCTGCGATCGAAGAAACAGCACTTGGCGCTTGATAAACGGAAGGAGAAATACAGAATCAGGGCGGACTGTTTGGAGATGCATAATCTCGTTGAGTACGGTCCCTTATTCACCGAGAAGCAGCTCGGCACTTGAGGTAAAGGCAGGAATAACACAAAGTAGTTCAAACTGAAAGTGGCCTGCCTCTATGATTAGCACAATCAGTCTAGGTAGTTCAGTGGTTCGATGAAGGACGTCTTGTATGATCGTACTTTTCTGTATTCCAATCAGCATTCGATTGTTACAACGCCCGACTTTCAACCGCCCGAGGTATTTTTTCTGGAGTGAAATTGAAAGCAAATGAATGCGTCGACAATCAATATCGTGGCTATGGAAGTTGTTATATGTACACTTACAGACGTATGGCAATGATTAAGATGATCATTATAGATGCTCGACTAACCGTTGACACACCGTACACAACGCAGAATGATACCCATGGGATGTTCGATGAGAACAGCTTTACTCGGGGTCCTGATATTTGGTATCGGCATACGACCAGTTTGAGTGTTCCTTCGCCAAGCTAGATGGAGACCGTCGGGCGTGGCGGATGGATCAAGGGGGGTGAGCAACCAAGATACTCTGTATCTTGGGGTTTGGGGGGTGAGTTGCCTGCCGAGGCGGTGACTTCCGGCTGAAGTAAGAGAGAGCCTGATGAGAGGGAAGCCGGAAGGGAGACTGATATGTCACCAACCGATGGGCAGGGAACCCAGGTGTTCGGGAAGTTGATGACTGACCGGCAGCTGGAGACGCGATGCGGCAGACGAACTAACCCAAACAGCTATGGCTAGCAAGGGTGCAGGTGGGTGGGACGCGAAATCCGAGGACTGCAGAACGAGGAGAGAGCGAAAACTTCGATGGAGAATCTATGCGAGGTCCGCGAACTACGGGAGCGTACAAAACGTATACAAATACGGCGCCACTACTGCACCACTAGCTTGGCCCCGCTCAAACTCGACGTGAGGAACGAACGGCTCGAGTTTGAGGTCCGAGTCTGACAATGACATAGAATAGCCGGAATCTCTACCTTGATTGTGATCGTCCTATCGCTGTCCAGAAGAGCACCGAGCCGCAAAGAAGAGTTCAAAGACCAACACATTTGAATGGTAGATTCTCAAGCGATGTCGTGCTTGAACACGGCCTCATGCTTCCAGTCCCATGAGAGGGCCAATGAATCATAAGACATTGTTGACCAGATGTATTGGCCCCTGTGATCGCATAAGGTTGCGTTAGTACTACTCGGAGAAGAGGGAGCAAATTTAACTGAAATCAGGTGGTGATGCTCAGCAAAAATTCCATCAGAGTAACATACCCGATCTTGGATCCTGCCTGAATAATATATGTGTCGAAGGAGCCGGAGAGATGGCATGTTGAGAATTTTTTGGTCACGTTGAGGATTTGCGAGATAAGTGGGATTTCATAGTGTTGCTGCACCAGAGACAATATAGTAGATTGATCAAAATTACACCTGGGTAATAAGGAAGCTTCAGCTACAGGTGCGATTTCAATGCACAAATCTTGCTAATGCCCTACGGAAAGTCAGTAGCGTTTCGACAGGAAGGACATACATCTTGAATATCTTGTGGATGTCATCGGCAGCGTGCATGAATTCCACATATCCATTAGCGTCCATGATCATTGCGTGCAAAGGTGGTATCAAGTATGCTGCCTTTACTAAGTGGATGTGATACGACACCTGCTTTCCCCATTGCGCTGATCCCATATAACTTTGAACAACGTCCTCATGAAGCTCGCTGAATCGACGACGCATTTGGATCTGCATCAGAACACGTAGGGGAATGTTGTAGGTGAACAGGAAGACAGCGAAATTAATGGCGGAATCGATTGCGGTGCATGCAATCACTGCAATGAGATATTATGGATCGTATATGTCGCAAGGGAAACGGTCATTGTGAATTTTGTCGCACACCGAATAAAACGTGCTTTCAATTGTAATAATGCCGTCGGTAAAAAAGACGATGTAGTAATTGACTTTGATTACATAATAAGCACACTAATATCCATACGTTGCCCATACAGATTTCGTCAATACATTGTCCAGCGTATCACCCGTCGCCTCCCACATACTCGTACCCCGCATCCCATTCTTCATAACGAACTCTGCCTTTAAACCTATCGACTCAGGGTCGTCGTACGAGACTAGCTGATTGGTAGACTTAAGAAACGGAGTGCTTGAACACCGATCCCAATGCCTGGTAGATCCTGGCGGCGCGACGAATTTCCGTTGTCCCAGCGTATCTTCAAGAACCAAAGCACCCTGTTTTACCAGACTAGAGAATCGGATCTGTCCTTGCTCTTCACCGTCATCGGTAACAAGTGTAGGAGATTCACGCTTCGAACGCGTACGAAGTTTGGTAGCATTGGACGTGGAAAGGATTCCGTATGCAGGTATTCCTAGCACGAGCTGAGACAGCTTGAAACCGGCTGCTGTCCAAGCATTCATGGCTGCTTCTGCGTTGGCATCAGGTTGAGTAGAGTTCCGGCATCTATCACTGAGCGGGGCATTCGGCCCTGGATTCGGCGAAGCTAAGAACACATGAGCTCGAGCAGATAGCCAGATCAAGGTCACATACCACTCCAAACATCATAATTCATAATCAGGATCCAATCCAGCTGTTGAGCAAAAGCTGACACGTTCTTCAACGGCACTCCGTCACCATCGACGAAAGGCATATGATCTACAGCAGCTGTGAGAACGGCACCTGTGGGTAGTGTTTTGCGAAGGAGACCAAGAAACTGCAAATAGTTGACCGAATCGGATGTGCTGACTTGATTGCCGGATTCGCCTTTGCGACCAGGATACTCCCAGTCGAGATCGATGCCATCCAAGTCGTACGTATTATAGATATTGACGATGTTCCCCACAAAGACCTTTCGGCTTGTTTCGTTTGACATAGCGGCAGAGAAGCAGCTGGAAAATTATCAGTATATCGACAGAAGAGCAAGGACAATTGACTGACTGGCTCCCGCTCCAACCGCCTACACTAAGCTTGACCTTTGTGCTGTTACCATGCGCAAATTTCACAAGGCGTGCCAGAAGATCAGGAGCCTTCACAACATCATCCCAAGTCAAATTGAAGCCTTCGTCAGGAATAGCAAACGCGAGATCGATCCAGTCATATAGCGTGTAATTGATCGTTTCCGGAGAGTAGTCACCCTCGGCCCAACTTGGAAAATAGGCCATCACAAGAGGTCTTGTCGGAGTGCTATCTGCTTGAGACGATACTGTTTCCGAAGACTGAGATGGATAGACAAAGACGGCTTCCGAAGTCCCGATTTCTACACCGAAGGATAAAGGCGGTGTAGAGTTTGACAACGGCGAGTTGGTTGAGGTTGTGTTTTGTGAGGTAAAAATGGAGGAAATAGCAGGAGTAGTGTTGTTATTGTCGAGGACTGGCGCCGAAAGGACAACTGGCAGGGACGCCGACAGGGAGAGTATAGCAAGGGTGTTCAAAAGCATCATGAGAGAAGGAGTAGGTTGCACGAGAAATACACCGCCGGGGTGGTAGAGAGAGAGGAAGGGAAATGGGAAGCCTGTCCCATCTAGATGGTCGTTTATATGGACGGTAGCCACATGTAAATAGACGTAAATAACGCGTCTTAACCACCACGATCACCTGTGACCTAACCAAGTGTTTCATCCATCTCTTTATTTGGCCTGCTTCCAGCCTTTAGCATGTGGTTGCACGATCACCTGCACATTCTCGTATCCTTTCATTGTCCCTTATGACCCAACCTGCAGCCGGAATAATAGGGCTGTATCCTTGCCTCACTTGTAGTAAATCGTGGGTCTCAGTCCACTACTCTGTTTTGGTGAAGTTTTACGAATACTTGAAACGACATGCTAGACTCTGGAAACGAGAAAGTTTTTCCGTTCTGTGTCAGAGGGGCACCACATGGTTGTGAATGATCTCATAACAATTATGCCGTCCTTCTTTTCGGGAAGGCAACCGTGACGATGGTGTCATTTCCATCATCCTATATAAGCTCGCGGGAACCTCTGCTGTATTTCATGCCCCACACCAGTACTACGTACAATATGTTGAGGCTGATCTCTCTTTTGCTCTTCTTCGCCTATGTGCAAGCCTTGGACTGGACCGCGACGCCCTTCAATCCACCGTCTGTTCCTCTTGCTGTGAGAACACCGTACCTCTCGGCCTGGCTTCCCCAAGGATCTGGTGCTGCTCTCAACGATGTT
Organism: Armillaria ostoyae; assembly: GCA_902506015.1. Taxonomy (NCBI): domain Eukaryota; kingdom Fungi; phylum Basidiomycota; class Agaricomycetes; order Agaricales; family Physalacriaceae; genus Armillaria; species Armillaria ostoyae. The sequence goes on from LR732083.1 coordinate 3,014,796, forward strand.
TGGCCAACGTTCTGGACGGGTTCTGTACGAGACCGAATATCCCACTTTTTGTAGTCTCACAATTTGTCTCTAGATCCTTGGCTGGGCCGGCTTTGTCAAAGTTGATGGAATCGCGTATAGTTTCCTTGGAAGCGTCAACGTTCCCAGTGCGTCCTTTCAGAAAGCTACTCAAACGGGGTTTAGTGTAAGTCGTTGTGATATAATTCGAAGCATCTTGTAAAACCTTCGCCTCATGATAGTTCACATCTACACAAAGCACTTTTGTCCTCTCGGCTGGATCAGTGGAACTCACTGTGTCGTTCTTGAGCCCGGTAGATGTAAGTATGTTTTTCTCGTACAAATCATCCAATGATTAACCATCTGGAAGGCGACTGATCTTGTAAAACAATCGATCCCATTCGCGTACATGACCGTTTCCGCCGCTTCGACGGATGGTAATGAACACTCGGTTCAAGTATATACTGATATAAGCGCTGAATGGGTTTCGGGAGACACATCGCTCACAGTCAACTGGACTACTTCTACCGGGAGCATCCTCACGCATCAAGTACAACTGACAGACCCATTAGTATTCTCAGAGGTCAGCGATCATACGCAGTGTGAGTACTATTTACTATGTTCTCTCTGCACGGTTGATTACGACTTCTGAAAAGATGGATCGGCTTTTTACTCCACCATCAGCGTGTGTTTTCACATCCTTGCTATCTGATTGACACATCTGATATCATGGGATAGACCGACCGTACAACGTATCAAACCGGAGCTGATGTCACAGTTCGTGCACACTTCATCAGCAATGGTGTTCTACCCAATACCCAAGACGCGAATTTCCGTGCAGTCAGTGACAATTGGCCTGTTTTTGCCCTGGCTAGCGATCTTGGTTCCATTTCCAGTCCAACGGAGCCATTGGTCTTTGCTATTGGTCATATTCGCGACCCTGCAATTAGTTATATTGTCGCAAATAACGAGCATCAGGACAGAAGCCTATATTTCTGGAGTCAGTATTCCGACGCTGCTAGCCTGGTGTGTAGTCTTACACCGATTTGTACTGAATGATCCTGACGCATGCCTCTCAGATTAAAGCGTTTCTTCAAGGTTACCAAGACGCCCTGTCTCAAGCAACCGGTTTTGATTCCCAAGTTGAAAATGACGCTTCAGCAATCTCAGAAGACTACGCAGGGATCGTTGCATTGTCCATCCGACAAGCCATGGGGTCAATGGAGGTGACTATTTCCAAGACCAATGATGGATCATGGAATACGGACGACGTTTTAGTATTCATGAAGGGTAGGTGTCTGCATATTGATAGTCAGATTTCTGTTCAAATTTTCTCTGAAGAAATCTCCAGCGATGGAGTAAGTTGAATAATTGTGTTCAGTTTGAAATCTGCGTTTCTGAAATGTCGCAGAACATCAACACAGTCGATGTTATTTTTCCAGCGTGGCCCGTACTGCTATACACGAACCCAATACTTGGAAAGCACTTGCTGGAAGTGCTATTTCGGTACCAGGCAACGGGCCAGTATCCTAATGCTTGGAGTGTTCATGACATCGGTAGGGGATAATTTTTGTTTCGTACCTTTGTTATCTTCAAAGGTGCCTCTTAGGTTCATCTTATCCAAAAGCATTCGGGCATAATGACGGGCGCGACGAACCCATGCCTGTGGAAGGTTGGACTTTCATCTCTATATTTTTAATGGCAGCTTTGAGGGCTCACCACAAGAGTAGAGAGCGGAAACATGCTCATCATGTCCCTGAGCTACGCGCAACGAACAGGAGATAACTCCCACCTCAGCACATACGTATGCGTTTTTTCATTGTGTGCTATGCACATCATTCAAAGCATATTGGCAGTTTGGATTACTCGACCAATGGACCCAATTCTTGATCACGGACGCACTCATTCCAGCTAATCAAATTAGCACCGACGACTTTGCAGGGTCTCTCGCAAATCAAACCAACCTGGCTATCAAAGGTATCATTGGAATTAGGGCTATGGCTGAAATTGCATCTTTGTTGGGTGACACCGCTAAGAGCGACAACTATACTGTATGGCATCATCCATACCCGACCTTCTGTTCTCTGACCATTGTCGTTGATTTCCAGTCAATTGCGGAAAGCTACGTAACTCAATGGCAAACACTGGCGGCTTCTGACAGCGGTGAACATTTGACCTTATCTGTGAGTTTCAAGTTTCAACGGGTCCGAATAACTAACAACGATATTAACTTTTCAATACATTAGTACGGCAATTCCTCAAGGTGATTAAGGACACTTCATATGAGCATGACGAACGCTAATGACTGCTGATAGCTGGGGGTTGTCATATAACCTGTACGCCGATAAGTTACTAGGATTGAACTTGTTCCCGACGTCGGTGTATGAAACGCGTGTGTACCCTCTCTCTTTCTCCTCACAGTTAGTGTAAAATAGATTTCTAGAAACTGCCTGGTACAAAACAGTGACAGGTAAGATAGTCGTTTCATTGACAAGCGATTACATATTCACGTATCAATTTGAACAGAACCTTTCGGAGTTCCACTAGACACAAGGTTTTTTCGTTCTATTTTCAGTCGAATGGGCGCTAATAGTCCCTGCAGGCATACTTACACCAAGTCAGGTTCGTAGCAATTTCATCGGTGGGAATCGAGATAACAATTTGTGGTCAGATTGGGAGATCTGGACGAGCGCTTTCATGACCGACAATGAAACACGCAATATTTTAATTTCGGCTGTAAAGAGCTGGGCGTCGGACGGTCGAAGTTCTCAGCCGCTCGGTGACTGGTATGAAACAGTCAACGGCAACCCTGAAGGGTTCAGAGCAAGACCCGTCGTTGGGGGACATCGTAAGTATCAATAAGCTCGGTCTAGTTTTGATATACTGATTATAACATTGCAGTTGCCTTCGCAAGTATCTTGTTACCGCGATTACATGTAGCAATGCTGACTTGTTTCTTAGCTGGTGCTTTGAAGCTTAGCGACCGATATACCCGTAACATATAAACATTCAAAGCAGTGGAAGAATGGAGACACAAGATACAAAGAGTATGACGATACCAATTACTGTTCAGATGAATGCATACGTCGGCTAAGATTACGACGTTTGAAACCGCCCACGGATCCACTTTGATCATTCGTAACGGCTGCGGATGCATCATCACCATTTACAACGGGAGTCTGACTAGCAGTAGGTGAACCGCTAGCCGGAGTCTGGTTGGCTGTAGATTGATCGTCAGAAGAACTCTCTACGGTAGAATCACCCCCAGTATCGGGACCCTGCTCTACTAAACCATTCGCGCCTTGGTCCGTCTCACCGGTGGTATCGTCGCTAGAACCTCCGGTCTTTTCAGAAGCACCGCTGGACACTTGTGAACTCGAAGAAGACGCTTTCGACGAAAGTCCCATCCCTTTTCTTGCTGCGTTCATCAGCGCCCAGTCTTTCGTATCTCCGTTGATATCCCACATGTTCGTTCCCAGCATGCCCGATTTTTTGACAAATTGGCCTTTGAGCATGATTGACTGAGGGTCATCATATGAGACGACTTCGCCAGCGGTTTCCGAGCGCAAAAATGGAGTACTAGAACATTTATCCCAGAGTCGTGTGAATCCTTTGCCTCCTTTATAGTCGGATGTCAGAGCGCCCTGTTTGACGAGGTTTTTGAACATGATCATGTTCTTGCCGCCTTCATCAGGAGTGAGGCCTGCGCCACTACCGGCGCTAGCCTTATCCGAGTCGCCCGTACCGCTGGTACTATTGTCAGTGGCGTCGTCAGGACCCTCGTCTCCACTAGTGGTGTCATCGACGCCTCCATCAGTCGTGCCCGTAGCATCACCACCGCCATCAGTCGTGGTGCTAGACGGGGTAGTAGAAGAAGCGGCAGTGCTAATAGTAGCATTAGCACCAGGTGCTGCGCCCGTAGGAGCATTTGTCGGCACCTCCGCAGCGCCATTAGCACCTATACCAGTAGCACCGGCTACCCCAGGTGTTTCTTGCCGTTCATCCAAACGGTCATTACGAATCACCAACTCTTTCGCCGTGGACTTTGAGATGTATCCATACGACGCGGTCCCGAGGACGATCTGATTAGCCGGGAAACCCGCTGACGTCCAGGCTTTGAGACCTCCCTTTGCATTTGCATCGGGCCGTTTGGCGCTGGAGCAGCTACCCAAAGGTGCATTGGGACCTGGCGTTGAAGATGCTGAAGCGTGAGTTAGTGAGATTGGATTCTTTCGGAGTCAAAGATAGATCCCTCACACAACGAAACATCATAGTTCATAATCGTAACCCAATCCAGAACCTTGGAAAATTTAGACACATCGCTCAGAGGTTGTCCATCGTCACCGACGAAGGTGGTAGGTTGGACGGCGGCACTGATCTTTGCACCGGACGGTAGCGTTTTACGAAGGAGTTGCAAGAACGTGAGGAAGTTGGCTGAATCATCTTTTTGGAAGGCAGAGGAGTCTCCCGCTTGTCCAGGATACTCCCAGTCGATGTCAATACCATCAAGCTCGTATTTCTTGTACAAGGAAAGCATGCTTTTGGCCAGCGAGCTTCGACCTTGCTCAGAGGAAACGATCTTGGAGAAATCCCTACCAACCCATAAATGAAGAGCTTCGTAAAAATCAAAACGAGGCACTTACTTGCTACCAGTCCATCCACCAACACTAAGCTTAACTTTTGTGTTGGCTGAATGTGCAGCTTTGACTAGCTGAGCCAAAAGCTTCGTCTCTGAGGATTCATCCTGGAAGCCGACAGTACCGCTCGAACTAGGAATAGCGAAGGCGAAATCAATCCAATCAAAGATTTTGAAGTCGAGTTGTTCGGCGGTGACTCCAGCCCAGTCGGGGAAATAAGCCATTGCGAAGGGTCCTTGCCTTGAACCAGACTGGCCTGTGATAGACTCTCCTCCACTAGTGTTGTCGTCTGTATCAGAATCGCTGTCCGGTGGCTCATTGCTCGTGGGCTCATCACCGCCGACGGTTGGTTGGTCATTTGCATCTGCGTCGCCGTCGGTTTCGTCACCATCAGAGGTGGAGAGATCTTGAGTATTCCCGCTAGCCGCTCCTGTTGCCTCAGACTCGGCGCCGTGGGACTTGGAACGCCAGGAGTGGAGGCACCAGTGCTTGTAGGTATACCGCCAATGGTGCTTTTCCCCCCAGTAGTGGCGGTAGCGCCAGCGCCGGTACCGGGAGGAGTAGTAGCAGCAGCAGGAACATTAGCTGCTGAGACTTGTCTTTTTGCCACTTAGGAAGAAAACAGTCAGTCAGAAAATACCAACGGAAAGTATTGAATGTCCACGCACCTCTTGACATCATTGATCCAGAACCAGGGAATGATCTAACAAGCGCGACATTGGCATCAGTACGCTCGTAGACATCTGTAGTTGATGGAAGAGGAGCTGCCCAGGCCCGGATGAGGCCGCAAGCAAGCAGAAGGAAGGAAAGTCTAAGAGGAATTCGTTTTGGGGTCATTATCATTAATTATTTTCGTAGGAGATAGCGCCACCAGGGCGAAGAGACAGCAAGGAGCACCACCAGGGTGAAAGAATTGAAGCACCGCCAGGGTGCTGAGCTGGTTCTGAGAAAAGCAGCAATTTCGAATGAACCATCAGACTTTTATAGCCGAGTGAAATGCAAAGGTAACAATTATCATAGCCACCATGCCCGCATGGTATCACGTGGACGTGACATAGCCCGCTGTGGACGACGACTGTCGATGGACGGACTCGCTTTCCCCTTTCCGTGCGGCATGAAGAATCAATGAACAACGGAACATTGTCGAATTCCAAAACTCAAGACCGCACCTCAGTTCGGGATAAGAAGCGGAACGGGAGTCATGATCGTTGTTGGTGCGTCTGTTTGTTGACCATCACGTCGATCCCCGGCCGGGCAACTGCAACTTCTGCATTGCTTCTGCAAGCAGTCAAATTGACTTTGACGACGCGGGTGGAATCTGGAATTCATATATGTTTCGATATCCATGCCGCCAAAAGTTACAGAGCGTAACAATGAGGATATCGGGGCGCGTCTGATGGTGCCAAAACGCGACAGACTGGCATAGCAGAAGGCAAAGCGTCGAGCTGTCAAGGAAACGTAAATGATGACGCGTGACGGCCCGCCCTCGAGTACTCCGGGCCGCTCATTCCTTGTTAAGATTCCGTGTTCCGCAGGTAGGTTACCGGATAGCTCTAAGCTGACAAGATGCACTGTGGAATATCTGCCTCAATCTGGAATAGCATCCCATTAGCCGACATACATTTTTCTCGCGACCGCCAACATTTAACATCGTAACCTGTTTGCTTTCCGAAATTCCGATCCACTGCTTCGCCGTCGTACGGCCGACTTTTCCTAACTACCCTAGACACATTTGACTATTTTAAAGACTCTTGGACACACGGTGCAAGTCAATAACTTACAGATTCGGTCATATTGCGTACACTGACGGAATGCGTTTCTGTGTGAAATATTCCCACTGATGGGGCACAGATCCTTCATCAGCATCAAGCATCTTTCAGACCCATCCACTGGTCCGCTTCTTCAACGTCAGTTGACTCGGACCAGCAAGGCACGCGGAGCATACCCGCCTTTGTGTTTGTATCGCTACCATTGTTCAGACTATTGTTCCCTAAACAAGGTTGGTAACTTTTATATTTCCATGGGGAACTTGACGCTCGGTACCGACCCTAGCTTTTGTGTGACAGATTGGTCTATGTGCCCCGTTCGCAAGCAACCTAAATAATAAGATTAGATGCATCGATATCACCCTTCCCAAGTAAGTAACTTCAGGCAGTGAATCGGTTGTAATCACTACGAATCATCAAACTTCCAGGGACCTAGCTGCAAATTCGACGCGTCGATTCTCTCTCATCACCTTCGCAAGACGTCGAACTTTTTTTTTGCATTTCCATACTACCATCTTACACCCGCTCTTCACTAAGTTACCGTCGTCTTCTTTACAGTCGAGACCAAGGGGGAAAAAGGCCGGATCTGTTTCTTCATCCGCTTTATCCAACCAATTGAGTATACCTCCGACAACTCAGCACGGTGAACAGTTCCAGATTCCCAGTCTATTTCGACCGCTCCCAACTTTACGCGTGTTGTCCTAAGCGCGCGATGATAGCGCGTTCTATGGGCACCAATCAGACTGGGGGGAACACGGATTTTCTCGTGAACTTACCCTAGGTACGGCGCGCCAATCTGCCAATGATGATATCAACTTGGGGTATTCCACAAATCTTCAGCGGAACTTGTTCTATCTCCTATGTGCATGGGTATGAATTGAAGGCTCGGATCCTTTACACCTGGGGCTCTGATCACTGACGTATATATGACGAATCATGTTGAGTTCCGGGAGAGGGACGCGGAGCCGGTATTACTATTGTCCCTTTCAAGCGGCAGCACTATTGGAGTAGTGCAAAGTTGCGTCAGATGTATAAAGTGCGAACAGTATGCGGTGAATTGCGAATGATAACAAGTACAATACAGAATAGTAAGTGAGTACAAGGAGCGATGTATGGCAGCTAGCAAGACAACAAGCAAGAATATGTATGGAATAAACTAAAACTGACGTTGGAAAACGAGAATGTAAGCTACATTATAAGTGGAATGCAAAAGAGCGAATAAAGTAGTCGGTAAAATGAGTGTCAATGGTAGTTATACGGCACACGCTGAGCGTGGCGGTATATGCGCGTTTCGCGACTTGAAAAACTTGAAACAAGTCATGCCGATTGTTGAGGGGGCAGGGACATGACGTTTCTGGGGAACGACTCGCGGTGAAGGTGTCGTTGCTATTGGAGAGATGGCATCAAAGTCGGGGAGATAGATGGGAGTGACAATGGGTGATGGTGGTGCACGGATGACGGGCCTTTTGTCCGTAGGGTTGAGTGCAAACGCCGGAATAGGCGGTACTGGCGGTGGTGCACTGGCCAAGGTAGGGCTCGCGGGAGGAGAGCGGTACGGGATGGCAAAGGAGAGCGAGCGACGGTGTGTGGGCCGGAAGCTGGGTGAGCGGGGCGGCGGGGAAGGGGCAGGCAGCGAGCGGGGGGTAGACGGCTCGCGGACCGGCTTGAGTGAGCTCTTTGAGGGTGTTTTTGATAGCGCCGAGCGTGCCTTTTGGCTCAAGCTGTCGCAGGAACGGGCAGTAAGGCGCTCACCCTGGCTGGGGCGGAGATGGCGGCGGGGCGGCGGACCGAGAGGCGTGTACGCGATGTCGGGCGATGGCAAACGGGGCGGTGGTGTTTGTGGACGGTATGAGGAAGACATTGGGCACTGAGGAAGGAGGCGGTGTTTGCTTTGCTGTTGGCATTGGGTTCTGCTTTCTTTTTATACAGCTGGTTTCGTCAAAAAGCCCCGTTACGTATCCGACGATAAATGAAACAACATATTCCAAATCGGGTACTGCCTTCGCCGGATCGTACAAATCAAGTAATTCCATATCGGGGTCGAGGATCTTGCGTCGACATTTCATTTACACGACATTCATTGGACCATTTAGCAGCCTTGCCTTCCTCTACCATTGGCTTGCCTATCTCCTCAAATTAAATGTCAGTCCTTATGACCCACACTTTCTATACCCTGCATCAGTACATGACTCGTTCCATTGTTCAAATCATGGCCAGGTAAGCTAGAGTCACAGCCTCGTGCACAAATAGGCGCCTCTATCTCTGCGATCTTCTATTGTTCGGGTCACTACTCCCAGGGCCTGCAGGGTCAGTCGTGTCACCCGCTGACTTCGGGAGCATCGTCGCGACGGACGTCCCGCCCATGTCGTGCTTATCTTTCGACAACGAAATCTGCTTCCCACTGTCCTACCAGCGACACCCAGTTCATCTTTTTCCATCTTCTTTTCTCAGCGTCTGTCCTTGCCTCCCACGTCTATCTCGGCCTTCTTCTGCTAAAAACTCCACGTTTTTCCTACGTAGATCGCACCTTGCCTCGAGGCAGCCTTTCTTTGGCAGCTCCTTCAATTTCTCGTAATCCCAAATTTGACGCGTTCATCAGCGCCCGTCGCACCTAATTCCTTTTCCTCCACGTCTCATCAAATTCACTCGGCAGTTTAAATTTTTACCTGCCATTCCTTGGCTTGTATAACGACATCCCGACAATTCACGGACGGGCACACTTCGCAACATACAGGCACCCATTCACCTTCCACGTCCCTTTCGGACCCTTTCTCCGCAGGATCCTCAGAAGGGTGTCGTCGCGCTGACGACCTTACTCTCGTATTCTATTCTGCGAGTGTCCCGATGTCGGCCTTTTGCTTCGCGCCATGGAAACTGCTACGCTCATTCAATACAGGCTACCTATTTTCTACACCTGCTCTTCCTCATTGTCTCTGCTGTCTTCTTCGTCTGTCTCCCCGTGTGGAGCGTGGCCTGTCTTGCTGTGGATCTTCATAACAACTTGTCGTCGATTGGCGTTCTGGAGTGCAATTACGACTCCATCGGCACTTCTTTTTTTTTCTTTTCGTGCTTTGCACCACCGCAGCTCTGGTATGAATATTTGTCAACAATGACCTCTCGGATGCACCACCGGCAACTACGCCGCGTAGTGGCTCCCGGTTTCTGTTTACTCTTACGGCAGAAAGGTTGTATACCTGTCAGACTTCGCTAGTGGTTGTTGGAAACCTCCTTTGATGATGTATCTTGCGGTACCGGAAACCTCGCATCCCTACGCAATAGTCATCACCCGGTGTTCTAGACAAGAAATCCTGATGTATCAATATCCCGGTGATCATTCACATATCTCGTGTAAATCTCTGCTCAAAATGCATACCACAAGGAATGAGAAAAATTTCTGACACGATTCTTTGCCTGATGCAGTGCCTTCAATCCCAGACTACGGATCGCCATAGACGCTCTGTGATAAGACCAACAATCCAATTAATCTCGCACGTACAACTAAGTACTAGCGCAGGATCCCAGTCAGCTTCTTTCATTGCGGACTTATCGGGACATGGGTTCGTTCCTGTATCGTCCAATTCAAAGTTTTCCCTCGTACTCAGGCCAATCACATTCACCCTTAGGCATCCCCATTTGATTTCTCTCGCGATCGGTGGATTCGCGACGCCGACGTCAGCCATCTGTCGGAGAAGCTTAATACAGAATACGGCCCGGGCTTTCGTCGTCGGGGTCTGCTTCCCGACGTCGGTTCAAACTCGGGACTGGGAGCGCTCAGGTTCAGGAGGTGGCACACGGCGTATTGGACTGGGGGGATCGTAGTTGCCGGTGTGCTTAATTTTCGTGGCGGTGAGGATTTTTTGAGCCTGGACAGTTGCAGGGGTTGTGGCGCCGTTCTTTCTCTCTCCGAATCCCTCAGGGGTGAAACGCCTACGCTACCGCTTACTGGTAGGCTGGTTGAATGGTCCAGACCGCGGCGCGTGGTGCTCGCTTAGGCTGGGGGTGAAGACGGGGATGGATTAGTCTAGGCCCGCGCCCAGGGCGCGTGGCGGGAGAAGCACTCGCCTTACGAATACTTGGGCGGAACGACAAAGAGGAGTCTGACTGTTCTAGGCAAGGTCAAGGACTACAGAAATTTTACGCGGAGGCGGGGTATTTGTTTTCTTGAAACTCAGTATATGTACTTCGGAGTAACTTCGATTGCTGGGGTTTTCAGAAATGCCAAGAGGGGCGCTCGGAACCCGTGAAACGACTGCGCCAAGGGATACTCCCGCAACAATTTTCAGATGGTAAACGGTGTACAGTGCCAAAAGGCCGTTGAAACGAGCCAGTAGTACTGAATATAGAGCAATGAATCAACGGGTGTAGCAGGTAACCTTTGGCTACTATTTCTTTTCATGTCTACCGTCTCCGTACCATGGCGTATATATACTTACGTCCAACAATTCAATGCATCCCGAGAGATAGTCATGCCTAATGATGTCAATTGTGGATCAAGGATAATCTAACAGCCTGTCGGTATGTCGTCAAACTTACTATTACTATGAGTCCGGTAGTCCGCGGTGCAATAGTGGCTGATCGTTACACATACGCCCTGACGGCGGTGAGTCTAGCGTTGCACCCTCTTTTCGCTTCCGATTCACCAGTTGAGGTCCGCCCCATGCTGCCGCGAACATAAATCCAGTGTATCATGATACTTCCCCGGATGGGCTGGGTCCCTTGCAGACTTGAGCGCTTCATTCGTTCGTTTAGTAGAAGTTTCAGAACCCTCGTCCTCCGTTGAACTTTGACGGATCGATAGCTTGAAGGTTTCCTGGGGACGGTTCTAGGCGATGACAATCCGTGACAGTTACCATGTTTCTGCATAGTCGTAGGAAGCAGAGGGATTGCACAGTTTTCACAGAACACGAAGATAAAATATGGAAGACGGGTAGGTGCTGTTAACAAACGAAGATATCTGGAAATGCAGACTGTCTTCTTTGAAGTTATGAATGCTTGCAAAAAAAGCTGTTCCGTTGTGTCGGCTTTCGCTAGCAGAAGACTAAAGAGCTAAAGATACAGGTAGAGCAGCAAGTGGCGCGGTTACGGGGAGAAGTGAAACAGAGGCCGTTAGAACCCAGTCAAGAGTTATCAAAGTCCCCGCAAATGACAAGTTCAGCAACGGTCGTTTTTCTGAGGACTGCATACAGCTAAAGAGCAGGTCTCCTTAGCAGCACTAGAAGTTTAAAATTGTTTTGTAACATGATAAGAAGCACTGACATTTAACCTGTCGATAACCAGGTCCAGAGGGTCGGCGGAGTCAGTGCGCATTCCATCCGACATTTTGACATAAAGTACCCTTTTTTCTGATTCCTCGAAGGCGATCGCAAGCCTTACAGCTCGTCGGCGGTATTTATATCGTCTCCTTCATGGATATGGGAACGACGTTCGAATGAAGAAACTGGTGTCGTGCCGCGGCCGGCATGTTCAACGCCCGCCATTAGGGGAAGTCGAAGGACCCGGCGGCCAGTCGCACCTACTCGATCCACATGGACCTACCATCTCCTCGCGAGCTCGAGCTCGAAACTGCTCTTCGACAACGGAACGTGCAGGTCGCCCAGCTCTCTGTGAGTATCGAGCTTCACGTCTCTGCGCACGAATAAATCGTGTCCATCAATTCAGGATGAAATAACCCGTTTACGAGCCCATGTTTCCTTGTCTTCGTCATCTGCTACGGCTACGGAACATACGGATGCGACTACAGCGAATATTCCGCCACAGTTGATGGCGTTGCTGCTGCCCCACATCCAGCCAGAGGCGGGGCCAGGTTCCAGCAGTGTGACCTCCGCTCTGACCCAGAGAGTCAAGGGCCTTCAGGAGGAGAACGACGAGCTGTACGACATCCTCAAACAGGGCGAGACGGGCCGGCTCAAGGAGGAAGTGCGCAGTCTCAAACGGGTGGTGCGAAAACTCGAAGCTGCACTTGGTGGTACGTCGCAGTGGCTCGCAGTCTACTCCACTCACGATGCGCATAGAATCACACAAAGTCGTCGTCTCGCTCTCGTACGTCTCTTTCTGCCCTTGCCGTTCGAAGCTGATCCTTGGTGCTGCAGTACCGAGCTTGATAAAACCTACGACGCCCTCAAACCCCAGCACCACTCGCCACGGAATGCCTCTAATGTGAATAATGCTTACCACCGAAATGGGACGGCGTCGCCAACGCAGTCCAAACAGCCTCCGACAGGTCCACGCGCGCACACGCACAAGAAGCCGCGTGTATCAGAGCCCAGACGGCGCGAGGAGAGCCGTGGACGGAGCGGGCACCATCGCAGCGGCAGCAAGATGGATGTCGACGACGACCGGCGGGATAGGGACGACCGCGACGGTAACAGGTCAAGAAAGAGCGTACATGTCAACCAGTCGACGGGGGGGAATTCGGGAAGCCATGGTCATGGTCACCACAGAGGCGGCAGTGGCAGCAGACGCACCGGCTCTAGCGATCGGACGTTGGCAGAGCGTATGGGAGTTCCCACTCGTTTTTGATCATTCGTTTCGTTTCTGTTCTTTTTTTTCTTTGTTCTATGGATGGACACCCCTACATATATATCATCCGGTATGAAATCTCTCAACTCATCCCTTTTTGTAGCCCTAGCTGACGTCTTCTGTAGTATGAATTTGTGTGTATTCCTAGGTCCCGCTATCGTCGTCTTGCTATTTGCCGTATCACTACCCTATTTACGTCTAGGAATGTTAATTTATCGTGTTCGACTAATTTCGCGCCTTGCTTCGTTTCTCGGCATCACTATTTACCTCTTGGTTATCCTACTTCTACGTTCAGACTTGCATTGGGGATGCGGCGCGCTTCCTAAAGCGAGCCAGCTTGTGTCGTCGGTACTTTTGCGTTTGTGATCCGAAACCATATCGTGACACTACGGAACATCTATCTGTACAAGTTCAAGTGTAGTACCATGGGGCAGTATGGGGCAAAAGTGGAAACTCCGAGGACAGTCGGGAAATGGTTCACGGTCAGTCCTTCAAAGTATTATGAATTTTTATATTGAACGTCATCTGCGATCAAGGCCGTGGCATATGCCTGTCGTGTGACGGTACGACTCACGACGCGTCCTTTCCATCGAACTGACTCCAACATGCCAACCTCGGTGCCGCCTCTGTACCCTCTTACTGCCGCTCTATGCAACCGTTGTCCTTTGTGCCGATTTTTTTAGGCGAGGCCTCTTCTCCTTCCACCTTATCCTCTGCCGTGATTTTTTTACTGTTCCCGTTTCGTAGATTCGTCTCCAAGAGCCAACAGGGCACTTCGGGTCTGCGTGGCGTCACCCTTGACGCGCCGTTAGCGTGTGCCTAACGAGAATATAGTTGGTTCCGGCCCCGATTGGACTGGAGTTACTGTATTCCTGCTAGTGCGGATGGAGGCCGCTAATTGCGGAGACTCTAAATCGCTAATCTATTAGGATGTCAGGTAATCCATCCTGCGATGGCACATCGTGAGTATGTGAGTATGTTCGACATTTGAAAACGCATGCTTTTTCACCTGGGGTTGCGAAAGTGATATGTGCATATACGGTTAGCAATGTTCGCCTAGTTTCCTAAGCTTGCTTCTGCCTTTATAGGGTTCTATGCCATTGTCATCATCCGAGACTACAAAGCCAGAGTGCCTCAACGGACTGGAAGTAAATAAGATACTTCCGAGATTTCGACGTCTGCCGCAAGAAAACAGATCTTTCCATTTTTCCTGTCCTACAACAATATCCGAACAAAGTCTGTGGGAGACCTACCGGCTGTCTTGTATTAGAAGACAATGGGACACTTAGCAATGATAAACGCGGCAACATTCATTGAATTGTTGGACGTACATAAAGTCTAAACCAAACCGCGATTTGCGCGCATTCGGGTGTTGAACATTCTCGTCATCTATAATGATTATCTTTTTGATTGTAACAGACGTTCGTATCAGCCAATACAGACCTTGGTAGGTGGCGCTGAATTCCACTGATGCGTTGATGTGCTGAGGTCTTGCACGCCACACGTGAAGTAAAGATCGACTCATCTCAGCTATAACCTGATTCAGTCACATCATGTCGTTTTGGCCGATTTTAAATCATAAGCGTTTCGTGCCCGCAGTTGGTGCGCTTAGTATCATAGGATTCTGTAGTGGGGAAGGCAAGTAGGAGTTCTTGGCCGTTCGCACTGATTATCATCCTGATCATCATTGTTTTCGTCCAGTTTGGTTCAGGCGAGTGACGCCAGCTGAACTGGAACAACACAGGAAGGAACTTACGAACTTGATGTGTATGTAGTACCCTTCCGTTACTCCGACTTCCTTCTGATGTCCGATTCAATCGACTTGGTTGATATCAAAAAAGAGCTCGGTGAGGGCTCAAATCAGCTTCGGATTGCTCAGTGCTCAATTGAGGATATAGGATATCTCGAAGCTCGCCGAGAAGTGATAGAAAAAAAGTTGGGTAACTTAGAGGAGACTTTGGTTTCTCCCTAGTTATTTGGGCATAGGGCTCCTCTGACATACAGTAGGACGAAGTTAAGAAGAATCATGCCAAGGCAATGGCTGAGGTTGAGGCTATCCGCCAAGATAGCTACTGGAGATCCAAAAACTAAATGAACTATTGCACAAGTAAAAATGCCGAAACACATTCTGTCAGAAGAACAACCTGTAGATCGTTCTAGAGCTTGAGAAGGTGATCATCAGATCGTCGTTCCGTCATAGCAGATAGTGACCCGGTTGTCAATGCTAAGATCGTTGGAGTGATACATCCGCACCGCTTGTCTATTGTCCTGCTCGTGAAACTCAGTCACCATCACGATATGGATGGACGACACGTACGTATTATTGTTTTACAGCTGCGTCGGATGTCAGAACGTTAGGAAATTAGAAAAGAGAGAAAGTCATGACAGGGATGGGCAGGGAGAGGCATCGGCTGTGGTCCGCGGATTTGGGGACGGAGGAAAGGGCTCGGTGAAGCACGTGCCGCTCTGATGGGCTAACAAGGCCAAACACGGAAAAAGCCTCTTAACTGCGAAAAAAAAAACATCACTCTCAGAAGTCAACCATTGCGTTCTCAGTCCGCTAACCGACTATGACCATGTTACTATGGTGAGTTACATTTCTCTTCGCACGGGCTATGATTACAATCATATTCACACTGGATGAACGCATGGAACATAAGACTGTTCCTTGCTTCATGATTATTTTTACAACGGTAACTGAGCCTTCTATCACCTCAATCTTTCCTGTCCTATCGTGTTCTGTTCTGTTGCTCATGATGCATCTTTCTCCAGGTAAAGGTCTGATTGGTTTCGAAGCAGCACGGCATGCGGATGGATGGATACAGCGTTAAATGTACACTAAGAAAAGTAGCCAATAGAGTTTTACATGTACCGAAATACTACCCTATGCATTCCCATCGATATCTCCATCAAAAGCGTCGGAGGGGACTTGACCTTGCAACTGGGTCAGAGCTCCCGGCAAGAGGTAAATGAAGGGACCCGATTTCGCTGGGGGCGGCGTCGACTGGTAAGCGACGGGCAATGTACACCGAGGGCAGAGGAAGCGATATTGCCGTTCATGACCGCCTTGTCTAATGAAATACGGTGAACAGCAAGCATGCGCTGGCTTACGGAGTACATACCTCTCTATTAGAACTGGGTCACCAAGATTCGCATTGAGTTTGAACACCCGAGCCTTTGCATCATCACTGTCCTGAGAACGAACGACGATAGCACCGTCAGTCTTACGCTTGGGAAGAGCTGTTAGGGATTTGTCGATGACAAGCTATAAGAAAACGGTGAGAAGATAAATATTAATAGCAAGCAATTTAGGCATAACATACGATGAACTCGCCACAGATGCAATCTATCATACAAGAATCAATCAGCTGCATCGCCTGAAAGAAATATATTCAACCATCAACGCACAGTAGACGCGTAGGCTAGCCGCGGATGAGGCTGTTGGCTGTGCTGCAAGGCGGTAATGTTATTTCCGGATTTCACACTAGGCAAGAAACATACCATCTGTTGAAGATGAAACAGCAGAACGCGAAACAACCTTCGGCATACTGACAAAGAGGAAGAAGGGTGATCCTGACGGTGGGAAAGACAAAGCAAGTAGGTACTGCCGCCCGAGGATGGAAACGTCCGAAATCGGGAACACGAATAATATGTAATTAATTTGAAATACAAGGCACCAAAGACCTCCCCGTGATTATTCCGGCTGGGGATCGTTCGGCACAGCTTTAGTGGTCGTCACTTTCAAATTAGGTCACCCACTCTTTTAATTGTGCTCGTCAGCTGCGAATCCGGTTCTCTTCTTCACCACCTCCCATGGCTGAAAAGGATGCAGCCGCCCGTTTGCGCCGCGCAGTCAAGGGTATGTTCCCTTTCTACCGCTCGTATGTCTACTAACCTTTGTCTTTGTACAGAGAACAACCTTTTTCTGGTGAAAAGGCTCATTGAACGGACCGACATGCGCAACATTGACCCAGGTCCACGCCGGTATACGTCGCTGGCCTGGGCAGCAATGCTGGGCCACGAGGAAACCTTCGAGTTCCTACTGTCCGAGGGTCACGATGACTACGAGTTCAGCCGGGTGCGTGGTTTTACGTTGCGGACGATGTTTACCTACTAATAACATGCCCCAGGACTCGGAAAATAACACAATTCTCATGTTGCTAGCAGACCAAAAGCCCCCTTCCGCCACGTCGTACCATTCCATGCCAAGCAATGACACGCTCCGGGCTACTTTGCGAATGGCACGACTCTACTACGATCGCTACCCCAAAGTCCTGGACTGGTCGAATAGTCAAGGCAAGACCGCTCTTCATGTGGCCGCTCTCAGAGGAAATGAGGAGCTTGTTAGGGTGCATATGCCGTTGCTTCCGCCGTGTCTCAGCTTACATTCTGTATCTAGATGTTATGTGATCTCAATGCCGATGTTGACCTGCCGGATAACAAGGGAAATGCACCACTGCATTCGTACGCCATCCAATACATTCCAGTTGTTCTCATGTTAATATCCTATTTAGGGCTAGCTCATGGGGCCATATCACTGTTAGTGCTCGATTCCCCTCCTCGTCTTGGCTATCACTCAAATAGACTTCCAGGTTGTGCAACTTTTGATAGAACGAGGGTGTTCTTACACCGCTCGCAACAATGACGGGTTCACCGCGTCTGACTATGCATACTCGTAAGTTTATGCTTACCGCGCCTGGGCAGCAAACTTATTGTCTCTGCCTACAGATACAGTACTCAGGAGACGCTCCAAGACACTGTCCGATTGCAGTTTGAAAATAACAAAAAGTCGCGACGTGCTATATTTGTGCAGAACGCTGCCAGGAACAACGAGTGGGGTGGAGCTGGGCCTTCGATCTCGAACTCTTCCCAAAATATCCACTCAGCCACACCGAGAATGCGCAGTGGATCTGGGACCAGCAGGACGACGGTCATGTCGGACAGTGGAGAGTTGGAAAGCAACGGGTTAACTCCGGCACCACTTAGCCAATCGTCGTTGTCCGCTTCTTCGTCGCCCTCACAACCGTCTGGCGGCTCAAGTACGCCCTACCACACCCCGCAGCACACTAATGGTACCATGTCAGCCCTATCGCCATTTGCTACGCGAGTACGGGAAAGGGATGCCGACGCAATGGAGAAGTACATGAAAAGAAATCGGAGTGGAAGCCAAGGGACATCGTCAACAGATAACAGATCACAGAACGGATCTTCATCAGCAGGTGCTGCATGTCCCTCGTTGCATGAGGATGATGTGTCCACCAATCTTCCTCCAAGTGGGTCGACAACACCACGACGACTGCGACCATCCATGTCCGCGTCTCAGCTATTATCCAAACCTCCCTCCCTATCAAACTCCACCCAGCCGGAGAACCGAATACGGGCTGGCACAAATCCTACATCTTCTCGTCCCTCGATATTTCCCCGACCTCTGCTATCACGATCATCGTCGATATCCAACTCTACCCGTCCCCTAGCCTCGGTCAGTGATAACCTCTTTGAGGAGCCTGAGAATTATACCGGACCTCCGAGCCAATACGCTCAGTTCCCGGAACCACCCCTTTCTCCCGAAGATAACAACACTCCAATAGCGGGACGGAGAATGGGATTTCACCCTTTAGTGAAGCCTCTATATGGCATTGACTCGCTTACGAGTCACAGGAGAGGCCTGTCCACGTCCTCTTTTCGCTCATAGACGACTGTGACAAGTGATGTATATCGACCACACTGTACTACCAGATATGTATGATTTATTATTGCCATTCCGTCCTGCTCTACCTTGCTCTGTTGTTTTTCATCGTCGACCGGACTCTTTCTTGCAATACGTGGCCTATGTATTGTTACAATATTCTGTATGATCACTCCTGGGCCCTCTTAAGCTTATTTGCTTATTATCCGTACATAGACTCTAGCATCACCATAATGAGACACATCTCTTCATTCAACATTCTCGGAGAAAAATAAATTTGTCGGGTAAAGAAAGGACAGAAGCCCCGCACCCTTTGCCAAGAAACGAACTTCGTCTGTCACAAGATGGCGGCATTCGGTGCTTGGACGTCGCGAATGGACGAGGAAGGGTGCATGTGAGCGTGAAGCAGGACCGGATATGGCAAGAAGTGTGACCAATGGGTCTTACGTGGAAATGGTGCGAATGATGCAAGGTCACCTCGGAACGTTTGTGCTGAAAGGCATGCAAGCCTCTTCGAAGGTTGCTTCCAACCGTCGTTGACGTTCGATACATTTCGCAGGCCTTCTTCAATGCATCATGCAATGGCCGACGCTGAGGACCCGACAACACAGATGGCCTGGCCCTCAAGGCGTCACAATGACCCTTCACCAGAGACAGCGGCGGACGATCCCAGTATCCACCACGAGGAGCCTGAATTAACGAAGCAAGTCGAGACAGCGACGACAGCAAAGAGACGGCTGTCCACATGGGACCTCATGACGCTCAGTGTCGCCATGCTGGGTGCTCAGATTGCCTGGACGGTCGAGCTTGGGTATTATATGTCGGTTGCAACGTGGCGGCCGCAATGCTGACAGATATCGTATCGCAGATATGGAACACCGTTTTTGCTGGGATTGGGCATCTCGGAGCAGCTGACGTCGCTCGTCTGGCTGGCAGGACCCATCAGTGGTCTCATCGCACAACCAGTCATTGGTATTTGCCGCCGGCCCAGACTCTATCGACATCATTGACCATATTTCCCCGTTCTAGGCGCTATCTCGGACTCGTCGACGTCCAAATATCGTCGGCGCTTTTGGATTATATCGTCGACGGTCGTCCTCGTCGTGACCACCCTTGTACTTGCCTACTGTGAAGCCATCGCTGCGTTCTTTGTCGATCTTTTTGGAGTGGGAGCAGGAGATTGGGATGAACAGCGCAACATACAAGTACGCACACGGGTCTTCAGCTTGCTTACGGTCTGTTGACATTGAGCAACACTAGGTCGCGAACGTGGCCATCGGTTTCGCAGTGACTGCGTTCTATCTATTAGACTTTGCCCTCAACGCGCTTCAAGCATCTCTGAGGAACCTTCTCTTGGACATCGCACCAGCCTCCCAACTGAACGCTGGCAATGCCTGGCACGGTCGTATGACCCATGCCGGTAATATTGTTGGATTTGGATTCGGCTTCTTCCCTTTGGCGAAGCTGCCCTTCTTGCAGATATTCGGGGGCAGCCAGTTCCGCAAGTTCTGCATCTTGTGTAACGTCATCCTCATCGTCACTGTGTTTATCACATGCTATTGCCATGAAGAACAAGAACGTGCTGCCACAAGCAAACCATCCGGGTCAGTCAAATGTTACTAATGACATTTCCTTGCTCATACTCTACTAGCAAATTCCGTGAAGTACTAGACAATATATATGTAGCAATCATCAAGCTCCCTAAAGCTGTACGGCGCGTGTGTTATGTCCAACTGTTTGCGTTCATGGGATGGTTCCCGTTCCTCTTTTATTCGTGCGTTTACTACTTCGTCGGGATCTGCTTCAAATCTAAGTTCTTTACAGTACCACATACATTGGACAAGTCTTGGCTCGTGAGATTGGTAAAGAACCTGACCGTGACGTTGCGGCACAGCGTGGGGAGTTGGCGATGCTTCTGTATAGCGTTGGTGCGTTCGTTGGTTTACCTCAGTGATGACAGAATCACTCATCGCCATCCAGTGTCTGTCATTTCAGGAACTGTTCTTCCTCACCTGGCTGGCAGAGATCGCAGACTGATGGCGCACAAAGAGGATGTTGACGAAGATGCTGAACTCACCCGCATTCGAAATACAGTTCATGAATGGCGAACAGAAGCCGCACGGAAAGGAAGACCTCTGCGTCTACCTGTAATGCCCTTCTTGCTCCGGAACATCTGGACGGGTGCAATGCTATGGTTCAGTCTTCTGACGTTTTCGACATTTTTCATTACGGATGTTATACAGGTAATTTGCACACTCATTCTTCCGGTCAATCGCCGGCTTCATCTTCTGTACAGGCATCCATATTCGTCGCCCTCGTAGGTGTTTCCTGGGCCGTGGCAATGTGGGCACCTTTCGCCATCATAATGGAGGTTGGTAAATCTGTTGCGAACTTGCCGTGGATATTGAAACAGCTTTCCTTCAGCTGTTGAAAGACATGTCTACACCGCCAGCTCCTATCAGGTCACATACCCGGACTCTATCAACACCTCCGCGAAGGATCGTCTCGGAGCGTCAGCCCTTACTTCGTACTCGATCACTGGACGAATATGAAGCGGATGAAGATGAAGTATCATCCGAAACACCAGTTGCGGGAGGGACAATCCTCGGTGTTCACAACTTGGCCATTGTGATGCCGCAATTTGTGGTATGTCCGAGGTGATCCACATTAAGCAGCGAGCAAGTTTCTCATGGTTCTCCCAGATATCGTTGGTCTCGAGCTTCATATTCCGAGTTGTGGATAAGGGTACCGATAGTGATACCTCTGACGTCTTTTACGGAAAGAACGGGGTTGTTTGGGTGCTTCGTTTTGGGGGACTGTGTACATTAGCTGGGTTTGTATCTCCGGTTCTTTGGCCTTTCGTGCACTGAGTGCGGTTTTTCTCTAGCGCGATGATTGCTCGGATGGTGCCTCCGACGCCTACGGAGAAGGCAATGAGGCGGAGGCTCGGTGAGATGAAGTTGCTACAAACGACTGCAGCTGCATAAATCTTTAAACTAATACGGGAATCTATAAACTGGTGTGTCGACTCAACGTTTTGGATAATGCTTTTACCTGTTGTGTACGCACTACTACTATTAACATATCTCGTCGAGCGATGTAGTGTATGCAATACTAATCCGGAGTCTCATTTTAACTGATAAAGAATATTGATGATGTATGCGGTCTTTCATAAACTTTCTCGCAAATATGCCTTCTTTTCTCACATATGGTGTGCTTGGATGGTTAAGTTGGGTCGGTTACTTACTAGTGCTGTGGCGACTCTTGGAATGTAGGTTTCCTTATTAGATAAATGAGAAGTGCTGATCTCCTCGTGCGGCGTGGTCTTCTTAGCTTATCTATGCGGTAAGTAAACAAAGTACGAAATCGCAATTATCTCTTCGTCGAGATGATAGGAATCGACAAGGGATGCTCGTGACCGGGGGTAACCGTGCTGAACCAAAAAGGCTCTGCAGCAATGAGTCCGCTGATAGCCAGCGTTATTAGATTCCGGCAATTTGAGGAACCGACGAGGACTTACCAGAAGTGTCCCGTGAATGGACATAGAACAAACGTATTGAAAAAATTCGGGGCCAACAAAAGGCCAAGGAAGACTCGTGTTTCAGTGCCTCCGCCACGGCTTCATTCGCTAATATTTTTACTTGTATAAGTGAAATGAAAGAAACGAGGCGAAACGAACCTCTTCCGCGGACATTGATTACAACACAGGACGAAAGACTGTCTTTAAATCGGGATATTTCCCAATATACCGAGTCATCTGCGGTAAAGGTTACGCCACCTACGGAGGTAGATTAATGCTTGAATTCAGAGAAGTCGTGATTCAGAGGTACCAGTGATGAAGTTCGGTGTTTGATTCTCGGAAATCATTTCATCGTCATACTCATCGCGCACCAAGCACCGGCCGGTGTGAAATAGAACTTGCTTCTCCACGAGGGCATCTTTGGGGATAGACTTGATCACTGCGTATATCGTAGGACCCTTAGAACCTGTATGCTGCAATGGCGTGAATTACGGTAGTGGAGCAATATAATCAACTCACTTTCTCGTACATTTCATGAGCGACTGCAACCAAATCAAGGTAGCTGGCATCAGCTAGCCAAAAGATGGTTGCTTGGCAGTGTCCGACCCAGTTGGAATTTTCCTTGAGGGCGGTGACGATACGATCAACGTGTTGCATGGAAAGCACGGTCTCCAGGGCTAAAGATGACGGGGAAGGCATGGATAGACTTGGTGGAATGAGCCCAATTTGCCCTGATATGAATACCCTTTCATCAGACTAAGATAGTACATCAACAAAACATGTAGACCGACCAAGAAGACACGTACAATGATAGCCTGGGAATATGGACCTATGTTTGCGGGTGCCCAATAGCTAAGACTTTGAACATGTAAAGCTTGTCGATCTGCTAAAGATTCGTCTGCAAAGGCAATACAGTCTATCTTGACGCGTCTGGGATGAGGAAGGTCTACAGCGACGCATGCTCTAGCCGGTGGACTGGTACCGAAAAAAGTCGCGTACACCCCATTAATTTGAGCAAAAAGATCCATGGAAGAAACAAAAATGTTTATATTTGTACACTGATGTAATTGCAGAGAATGTCGTGCGAGCTGGTCTATGATCCCATAAGTTAAAATTACATGGTACGAGATGTCTGTGGGACCTATACCTCGAAGCAAGTTGAAACACTCTGTAACTTCCTCCTCGATAGTGATATTGTCCTGATTCTGGCTTTGCACGTTGCTCACGGTTATCCAAGGACCCACTCTCGTGGACAAGACAGAAAATTCGCACTGCGCCTTGGAATCTATTGGAGCCTCGGAGGATAATGAACTCGACGATGACAATTCTTTGGACGTGATAGCGTGTAAGATGTTATCGCATATAGGGCTGATCAGGAGTGGAGGTACGAGTATATCCAGCGTTATGGGATCCTTTGGCAAGAGAATAGCATTTTTCACTCGTAGATATGCGACAATTGCAAAATCATTGTCTGAGTGTATGACGACTTCGGTTTCCAATCTGCGGAAGGCGCATCAGTAGAGGAAAACGTACAATCAAAAAACACTAACAGAGATATGCGACTTTTGAAAAGGGGACAGTCTAGCGTCAAGCTTTCATATTCGCCACCCTCGCCGCATATGTGAGATCCGTATTTTTCGTTCTAGGGATGTGTAAGAAAGGTTTGAAGACGAAATCAAGCATCGATACTGACAAGCTTGAATAGTAAAGGCTTCATCTCGCCCAGCGATTTCCCCAGATGCTCCTTGCCAAGTCCAATACCAGCGACCTTGATCAGAACGGCATTCATTTTAGCGTCAATCATTTCCGATAACAGTTCGTCTTGGGGTCTTTGCCACAGATAACAGAGCGCGAAAAGAGACAGGCGACGGCATCTACAGATAAATTAGTGCGTGCCTCCGCGCAAAAATGGAAGAGACATACACATGCTCTACTCTTACCCTCTGGTAATTGGACAAAATAGCGCCTACTGATACACCTGTTATATCGGGATGATGGGACTAATACACTGGTAAGCATATATACGAATCAACGGGTGAATAACGCACCTTGACGGAAGCTAGTAGCTCGTACAGATCCTCGGTTTCGTCGCCATGTACACCACCTTTGGAACTGCGACCTCCATATTCAGCTCCCTGTTCCACGGCGCTTCCGCGGATGACCCTGCGGTACAACGGTACGTCCAGTGCACGCGCAACGAGCTCGATGGCATCCTGGCCTACTGTCTGGTACAGATACGAGTCGAGTTCCTCTAAAGATGAGGAGTGAGTCGATGGGGGTATTGGGGTGGTAAAGGAGGACCTTTTCCGGGCTCAGGACCAAGGGATGCGGCTGCGACCAGTTCATGACCATTTTTTGCACAATGTAACAGATTGAAGCAGCTGTCCTTGCCGCCGCTGAGTAGGGCGACGTACTTCATAATGACAGTTGCGCGAAGGGTGCCTAATCCGGACCGTGAGTCCTACTGCCGTACCGCAATCAACTGTAATCCATGCTAGGCACTGGTCACTCATTTCCTTCCCTCTTTCGTTCTGTATCCTTATCTTATCGTTATATTCGTTTCCGTTCACGTTTAATGTCGACCCGCTCCTACAAGGAGGCCATCGAATGCCTCAATTCTCTGCAATCCAATGCCGTCGTATTGGAAGCAGTTCGTGCATCTGGAGGCCGTTCGAGTGCATTTGCCATCCCAGAAATGCTCGAGTATCTGGAACGCATCGGATATAGCGTACGTGCTCGCAAGCGACGCTCGATGTCCTGCTTTTAAATGATTCTGGCGACAGCCGGACGATCTCAATGCCCTCAATGTGATTCATATCACTGGAACAAAAGGAAAGGGTTCCACCAGCGCTTTCACTAGCAATATTCTCCAGCATGCAAAGCCGGAATGGAAAATTGGTGAGTACCTCTCTGCATATCAATTCAAATTGCTGAACGGTCTCAGGTCTCTATACATCTCCCCACCTTGTCGCTGTACGCGAACGTATTCGTGTCAACGGAGAACCTATATCTGAGGAGCAATTTACAAAGTACTTTTTCGAAATATGGGAGAAGTTGGAGAAGAATGATACGGTGCTTTATTCCATCCTACAAATTCATAGACCGCAATCTGACCTTATCGCAGAGGAAGAACGAGAGCACTCCGGCGAAACCAGGATACTTCCGATATCTAACTTTGCTTGCTTTTCATGCTTTTTTGGACATGAAAGTGGACGCGACAGTTCTCGAAGTTGGCGTGGGAGGTACTTACGACAGTACAAATATCGTTCCTAAGCCCGCGGTCACTGGGATCACAGCACTCGGCATTGACCACGTCACGGTGCTTGGAAAAACGCTGAAGGAAATTGCATGGCAAAAGGGAGGTATTTTCAAGGAAGGCATCCCTGCTTTTACCATGGAGCAGCCCCAAGAAGGCATGGAGGTATTGTGCGAACGCTCCAAGGAGCTCAAGGCCTCCAGCTTCACCATTACCCCCTTGCTGCCCGGTATTAGTGACGCCAAACTAGGTCTCGCGGGTGTCCATCAAATACAGAACGCCAACCTTGCGGTTTACCTAGCACAAACGTTCCTCCAGACTGACGTATCATTGAACGACTATGTTATAGAAGGTCTCAAGAAAACGAGCTGGCCTGGGAGGTGCCAAACAGTATCCGATCTTTCGTCACAGAATTTGACCTGGTTTTTGGATGGAGCACATACCCTTGAAAGCCTTGATTGTTGTATGCGATGGCACGTCAGTCCAGGCGTTGGTTTGCCAGAGAAGTCTACCAGGTCTGTCAATTCTCAATTCTCCTTGGCACTGTCTTGACGATGGTTTTAGCGCACGGCCAAAACGGATACTTGTCTTTAATTGTACAAGCGGACGATCTGGTTCTTCTTTCCTGTCAGCCATGTACGCAAAACTATCGGCGCAACTCCAACTCCACCAAAGCCTGGAGACACCCGAGCGATACTTTGACGAAGTCATCTTCTGCACTAACGTTACCTACACGGATGGGTGCTTCAAAGGAGGCAAGTATGAAGTATAATTCATATAACGAGCTAACGTAAAGATGGCATTTAGATTTAACCGCCGTCTCGATACCAGAAGCTGACTTAGCTGAGCTAAAGACTCAGCATCAACTTGCAGTCGCTTGGCATGACATAGTGCCTTCATATCCCCAGGAATCCATCCACGTACTGGCCTCTGTAGAACATGCAGTGGACCTAGTGAAGAACGTTACATCACAGTCTACTAGCAGCGTAAGCGTTCTAGTCGCCGGTAGCCTGCATCTGGTGGGCGGCGTAATAGAGGTCGCAAATCTCGCCAGAGTTGCATTGTAGATTGATATTACCTTCGCGCATATAGTTACACCTTCAACAGGTTAATTTAGATATAATAATTAACTACCATACATTGTAGAACTGTGGAACTCAACGTTTTCTGCGTCGGCCCTGGAGAGCTGCACTATAGAAGTGGATAGCCTACCACGATCATTTATTATCAAGGCGTTGCTATTACGAATAATCTTACCTGATCATCGAGGAAACATCGCAGTTTCAAGGTAAAGATGCCATTTGCTGGTCTGTCCTCTTCAGCGCCCGCGAGTTTCTCAAAAACGCTGAGTTCGATTGGCTGATACCGCAACGTCAGCTAGTCTTGACAACTTGTAGTCGTTCATGGTTGATATACTTGCCTCATATCGCAAGATACGTTGATAGAGTTCCGTATCACTCATTATCTTCTGTTTGAGCTCTTCTTCCCAGGTGGCGTTAAAATCCTCCTCTTTCCAACGCTTCTTGGCTTCTTTGCCCTTGCCCTTGTCTTTGCGTCGATCTTTTGCGGGAGATTTCTTTTCAGGCGTTGTCAATATCACTTTCTTACTTCTTCCTTTGGCAGATTTAACAGGTGTTGATTGCGCTGTAGATGGGCTAGGAGGACTTTCGGCGCGATTATCTAGATCCGGGTAGAAATGCAGACATGCGTCGCTGAGATCTGAATGGTAGCCTTCTTCTAGAGGCAACTCATCATCTGGTGGAAGAAGACGAGTCGCTATAGCTAAGGAAGACTTGGGAGATGGAGCGTTTGAGCTAGACGGAGTGAGTGAAAGTGACGGTTTCTGTGTGTTATCAGCTCTGTTTTCGGCACATGAAGTGGGGACTACGCACAATAGAAGAACGACTTGAACGAGATGATACGGGGGAAGATGATTCCGAAGACACTGCCTGCAGTGAACCGAGTTTGGAAGGAGCAAATGGTTGCGTAGCGGGAAATGGCTCGTCAACTGGCGGTGACGGTGAGGTGGAAGGGGGCTTTGCACTAAACTTGGATGGTCCAAAGGTTTGTGTGGCCGGGTACGATTCTGCATCACTATCCGAGTGCAGGAGGTCGTCCAGAATGGGTGAATCATTAGAGGCCATACGCTCGGCCAATGTGCTAGGGCCGAAGCGCTGCGTGGCTACGATTCCGTGATCATCCTCCTCGGACAACAAAAGATGAACTGTGGATGAAGCACTATGCCCGATGATAGCCTCTGCTTTTTGGAGGATAGCATCACGGGTATCGGCAAGAGTTTTCACGGTGCCCAGAACATCAACGCGTTTAGTACGCCTTTTGGGCTCTGCATCATGAACAACATCATGGAAATATGTTTCTGGTACGGAAGAGTCCTGTCCCTTCGCTTTACCTTTACCCTTTGGAGCTACATCGTCTGGATTCACGTTCTCCAGTGCCTGACGGATGCGTGCACGGACAGCAGAGTCTGTGAAGTGGTTTTTCTTCGCACATGACTGAACATGCTTCATCTTCTGGGCCGCAGTCTTCCTGGTGGTCCAGGATATGTTGCAGCAAACACATTTCAAGAGGCCTCCGAGCTGTGCGTCGGTAAAGTCCTCAGCAAATCGATCTGCACGAAGAGGCTTCTTGGAAGCTACGTGGTTTGGTAGCGCTTCCACGCTTTCGGCGCGCGAGGTAACGGTCGATGACGACACCTTTCGTGTGGGTTTCGCTGCGAAAGCAAACCGAGCCAAGTTTAAGCCCGGTTCACCATCTTCTTCATTTTCGAGAGAGTCATTGAATATCGCCGAATCATTAAGAATGGAAAGTGTATATTTCTTCTTGAGCGATTGTGGCTCGGAAGAGGATTTGACGCCATCGGTGCGGACTGGTGCCATTTCAGACACCTCTGTGACAGAGACTTCGCGATTCCGAGCAGGCGAGTTGCTAACAGACACAAAATGCACTGACGCAGCCGTTATACTGTCGTCTGCGAAATGATGGGTTATTCTGACCAGTAGTAGAAACACAGCTTTTGCTCACCAGATATCTCGATGACGCTACCTATCGACGAAGAGGCAGGAGGCACGCTATTCTGGTCATCGTCGGACAGTTCAATGACAGATGCCACCGTTAGGACAGGTAGCTCTTTTGCCTCTTTTCTTTTCTTCCGCTCCAGCCTCCTTTTCTGTCTCAGCGCCTCTCTCTCTGGTTCCGAGTCCTCCACGACATCCTCCTCCAGAAATGGCGACATTGCTAGTTTTGTAAGTCGAGTAAGCTTGTGGGATACTTGCGGACGTGAGTGGAGACGTGCTGCAACGATGCCGTACCTGCTGAGGGAGGATAGCATACAAGAAAGTTTGAAATCTTACATAAGACACCTTAAACGCGACGCGTTATTTGTGCGTATTTATCGACCTCCTCTTCGACTTAGGCACTCTGTTTTGTCTCGCATCCTTCACTAGATCCACTGTCCCAATTACTGGAGTATTTCGAAAAATCGTATCTTCTCTCCAGGTAGCCTTGGAAAACAATAGAAATTTCCACATCATCGACTCGACACTCTAACCATGGATATCGCGCCAGTCAGGCCTGTAGCGTCCGCGGTAACTGTACCAGAAGTCTCCCCGGCAGAGCTGTATGAGGTCCTAGTCGGCGCGACATCCCAAGATCCAGCCTTATTGCGGGAATCCGATAAGCGCTTGAAGCAGATGATGGGCTTATTCGGCGCCTTCGATGCCTTGCATGATATCGCCTCCCAGAAAGCACTCCCACTTGCAGTCCGAAAGCAAGCCATAATCCAGTTCAAGAACGAGGCCCTCAAGTCATGGAGGTCTCGAAAGTCAGCAGCACGATTAATTAACCCTTACGTTCACTCATAATATCTTAGGGTCCAAAATGATCAGCATCGCCAAAGAATTCGTAACCGTTGCTTAACGTTTTTGGATGAAGAGGATGAGACAGTATGACGTGCTCCTTTCTGTCTCTGCTATTCTGTACTCATAGCCAAAAGATCGGAAAGTTTAACAACGTTATTACCTCCAAGTTGGCACGAATGGACTACCCTACGTCCTGGTGCGTATCAAAGTACTATATAGTAGCATTTTCATACTTATCGTTTCCAGGCCGAATCTTGTGACAGAACTCATGGTGATCATAGATTCAAGTCTCCAGCGTCGCTATAGTTCTCCATCGGAAGATTTGAAGGACACAGTAACGCTACAAAGGAGCCTTCACCTTCTAAGCCTCATATTGGGCGAGTTTGCGGCACACAAAATGCTAACCGGCGTCAGAACAATGTCGGGGGTGAGTCAGGCGCGTTGTCGATGCTGCATTCTATTCAAACAAGTATAGCTTGTCGATCAACTACATGTTACCCTCTACGGCTACTATTCATCCATATCTTCCAATTTCACTGCTCTCAACTTGGAAGCTATCAACTCGCCTCGATCGTATAACGATATCCTATTAGGGCATCGGGTATACAAGTGCATCAGCAAGATTGCTGTTTGGCTGTGGCAAAGAAGTGACCGCACGGGCAAAGAACAGTTCACACAAAAGGAAGCATGGGTAAATCAGCTTCGTATTCTCACGAACATCCTTTCACCACAACATTTCCGCAGTTTCATCAATTCTTCCAGAGCTCCGCCGCTCAACTACAAGTTTTGTTGGATCTGCGATACAAGATTGTCACTTCCGGTTCAGTGAATACACATCAATCTTTCAAGTTCGTTGAAACTTTGACCACTCATATTCGCCATATTGGCAAATTCTTCCGTCGCCTATCTCAGCTATCTCATTCACGTTTTGTTGAACTCCCTATGTGTGGAGACCTTATTATGTTCTATTGGTCGCTGGTTGTTCAAGCAACAAGTGGCGAACCTGGTCTTATCGAAGGTGTGTGTCTAAAACCTTTCATTGAATCTAACGCAAACGCAAGAGTTTTAGATTTACCCACCGCCGTATATCCTGTTCGAATTCTTGTCCAGGGTATGGTACTCTTCAACGAGAACCTGGCGCAATGGGTTCCGACCAAAAAAGACGGAACCCCTAATAAAAACGGTATTCAAGATTTGATATCTAGGTTTTCTTTCCATAGGCTGATCATATATAACAGCTTTGCCGAAAGAGTTCGTCGAAAACGCGGTGACAATAATAGTCAGTCGCTTTTTGCCCCTCAATTTGAAGGACCTCGAAAGTTGGATGGCAGATCCTGAGGAGTGGGTCAACATCGACGAGAAAGAAAATGACCAATGGGAATTCGAGATACGCGTATGTCTGCGAACATCCTCTACGTTGCTTTGATTGAGCAGTCCACGCAGCCTTGCAGTGAAAGAATTTTGATGCACCTGTCCAACCAGTTTGCCGACTATGTAATGCCATTACTTGAAGCGGCGTTCAAGCAGGTTGCAAGTGAGTCTATCTGGCGCAAGTAACAACCTTGTACGACTGACCTTTTCTTTAGGCCAAACCAGCACTGATATGCCAGTCATAGTGCAAAAGGAAGCGCTCTATTGTGCAATCGGTCGCTGTGCTTTGAAGTTGAAAGCATATATCCCTTTTGAACAATGGGCTGCAGAGAGTTTGGTGGTTGAAGCCCGTAGTTCTGATCCCAAGTCCGTTCTTGTTTCACTGCATTCGTCCTTAGTCTTGACATCCTCAAAGTTTTCGTATCATCAAGCGGCGTATAGCCTGGATGATAGGCCAATGGGTGTCCCAATCCTGCGCGTCGCCTAATATTCCCGCTCTTTGGGATATACTAGTGCATCTTTTGAGTGACCGGGGCCCTGGCTCGGATACGGTCGTGCGATTCACAGCTGCGACTGCAGTGAGGGAGTGTGCTGACGTGAGCCAGTAAATACTACACTCCCAAATACCATTGCTGATGAATCTCAGACTCTCGAATTCGACGTCAATGTTTTCGCTCCATATATCCCGACTACTATCACGGAACTTGTCCAACTGATGGGAGAAGCGGACACTCTTGCGGGCAAAAATCGTGTTGGAAACACACTCAATGTCGTAATCGATCAGGCAGGAAGCAGGGTATGCCCATCCTCCAAGAAAAATAGCGCACGAGATTGATTATCGCTCTCAGATTACGCCCTTTGTAGCAACAATCACAGAGCCGCTGCCCAAACTCTGTGAGTCTTAGTCTCATGAGCAGCGCCTTAAGCTCATGTGTATATTCTCATAAGGGGATAGCGCGGGTACTGACTGGTCGTTCAAAGGATCTCTCCTTACTAGCGTTACAAATCTGGTCAAGGTAAGTGCATTTCCTACAACTCTGCGTTTCCGATCCTTACTCGCAGTTCTAGGCCTTGAAAGGAGAGTCGACGTCTTTAGGACACATAATCGTTCCGTTGGTACGAGAAAGTCTCAAAGAAGCGGTAAGTACATATCCCGGCACCTCGACCATCTCACTTTTACCCTCGTAGATCAATCTCGATGAGGACGGGCTCGTCCTATGGAAGGCTGCGTTGCACAACGCGCTGACAGTACAGAGTGTTAATGGAGCACCAGCACTAATAGAATTGGTCCCCGACGCTATTAAATTGCTAGCGACGAACCTGGATCTCCTTGGTAAAACTATTGACATAATCGAGTCATATATGCTTCTAGAGGGAGCGCGGATACTTCAGGTTAGCCCAATGCTTGGTGTCCATACGGAATCTATTGAAAACAGTTCTAGGTCTGTGCCGTTGACCTGTTTAAAGCCTTCCACCAGGGATTCGAAAATGTCAATATCACCGTCAACCGAAAGGATTTGCTGGTAGCGCTTAATCTGATCGTGTCAATAACGCCCTCTTCCTTATGGGGCGAAGCTTTGCATGTGTCTGGACTGTTTGCCTATCTCATGAAAATACTCCTTGACGGGGAGGTATATCTCTTCTTCAAGTCAGTTAACCACACGCTAAATTTGTTCTGTTCAGATCGTCACTTATATTTTGGCTGAACATATATACGTCTTCTCGCGGATCATTATGGCGGACCGTCAAATGTTCTTGCAGTTGATGACTGCTACTGCGCCAGTCCTTGGTATGCCAGAAGCAAAGTTGTATGAACGGCTAATGGACGCGTGGTGGGACAAAGTATGTTCATCGGTTGTTCAACGGAATGTGTACTGATTTGATTAGTTTGATTCGATGTCGGAACCCAGACATCGTAAACTGTCTGCTATGGGGATTGCCGCTCTTGTCTCAACTGGAAAACACGAAGTACTGGAAAGACTCCCAACCGAGATTTTCAACTTGTGGTCAGAGGTATTTCTAGACCTCAAAGAGTCTAAGGAGCAAGCGTATGACCTGTCTCCTCTTTTCAGCGGGAGATGTTGCTAAAAATCCTTTTTAGGTCGGCTGAACCATTACATCGTCATTGGGAGTTTGATGATACATCGTCGGATACTTTTTACAAGGACACTACTGGCACACCTGAACATGACCGGCGCAAACTGGTGAGTATAACTATTGGGGGATTACTCCGGTCTGCTGTCTAACCATGCGCACAGGTCTATGAGGGAGATCCAGTTCGCACCATCAAACTTACTGAGTATGTTGGAGCCCATCTGAGGGAGGCCGAGACGCTTTATAGTACAGAATCGTTCCGGGCCCAGTACATCTCCAAAGCAGACCCCATCATCCTGCAGGAGATCGAAAAGGCGTTAGCAGAAGGCCTTTGAAGAATGTTTTTCATCTCGTATACCTCACCCATGTGTCATATTGCTACTTCTCATTTCTCAACCTTGGTTTACACAATATAGATGATCCTAGATACAAATCAGTATTCGTCAGAAAGTCCAGATTCACTATAAGATCCAATTGAACCCGAGAGGTCTGTGGTGTCTATGTCGAAGTCACTACTGAAATCGTAGTCACTTCCGCTAACCTCATCGACTTCCACAGCGAGCCGCTCAGCGCCGCGGACAACTTCTGTACACCTCAGACATTCCCAACCTTCGTCCTCTGCATCATCCACAGCACGCATCATTCGCTCAGCTATGCAATGGTAGCAGTACACATGCCCGCATGACGTTATGTATGGCGTATACAATGGATATGCCGGAGGTTCGGTTTGTGAGCCACTGGACACAACATCAGAATTAGATTGCGAGACTGTAATTGCGGTAAACGCGTTTGCCGAATCGGCCATATTGAGATTGAATGAAGCATTTTCGGCACAGATTGCGCATTGATCCTCAGGCAATGAGTGATACTTGCCGAAAGCTTGGGATATACGCGGTGCTGTGCTTGAAGGCTCTGAACGTTTGCCGAATGTCGATTGGAGTTTCGACGGTATTGACGCGAATGATGCTGTAATACGATTTACTCGACGGCGTACTTTCCGAGCACTGATGAGAGGCAAAAGGAATAGCAGAAATTCCTATGGGCGAAGTTGAGACTAGCAGCCCTTGTAGAGTTTCTGTACATACGGTGAATGCATGCCAGACCATCTGGCGATTCATGAATTCGTAACTGACGTCGCGCCTGAGTAGGGCTCGAGACGGGACCAGTTGCATGTTTAATAATCGGTCTGCGACGGTACGGAAGCTGATGAACCATGAGATGAGGTTACTGGGATGGGTGTGACACACACCGGCCATCCCAGAGGAATGCCACAAAGCTGGCAAGGCTGAGTAATGTGTATGATGATTCGAAGGAAGTCAACAGATCCCATGCTTTGCGGCGAAGATCAGAGGTAGGTGCATCTGGCCAAGCACGGGAAAGCGCATGGGCACGAAACCGGGAGTGTGCATATGGAACAAGTATCGCGAGGGCGCCGTGAAGTATTAGGAT
Source organism: Armillaria ostoyae (assembly GCA_902506015.1). Taxonomy (NCBI): domain Eukaryota; kingdom Fungi; phylum Basidiomycota; class Agaricomycetes; order Agaricales; family Physalacriaceae; genus Armillaria; species Armillaria ostoyae. The sequence continues at coordinate 3,048,969 of LR732083.1, forward strand.
GCGTCTCGGTAGACCAGAGGCTGCAGAATTATTCAACAGGTTGTGAAATGGATAATAAACAGGTGCGCACGAGTAAGAGAACGGCCGTGAGACGCTGAAGGGGCGACAGTGTAACGAAGATCCTGCAGCTTTGCACCGTAGCTGGCACCGGTGTTCCAGATCGACAGCTTGTACAGCGCCAAGTGGATAATTAAAGTAAGCTCTTGTTCGAAACGTCCTTTAAATGAAGCCTTGATAATGGTTAGGGTATGATGAATAGTAACTAAAAAATGAATTCACGCTTGCCAGCACCAGAGCCTTGTTCAGCGGCTCTTGAAGAACAGAAATAAGCTCCTGGTCGAGGATCTCGGCGTCGAACTGTCCGACGCGTGATATAGGTACATTTTCTGGCGACGAGAGGTGCAGGGACTGGCGCAACGCATTCAAACGCGGCTGGGCAGCATCCCAGGCGTTCTCCCAGGTGGAGGATGCTGGCATGGATGCTTTGCACGTGATACTGCGGTCCGAGTCATCGATCTTTGCTTTACCCGTCCATCACCATGGCTGAAGCTCTCCAGCAGCTCATTCTCGATACCCTCGATGCCCAGTCCTCTATCAAGGACTCCAGGGCTCTCGTTCTTCCCGGCCAGAAGGAACCTGCAACCTCCCATGAGGCCCAAATAACCATTCTCGGTGCTCTGAATTCATTGCTCAGTCGCGAGGTGCGTCCTTCAACTTCAATTTGTCGGATAATACTCAGGAAATTATCAAGATGATTAAATACGAAACACGCGAGGTCTTTACCCATGTATTGACGTCAGAAGGTGCTTCAATCGCAAAGGAAGGATCGCACGAAGCTCGCGTCTGGTCTGCCCTCCCTGTAAAGGGCCAGGGAACCCCAGTGACACCGCAGCAGCTGAAGAAACTGGTTGGAGATGAGACGGCAAAGGTAGGGCAAGGTCGTGCCTTCAAGAATGGCTGGATCGGTAAAGAGGGTGATGGTTTTGTCAAGACGGTACTTCATTTCTTCAAAAAAAATTTATGAAAGTGAATTACTGACCCGCACAGGCTAGTACCATAAATGATACCACACAACTAGATTTGCAAGAAATAGAATCTACAGGAACACTGAAAACTGGAGAGAAAGTCCTGGCGGATCTGCGAAAGCGTAAGCTGATCATACAAAAGTGAATCATCTTGTCTTTTTTCCCAGACGCAGCTGACATCGATCAGGAAGGGCCAGTGGTTCACCGTGAACAAGGGTCCTGAATTCAGTACTTCCACTGCGAAACCGGAAACAGATCTGACTGCAGACATGCTAACATCGTAATCCACTTTTTCATGTAGCTCGTTTACCCCTCATGTCTTTTTCTTCAGTGGTGCATGGAAGGCGGCCAAGTTCAAAAAGTACAATTTCGAGGCGGAAGGGATACCAACGAACGGAGGTGCTCTACATATGCTCCTCAAAGTCCGGGAGGAAATCCGTAATATCTTCTTGGAGATGGGGTGCGCGTATTATCATGCATCTACCACTCCACTTCTTACTCTTTTTCATCAGTTTCGCAGAGATGCCTACGCAATCATATGTAGAATCCGGCTTCTGGTGCTTCGACGCCTTGTTTGTCCCCCAGCAACATCCCGCCCGAGATTTACAGGATACCTTCTACATCTCCGACCCCCCACATTCGCTACCTCCAGAACCCGAATATTACAAGCGGGTTTCCACCGTTCACGAACATGGCGCGTATGGTTCAACCGGTTATCGCGCTCCCTGGTCGCACGAAGAGTCATCCAAACTTCTTCTACGAACACACACAACAGCATCATCTGCCCACATGCTATACAAATTGGCAACGAAGTGTAGAGGCGAGAAGGTCGACGGAGAAGATGGAGATTACACTGGTACAACAACTGCTGCGGGCGGTGGTGATGGCTTCAAGCCAGCCAAACTTTTCAGTATCGACCGGGTGTTCCGAAATGAGACCATGGACGCAACCCATTTGGCTGAATTCCATCAGGTCGAAGGGGTTGTTGCTGATCGCAATGTCACCCTGTCGGACTTGATTGGTGAGCTCACTACCGTAAAGTTTGACTCCATATCTTACACTGCGATCGTACAGGCTTCATGCGAGTCTTCTTCAAGAAAATGGGTATCGAAAAAGTCAGGTTCAAGCCTGCGTATAACCCTTATACCGAGGTTTGTCTGAATCTGTCTTCTGCCGCGGTTTCCGGCCAACTAGCGCATTACCCAGCCGTCGCTTGAAATATTCGCATTCCATACAATGCTGAACAAATGGGTTGAAGTTGGAAACAGCGGGATGTTCCGACCAGAGATGCTTGAACCCATGGGCTTCCCCAAGGATGTTAGGGTGCATGGGTGGGGCCTCAGTCTTGAGCGACCCACGATGATTCGGCAAGTATCTTTGACATGAAGAACGATCACCACGCTAAATACACATTTAGTTACGGTATTAACAACATCCGTACACTTGTGGGACACAAGGTGCCTATCGAAAACGTAGAAAATTCGCCCGCAGTTCGTTTCTAGACATCAAGGTAGATACTGAAGGAAAGGCAACGTGTACATCCGTTTTGTAGAGAACATATGAATACACATACAGGAGGACAAGACAAGCGAGTTGATCACACAAAGCAACAAAGTAAAGAGATCGTGAGGAACTTCAGAATGAGAAAACTGCCGCGTTTTTCCGGGTGCCGAACATGTATACGAGCGCCTGGCTCATGAACAGCCCAACAGTGATACCGATAGTGACTGCAATCATCGCTCCTCCAATGTCTATCCCATTGCCATTGGCAGTGATACCTCCCGCTTGAGAAAGACCGGACTATTAAACAGGCCGGAGTCAGTGAAGATGGAAGATTACATGAAAATCGGGTACATACCGGGACCAAGAATAACACTCCTGTCACCATAGATGTGAATGCGGTACCACCCATTTTGCGAGAGTAAATATTTCCCAGTAGACCGACAGTGAAAGCTCCGATAGCAGAGACGACATCGGATCGATTGAAGATGTAATGGTTGGCGACTTTGTTTGAGGCATACGAACAGCACGAAATCGCGACCATGATAGGAAGCTGTTTGCTTTTAAGGGGTTGCAAGTTGGCAAGGGACGAGAAGAGAGAGAAAACAGGAACGATGATGAAGGCAGTCCAGGTTGGGAAAGGCTGAAGATACCAAGGAAACCTTTTTGGACGGTAGCAGGCGTTGATAATATCATGTTGAGTGAGCGAGACGGCATGCGTAAATGTCCAAGTACCGACTAAGGGCATCGTACCGTTGACGGTGTCATTATCGGCAGTCCAAGCACCCGTCAGAGACACAGTCGTAGAGAGGCTGTTAGCAATTGCGTCCAGGCTGCGGCGTGTGTGACGATCCAACAGAAGATAGAAATCGGAGCCAATCTGAAGCCCAAAGCCCTAGGAACTTTATGATTGGTCTGTGTACGATATGAAGATCGAGGGCACACACCAAAAACAATGTGTAGATCAGTGCATAAACCATTTTCACGCTGCCGCAGACAATATTCTTAGAGGCCAGCTCAAGGGAACTACTCACTAGTGGACGGTCAGAGATTAGCCACCGGTCGATTTAAAGGAACGTACGAATCAAATACCCAGGTAAAATGCAGATGATACTGGAAGAAGAGATTGCGGTGTAACAGAATATTTGGCTGCGAATGCTACTCAGTCCTCGAGCTGCAAACGACACGAAAATGGACGCAGTAATCCTGGGGTACAACATGAGAAAGACCGGGATATCCGAGAATGACAGTTCACGCTTACTCAAAGACGTTAGCATAAAGCGCGCTCTTTGTCGCACATAGCTGGAGAACAGACAGAATGAAGGCGCACGCGCCTGCAATCCACATATCTAAGAACGATCCACCAAATGCAAGGGGACAAATGAGAGCCGATAGACAGAACGCAAGGAGACAACGGAAAAAAACAGAATAGAGCGGCGGTGCATTCAATAGATCGTTAAGCTGCTCCGAAGCCTTCTTCGCGCTGGTCTCGTCGTGAACAACAGATCGGTAGATCAAGTGAACCTTGTGTAGCGCTCCCAAGGACAACCTACCCCCGCACTTCACGAAATGCGTCTCAGAGCAGCCCAGCTCCTGATCTCCGAAAGAGCAGATAATGACACCAGGGAGATGAATAAACTCTGCTTCCACTTCCAGGATACGCGCAGCCGCAATCAGCTGGGATTCAATACGATGAGAGGGAGCACCGAATGTCATAAGACTTTTGGCGAGCTTGATTAGAAATTCCTGTCGATTAACCATAGCTTGACGAAGTCAGAACTTTTTTGTGGTAAGATGAATGTCGAATACACACAGGTAACATTAAATTCGATCTTGACGCGCATGAGATGTTTGCGACGGCTCCGATAGTCCATCTGACGGAGCATGTTCTTTTCGATGTCTTCTGGGTCCTCGAGGTCATTTGCGCGAGCACCAGTAACTCGAGGATCGTCTGGGTCAAGGCCTACTTCTGAGCAATCTGACATTCCGGAATCTGCTCGCCTGTATTTCGGTCGACGCATATACTCGTCGTTGTAGTCATATCCACCGGTTTCGTCGCCATTAGACTGATTCATAATACGAAGTTGGAGCATTTGTGATGGGATTCCGCGTCTCTTTTGGGCCCGTTCGGCCTCTACATCGACTTCTTCGTCAGGATTGTACTCCAACACGCCGGGATGATCAACAAAGCTCACGCTGCACCGAGCAGAGCGACGAGGAGAATAGTTCTGACTGAGTGATGAACGGTTGTAGGCATTCTGAGGCGGCGGGATATCATAGGGATGTTCATACGAAGACAGCGAGTACTTTTTGTAGGGATCAGACTGTCCAGCGTCAGCGAGAGTGGCGTCAGAATCCCGCCTTCTGTCATCAGGTGCTAATGGTATCTGGCTAACGCGTCGTTGAGAAAAGAAGGAATCGCCCTGTCCTAGTTGGTCGCGTCGCTGCTGGTCGAGTCGCGTGTCGTCGAACGGGTTGCTGCTGTGGAAAGGAGGATGCCATTGAGGATTTCCTAACGTATCAGGTGGTGGACGAGGCGAAGAGATATATTGAGAAGGAGGAACATTGGCAGGATATCGTTGAGCATGGTGCTCGTCGTCGCCTGTCGCAGCTGGCGGTGGCACTTGAGGAGGTGTATACGTGCGATGGGGGCCGTCTTCCTGCATATTCAGTAATGGCGAGCGAAGGCGAAGGCGAGAAAGTGCGATGACGTGAAAGTACGAAAGAAAGGCAAACGCCAAGCTAAATATAGATATGGATACAGTTCGTTACAAGGGTAATAAAATATGTGAAGAATTATACATTGATCTCATCTATTCTTCCATCTCCGCCAGTTGCGCTTCATTCAACGCTTCGGCCTCAGCCATTAACTTCTCCTCTAGTGTAGATACCCTGCCTTCAGCCTCACGCTTCTCGTTCACCAACTCGGCATATCGCTCTTGTAGGCCCAGCTCGCGTCTTGCAAGGACCTCAACCTCCTCCTTCAAAGCAGAAACACGACGGGGACCAGCAGCCTCTTCGTTAATCCGTAGACGTGCAAAACTTTCATAATCCAAGTGCGTCTTCTGCAACTCTCCAAACGCGTCAGTGATCCGCTTTGACACCGCTGCAAACCGAGTCTGATATCCGCCTAGTGTCACGCCAAGCTTTTTCTCCACCTTCGCCGCCTTGGCTGCATCCCTAGTCATGGTATCCCGGGCGTCCGCAATCAGAGCTTGGTATCCTGCGACCCGTTCCTCTGCCGACAGCTCTGAAGGCTCAACCCACTCACCAGAAGAAGGGCTAAATACCAGCCGCTTCCGTATTTGCGCCCAAGACTGGCTGTCGTCATCGAAAGGATCTGCTTTTGCTAGGCGCAGAAGACCGTCCCGAATTTGCTCGGGGTTGGCATTGGGAAATCCTACTAGCGATGCCAATTCTTCGTGAAGCGCTTGCTTAGCACGGTCAATGTCGTCGTCCGCAGGTATGACGTAGGTTGATTTCGTGCTTCCAGGTCGTGACGTGCCAGGTAAAGGGTACGCAATGGAATCGTGCTCGAGCAACTGCGCGAGCTCAGCATTGATAAGCTGCTCTGTCTCATCTCCCTCTGTGCTGTTGAGGCGACGTAGCATCGCATCTGCGTCGACATTAGCTGGTCTTGGTAGACCTAACCGCACTGCCTGTGATCTCCGAGCCAAAGCCTTCCTTTCTTCTTCTTCCTGTATCCGTTTCAGTCGCGCATCTCGTTCCGCCGCATCAACCTCCGATAGCGTGGAAGTATCCATGTCCCCAGCCTCTTCCTCATCTTCCGGAACCATCAATTCAAAGTTGTTTTCTGGTTTGGGCAAGTTCATGAATCCAGCTTGTAACGCTCGTTTCGAAGAGTTGAGACGTAACCGTTGCTCTCGAGGAGTACTTTCAACTGCAGTGAAGCCCTCCGGATTGATTGAAAGATTGTCTCGTAATGGTGTCCGTAACGGTGTCCCGGCGACTATATCACCTCTCGGCGTGGCGCCAACATTACCACCAGCTCGAAGAGGTGTTGCTAGAGGATTGGGTGTGAACGCAACCTGATGTCGGGGCGTAGCGCCTTCAAAGCCCGTGCCACCAGCAGGTCCTTCGTGCAGAGGTGTATTTTCCTCTCCAAGAAGTGGTGTCTGTGCGATAGTCATATTGCGTAAGTTTCGCGCTTCAGACATGACGTTGTCCTCTGAAGAAATGGAGATCAGATAATTTTGTGTAATCTCAATGATAATAACCTACGTTGAGGGGCAGTCCGGGGGGTCCGTGCCATCCTAGCTCCTTCCAAGCCTTCGTAGTCGCTCAGAAGTCGCCCACTAGCTTCGCTACCTCCGCTGACCAATGATTTCGCATTCTCTCCTGCCAGACCAATCTTGACAATGTCCTCCAACTCGGCTTCGCCAACCTGAGCAGCAGGAAGCACCAACTTCTGCCGTCTGCCAATTGACTCGGCCTCCTTCAGTTTCTGGATCTGTGCATCTCGAGCTGCAAGAAATTTTGTTTGATGTTCGCCGTTTTCTTTCGTGCGCTGCCTCTTCTTCCTTTCCTCCTCCTCACGATCAGGTTTACGCTTGTTTTCGAGCCGTCGAAGACTTTGGCCTACAGGTGCAGCGGACACACGCGCTTGTTCCTCTGACGTGTCATAGAAACCAGCCGCCGGCTTTTTCTCGAAAGGTATGTCGGCATTATACTATAAACACATCTCAGAGTCTATCAAAGACAGAATAGCAGAACTTGTACTCACATCCATGCCTTTCTTTTTTGTTTTGGAACGCGTTCTGAACATGATCAATCAGAGCAGTCTTCAAATGTTAACCAGATACTCACATTATTCCAGCCGCCTTCAACTCGCGTTTCTTCTGAAGTACGGCAAGCCGCCGCGCTTCTTCCAACTGACGTTCGCGGGCTTTTCGCTTAGCCTTCTTACCTTGCGTATTCGCCAGACGAGCTCGAGCCTCGGACAACATTTCCTTCTCTTAAAAATGATGAGACGGTGCTGCAAATAGACCAAAAGAATCAATTCACCGTCTTCATCCATATCAATGGGGTCAGGCCGTGCAGGTTTGGTTTCAGGGTCAGGGTCGATTTCTCCAGGTCTCAGTCGCCGAACGTCATCAGCACTCGGTCCAATATCGTCAGAGGGCCCCGTAAACCCAAGTTCTTCATTTTCTTTTGCCTCTGCCTCATCCAGTAGCTTCTGATACCGTTCGAGGCACTGAGTGGCCGTCCGACCGACTATAGGCGCGATGGTACGCCATTGCGTGGGCATCAGCTTTGCGAGATGTAGAAGCTTTTCGTCCTCCGTCTGTATAAATTGAGCATGTGGGAGAGATAGAAATGCCGACGACAATTCACCTTGGACCATTCTGTCTTCTTTATAGAGGGATCCAACCATTCATACCAGCGAGCTTTGCATTGCTTTGGTGTCTTGCGGACTAGCAGAGAAGATATACGCGCCCTGCGCTGTGTTAAATAGGGACTGAGAACAAGGGAAGGGCCAGCTCACCATTGATTCTTGCCATACTTTGCTATCGCAGCCTTGAGAACTTCGTCCTCAGTATTCTGCAAGAAAAAATTAGCTCGCGTTCAGTCATCGGCAGTGGAGTCAGAGTACCTTCCAAACACCTATGAAAACATAAATTATCGCATTTAAGAGCTGAGAATATACGCGTACCTCCTTTGATAATTATTCGGACCATTTCACCTCGATGGACAAAGGGAGGTGGTAGGGAAGAGACGACTCGAAGCTAAACACAAACAAACAACCCTCGTTGTTCGTTCGCCCAATTTGGAAATGCTTCACCATCCTCCTCTCATTCTCGCTGTATAAACACTATATTTATGGGTTCGTCTCCATAATGGAGAAATATTTTACGGTCGTCAAGCCGGCATTACGTCGCAAAGAACTCAAAACCAAAGACAGCAAGTCTGCCCGATACCAACCGTATAACACGCATGAGAACCGACCACTTAGACCCAAGGAGAAGATAAAGTACGTCTTGTTTTCATGCCTAATCTCCAAGCCTTACAATTTGTGGATAGTCTTCTTCTAGAGCAACTTCCTGACTTTGAGACCGAACCATCGCCAGCCAACCTTACGAAATTATTATTGAATACACTGTCCGACGAGTCAAATCCTCTCACTCATTCCGATCTCTCTGATCGTTCAGGTTCAGATAATGTTGGCCTGTGCTTGGATTAGTATTAAGCTTTGTGTCAGATCATGTTATTTCAACGTCGACGGGTCACCAAGTTGCTGAGACGCGTATCTCTCATCGAACAGAATACTTTGAGGCCCGTGCCCAGAAGCTCGCCCAACAACGAGAAGAAGGTCGCTCTGGGAGTCAAATCTTACGCAACACCCGCATCTACATCGACGGATATTTATCTGGCACGACCGACATCGAAATGAAACGAATAGTTACAGAGGCCGGGGGTTCTATTGTGTGAGCTTGCTCTCTTCCTTCGCATTTTAGCCAGTTTTTAATCTCATGTTAGAATGACCGCCTCCAGTGCGACGCATATATTGTCGTCCCAGTGTCTCAACGGCTCCAAGACCCACAAGCTGCTTAAAGCCAAGTCAAGAACACAAGTGCAGGTCGTTAAACCTGAATGGGTATTGGATAGCATCGAGTCGGGAAGACGGGTGCCAGAGAGAACGTACAACTTAGTCAAGAACAACTCGATGAAGACGCTGCCCAACATGTGGCATAGCTAAGGAGTGACTTTTTATTCGCAAATATTATTCTATGTACAAGAACTTGTAAGGGCTGCTGCTAGTAATTTAATTTTATGATACACGCCTTGGTTCAGCACAGCCACATCCGTTCTTCTGCCTCCGTCGTCATCAAATGGCTTCTGAACAGAGTAGTATGCATACATTCCGGTATTCTGACTACTCCTATCTAACATTTATCAGATTTGGACCAGTTCTGTACGTGTCAAAGCCGCCTCTGTAGACTCTATCCAATGCCTGTCGACTAAGATTCCAGTCGCGAGAAGGATTTCGTAGAACTTCATGACCAAGTGCAGGTACGTGGCTTCCTTACTGCTTGTTACTAAAGGTTTGAAGGCTATGCTTTAGACCAGCGTCAAGCTTCTCGATTCCTTGGAAACTTTCCTTTCCACATTTCAAAAGGATCTCTCAGCGGTATCAGGACAAATATCAGAACTTCAAGACAGAAGTAAAGACATTGATAATAGGCTCAAGAGTCGTCGTGTTAGTGTCCAGTATACCATATCAGTCCCACTATTCAATCGTTTTGTAGAGAATAGAGAAGCCGCTCTCCAGCTTGATTGCTGACATTGCGATACCGCCGTCAATTGCGACTATTATCTTGGACACTGACGTTGGTGAACCCTGGATTGATATCATCGACGACTTTGAGCGAAGGCTGGATACATGTAAAGCGCGAGCGCGAGTGAAGGCGGCGAGAGACGTGGGTGAAGTTGCAGAGGGCCTACGGATAGTCGTACGTTTGCCTTCTTTCCGCCTGCGTGTATCGCTTACCGTCTCTAACCCAAGGCAGCATCAAAGACGCGCGCCTTTTTCCTTGCCCTTTTTCAACCCATACAAAAGAGCGTCACCACAAACATGCAAGTCATCCAGACGTCTGTCATTCTGAAGTATCGGCCACTTTTTGCGTTCCTTCAGCGACAGGCTCCAGACGTCGCACATGAAGTTCAAAGGTCTTATGTTAGTGCAGCCCGAGTTTATTATGAGACTGGCTTTCGTCGTTATGCGCGGAGTCTGGGATGGGTTAAGGTGTGCTCCCTTTGTACTATGTATCGTTGCTTCCCTTCACCTATCCACGTCAGGCTCGTTCAGCACAGAAATTCGAGCCAATAACATCATCGGAGCAGAAAACTACATCCATCGACCTTGAGCGACTAGCGTACGGTAAGATAGATGGACCCAGTGTCACGTTAGCGTATATGGCAGATGATAAAACATACGTGAGTATGGCTTTTCTACGGTTGGGAGTTCAATTGATGTCTCTTGTTCAGACCGAGCCGATAGAAGCGCTATTACGATCCTTACTTTTGGTTTTCATGGATAACGCAACCGCGGAATACACCTTCGTGAAGACCTTCTTTCCTGTGCAAACGTCTCTTCCTCCTTTAGACTTTGAACACACCCTGTCACCTGCGCTTTCTCCCACAGACAATAACTCTTACGCCGGATCTGAATTCGGTGGTCTTCGAACGCCGGTACCTCCTTCAATATCAGCTCAACTAGCCTCTTTGAAGGAAGAGCAAGCAGCTACGGATGCTATCTGGAAACAGATATTTGACCCCGTACTTGAATACGTACAGGTATGTATGCCTTGGAATACTTGGACTCCAAATCATGTCTTATATGTTTAGACCTTCGTCCGCTCTGCACTAGATCCAGTACCTTCTATCATTCCGCTCCTCACCATGATCCGCCTCATCGAAGACGTTGCGGCAGAAATTGAAAACCGCGCATGTCCCGCTGCTGTGACGTTTATGTTTGGCGTTCGCATGGATCTATGGCCGGTTTTTCAGAAGGTAATGTCGGAAAATATCGATGGTGTAAAGAAACTTGCGGAAGGTGGCGGCTCGAGTTATTTCAGTCGGGCTGTTGTTTTGACAGAATCCACTGTTGCAAATGTAAGGTGTTCATTACAAAGAGAAAGAAGCAATGTTCTGACGGGCCTTAGCTCTGCAATCACTACATCGTCATTTTCAACTCATTCGTAGCCTTGACGGAGCAATCAGACGAAACTATGATTTTCTCAAAGCGAGTTGATTTCTTTCGTGTCCCTTGTCGTCTTTTCTGAAATGTCACAGTCTTCTACGTTTAAGACAAGAGATTGCCAAGATAATCCAACGCTACGTTAATCAAATCAGCGACTCTATAGCTAAAGCTACGGCGCAGTCATCCATGTATGAGACGTTATTACAAGGACTGAGTGTACGTGGTCCAGCTGTTTTTGATACCCATTCTCAACGACAACTTTCCAACAGAAAGGCAATCTCTTCGCAGCACATCCTAAATCTCAGTTAGAGCTGGCGTATTGGTCCAATCTAGAAGAGGAAGCACGACGTAAGATAATATCCGCACAGCAAGCTAAACAGCGACGCTAAAAAGATTAAATACAATTAATGCAAAGCACAGTCTAGCTATTTATCCTGGAATAAATTTATTGCCAATCCACGACCAAGTCCAGACTCCATAATCCCCCCAGCAAAAGGTAACAATGCTAATAATAATAATACGCTGAACAAATAAGAAATGATAGTTTGTGTTGCGTGCAGTCATAGAAATCAGCTTTTACTGCCTACACGAGCAGGATCTTTCTGCAACGTCGGGAAGGACGCCTTCAAAAGACTGCCATTTTGTTTGCCTATACCCAGCCGATTGAGGACATCTCTCACTTCTCCCGTGCTGGATGTGATAGTACGTTTCTTCGTCCTCGACCGTGTCTTCGTCAAACGACTGTCACCCACGGACGAGCCATGGTCGAGCGTGGATATTGAGGATGGTCGACCCCCTAAAGCTAATGCCGGATTTGACATGCTGCTTCGACCCTCCAATGCCTCTCGTAATTCTGTGACCCCTACACCCCGAGTAGAGCGAGCGAGACTCTGAAGTGACATATTTTCGATGTGCATGAAACCTGGCGAGATCTTGAGGAGGGGTGAGATCCCATCACCACGTATCGTACTGTCGTACGGGGTTGATTTTTTATAGGCTAGAAAACGTGGCCGATCAGCGACTAAGAGTATGTACCAAGGAGGCACAACTCACATTCCTTCAATGCCCCCTCGGCGGTCCACTTGATTGAGAATCGTCGCAGAAGGCTCTGGCTATCTAGACCAGTAGCTTCTTGCACATTCCGATTCGCAACAAGATGCGAAAGGGCTGCCTCTGCATCAACACCAGACCAAGCAAGTTCATCAGAAGAGATGTCTTCAGAAGAAAACTGTACAGGTTGTGATGCTGGACAATACGTCCCTATATCCCAGGGCGGATTGGTAGGCAACTTTGATAGACTGGGCACCCTCGTTAAGGCCTTGGACCACATCGTTAGGACCATGCAGCGCCTAAGAACAAAATGCATCTACCTTTTCAGCCATATCCACTAATTGCTTGCAATCCCATTGGGACCCCAGGAGCAACCAAAGTTTCGCAAGGACAGCCTTTGTCGCATTAATCCGACGGACAGTTGCAGGGTCGCCAACATCATCTTTACGTGTAGCACCGTCTAATGCTAGTAGCATTGGCAGACCAGTCAACAAACCACGAACGGGCAATTGCGCGTGAACAGTCGTTAAGATGTCAAGTATATGGGCGTAGTCCGACAAACATGCTGAACCAGCCGATGTTACTTGGGAGGGTGCGCTTTCTAGCAGACGAAATGCCAACGATATTTTACGTGACCGAGGTGCCAGGGCAGAAAATGAAGTATCCTGAGTGGGTGACTCTGTTGTCGGGTCTTGATCAACGTGAGACTCTGCAGTCCGAGTGGCATGATCATGACCATTGACTGAGGCAGAGTAAGACGTAGAAGGACTAGATGTAAGGCCTAATGATGCGGTGGTGGCAAGGATATATACGTAAGCATGGAGGGCGTTGAGAAACTTGGCACCAATGTCTCCCGAATACAGGAGGACATGTTTGTGTACGGTCTGCGGCCGATAAGAACCATCGGTATCAGATAGGTCGGGGTGCTTCGGCATCTCATTTGCTAGATAAAAAACCAGTGTCTGCGCATAGTCCGCACGTACTGCAAACTCTTTATCGCACAGCAGACTCAGAGTGTCATGCCAGATGTCGGGAGAAACCCTTGTCCTCCTGGATGCTCTTTCGTCGACCCCGGCATCCTTATTGGTAGCGTCGATAGAAGGAGATGATGTTTTGGCTGACACAGATTCAGGACGCTTCCTTGATTCAGCGTTGCCAGCAGATTCGCGGATGTCAGCGGAGTGTACGAGGCCAGAAAGGCCGGTAAGTAATCCACGGATGACCTCTGTTCGGACTTGCCCGCTGGAAGCTCCACCACGACCAGCAACGCCTTGTACTTCGATCAATGTTAGCCTGTTGATCAGTTCGACCTGCGAAGGAAAATAAGCACGAGACGACAGACACAAACACTGTCGACTGACCGCGAGATCTTGAATCTGATCGGAGTAGTAGACATGAGTGCCTAGAGACGATATGCATTGGACAAGGGCTGGGAGGAGGGGGTCTTCAGAGTCCAGGGTCGTGCGATGTACAACCATTGTCATCAAATTTGATAGAATATCAGAGGTGGAGAGATTTATGAGGGGCGTAGGGGAGTTGAAGACGGTTGTCACCATAGAAGTAAGAGCTTTATGCATCGAACTGGTGACAGGTTCATCTTGACCTTGTAGGAGTCTTTCCACGAGCCATGTCGGTACAGCATATCTGTACTGATATTGTGACCAATCAGCAGTCTTTTGGGCGAACCAGCAGCAATGCTGCTGGTTCGTCCAGCCCTTCATGTCATCGAGATTGTCAAAAGATGACCGCATTATGTATCCTAACTGTGATCCGTTGGCATGCTCCAACAAGGTGACAAAGGCACGCAGACACGCGCTCGAGACGTCTGAAATTGAGGGACCCTTGTCTCCGTCGACGTGTAGATGGATAGAAGCAGCACGTCTCTCGATGATGGGTCGTGTACGAAATTCTGAGAGATACGGTGATAATGGCGCCTTTTTGACGCCTTCGGCCCTGTCAAATAGTCAATTAACGTATACCTAAGTAACTGAAATGCCCCCTTACTGATCGTCCAAAACTTTGAGGCCCGTCTGAAACATGGTGACTAGAATGGGACGCATGATAATTGAAACTTGGGAGCGAAATTGAAGAGAATCATTGTATAATGCTTCCGAGCTTAATGCTCCTGTGAGCGCGGCAAATCCGACAAGGCGCGTCCTGTAAGACGTGAATATCTGATAATATGCTCATGCGAGCCGAACTCACCGATTCTGAATTTCATGATCTTTTGCCTGAGAACAGCTCAAGGTGGCAAAACCTCTGAGCGCCGAGAGATAATCCCGAGTAAAGTCACTATCGGCCCCAATAAGCTGACCATTGGTGTAAGTTGTCCAGGCCGTGAACTGTCCAACTAAGTCAGCGGTCTGAGAGGATACGATGGATCATTACGTACGACGCTGGCGGCCCTCGCCACGACCTCGATGTCCGACGGAACAGAAGATAGAGCTGCATCGACTGATGCCACCAAGGAGGGAGAAAGGAGAGCAATGTCTCTACGGCATTCGGTAGCGAGAGCGCGAAATATAGCCAAGGTTATCAAGAGCGACCTGGTGGGCGGATACCATTAGTCAGTGCGAGAATATCCACGATATTTACATACGCTCTTGTGCGGATATTTCCCGAACGAGCCTTCCTGCATTCTACTCTGAGACGTTTCTCAAGTTCACTGCCTAATTTCGTCAACTTTCCGGGGTGATTCGAGCTGTTGAACCGAAGATGAGCGAGGGAGAATGAAGGATCCTTGATGGTACAGACGCATAATAGGTGAGACGGCTCAATTCTTGGGAATTTGGGGAGTAGTCTGGACCGGCCGTCAAGAGGGAAGAAGCAGGAGGGTAGCACGAGTTGAGGAGTTGCACGTGATTGGGGGTGAAGATGAGGTTCATGACAAGGGCGTTACCGTATGACAGCGAAAAGAAGAGATCGCTGTCGCTTAGCTCGTCAGACACGCGCAGCCAATTCCACTCACTGGCAATTCCCGGTCACCGCGACATACCCCGTGGGAACTTTCGCCCTATTTAGCCATCAACGCAACTTTCCTTCTCTCTCTCAATAACCACCATCATCAACAGCTCTCTAGCTGGTGAGTGCTCTTTCCATCATAGTGTACAGGATGAACCTTTGCTGTGCACCAGTCCAAGTATACATTATTGTGTGCACTGCGGACAAATTCCCTGGCTCCCTATTTACGCTTGGGGGCCCTGATCTTTTTTTTTTCTTTTTCTATCAATGCACTTTTTGATTGTCAACTAACTGAACTTCTGTACAGAAAATGTATACGTTGACTCCCAACTATATGGTCTGCCTGGCTCGTAGATCTGGTTGACACCGAATTCGGGATTGTTGATTGCGTCGATCCACGACTCTTGCTCGACAACCAAGCACGAGTGTCTTTCGTAGAACAGTGATGGTCCTCCATGACTGGCCTTTCTCGGGATAGGCTGCGACGCATTGAAGATACCATTGCAAGTGTATACCTATTTTATTATCAGTCGTGGAATATATTGGGATGTTTGATCGTTACTTGAAGTGCCAGCTGGTTCGTGACCACATCGATTCTTTATTCACCGTCAGCAAGATCAACATGGCGCATCCTGAAATTTTACCTGATCCCTGAATTTGTACTCCACACCGAGAATGCTGGCCGGTGTCCGTCGTTGCCGTCGTATATCCAACAGTTGTCGAAGCCCACGCAACCTGTGGTCAATGACGAGTATGTATCCTGCGAATGAAGAGCAAAGGTGCACAAACCTGTCCCACAATAGTCTTTGCCTTCCGTTGTATTGATGCTTACTCCGATAGACTTTGCTACGCGGAAATCCAATGGCGTTCCGGGTGCCTCAAGTAAGTCTCCAGTTGGGATGAGGTCGCCATCCGTGGCAATAACTCTGGACGCGTCAAACTGAGCAAAATGTCCGTTCAAGTCGCTGGTTTCCTCGTATGCTTCGAGATTCCAATAATGGTGGCCACCTCAATTGACGGCTGTGAGTTGTACTTGCAATGCACATACACATCACATACTGAGCATGATAGGTGTCTTCTCTGTAGCGACAGCTTCCATGCTAATCTTCCAGGTTGCTTTTGCTTTCAATTCGTATGTGACCTAAACGCGGCTCAGTCTTTCTAGAGACGATAAGCGGACAACAGACGTACCACTGCGATGGCAGTTCCCGGGAATCCTTGTTCCCCAGCAGGATCAACCAAGGTGAATGTAACAACGCTGGACGTCCTCTTCGCTACGCTCCATGTACGACGATCATAGCCAAAATACCCGCCGTGCAGCGAATTAGTTCCATTATTCTCATTCTTTGGCACCTGGAACTTATTTGGCCCAGAAGCGTCTTTGGAGATGGGGATCGTAAAAGTCCCATTCCGAATCCTATTTGCATACCTTCGTGCGTGTCACACGCGCGTCCTGGATGTTTTTTATGAAGACTTACCTCCCTACGACAGGTCCGAAATTGGGATGGTTGGGGTCCGTCTCGTACATTGTCTAATGAAGTCTGCGCATCAGTAACGACGGCATCTCTGGAGCTTGGGCAACGTACGAGGTTGTCATAGCCGAGCAAGATGTCTCGAAACCTCCCGTTCTGGGATGGAAAAAGGTCAGATTTGTCGGTACTTATGTGCCAGTGATTCAGTCGCGCCTTGTCTTTCACCCATAAATTGGTTGCCGCCGCGCCTAGAGGTATGAAATTGGCCATCGCCGAACCATCGGGGGCCGTCAGATTAACTATCTCGAAGGGCTGTAGTGCGTGTTCAGACAGTGACAAAGTCCGCCGTTGTGAACGGCACCTACGTCCGTCAAGACCTGAGGCGCCCCGTGAGGGAGTAGTGTACAAAGAAATACCAGCGACAGACACAACATCAGGAGGAGATGAGTGGGTCGGAGTAGTACAACTTCATGCAATATATACTCGTTCGTGACAGAGATTCTCTGTTCAACTGACCTGTGCAATCAAAGCTGGTGACGGCAATGCGGCCCACGGGAGACTCTTTGCTGTCATATGTGCAAGGATTCTGCCTGAGCGGACCGTCGCAGTTGACAGGGCTGATGATTTGGACTTCGAACCTGATTCCTAGCGTTAAATCGTACAAGGACAAGAATTCCGATTGGGCACTATAAGCCTAGTTCAAAGGCGCTCTCCTCCTGCTTAGACCAACATTTGACGCGATACTTGCAAGACAACATCTAAGGAACCCACCTGCTATCATGTTGAGATGCAAATGATACGCGTACGGTTTACTAAATGCGGGACATCGTGTACTGGATGTTCATCATAGTGGCTACAATCATATATATAAGTGATCAAGAAAGAGCGTATTGCAGAGAAGAGTTATTAGTGATACTGTAATGCATAGGTAACGGTTGCAAGTTTGAAGTCGTATTAGAGTTCGTACGCTGAAAGTATTCGTCGTCGCTATCGTCATCCAGAATAACACATTTCTGGACCGTGGAATCAAAATCAGGCAGGTCATTGACAATCGATTCAAGCCAACGCGGTAAGTCGGACCTCGTCAATTGAGTTTCGGCTATCCATCGTCGACTGACCATCCAGCTGGCCACACCTTTGGGAGGGAGACAGAAGCCTTCCTTCAATGGACCAACTGCTCGGTCCTTCTTTCCAACACCCCTCTTGGGTTTGGACGCCTTGTCCCCGATGTCTTCCCTGTCCAGGATCTCGTACAATCTGATTAAGCGTTTACTGCGCCAGGGATACCCTCGAGAACACAGCAAACCGTCGTCTTCGGAGTCAGAATCATCGGAAGACATGCATTCGAGTTGAAATGCGCCATCGAACGCAATGTGCTCGAAAGCTTCAATACGCAGCCGTGCATCGGCACGATTCGTGAGTTTCTGTGCAAAATTAGACTTATAATTCAAGTTCAGTTGGACGTGTGAACTTACGGTTTTCCTGCGAGATATATGTCTGGCTTTCTGTGCTTTCCGTTCTTCCCGAGCCTTGGCATGTTCGGCCTCTCTGTCATCCCTCTGCGCCTTGAACTTCTGCCGGAAAGTAGTGAAGCATTGATCGAAGGCGGAATCCAAATTCTTCTTGCTGAACTCCCCGTCGGGAACATCTTTGTACCGTCGGCGTTTCTCCTTGATGCTGGAAATAATGCGAGTCTTCATACGCGCGTTGTGCACAGACTGTTTAGCCGTCTTGTCCCAAACAAAACGCACAGGATCGGTGTCCTTGAGTGATTGACCTTCGATATGACTATCAGGAAGATTATTCGGATTTAAGACATCCATGAGCGACAATATATGTGTTCGCATTGCATGCTACAGAGAAAATAGAATATCAATCGATACGCCCCGGGGGGGATAGAGAAAAGAAACCTACATGGATGGTGATACAACGTTTATCGTGATGATTTCGACGTTGCTTTTTCCGATCGCGAGAGCTGTCTGAATTGCTACTACCAGAATCTGATTCTTCGCTGCTGCTAGATGATGCTCGCCGCTTTTTACGCGTTTTCGATGTTGTATTCGGCGATCGTTGCGTGGGAGCAGGGGAAGGTGATGGCGTCATAGCGCTCATTACAGGCTCGTCAGATGGTAGATGCTGTTGTTGCTGGGCAGGAGCAGCTGCGTATTGTTGAGGAAAGTTTATATTTGGCTGACTTGAGGAACCTTGGACGAATGTGGGGTAATGCACGCCAGGTGGCTGTGGAACAGGCGAAATGGGAGAAGCGGACTGTATTTGCTGCGATATTGGCACGTTGTGAGTGGATGAAAGTGACGGAGACGCGCCGGGGGTTCGTTGAGCATTTCCAGACACCATCGAACGAAGAGTGACGAGTTCCTGTCGCAGCTCAAACAATTGGCGCTCCGTCTCTGCTTGTCGCTGGGCATATTTCGCTTCCTGCTCCTGCTCCCAAGCTATCCTCCTCTTGCGTTCTATCTCTTGCGCCTGGCTAGTTGCAGATACAATCCGAAGCAATTCATGGACTGCTTGAACGCCTCCTGCCGAGGGTTGAGTTTGTCTAGACGATCTCTCAGAGGCAATGGGGCAAATAGACATGGGCAATGACTTACCTGATGGGCGGTGGAGGCTGAGGTTCCGATATTGCGAGCTCTAATTCGCTTCTATGAGGGGCATATTGCTGAGGCGGCTGGACAACAGGAAGATGAGGCTCCGGATATGGATTCTGTGGCGCACGATTTCGATATGGAACGGCATAAGAGGGATTGAGGGCATCCGAGAGTTCACTGGTGCCCATACCACTCAGTCATGAATGCATGAAGGGCCAGCGTTCGGACTTCAAGTTCGTTGTCGGAGACGAAGTGTCTTTATTTGTTTTGAAGGGAACAGCCAAGCAAGTGGACGGAAGTTGCCGAACAACGCCCAAGAAGGAAGCGACGCGTCACTTTCACGCTCTTGCCATCGTTTCCTTCACCCCTCATTAGACCTCCATGGACGAGTTACTCATGCAGCAATCGCAAATGCGACAGGGCGGTCCACGGCCTGATGCGACGACTCCAGACAAGCACGCCTTCCTTCTTCCATCGCGAACGTGCACTAACATAGCAGTACAGTGGAGAAGTTATTCATATCTCATCCCTTGCTCTTTTGAAGGCAAGCCTTCACACGGGGATATTAAAAACATGGCTTACCGAAATACAGATGCTCAAACATGGAAGGGCTGGTGTACCCATGGAAGTCATGGGTCTCATGCTGGGAGAGTTTGTGGACGAATATACCGTTCAAGTCATCGACGTGTTCGCCATGCCGCAATCAGGAACAACTGTTAGTGTCGAGTCAGTTGATCATGTTTTCCAAGCCAAAATGGTGGATATGCTGAAGCAAACCGGACGGTGCGTAACGTCAGTGATGTATGTTGGCTCCAGCTGACCGGGAACGACCCTGCATCATGCAGACCGGAGATGGTTGTAGGCTGGTACCATTCACATCCTGGCTTTGGCTGTTGGCTGTCAAGCGTGGATATAAACACGCAACAGGTGAGTTCTCGCTAGAAGTTCGCTGTTTCCTCTATCTCACCCTCGTGTAGTCTTTTGAATCCCTCAACTCCCGCTCAGTTGCCGTCGTCGTGGACCCGATCCAATCTGTGAAGGGAAAAGTCGTAATTGACGCCTTCCGCCTAATTAACCCCCAGACCGTTATCTCTGGACGCGAACCCCGTCAGACGACATCTAACATTGGTCATATCAATAAACCATCAATCCAAGCTTTGATACACGGTCTCAATCGGCATTATTACTCCATTGCCGTCAACTACCGGAAGACAGAACTTGAGCAAGCAATGCTGATGAACTTGCACAAGAGAAACTGGACAGAAGGACTACGACTTCGAGATTTCCACACACATAAAGAGGACAACGAGACAGCCATAAAGGTGATATACCCACCTTCCCGTTGTTTTCGAGTATCTCTGACCCATTTTATAGTCGATGCTCACACTTTCAGAAGCGTATAACAAATCTGTGCAAGAAGAATCTACATTGACTGCTGAGCAACTCAAAACACGGCATGTAGGCAAGCAAGACCCCAAACGTCATCTCGAAGAAGCGGTCGAAAAGGCGATGGGAGACCAAGTTGTGCAGAACCTTGGAACCATGCTGCTGGCGGAACTATGAGAACGCCTTTCCTGGTTTACTTGTGTAATGTCAGTATAGATAGCGCCTTCTTATGATCATGCCATGTAAATATACTTACTGAATGCACACCATAAGCGTACATCCAAACTTAATCGATAGACGTATAAACTATCAGTAGAGTTTAGAGACTTTGCGCCGTAATTTCCGACTACCAAGGGGATTTGTAGTGAAGGTCTGAAAGTAGGAGATTCCGGGTTGGCAAGTGAGCGAAGCCGGGGATATCATCATGGCACAGGGCCTAGAGAACTGATACCCCGGACTCTCTGCCATGCCTAGATTCAATTTCCGTCACGATATACTACCGTTCTCACATACATACTCATTAGGCCCACTTACGCCAGCACGGTGGCACATGCTCCATAGCTGATCGCGAAAAGCAGTCAAGGTAGCGGTCAGATGATAAGAGGTTGCCAGGAAATTGTACAATCTACATAGCACCCGCGTAAGTAGAGGGGATGGCCCCTTGTTGTCGTCTCAAACTGAACGTCGGCATGATACCCATTTTTTTCGATCGTCTGATAGCCTTCCCTAACCGCCTTTGGCTCTTCCGGGTGAGAGAGGTGATGCTGCGTGAGTTAATTTTGCCCATCGGAGACATGAAATGATTGAGGACGCCCAGATGACAAGCATAATCGACGGGATTAAGGTTTAGTTGGTGGAAATAGTCGCGTTGACGAGCCTCATCACGAGGAGGGCCAACACGGGGTGGTCTCTTGAAAGGAGAGAAGTGATTCTGACGCGACTTGAGCGTGAACTCGTAAGGTCGAATGATCTAAAATGAACGGATAAGTGTCAGGAAAAACAATGGTCCAGTCACACAAACCGAGGTCGAGGCAAAAGGTCTGACTGAAAGGGTATCTTGGCTTGGACCACCTTCGATTCGAATCGGTGCTACGTAACTGGTTAGCAGGGCAGAACTTTGAAAAGGAATGAGTATACCTGGTGACTCTGCGGCCACGCTGTCGAGGAACTTGGAAGCCTCCTTCATGGCACCAGAGGCATTCTTATTAGCTGGTGCCCCCGTGCCAAAGGCAGTGGCATTTCCCGCCACAGGGGAGGTGGATATCCAGCGAACCCGAAGATTCTGTAAGGGACGGTGGAAGACTGAACGAAACATGTGGCGTAACGCGTTATGTCACGTTTCTTGCCAAATGTGGCAGCCTAGGACCCAAGATACCCTTACTTCGACGCCCATACTTATCCAGTCGTGCTACTGCTACCGAGAGCACTACGAGCTGTTGCAGTCGTAGACGAGATCATAGGGATAGAACTAGATATGAAACGCAGCGTAGTTGAGCAGTAATGAACGGACTTGATCCAATAATTTATACTGTATAGAATCGATATGCAGATAAGTAATTATAATCAATATACGTGACAACCTGGCCCCGTGTTCCTTGCCTCCAGCCATCATCGCAGTCGTTGGACACCATCCCTCAGCGCCCTTCTGTCCTTTCAATGTCGCCTTGATCTATTCTATCTTCCCTTACTCTATCTACTTTATCTCTCTATCTGCCCTCACCTCTCTCAAATCTCGCCTCGCAATTCCTCCCTTTCCCTTCCAATGACAGATTCCGGTACAGCTCGAAGACAACCCCCCAGTCCTCTCGTCTTCTCTCCAGAGTCCGTCCTGTCACCTCCCACAGCTCCGGGTCTCAATGCCAGCACCAGCAACGGGGGCGGTTCCAACACCGTCTCTATGCCCTTTGTACGCCGGCATGTGACCCGTCGTCTCAAGGCTGCTAAAGCGGAGTGCGACAAGGAATTGCAGCGAGTCACGAATAATATCACTACGTTTTTCGAGGAGAGACTTAGAGAGGCGGACCATGAGACAGACTACAGAGACAGAGATTCTCAGCAAGGAGATTACGACGCTTACTTCCATCCCGCTGATCTTCGTTCTGATTTTCAGACGGATGAATCTAGTTCAGATGGTGGCTACGAAGCAGAGATGGAGTATGGTAGCCGACATAGCCGTCAGCGTGCGTATTCAGCCGAAGATTTCATATCTGCACCTTCGTTGACGCATTCATCTTCCTTGTCTGGCCTTTCTACAGCTTCCGCCTCTTCAGTGAGTCCAGGATCCTTACGGCAAAACATACCTTGGGACAACAGGCCTCTCAGTTCGTCTGTTTCTTCAAACGGGCTTGCATCCAGCCCGGCAAACTCGACAATCCTTCTTCCTGACGCTCCTCTAACTCGTAAGGCCACCACTTCCTCAACCGGCTCATCCTCCTGGACAGCTCAATCAGCTCCTTCACGCCGACTGTCTCGAACAATTCATATTCCTTCTCGTCCCACTCGTTCCGGTCAAAGCTCTCGTTCTACATCCCGTTCTCGTTCTCCTTTACCTAATCTCCAAACGCATACTTCCTTTTCTGACTATGGCTCTTCCACCTCCAATAGACGCTCATCACGGATAATTGTTGACGACCCAATTGATCCAATCATGACCGCGCTGTATGCAATAATTTCGGTCGCGACTGATGTTACCGAAATGTCTATTGCTCAGCTTACGGCACAACCAAAGGCCTGTGAAAGCCTCGTTCAAAGGGTTCAAAACATCGGGAAGGCATGGGATGATCATCCTGACTGGCATGGTAGAAACTGGTATGTACAGGTCCTGCTCGCTATCGCTGGACTTAGCCGGGTCGTGGAATGGTGGGAGGCTGAAAAGCAGTTCTGGAACTTCGACGACAATGACGAATTGGACGAGCCACTGACGTTCGTGATGAAGCCAGCCGACGAATACCCCCCTGCACCAACACCAACTGTCAAACAAGATATGGAGTTGGAGAGTTTCAAGCTCAACCCTGAGGGTGAAAGCAAGTTTCGGTCATCGAGACCTGCCAGTCAAATTCGGAGATCTAGAGACGAGCAGCCCAAGGACTTGGCGTTTTTTTTTTCACACGAGGCGGCCGATACGCACTCTCGAACCCCTTCCAAGGTACAAGAGAACGCAGAATCTGCGAGGGTTTTGGCGACAGAGAGGCTACGGTTACAGGCAGAGACGGCGCAGAACCAGAACATAGTTATGGAGCTGAGTCTGGATGGCGATCACTTCATCTGGATCAATTATGCGTGGAGTATCGTTGTTGGGTAAGTAGTGTTGAATTTGGTTAATTGGAGAAGTGGCTTATTCTGTTCCGTTAGCACGGACCCAGAGGCCCTAATTGCAACTCGCATCTCTGTTTTGATACATCCGCAGGATGCCTATGTGTTCTCGACAGCCACCCAACGCCTCCTCGAAGATGATTCCCACACAGTTGAAGCACAGTTCCGCCTTCGAGTTGATCGCGACGATGATCGGGTCCCTCCCAATGGCCAAACACTGTATCAGAAAATGGAAGGGAAAGGGATGCTTATGATTGACCGCGATATTGGCGAGCCCTCTTACACGATGTGGGTTGTCAAACCTATCGCCCCCCCTCGATATGAGCACGATTCTCCGGCTATCACCCTTATTGGAGCGGGAGACATAGAATTTGACGACTTACAATCATCGGACCTGGAGACACCACCTCAGGAAGCTGAATCGAATGCCAACGAACCCGAAAGTCCATTTCCGTTCAATCAACCTTTCTGCACCGATCCCATTCTTTGCCGCATATGCGAATGCCAGATACCTCAGTGGTATTTCGAGAAACACAGCGAGACATGCGCAGAGACCCACCGACTGGAAGCCGAGATTTCGGAGTGTAACGAGTCAATCGCAGAACTAAGAAATACTATCAGAGATCTGAGTACGACCTTCGACCGTGACTCGCCTTCGTCCACTCCTTATTATCGAGGCAAAGCCGTCTTCTCTCCTTCGACGTCTCCCCTCATATCAGCGCCCTTACAACTTTTTCGTGCCAATAAGCTGCAGAAGTTGGGGGTAAAGAAGATGCAGAGGAGGTTGTTGGATCAGCTGGAAGATATTTTGCAGGTGGCTTCTGATGTGTCTATGCCGTCTCTTAAGGAAGAAGAAGCCAAGGAGCCGATAGAACGGCAACGATTACTGTCGCCAGGATCGGAACGGAAAATGTCGCAGGTGAAGAATTGGTCTAAACCTATGACCGAAGACAATGCCTTGGGCATGTTGGTCCAGGATGCGGAGAGAGTTATGAGGCAAAAGATTGATAACGTCGTGAGGATGCAGAATATTATACGATATGCGGAAAAGATCTGGCACGAAGCGGAGGAGAAGGCGGGAGCTTATATGGCATCATGCGAGAGTGACAGTAGCGGAAGCGGTGGCGGAAGTTCTACCAGCGATGGTGAAGGCGAAGATGAGGACCGCTTGGAAGACCAAGTGCGTGAACTCGTGGAATCCACTCGCGGTGGGCAGTCAGAGGCAGAAGACGACCACTCGAGCACAACGTCATCATACGTATTCCTCGGTGGAGACAATTACCATTCATCCCCAGATCCTACGCCCATGGCATCAACGTCACCTATCCCTCTAGTGACTCCCCCTGAAAGCCGACCTGGCTCGGTGCCTATGCCGCCGCCTCTCCCTCCTCGTCAAACTTTACACACGCGATCCTCTACGCCTTCATCCATATCTTCCCCTTTGGCTTTGGCTGCCCCTATTGTTGCTCAATCCCTAGAAGACTCGGTACCCACTATGGAGCTCGATCCTGGCCCTCTTAGGATTCAAACGCGGAAGTCCTCTCAGAGCCTGCTGGAGCCTCGTCTTGTTGTTACCCCTCCCGCATCACCTCAAGTCATCGCTAAAGATGGTCTTGGTCGCGAACGCTCCATGAAGCGTGGCCATCGCCGTCATTCTACTGTAAATCATTCCTCTGGTTCTTCGGGTCCAATGTCTCCTCGACAGCCGTCAATTGCGCCTCTATCTAGGACTTCACCGGCGTCTATAAAGGACTTTGACATCATCAAGCCTATCAGTAAAGGCGCCTTTGGCTCCGTCTTTTTGGCTAAGAAGAAAGTCACAGGTGACTACTATGCGATCAAAGTGCTCAAGAAGGCGGACATGATCGCAAAGAATCAAATTACCAATGTGAAAGCTGAAAGGATGATTCTCATGAAACAAGCGGAATCCCCTTTCGTCGCCAAGTTATACTTCACGTTCCAGAGCAAAGATAATCTGTATCTTGTCATGGAGTACCTGAATGGTGGTGACTGTGCTGCGTTGATCAAGTCAGTAGGATCGCTTCCGGAGGAATGGACCAAAAATTACATCGCCGAAGTCGTTCTAGGACTGGAGTATTTGCATCAGCGCGGTGTCGTTCATCGGTATGAATTTGTTCTTTCTCTTTGGAAATTATTATTGATTTGCGCCCGGATATGTAGTGACTTGAAGCCTGATAATTTGCTCATTGACCAGCATGGTCACTTGAAATTGACCGACTTTGGCTTGAGCCGAATCGGTCTTCTTGGTCGGCAAACCCGCGAGAGCCAACTTGATCGTCCATATACGAGATACAACTCTCGTTCTCGACCGCCTTCCATGGACTCTGCATATCTCTCATCTCCGTTAGTATATACCGAACCCGGAGGTTCGTATTTCACGCACCGGGCCCAATCGATTTCCCGTGTAGGAACCTCGCCTTATCTGCCTCCCACAGATGATGTCAGCGAATCAAGCGGATCAGAATCTCTCAGTGGATTCTTCCCTCGTCGCAGCGTGAAGAGCGACAGTCCTCTACAATCCTTCGCCACTGAACTTACAACCGATTTGCGTTCACATTCTAATTCTAACTCGACTGGCGGGACACCACCAGGGGATCAGAAATTCGTTGGTACGCCAGACTACCTTGCCCCCGAAACAATTCTAGGTTTGCGCGTTGACGACGCAGCAGTCGATTGGGTACATTTACTCATTGAAATTTTGAAATAGCTTTCTGACAACTTTTTAGTGGGCTCTCGGAGTCATCACGTATGAATTTTTATACGGTATTCCTCCGTTTCATGCCGAGACACCCGAAAAGGTGTTTGAGAATATTCTTTCTGGGCACATCGAGTGGCATGAAGAGTACGTGGAGTTCTCTGAAGAAGCCCACGACTTTATGGCCCGGTTGATGATCCTAGATCCCTCTGCTCGTCTCGGTGCGCAAGGCGCCGATGAGGTTAAAGCTCACCTATTCTTCGAAGGCATCGTCTGGGACAAGGTAACGACAACTGAAGCGGCATTCATTCCTCAGGTTACCGATCCTGAATCGACGGATTACTTTGACCCTCGTGGCGCCATCCCCCAGCTATTTCATGACGACGACCAGGTTGCTATCGCTGGCCAGTCTGCCTTAAACAGCCCGGTCATCGATCCTTCAATGCCTCCTCCCCCTGTCCCCATTCCTGTGGGAAACCGTGATCCCGTTCCTTCATCTGCGAGCGACGACTTTGGGTCTTTCAGCTTCAAGAATCTACCCGTCCTTAAACAAGCCAACGACGATGTTATACGGAAGCTCAAGACGGATCAAATGGCTCCTCTTGCGCACGCAGTTTCGGAAACCTCAGGCCTTCATAACCGACGGCGCAGCGTTTCTCATAGAATCAAGAAACCGCCAAGCGTTGTGACGACAATGGATCCCAAGGCGACAGTAACCAATCCACCATCTCCTGCTACTTCGACTTCGTCCATAGCATCTTCGCCTTCTCGATCTTCTCTACCAACTTCTGCGCCCGTGAGTGCGGGCCATGCTCGCAAACCGTCTGAGTATGGACCAGTCGACCGTTTTAAACTGAACCATATGGATGGCCTAGATCGACGAAATTCTATGCCTAGTAGGTTACGCACCGCGTCAGTTTCTAGCGGGGGTGATGTTTCGGGATCTGAAACTTGGAATTCCTCGATGGGCCCTGGATCAATTGGCACGCCTCCATCATCGGTTCACTCTATTGACTTGCGAAAGGGTCCTGATCCCAGCGATCGTGCAGTGACATGTTTGCTTGCCGAAGACAACCCCATCACAGCCAAAATTATTGAGACGATTTTGATTCGGTTGGGTTGCCGTTGTGTTGTGGTCGCTGATGGTTCTGAAGCTATCAGTGTTGCAATGGGCGATATCAGTACGTGTAGACAATCGCAGTTGCGGGACTGACTAACCAGCGGGTACTTCAGAGTTTGACTGCATCCTAATGGACCTGCACATGCCAGTTTGTAAGCGACATTGGTAATTGATTGACGCCTCAGATACTAACGTTTCGCCACAGTGGATGGAGAAGGTGCTGCGCGGTACATCAGAAGTACCAACAGCAAGAATACCAGCACGCCTATTATTGCTATCAGCGCCTACAGTGGGTCGGACCCAAGTGATGCCACGCATAACCTATTCTCTGGTTTCTTGTCAAAACCATTGCAAAAGGCTGATTTATTATGTATGAAATAAGCCCTTATATGATGCCTATCACTGACGATAAACATTCTAGCCGTCATGCGCCAACTGGGCTTCAAAACGACCACTATTCCTGGCGGACCTGGTGCCACAAAAGTCACCGCATCTCACATAATTTCATGACCATGACATAGTCCACGTTCCTTTTGCCTTCGTTTCTGCGTTTTCGTCTACAACCATGCCCAATCATCTTTTTTTCTGATACAAGTCCGCAAGCATTTTCATTACTTCATACTATCCCAGCATTCTTCTCGTCGTCCTGCATTGTACGCTATTTAGACCCCACATCATGTGCTAACAACCTCTGCAAGCTCTGCTTGTTCTTTTATTGTATGTTTGGTGGAAATTGTGATGTTCCAAAACACGTTTTGACGATCGACGCTTAGTGCCTTCCCACGTTTAGATCATTAAATTTATTGTCATTGCCCTTGCATGGTCATCGGCGGTTTCTGATACACATCAGTCCGCACCGGTATGGACTGGTAAGGTACAGGAAATATATATTTTCGAGTAAAAAATGGATTACATATACATGATATGATATATACGGAACGTAACTTCACGTTAAGCGCTTGCGACGGCACCATCTCCGCCCACGACCACGACCACAGCAGTAGCCTTGACCCAACCGGGACAGTTGTTTCATTCAGAGGTTAGCCTTTGCGAGACTTGCGCAGCTGATTGGGCGCTTGACGACGTTGAACTGGAGCATAGCCCTCTCTTTCAAGGCTTCCAGCGAGATGTACTCTTATAACAATCCTTCTGGTGCGTTTCGCTCTCAGTCTTTGCGATATTTCTTGTGTTTCTAATGCTGAGATATTCAGCGTCGTGGCAGCATCCATCATCAGAACCTCCAACTCACGATACCAGAGATCCCAGACGGCATAGAGCCGCTACAGCACCCACCTACAACCCTTATGTCCAGCCGCTGCATCCAACGTCGCACCCGAGAGTGCTGACGCCTGGCCATATACCGCCTACCATCCATAATCCTAGCCTTTACTTTGGCAATCGTCCGATAATGGCGACTCCCGGGCCGTATCCTCCTGGACGCCCTCCCTTCCCTCATCCTGCAACGACCGGTTATCAGCGGCCACAGCAGTGGCCTTACGACGCTAATGACAGCTACTTTCCTCCCACCAAACCACCTGTACCACCCCCGCCTCCGGCCCCCGAACCGATACCCAGGCTTCCATCACCGTCGCGTCCCAGGGACGTATTGCCTATTCCTGAAGAACAGACACCGATCTCGCCATCACCATCAAGTGCCAAAGAGTTAGCAGCAGCGATACAAATATCCCAGTCGGAATCTATGAAGCAGGCACAGTTCCTCGAGAAGCTATCCAATCAGGAAGAGGAAGATCTTGCTCGTGCACTTGAAGAATCCCTTCAGTCGGTCTCATTAAACTCATACACATCTGGCAGTCCACACTTCTATAATTCAGAGGCAGGACCATCTACGGATACTGGTCGGTGGGCAAGTACATCTACGGGGCCCTCGGCTTCCTCCCGACCACGAGTGTCAGACATAGATGACGATGAAGCTTTTGCACGCAGACTCGCTGCCGAAGACGAAGTAGGTCCGTCAGAATCAAGCATGGCAGACGACGAGGCACTTGCAAGACGACTCGCCGCCGAGGAGGAGGAGGAGGAACAACGGTATAGACAGCAGGAACTTGAACAATCCTCTCAGCTTGATGGCAATAGGCCTAGTACAGGAGCACATACTGAGCAGTCTGACAGTATAACGAGAACCCCGGACGAGGGATTAGCGCGAAGACTTGCAGCTGAAGAGGAGATAGAAAAGTCCAGAGCTATGGACGCCGGCCCAGCATCTGCCCCTCCGCCTGCCTATGACGCCCTTCCCTCACCAACGTCTCTGAATCCGACAGCCAAAGGATCGGACGCGGGTCTGAAGGTAGATCCCCAATTGTATCGCAGCAACTCGTCGGGCTCTGCAGCGTCGTACGCCTCTTCCGAAAGCCAATCCAACCCCCCCACGAAGGTGTCCCGTCGTTCCAGCGGTGAAATATCTTCTTACAGCGATGTAAAGCCAGTATCTCCGCACTTATCTGCTGCGTCATCTGTGTCTCTACCTACTCTCCCTGAAGCCGAACAAGGAGTGGTCAATGGAAACCAATTTGTGGATGCAGAGTTACTGAATGGTGTTTGTAAGCCAGTTCGTAACTCTTGCTAATAATACATCACTTATGCTCATATTGCAGCAATCGGTTTCTCTCCTCCCGTCATCACATCTATAATGCGACAAATGTCCGCACCCATGCCTAACATAATATCACTTCCTTATGGCCGGTGTCCTCCCCTACATTTCCAGGCTCCAAATTGGCGCCATCTTCTTAAGTTGATGGCCAGATTATCGGGTACAAGGATCGAGCCTACAATAGAGGCTGTAGCTGTGGTGAAAACAGATTTGTTTCTTCGAACCGTCATTCA
The DNA here is from genome assembly GCA_902506015.1 of Armillaria ostoyae. NCBI lineage: Eukaryota > Fungi > Basidiomycota > Agaricomycetes > Agaricales > Physalacriaceae > Armillaria > Armillaria ostoyae. The sequence goes on from LR732083.1 coordinate 3,079,680, forward strand.
ATTCATCAGGGTAAGCTTTTTGTACCTTGACTCCCTCAGGGAGCACTAATTCTTGAATTTCGCACAGCCTCATCCTGCTTCTGAAGATTGGACGACGATCATCTGGCTCACCATTGACCATCCTGTTCCAGCATCATTGCCTGGTGCTCGGAAATACACTAACGGTGATGTTGATGTCCTTCCGTGGTCATACACGCTATCTGCAATGCCTGCTCTCCTGAGAGACAATGCTGATTCCCAGATATCACAAACATACACCATCCCTTCAACCGAAGCGGTGCCGTACCCAAAGCTGCCTATCTCGTTTCCCAATATGGCGCTATACCTTCAAGCGGCTTTGGATGAGTCACGTCGGTACTCCAGTGATGGCTCGAGCGGCATGCGGAAGTTGTCGCGAATGATGGATAGGTGTTATCCTACACTAGAGAGTATGGACCTAGCGGAAAGCTCTGAGAGAAGTGGGATGGGTCGAGTCTTCAGAAAGGTGATGGGCCGGGGAAACAAAAATAACAAGCAAGAACGAGGTGGTAATATGGATACATATGAACTTGTGACACCATTTGTGCCAGAGGAGTGGGGGTAACTGTAATCCATATTTTATGACATATAACTATCTAGCTTTTCATAGACTATGTATAAATTATTGAGCCAAGTTGACCATTTGAATCGGGGTGCCCGTGGACTCTCAAGACGGATCATCGGGCCGAATGTCTCGGTCACGATACGTGATCTACGTGACACATTCTTGTCACGTCACACATATCCTCCACTCCCTTTCACCATGTCCGTGGCTCCCTCCGCCCAAACTTCATCGTTTTCGCTGCAGCCGCTAGCACCATTAAGTGTTGAACAAGAAGGTCTTTTCAGCGACTCTTATATTATACATGATGCTCACTTTACTTCAGACCAAATCATCCTCGCCCGTATAACCAATGATGAACGATACCTGCGGCGCGTCATCAAGAAATTTCACAATTATGCCTCCGTAGCCCAGGGCTCTACTGCAGAGTCCAGGCAAGACGCAAAAGAGGCCTTTATAGTCGAGCTATCGACATTTCGACTGGCATTGAAAAAGAGCGCCATGGTCTGTGAAGCAGAGGCGCGGCAAGTGGAGGAGTACCAGCTCGAGAAACTTAGAATAGGTTGTTGGATTGACCTTTAACCTCTATTCTTCATCTGATATCTGTACAGACGACGAACACGGGAAACTACGAGGTCAGATAGAACAACTGAAAACGTCCCTGGAGCATGCGCAGATGCTACGACGGCGGAAGATTGAGTATGACTTTGTCACGGAAAAGATTAACACGCTTCCTAGCCGGGAGGAGCTGAACCAGTGCGTATATGCCAGTGTGCTCGCTTGCACTCTTAGCTCAGTATAAATTCAGGATGATTCAAGCACTTGAAAACGACATGATGGCAATACGCTCTGAACATGACACACAGAATCGGACTATTCAATCTCAGAAAACTTCATTGGATACCATCATATCAGACCTGGGGGCTCTTCGTTCCCTGGGGAAAGATACCGCGGACATCCCGGCTTCCCTGCTAGCTAGTCCAAGACAGACGCCTGCCCTTGACGATAGTGGCGTTGAAGATACGGCTGAAACACGCATTACTACACCAACAACGAAAACGGAGGATGGCGAGAAGGAGGAAGGAGAAGCGGACAAAGCCACCTCCCAGGACATCGAGATGGGCGAGGTCGAAGAGGAAGACAAAAGTCCGAAAAACAAGAAGAAGACCAGAGAAGATATGGAGGAGGGTGAGGCTACGGATGCGAGTAGCGAATTGTCCGACCCCCCAGATGATGACTAGCGGCGAATCTACGTTTTTATTTCTTTGCTTTCTGAATGACGGATATCGACACTCATCAGGTCGCGTGCACACGTTACTGCATCACCGTATTCATCCTGCGCCAGATGAGCAATCGCATTCATGATCTTTTTTGCTTCCTCATCAACGTCGTCATTACCTGCATATCTCGAGGAGAAATGATTTAAAACCAAACGTCGAGCTCCGATCTTTTTCGCAAATCTCCCTGCCATCTGTGGCGTCGAGTGGCCCCTTGATATTGCTCGGGCCTCGACCGTTTCATATGTGTCGGTGTCCTTTGTGTCCTCATCGATACCGGGTAAATGAGCGTTGGTTGCTTCATGGATCAGCAAATCTGCTTCTCTGGCGATCCCTGCGATCTGGGATGGATCGTATGTATCACCGAGTATGGCGATTTTGCGTCCATCCTTTGGTGGGGGGCCGTGAAGGACGGTGCCATCGGAGAGTTGCACAGATTTGCCCAGCTGCAGCTGCCTCATAACGGACATTGACGTGTTCGTTCTCTTTAGGTCAGGGATATACTTTTTGGGATCCACCTTTCCCGGGACCTTGGCTTCCATAACGATGTAGCCCACGCAAGGGGCGGAGTGCAGGATGGGTGCAGCTGAGACTGAGAGGATGGAGTCTGAGTAGATATCCGACCAGACTCCATTAGTCTGTTGGATATTTCGACCGGCGGGAGACTCTGACGCGAGCGAGGGCATTGAGGTGAAGTCTCCATCTGCTGGGTCCGAGGGAAGACGGAGTTCGTGGACAACATATGGTCTCCCTAAGAGTGAGTGCGTATATGCAAGGCCGTTGCGAACGTAGGCCCGAGTGCCCAAAGGTCCGTATATCTCCAACGGCTAGTAGGGAAAAAGAATTCAATGAGAGAGGTAGTACACGGGAAAAGCACAAAGGCTCACTGATTGCTGTATGTCTAGTTGCGTCCTTGGATCATCTGCACCTTCAATTTGTCCACCGGCACCATTTAGACATGAAGCTAGCAGAGGTAGCAAACCAAAGATATGATCGCCTTGAGATCCTGTGAGTCAAGGGTCAACCCAGGTAAGGAAGTACCGACCGTGAGTATGTGTGATGAAGATTTTCTCAATCTTGCCCATCTTTACGGTGCTCCGCTGCAGTTGATGCTGGGTAGCTTCGCCACAGTCGAACAGCCAGACATCGGAGCCTAATCTTAGAGCAAGAGCTGAATGGTTCCTTGTCGAAGATGGCTGAGCAGACGCGGTACCCAGAAAGGTGACGGTAATTGGGCTATGATGGATTGGGAGCCTGCTAGAGGCCATATTGTGGATGCGACGCTGGAAAGGTAAGATAGGACGGATCCATGGTCGAAGTTGGTACCACCACGTGAAGGTCTGAGTCATAAAAGCCTCGCAATCTGACTCCGATTATATTTCTCTAACTCCACCTACATCATGAAGTGAAATCGGATATATCAGCTCGTCTATCAGCTCAGCCTTAACCCTGAACGTTGAACCAGGAAGCATACGCCCACCTGCTGCTTGATTTAAGTACGGTCCCTTGGTTCTTGCAGCGCTCGGAAAGGATCTGACCCTTAAGTAAGTTACTCCTCGAATCTGTCATATGCATAAACAAGGCGATTTTACTTGTAGCCGTCCAAAGGTACTCGTCTGAATTTTTCCCACGATGAAGACTTTCTCGTTACCAAAAGGATTTTACACCCGTAGGATCCAAATTTTCTAAGTTACATAACTGGTGAGCACCTTGAACAGCAATTCAAATAATGATATTATTGAAAGAACATGTAGCATTTATCAATAGATCTATATTGCCCCAAGGAGCACTGAGTATATCAAGAGGAAACCACCGACGCTCACTGTAGGACATCGACCATCGATCTGTCGGTCTTCCCCCAGAAGTCTTAGGCTCAAGCCCCAAGCATCCAGCTTTGCCCCTGCGGACCCTGCCTTTGTCTTCTTTTCTGCTGTCGGACATCCTTCTCCCAGGAAAGTTCTAAGAAAGAGGTCTGTTACGACAGTGGATTCGAGATTCTGATTCCTCACGTATCAACTGACCATAGCGTTGCATGAGCTGGAGGAGTTGAAACTTCTTGCACACTGTGAACATTGAAAAGTACGTTAACCGTCCTCTCCAGACTGGATCTTTCAATTTGACTATTATGCATACTGCCAGTCTTGTTTTCGCCGTAATAAACCCTCCTACGATTGCCTTCACCATGTCTTGGGACAAATCCTCAGAGGTATACACTCATCCCGACATACTCCAACGTCTCTTGACCACGAATCATCCTCCCACTCCTGAGGACATTGGGCCTCTAGAAGAGTCTCGAAAAAGTGTCAGGCATTCCCTTCTCCAGGTGCAGAAGGAAATCAGGATTCTGCAACAGTCGCTCACTGCGCTGAAACGGAAACAAGCTCAGCTCTTAGTCGCCGACGACGAGCTTCGTGGTGTTCTCTCGCCAATCCGTCGTCTCCCGAGAGAAATTTTGGCAGAAATTCTGTCTCTCGTTCCAGAGCGAAAGCCTCGAAGCGCTTATCATGATGACAAAGCTGTCCAATTTCACGATGTATTTGACACCTTTACGGGATATGGCCTTCCGTGGACTCTCAGTTACGTTTGCCAAGAATGGCGAACGGTTGTGACTTCATTGTGCCCGCAATTATGGACCAACCTGCACATCGAATCCTACCCTGAGCCCTTGAAAAACCCCGTCGCACTTCTCAGAGAAGTGCTCAAACGTTCTGGGAACCGGCCACTGTGCATCAAATTCCGGCTGTGGTGCATGGATGATAATATGCCGACGGTAGTACATGCGATAGCTGTGGAGCTTTTTCAGGCTATCGTTAGTTGCTGCCATAGATGGAGGGTGGTCGAAATGGACATCAAGCAACACTTGTGGCCGGCTCTCCACCCCATCCTTGCGTGTGGTCCACTGCCTTTCCTGGAAGCGCTTGAAATCAATTGCTACTCCTACAGTAGCAATTCGGACACCTCTCCCACCGCCTACCGCCCTGTAACCCTTGACTCTCATCCATATCTACACAAGATCCTTTCTGGTTCACCCAAACTCCGCGACTTTTCCCTCTCTTACGATGCAGAGAACGATGGACTCCCTTCTCGTATCACGACGACGCCCATCCGCTGTGAATCCATGCGCACTCTCACAGCCTTTGATGTGGCTATATTCGAAAGTCTCGAGTTGCCGAGATTGGAAGATCTAAATGTGTCTACTCTTCAGGATGACGTACCCGATTTCCATGGCCCAGACGAGATGTTGTCGGTTTTGCATGCCCTCGTACTTCGCTCTCGTCCACCCCTCGTCCATCTGTTCCTTACAGATACCATCATCGACGACAACCTCCTGCGCATCATAGCCCTGACACCTGCATTAGCAACGCTCAAGTTCCATTTCCAGCAATGGCTAGAAGAGTTTGATGTTGTATTTCAGGAGCTCATGACGCGGCTCGGGCAGGTTGTTCCTTTGACCGGTGCACATCACTTAGTACCTGGACTGCAGTTGTTCTCCGTCGAGATCCAGAGCGTTGCTAATGCCTCACAGCACGTCGACTTCGTGAACCAGCGGTTCGTCTCTGTCGTTATGTCACGCTGGATACCCCCTCAGCGTGTGCTGAAGACTATCCTCATCGAGGCGGATGCTGAATACAGGCTTTCCTCGGCTGATGTCCGTAATTTGAAGGTGTGCCAAGCTCAGGGCCTCGAAATATCCATCGTAGGAGAGTATCCTGACGGGCGCATCAAATACGTATAAGACTGACATTCGAACTTGAAAAGTGGTGGTAGTTATGACGGCAAGCCGTAAACATTGCTGGCAATGTTACGCTAGTTCCCCGAACTTTCACATTACTATATAGGCAAGTGACACATACCTAGATCTTCGCAGTAATGGAGAAGTTCGTAAAAAGCCAGACGATGTACTTCCAATTTCACGGCAATTCACTTGGAGACGATTAACTTTGGGCAAGCTCAGATGTTCTTCGGTAGGTTTACATGGACCATTCCTTCTCAACCACCGAGATGATGAAACAGAGACGCCCAAAGTCCTAGAACCAGGAGTCCGGGCGCCACATTCGCCGGTATAGAATCGTCTTGCACTCAGACGCGTTGCGAGCGTTGATCTTGGAGACGGAATGCAAAGTTTGAATGAAAGGGTATCTACCGGTGCAACAGCAATCCGGGACGAGAAGTGGAGCCAAAGGAATGGATGCTTTCGAATCTACCAACTCTCAATAATGGAAGCTAGCGGGGGAGCCGGGCTCAGATCAGGACTCATCTCCATGGACCAAGGATGGGTGCTACGAAAATGAAGATGACATGTTACAAAAGATACGTAAGGGTAACATTGTCAGAGACTGTGCTCACCTTCTGGGATGCACTCGTCATCATGCCGGCGCATATACCCAGAGAAACGGCAAGACGGGTACGAAGGCGTTGAAATCAATAAGAAAGAGACAGTCAACGGTAATGTAACGAGACAGCGATGCGATAGGAGGGCAAGTCGTACGACTTTTGAAGTATGAAACATGTCTTGAGGCCTTCTGGATGCCTCTTTTCAATACAACGATCGCGCCATGGGTCTTGGTATACGAATCAAGCCGGTTCGTCAAACGACACCCAAGAGCGCTGCGCCGCTCTTGATACCCCGTCCTCGTGCGGCCGCCAAGCTAATGCACATGCAGCTCAATATAAAGCCAGTGAACCTGTCGGGGCCCGATGATGACAATCCAGAAAAACGTAGTGAATACCAACGGCTTACCGGAAAAACGCAATTCGAGAAATTGACCGTTCTTCATTTGGGGTCCGAGACGAGGCGAATATCGACCGAAGGAGAGCGGGAGTGACGGGGATACGTGGTTTGGGGGTGTCGGCGGGCTGTGGTAGTGAATGGTGGAGCGGCCGCGCTGTGGGCGTCGATGAGGTCGAGGTGGTAGACGACATTCAAGTTTGGTAGTTGCGGCCCTGACTAGTACCTGATCTCGACTTGTATGTCAACCGTGACCGACCACCACCTGCAGCTGCAGCCGGTGAATCGTGAATAATCTTCTTTGGCCTATGTACGTCTGCAAATCTGTGCTACACGTTGAACTCTGATTGGTTTCTCCAAGATTTTTATTTCTACGGAGCAACGATGTACAAGGGGACTTCACCATTCCACGAGGATATGATAAGGATAACAGACCGTCTTCCCTCAAAGGACGAGTATCGTCGTGTCAGACACCTAGTCCTGCAGCGAAAAACGGGCCTCGATATCACTGACGACGAACTGGCCCAAGTTGTGGGAGCATGTCCGCACCTCGAGACCGCCGTCCTCTCTGGTGTACGCGACACTTCGGACCGAACCATCATCACTCTCGCGCAGACCGCAATCAACCTCATGGGCCTCGACGTGTCTGGCTGCCAAGATGTGACGGACCTCGGAATTTTGGATATACTTTCCCAGTCTCTGCCGCTGCAATGGGTCATGCTCAATGGCGTCAGGTCCCTCACAGATCCTTCCATCTCTGCGATATCAAAGTCGTGCTCGCGTCTAATCGAGCTGGAGCTATGCGACCTTCCTTTGCTATCCCCACTCTCCGTGAGAGATGTATGGACCTATTCGCGGTACGTCATATCATTTCGATCAGCGCGCTGAAATCGAGCCATTCAACAGGAAGCTACGCACGTTGCGGTTAGCTCGTTGTCCTTTACTCAGCGATAAGGCTTTCCCTTCTCCAATATCCCTTTCAGAATCCGATTACGACGAATACGGCGAGAAGCCTCTGCCCCACAGACCGGTTACATGGCTCGAGGTCCTCCCTCCACTCATTTTATCGCATACGGCTGAGAACCTTCGTATCCTGGACCTTGCCTCCTCCAAAATTACCGATGACGCGATTGCTGGTATCGTACGGCATGCACCCAAAATACAGACTCTGAATTTGTCGGGGTGCGTGTCTCTTACCGACAGGGCCCTGGAGTGTATATGCTCGTTGGGAGAGCACCTCGATGTGCTCATCCTCGCTCATGTTTCCAACATCACCGATTCTGGAGTCGTCAAACTGGCGCGATCGTGTTTCAACCTCAGGTGTGTCGATGTAGCTTGTACGTTTTGTCGACTATGCAATATTTGCATCTGACTGATGAACTTGCAGTTTGTCGTAATCTCACGGACATGGCGGTCTTTGAGCTGGCAAGCATTAGCAGCCTACGCCGGCTTAGCCTGGTTAGAGTGCATAAGCTCACAGATATCGCCATTTTTGCGTTGGCAGAGCATGCTATTGCGTTAGAACGGCTTCATCTGTGCTACTGTGATCGGCTTTCTCTGGATGCGGTGCATCTGCTTTTGAAAAAGCTAGATCACTTGCAGCATCTCACAGTGACCGGTATACCTTCGTTCAAGAGAAGAGGAGTGCATCGGTTCTCTGATCCTCCGCCAGCCGTCAGTCTAGCTCTGCCTCTCTCATCGGTGTGTGTAATGCTCAGATTGTTTTACGGTAGAGCTACAATGTCGATCAACAAGCGGCGTTCCTCGTCTTTGATGGAATCAATGTGGGGAATCTGAAAAGGTTCTTGAACAAGGAGGAAATGCGACGGCGAGAAGCTGAAGCTAGAAATATACCGTTCACGCCTCGTTCGGATGATAAGATGGATCTATACTAGGCTGAAATGGATCTTCGATGTTAGTGGGTGGTTTGCCCTTGATTTCCTTCCAGTCTGATACTTGGTGCGAAGTATTTAACGTTGCATTATCTATTAGGTTGTATACATGAACTTTGTATGTTTTCTGGTCTGATGTTCAGAAAACAATAGGTGGCGTGATCGAAAGATGGGGTACCGTGACTTGTTGCGCGCTGGAAATGATGAAGTACGGGAGAACCAAGAATGTATAGAAAAGGTCAAACAGAGAGTCTGAATGAATGGTATTGGAACTGTTGGTAAGCTGAGCCGAAACGTGCGCAATCGGCTACTTGATATGATCTGGCCCCTGAGTAGGCCTTTTTGCCTAGTTTCAAACCGGTTCTCTGTTTTTATATGCCGCCTTGTTGACCACAAGGACCATGCACCTCTCCAACTACGCCTAGCCAAAAAGGAGGTCCGTCCTTCGCGTTTGCAGGCTGTTGGACCCAAGGGCGTCGCCATCACGGACGTTGAGCACGGCAGTTCCATTCGTCGTTCGACTCCTATAGCTGGCTGCAACTGCCGTCGAGGGCAATGTACGTCCATCATGACCTGTTCCATTCTGACCCATTTAATACCGGTAGCAGACTCCAGTTCATTGTTTTCTTCGCTCCATGGAGGCCATTTCGCTGGCTATCGACCCTTCATCGACACCCAGGGCTCTCTACCAGCCCCAGACTTCGTCTATATACGACCGCAGGCTCTTGGGTCCACACCGGCATCTTTCAGTCTCCATTCGTCAGGACTCCGATTTCGACGGCCTGTTCGACCAGGAGACACCAGTCGTCCTCGCAAAGGACCGTCAATCGCGGCGGCCGACTACCTGTGGGTTTCTTCCACTGCCGTCGATAAGCGCCTCGCCGGTATGCACGCCCACGACCAGCATATCCTCGCGCGACTTTGACGTCGACTCGTCGTCAAGTGGAACAGACGGCTACATCACTGCCCCGCCCACGCCGGCCTCACTCAAGCTCGCGTTTACCCCGCCCACGTGGATATCCATACCCCCGACTCCCCCGCCAAAACTGTTCAGACGTTCAGTCACCTGCGTCGCGCGCCGCCCTCCCATATCACCGTCTGCCTCTCTCCCAGCAGCAGACTCGCGGAACGGCAGAGGCCCAAAGCGGTGTGCATCCGTTCCGTCCATGTCGCTACACCCGCGGTCGCCATACACCCAGCGTCGCTCCACAAAGGCGGATGTAACACCGGTCACGAATTCGCGCACTCCGAGTTCACGGCCTCATCCTGTCTTTGACATCGCGCATGAAGTCAGCAGCGACACGGAGGATAATGGCGTTGGTGAGGAAGAAACTACACCCGAAGCCAGTTCAAGCGATCAAGGACACGGGCCTTGGCAGACAGAAAATCTGAAAGATCAAGTCAGAAAATACCACGTCCTAACGGAGCTGCTGTCAACAGAGGTACGATACTTGATGGATTTGAGAGTATTGGTTACTGTTCGTTTCTTCATTCTTACTTTGGCCGGCATATAGCTAACGTCTGATATTGCAGATATACCTTCGGAATCTATCCACGGTGACATGCCGGACACCCTCAAGCTCAGCGTTTGGTCGGACTTCATCTTTCACCTCCGCATCTCGTTCCAGCTCGAATACCCATCTACATAGCCCTCTCAGCGCGTCTTCCTGCAATCTCTCCGATCTGCAGAGTCTACAACCTCTGACCACGATTACGCTCAAAGACAGTAAAGCCCAGCCTCGGTATCTTTTTACGAATAGTGATATCGAATTGTTGGTGCGGAACGCGGAAGATGTCCTTCAGTTCCATGAAAACTTTGTGGAGGAGATTCGCGCAGCGTTGACTCCACTTGACTTCCCTGTGGAGTCGATGGAGAGGCTTGACACGGGCTTGGGGATCGGAAATGGTGGTATCGACAATCTAGAGGCCTGCATTTCATTTGTCTCAACCAAGTTTGCGACAGAGGTAAGCTTCACCAAGATTATTTTCGATCAACTTTAACCTAATTTTGGATTGCAGGCTTCGCGTTTTAATTCGTACGAAGTCTTCTGTGCTGGTCATCCCGAGGCGATAGATATCGTACGCAGAGTGCAACAGCAATACCCCAACGAATGGGAAGCATTCGAGCAACGATGTTCAATACTCATCAGCGATTTGGTTGGAACAGATTCGACCGCCAGTCCTATCGACAGCGATCCCACCTCATTTGCTCCGGTTGGAACACCGCTCAAGAAACGGAGGACTTCAGTATCGTCACTTGAAGGGGTTCGCACTTTGGTTTCAAGGTCTGGGACAACTCGAGAACAGGTACAAGACCCTCGGAGGGACAAAAAGCGGCTAATATTCCTTGACTATTTGATCATGCCGGTGCAAAGGATATGTCGTTACCCTCTGTTACTCGACCAGTTGAAACCCGGGAAGGTCGTTCGCGCACTATCGCCTCCACAGCCTACTGGGCGTTCCGATGTCAATGTAATAGTGGAAAGTGCAGCTCAGGCCATGAGGCATGTAGCCACCAAGGTCGACGAGGCTCGTCATAGACACAGTGTTGCGTTGCAGTCGTCCCTTATTGTCACTAGGATATCAAGAGCAACGCCTGTGCCATCCTCTGCTCAACCATCTTCTGTCAATGCCACCTTTCAGTTCTTAACGCCTGCTTTCTTGTCTTCGCTCGGTGTCTGCCTCCTCGCTGGTTCATTAGACGTCATGCATTCCAGGTCGTACACAAGCATCACTAATATCAACGCTAAATACCTTGGTGCCTTCTTATACCTTGGGGGTTATCTCATTTTGGTCAAGGTGGTCAAAGGAAAGGTCTACGAGCCAAAGCATTGGTTTCGTCTTACGGACTTCGATGTCGAAGATGTTGCCGAAGATGGTTAGTTTTTGCCACTATGGAGATTCATCGTTTATTAAATTTCCGGTAGCTCTTCTCCCATGCTCGTTCAGACTGAGTTGTAAAGGTCACCGATTTGAACTAGCTGCTGCATGTCAGAAGGAGAAAGACGCATGGATGTCCTCAATACGAGAGTCCCTTTCCCATACGTCGTCCAGTTGGATCAACGAGCCTACTTCAAGCCTGCAGTTTGATGGCAAAGGCGAACTTGTCCCCTCGGCGCTGGATGGACCTTACGAGACTATCCATGCTCTGCCGACTATTCAATCGATTCCGGACATCGGGAAGAATATGGACCAGCCGGAACTCACGGCGACGCTACTAGACACTCTGGCCCACGATCCCCATCCTTCAAAACCTTACAAGGCCGAGACCGCAGCGCCCAGCCGCAGGTCTTCGACCGCGTCAGTTAAAGCCATATTTACCCCCACCGAGCCAGACATCATCGTCATCCGGCGCTCATCGCCTTCAGCGAGATTGCAGGTCGACCACGGCCTTCGTGACGTTACGTCTGAGCCTTGTCTCGCGGCTAGATCCCACGCAACCAGTCGAGAAGAGGAACTGTTTCAAGCTCCTGATATTGCACGGCCCGGTTTACCGCGTAACAGTTCGGGTTTGAGCATGAAGAGTCGGTTGAAGAAGCATGAGAGTGTAAGGGTGCGAAGGCGGAAGAGTACCATCGACGGGTCCGATGTCTCTCAGCTGCCCAGCAAGAAGCCTTCAAACTCCCGTGCGCAATCTTTGACGGCCAAAAGGCGCCCGAAGAAGCTGAGCATCATTTCTACCAACTCGGACGGCGATTACATATCTTTCCTGCCTAATGCTGAGCGGTCACCCTCGTCCTTCACACAATCGCCCTCAACTACAACTTCTTTTCCGCATTCAACGCTCAGTAGCCCCACGCAAGAAGTTTTTCCTGTCACTGCTTCTTCCGACACAGACCATCGGCCTCGTCCAAATTCCCTTGTCAGCACCTTCTTTCGTTCACGACCTTCATCGCCCAGTTCAACAACAATAAAATTACCCCATGATAATAAATCTTCTTCGAATTCTGGTCTGTTTAAGCGCTGGATGAAGGGACCTTTCCATCGTCGTTCTCGTAGTGCGCCAGAAGATATACCCCCGGAACCGAAACCCATAAAGGGATCACCTACACTTCCTGATCTTAATTTCGGCACTGAACTGCGATTAACTCAGTCACCGATTGCGGCTGAGATGTCTATATGATTACTCTTCAAAAAAAATACGATTATGGAACCTTATGAGCTTACTCCGATGGACTGTAATTTTTAATCTTTAGATACGACCTATAACCGCATTGTACTGTTATCCTGACATCTGATACCATATATCGACCTTTATTCGTTCTTTATGTTTATACACCTTCGCTTTCCTCTCACGAGATGATATTCGTTCACTTTGTATAGGTACCGCATAATGGTTTCGTTCTTTGTATATCATGATTCAATGCTTTAGCATTTTATATTCCTTATACGAAAAGTACTTGCAATATTTATGTAAATGAAGTTGTTTGGCTTGGAATTTTAGCATGATACCTTCGACACGAACATCCATGTGCTGCAGTCGACAATCATGAACAGCTACTCCCCCGTCAGGACATTGTATACTCCTGCTCACGTATCTTCATTGGCGTTCGGACACTCGGGTCATATCTTTGCTGGTTGTGGTAAAAGCATCCAAGGAACTTGACGGTCCCACGGCTAATGAAGTCTCACAGGCGATGGTACCCTTCGCGTCTACGACCTCTCTACTTTCAAGGTGCTCAAGGCGGTCCGAGGTCTGGGCTCAGAGGTCTCTTCGATTGTGTGTGTGAAGCGCCCGGGCTCGGATTTGCGCGATGCCTGGATTGCCTGTGGGACGCGGGTGTGTACTACAAAGTCTCCTTCATCCATGAGATTATTAATTTTTTATCCAGGTCCATCTGTTCCAAATGGACAGCCCAGTCATGGTCCTGACGCTCTCTGACGCGCTGGCATCGGTTGAGGTATGTTCGCCGGACGGGGATGATGTTCTGAACGAAGTAAGTAAAAACCCGCTCCCTCTTTCTCCCGCGACTAAGAAAGTCAGTCAGATCAGCCTGGATGCCAGCAAAAGCCAGCTCGCGTTCTGCACGGATAACGGTCTAGTGGGAGTGGTAGAGCTCGGCAGCAAGCGTGTCTCTGTCATGAAGACAAAACACGACAACGTAAGCGGAATTTTACTTGGTTTGCCAGGATGTGTTTTTGTTGAGTTGTGTGTAGGTGTGTGGATGTGTCAAATTCATCCCGGACCGACCTCGGGAGCTCGTGAGCGGTGGATATGACAAGGCCCTCATCCATTTTGATTACACGCAGGAGAGCGTTCTGTCTAGGCATGACATCTGTGTGTCTTTCATTCATATCATTTGTCTCCATGTATTGACGCCGAGTCAAGCATTACCACCAACGAACGGGTCCATGTCATTTTCCCCGCCCTTCATCCTTTGCACCGCACTTTCAGCCACTGGTGTTATTGCAGCAGGAACTGCCGACGGTCACATCTGGCTTGGGCGTGGCGGAATGAGGGTTCCGTCGAAGGGGAAGAAAACTCGGAAATGGAACGGTTTGGATGCCGAGAGGGCGTCCATGCACAAGCTGGCTGATGGACCCGTTGTTGCTATGTACGTTGCTTGGATCCTTGTCGTGCGGCATCTGATTCACGAACAACAGCGCGTTCTGTGACTCCGATACACTCATATTTTCGACCTTATTGGGCAACGTAACGGAGCTTCGATTGAATCATGACTGCAAGGAGGGAGAAGAACAAGTTATGCATATCTGGCAGCAACAAGCAAAAAGTCTGGCCAAGGTCAATGCCCTGGTTGTCGACGACAAAAAGATAGTCCTCGGAGGGATATCCGGAGATGGGAAGGGGATTATAGAGATATGGGGAAAGGGCTATATCACACCGTGAAGAATCTATGTTTTAGAAGATGTACTACTATCCAGTTCCTGTTCTGTTCGCTCCTTCTCCAGCTGTCGCTCAAGTTCACCGATCTTCGCCAGATACTGTGATCTTTGAGCTTTCATCGATTCCAGAAATTCTTCGTCCGAGTACTTTGATAATCCGAACCATGACATGACAGTCGCGCGTCGTTCTGCCCATCGGTTCTGCCTTGGTTCAGGATCAGCAGGTTGGGTAGATTGTTGGGAGACGTATTTAAGCCGTGTCACTCGGAGTTCGTTGTAGCCTAGTTGGACTAGAGTGGAGGCGATACTGGCTGTTATTCCCCCCGAAACGATAGCATTCCTTCCAGCTAGATAAATGCATCAGTTGAAGCCTCGAAAGGTAGTGTTCTGTACTCACTTGTCATTCCACGAAGGACACCGCCAGTAATAGCTCCGCTGATGCCAGTGTCGAGGAGCTTGCTGGTCCGCATCTCTGTCCACGACACGTTCTCCGGAACATCTCCATCAGTGGGAAGCTGAGAAATACCAGCATCACGCCGTCGCCTCGCGTACTGGACTCCCGGAATCGTCCTGATTAGAACAGGGCTAATCACATATTCACGTATACCTACAGACAAGAAGTTCAGTGTCAGCGAGCCGCGACGTGCTTAATATACGCACTGAAAAATGTTGCTGCAGTAGCCCCACTGTTTATCGCGGCAGCTGCAGAAAGCTCTGCATAGTTAGGAAACCTGTTGAGGATACCGTAGGCGCCAGTTATGAACGCGCATGTGGTAGCTATTCCCTTCGTTGAAGTCAGTTCTTCGTGTCGTAGAAAAGTATTCACATGTAATGGCCGTTCCTTGTATAACGGTCTGCCAACCCGCCTTCCCATCTGAACTACTCATGAATAGTGCATGAGAGCTGATGAACAGCAAAAAAAATATTCTCAAGGGCCGGCCACACGGGCCGTATAGCCCGCTAACCCTAAACAGTGATGCAATGGTATTACAACAAACGCGTAGATAGATAACTAGATGTAAACAGGCTCATATATCCCTGGTAAAATGCAAAAGAAGCTAAGGTATAAGACCGTGGCTACGCAACAGAGTCGCCCATCTACAATCAAGTCAATGAGCTCGCAGTAAAAGCAATAATCATAAGTACTTACTCTTCTTGCTTCAGCTCGGCCTCAGCCAATTGTCTTTTGAGATGTCTAATATCCTATGAGACAGCCCATCCAAGCAGAACAGATAACGCGACGTACGAATTCTCCTTTGACAAAGCATTTCTGGCCTCCTTCGTTTTCCGGAGATCATTCGACATGGCTATCCAAGCGTCTTCTTCAGGAAGGTTGACATCATTGAACATACCATCCAACTCTTCATTGAAAGCCTTTTTCTCAGATGAGTAAAGCCCCCTTCCTTATAGAGATGCACCGACGTACCTCATAGAGGATTTCTCTCTCTGTTGTAGCATCATCTAACAGGCTCTTCATAACCTCACATTGCCGCCGGGTATTCTGTGCTTCGACCTTGGACTTTTCAAGTTCCCTGGTTTTCTGGATCGGTGTCAATGCACTAGCTGTCAGAGAGAGAAGGAAAGAACCGACCTCTGCCAGTACAGAAGGCACCTCGTCAAGAGACGCCGTCAGGTTTTCGCAATTGGAGATTCCTCGCGAAAGACTTCCCTCGGCATCTGATATTAGCGAATCCAACGTACTGAAATTGAGGTTATTATCAGCTCCGGGAGTGGCGGATCGGAAAGGTGTATCAAAGACAGGATTTCGGACGCGATTTACTGGCGTGTTGTCACCAGTACGTTGACTTATCAGCGTACGCATCTCGTTTAAACGTTCCTGGGCTGCTTTTGTCTAGGACAATATTGTTAGTCCTAACGAAGCAATGCTAAAGTCTTGTTTACCAGTGGAGGAGGACGCTGGGGCGTAGAAAAGCCTTTCACGGGAGACGAAGGCCTTGAAATAGACTCTCCGTCGCGCTTGGTCGCCGCAGAACGTAGGTTCTCAACTTCAAGTTTGATCCGCTTGACCGCACGATGAGCTGACTCGAGCTGACACATGTTAGAGTCGGACTGCTCTGTGAAAGAGAGAAATGGCTCACGTCTTCTTTCGTTGCGTAAGACATTTTCAGTACCTCGTCCATGTCGACGCCTTGTGAACCATCAGACACGGCAGGGGTCGGGGCACGGATTTGAGTAGCAGTTCGCCTAGGAGACGTCATTCTTGCTTGCGATCTAGACAATGGAGATCCATGAGTCTTGCGCGTGAGTGCAACAGGCGTCGTATTTATTTCGTTGGTTCGGTAGCTGGAGTGATTTGATGACGATGCACTTGAGCTACTGGAGGGCCTTGAGTGACTAGAGTGACTTGAGTGGCCTGAGTCCGAGTGTGTTGTCGAGCGCGTCGCTGTATGTGTGGAGTGTGTCGTCGTCGTCGTTGCATTAGTAGCCGAACGAGCGAGAGGTTTCTTCTTAATGGAGAGTGGTTCAACCACAGTGGTTTGACTGCTGTGCGGTCTCGGAGTTGTGTCGGTGTTTCCTGTCGGATAAAATGGTTGACGCTTACTACGGGGAATTCCTGCGGAACGGACAGGAGTCGAAGGACGAGATGAGCCAGAGTCGGAATCATTTTCTCTGAATATACCGGGAGAGGGAGGGCGGCTTTTAGAGGGGGGTAATGGAGATGGGCTCCTAGGTCCCATAGGGCGGTTTTCAGAGACATAAAGAGATCGCGACTGGCGAGGATTTTCGGCGTTGGATCCTGTCACCGTACATTGGCTGTTGGAATCCCTGGATGTACCATTCGAACTTCTCGATGTTGAGGCACGGGACGGTGGCCGCACAGGGTGAGGGGGCTCTTCTGCAGGACAGGCTAAGTCATTGATGGCTTTCACGAGACAGGTGTGACCAACCTTCATAGATAGCTTCTTCTGATGGTGTGGCCAGAGGTACCACTGGCTGCCTCTCGTTCTGATTCTTGCTATTCTTCCTAGCTAATCTCAGCTGCAACACCAAATCACGCTCTGAGGCATCGAGATGACGAATGTTGTCCATCAAGGAGGGATCTTCGTCCTCAAGGTCGCTGTAATCAGCGTCGCTCCCCCTTGACATCGACTGAGAAGAAGAGGCCCTTGACAAGCCCCTACTCGAACCTCGTTCAAAAGAGCTAGCTGGAGACATGCCTCTCTTGATGGAACGCTTAGTAGATGATCTTGAACGGACGGAATCTTCATCCGCGGACGTGGCCAGCGTCGTAGTGGACCGTTGTGAGAATCTCCCTATACTATCGCCGCCTGTCGTTGTAGTATGGGTGTATGTCGATGAACTAGCGATCGATCTAGAGCGCCTATGGCTGTTGATTGAACCAGCGAAGAAGTCTCCAACAGACGAAGGTCGGGAATTGAAGAGATTACGAGAGATAACATCCAATCCGAAGATAGATGCTTTAGAGCGTGCAGTGGGTGTAGAGGGTCTTGAATTCCTCCCTGAGCGGAATTCGAACAGACCATATTGATGGACTGGAAACTCGTTAGCAACGGCATGCGGGACAAGGCAGGGAACGGACGAACTTGTAAGAACTATACGATTGGGAACACGCGCAGTCTGAACAATATCTTCTTCTCCCTGATCAGAAGGGTCGCTTGATGTCACCTTGTATCGACATACACCACCAGCGAGAGGTTGTAATCGTATAATAGCGAAGGGTGGACCATGGATGCCAAAGGGGAGCTTGTCGGAAGATCCAAAAGCGTCGATATGAACAACAATTTTCGTCTATAATTTGACATTTTAGAAAATAACTGAATACCGATGAGTGTTTGAGCACTTACTTTCTTGGACTCTTGGAGGAAAGCCTTCCGTTGATAGACATTATAATATGTCCTGGCCATCGTGGTCTTCGAACTCTTCGACTCAACCTCAACCTCATCGGAACGAAGCACTACAGATTGGCCAGCTCTAGCCCGATATTTGGCTTGAGCGTTCCACAAATTTTCTAAGAAGCGAATCTTGTCGTTTTCTGGATCAATATTTGCAGAGGAAGGTGGGTGTACCACAGACAAACACCGAAGCGGGCGGTTAGACCAACGATCACTTAGATCTTGAGGAGGATTTTCCAAGTATAAATGGAAATCTACGTCGGTCATAAGCAGAAGAATATAGCAATATAAAACAAAAGCCCACCGGAGCCCCCAACATCAGCCGCAGCAATTTCAGTAATATCAACAACTCCTTTGCAAGTCATGCCATTCTTCCTTCTCCCGTTGCCTATTCCGCTGGCTTTGGTGACCTTGTCCAAGTCATCCAAACCTGCGAGTGCACGACACCCTTTGTCTCCGTTACTAGGACGCTTGACTATTAGCATTTTGTCATCGAACAAGATAAGAGAACAATGCAAGGACACCGCCGATGGATTAGCAACGGATGCCGATGATGAGTTAGGTGCGTCTGAAATAACATCCTCGACATCTATGCAATCGATGAAGCGGCGTGAGTTAGAGAACAAATCGGGAGGGAATTCGTGGATATTCGAGCTCAAACAATAGAATATCGACGCGCGCTTTGTTTGTTCATCAGTTTCTGCTAAAGCAATCTTGCTAGCGATCTCGTCAGCCTCTATGAGCTTCGTTCGCTGCGGGTCACTAGGCGACATATGCTTGATCATGATGCGAAACATCAGCGTATATCTAGGTATCCGTTGGACGGGGTCCATGAGAAGTTCCCGAAGTCCGACACGATTTTTCGTGTCCGCTGACTGGTATTTTATTCGCTGAGATGTATTTCATTAGTTCCAGGCAGGTGATACGAACCACAATCAACGCACATCGATGTAGGCCGCAAAGGGCGAAGACCTTCTTGAAACCTCCCTTTCGAATATCATCTGCGCGTCCTCTCTTTTCACGTAGTACTGCTTGTACTGTTCAAACCCTCTAAGCTGCTTGAAATGGCGGAGTGCCACATCGCCCACCCCGCCGACAGTTTTGGGTCCATTTGGAGCCATCATCTTCTCAAGATCCGTGAGGAAGGCTTCATTGACGGGGAGAAGGTTATCGACATTGCCAAAAAGTGTTTTGGCTTCATACGCAGGAAGGATAGCGGTACTCTTGCTCTTCGCGAAGTTCCGTAGTGGATCGGCGTAGTCATTCTTGAGTATCTGAAGGCGTCTAACATAGGATTTCTCGGTAGAAACCAGTTCGCTGATAACAGAAGAGAGAGCCGACGAATCCGTGAGTGCGCGTTTCCGGGTCATACCATTCTGCGACGAATATAGCGCATTTGGCGTGGGAAGGACGTGTAGATGGACTGATTACGCACCGAGTCACTTGCCTGTGCATCCCCCTCTGATGATAAAATATTCGTATCTGAATTTGTTTCCAGGTCTCCCAACGATAAGACCAATTCCTGAATTTCTATGATTGCGGCGGTTTATTGGCGCTTAAGCAAAAATGAATTGGTCGGACGCACCTTCGGGCAATCTTTTTCCGCTTTCTGAGCCTTCGACAACCACTCCGCAGAAAAATACGCGCTTTGTTGACAGCCCGGGGCCAAGAGGTTCTTGTCGATGCCTTGCTTCGTCTCCAGTGGCAAGGGGTATCACCTTGCGAGGTGATGTGCTGAGTGCCATTAGAGCATTCGAAAATCAGCAGGATGGTGCAGCAGAACTTGCGCGGTGCGAAGGTCGGTCAGTAAAGAGAAGGAAGGTATCGAGGAGAACCGTTCAACAGACAGCGCCGCGCTCACGTGAGATAAAGGCCGTGACATACTGTCACGAATACCCACATTGGGAAGATATCATGCATCAGCCCCTGAATGACTTGTGGGCCCTTCCGGCGCCGTTCTCAAGCCGCCCCGAAGGCCGCTCCAATTGCGCACGAGGCGTACGAAGCGCCGTAACAATGCCGACATCCATATGCTGTACATACTCAGTGGTTCTCATCGGTAGTGAATTCACGTTGCATTGAAATCACGGTGTCGAGCATGACAAGAAGAATAACAATGAAATGTAGTACAGCTCCAGAAACCCTATTCAAATTGGTGCAGCTCATAGCCAACCCGAACCCGCGAGGTCGGCTTCAAAAAAGCAAATAAAATGGTGCGAAAGTGGTCTGGAAGGAAAATGTGTTGCATTAGCGGCTGTAAGTTGGATTATGATCAATAAAAGTAGCGTCCGGTGTCATGAGGTGAACGAAGCGTCGTAAGGGAGAGTGTCGTTAATGGCCGGTACTGAGCGATGCGACAGATGCTGTTTTAATGGACTTCGACTGGAAGTGGAGGGACAAATGAGTCGCTCATGGGGGTGCCTGCTCTGGACCGTTCTGCAACGGTGGCGGTGGGACCGATGACTGACCCTGTCTGAGACTGGGACAGCGTCCGGTCTTCAGATACACCAGATACAGTAGCGAAGGTCGTTACAGGTTGATTATCAGGATAATATGACTTTCGTTTTGACTTGGTAAAGTCATAAACAGTAAACCTGGATAGTACGGTTTCAGAAACGTCCCTGGAAGAATTAGATCGAAGCTCACTGTTCTTCTAGCTGTCGTAGCTCTGGTTTCAGCTTGTCCAAGTCCGCATTAGCTCTGCGCTTAGTATGCGTCAAGGGTTTCTCAACCATCAAAAATTCATCCAGTTCGTGTGATACATCAAAGTTTGCATGTTTCATCTATCAACCT
Organism: Armillaria ostoyae; assembly: GCA_902506015.1. Lineage (NCBI taxonomy): Eukaryota > Fungi > Basidiomycota > Agaricomycetes > Agaricales > Physalacriaceae > Armillaria > Armillaria ostoyae. Next base: position 3,100,670 of record LR732083.1, read on the forward strand.
GTTAAACACTACTGTAATATCAACAGTCGAGAAAGAAACTCACGTCAGGAACGAACGGGGGTTCCAGGCTTTTCTCCTCCAGAGCATCCCAGTCGATATTGGCGAACCAAGGATGTTGTTGGATATCTTCCATCCCGAGTCCACCCTTTCGGCATCCCAAACGTGCGGGCACGTCTCGCTCGATAAACTAACATCTTATCAGAACAAATGAGACAGAATTCGAGCACACAACGCACCCCTTTCAGCGCTTGTATCCCAGCCTGACTACAGATATTCTGCGCGTTTTCTGGGAACCTCAAGGTGTCTCGTAGGATCGAATGCTTCATTGTGTCCGCAGTTTTCCCATCGAACGGCCGCTTGTTGAAAAGGAGTTCATAAGCGGTAATTCCAAGACTCCACCAGTCTATCTCCCATGAATATCCCTTTTTGCCTATGACTTGAGGGGCCATGTACGCCATACTTCCAGCAACGCTGGTGTGGAGCCGACGATCTGAGTAGTGTATAGCGACATTGAAATCCGTGAGATGAGCATGGCCATGCACATCCAGCAGAATGTTGTCTGGTTTAATGTCTCTGTGAAACAGATAGGTATACGTGTGCAAATAGCGAACGTGAGGAAACGCACCGGTGTATTATCCGTTGACGATGAAGATACTCTAGGCCAGACGATAGCTCGGCCATCCAAAACCTGACCACGTTCTCCTCCATGCGACCCTTTCTTTCTAGATGAACTGTAGGCGCCGTCAATGGAAGGGCCCCACTTTGAGGCGATATCTATAGACGTACAGCGCAGATCCCCTCCCAGCATAAGGTCAAGAACAAAGAAGCAATTCTCGTCATCCTGGAAAGCGTAGCGAAGATTCACGACAAAGGCGTGATCGATCTGTGAGGGTCATTCTTAGCAAAAGGGTTGCTCGATGCAAATCATTCATGCCAACCTCCTCCAGCAGTCGGCGTTCTTGAATGACATTAGCAACTGCTCTCTGCCTTATACACTGGCTCTTTTCGATATACTTGAGTGCATACACGACTTTCGTCTTCTTGTGCTCCACAACACGGACCTGTACCACCTTAGAAAAGCCGAGAACGTAAAAGAACACGCCGTACCTTGCCAAATGCACCCCTCCCGACTGCACGGTGGAGGTCGAAGTGATAAAGATTAACCTCGCCGTCGAAGTCGATTGGCTCGGAGAAACAGCAGCCCATCGCATAACGGGGAAAGAAATGGAGACGACGACGAGTGAAGGTGGGCTAATAATCAGGACTTGAAGTATAAGGAACACCTAGAATCTCCTTAGGGTATACTTTGTTTTTGAAATCAATGGCGTCCGGTGACTGAGCGGTAACCGGCTAACCCCTGTAAACGCCCACTTCATCCGCTTTTGGATGCGTCCGCCACATGTCCCAAAGCTCATTGTATTCCTCTTCGTCCTTTGTCCCCAAAATATGTCTCTCTCTTACGAAGGAAATAATCGTGAAAGTACCGTTACAAACAGCGGAAGTAAAAAAGAACCCCCTCCTTGCCCGATCCTTACGGCTCACGCGCACGGCCCACTCACTGGAAATATATTCATCCTTGACAGATCGATCGTGGGGCCAATGTATCCGCTCCAGGAGAATAAGTGAAAGAAAACGTAGCAAGGCAAAGCAAGTACTTTAAACCAGCCTCCTTTTCTTGCGGCGCTCTTCAGCCAGATGCGCCAGTCGCTCTCTTTTGACCTTCGACGGACTCGGAGCTTGAGCGACAGTTGATGGGTTTGCACCTCCGTCCGAGTCTTCACCATTCTTAGAGATCATATCGTCTTCTTCTTCTGCCGTGTTCGCGTCGTTTGAGGGTGAAGACACAGAACTATTCACACGGAGGTCAGAATCCCAGAAAAAGGCAACAATTCGTTAGCAACCTTGTTCCATCGTTGATGATGTCTTCCTGTGCTTCCTCTTCACTGGTTTCTTCTTCCCCACGCCTGTCCATTGCACCCCATGCTTGTGCGACTTCTAGGAGTCGATCCCATCGTTCGGTCTCTGTCATATAAACAATTTCGACATCGTCTCGCGAGCAGACCTTTCGACATTGCGGACATTGAACTGTTTCATCTGCGCCCTTTGAGATCCCTGGCAAGCAGGTGTTACAGATGACATGTTCGCACGGTAGACTAAACTCAGGACTTAAGTTAGCAGAAGTAAAATACTAAGTATTGAGCCATGAATCGACGCGCCTAGAACATTTGTTCGCGACTAATTCATCCATGCAGATAGGACAATCCTCGGGTTTACCTGCTTCGTTGGTAGGGAGGGGGGTAACTAGCATTATGTCGTTGTGTCTCCTCAAAAGCTGTGACAAATCAGCTCCGTCAGATTACGAAGGGTGTCACGAAGAGTTAGATGATACTTTTCTCATTTGGTGAGCGAAATCAGCAGATCCGCTGTCCGAGTCATCTCCGTTGACGAGATCCTTGGCTTCCGCTTTTGCTTCCAGTGCCCTAAGCTTCGAGCAAAACAAATTTAAGAGAGTTTGGAAATGCATCATATACATTTGATACGCGTACCGCAGAAATCTTTTTCTTGTCTTTCTTACGTCCCTGGCAAGTGTGGTGTACGTCGATTTGGAGCTATATGCACATACATTCCGTACTCACCTGTTCTAAGAATCTGACCTTTTCCTCCAGCTGTTTAACTCGAGAGTCCAATCCTGTTGAACGGCCGCGTGTTTTCTTCGGTTGTTCATTGACACCGGACTGTAGATGTTCAACCTGCTCCTGCAACCCCTGGTTTATTCGCACCAGCTTCTTCATTTTTCTACGCTGTTTCTCGAGACTTCGTGTCAAGGCGTTTACATGATGCTATGTTTGTCTTCGGACTGTAGCACTTGCTGACATTACTGTAAATATGAGTCACACACCATGATGTCATCGGTATCTTCACTCGACGATGACTCGTCGGTACCTTCCAGTACTTTAGATACTATCCGTGCTTTTGCTCGTGCTCGTGTTGTTATAGGGGCCATTGCACCTCGTTGAAGCGGTCGGGGTTGATTCAACGTTGAAGTCGACCCTCGGATCGCAATTCAAGAACCATGTGCCACGTGGCTTCACGGCCCGGTGTTCCGTTCAACTTGTGATGATTTTTGTGTTCTGGTGAAGGGTACGCGAAGCCAACTGTCCACACAACACAATAGAGGACACTGAATTGTCGCGAACGCGGATTCGAGCCCATAGGCTATCAACGCAAACATGGAATTTAGTCGGATTAATATTTCACGCCCCAAAAACCATAACCTTGAACCTTGAACACCAGAATTCAAATAGTCTCTCGTGGACGATACAGACCTGTTGATGGGAGGGAGGGACGATATGTATGCGATTCAAACCTCCTGGTTTCCCATTGATTGAAAAGACACCTTCTTTCCGTCCTCAAGCTCAAGATCTGATGTCGATGAAATAAAACATAATCGATGTGCATTGTGTCGTCCCTATGGAGCCCACGCGACTGGGGAATCTAATGTATTATGAACAGCATCCTGCAAAAGTCAGCACAATCTTGGGCTTGTTGATGAGAAAATCAAATAAGACGAAAATCGTGAAGGTGCGAGGCATGCCACACTGTGACTGAATTATTTTCCCTGCTGGGAACGAAACTTCAGTCACTAATATACTATCTACATCGAAACCGCAAGTGCTGAGGTCTACATGTTTTACCTTGTCGCCAACGGTACCAAGGTAGTATTCTCCAGGGCAAACAAGGTATATTATTTGATACCTGTCGCTGGATTCGCGGCCCTCGCTGCCTCTCCTTCTTTCTTCCACATGGCCTTCTCCCATTCGTCCCACTCTTCTTTAGCATCAATCCACCGTTCCTGCACATCCCTCACATCATACCCACCAACAGAGTTTATAGCGCTCGAGAAAAGCGCATATGTGTTTGGTCGAGCAGACGATGGGACATGATGTTGATCTGGGACGGCATCGGGAGGCATTGACGAGTTCGCCGGAGGTACAAAAACATATCCAGTAACACGATCAATGGTGCGCGTGAGGTGCATCATAGACGTCTTATCCTCTACAGCTAAGGTCTCGAATCCGACAAGATTATAGTCTTCAATCAGAGATACGAGAGCCATGTTGAGTGCTGCGTAACGCCGGGGAGCTGAAGCCTCTAGCGCATTGGATAGATACGAAAGGTCTTGTACCTCAGTGTAAAACGACAGATTGAAATCTGCACTACACATAAGTAAGCACTCCTGGTTGGCGGGCCATGACTCACCCAAGTCGCCGTACTGAGATATCAAATCAATTTTCGAAAGTACATTCACATGCGGGAGCTCCAGGTGGAGCATTGCACGCAAAGATAGAAGGAGGACTGAAATGTATTTCGATGCGTCCGTTATGTAGTGAGCGTCACATAGGTGAACGGCAGCCAACTGTTTAATATCACGTTTTCTGTAGAAAGGAAGCAGCGAAAAGACAAGCATACCCTAAACCCACCCTTTGTCAGCCGCTCTATGATCCTCTTCACGCTTTCATGGTTCGTACTCAACTCTACCTGACCTGGGAGGTCGAAGAGTACGTACGCATCTTTTCCAAGTTCCTTCAGTCGGTCTTCTAGCCAGTCATAGTTGGCCTCGAGATATTCCATACAGTAGAGCATGCCGCCGTTGGGGCCAAGCTGATATTCATTCATCACGTCCTGCAGAGTAATGAGGGAGGATATGTCGATTACGCATGGGTAGGGAATATTGTCATTGGCCGGGTCGAGATTGACGATAGATATTGGACGGCTGAGAGCAGTGAAAAGTTGGTGCTTTCCGTAGCAGTATGTTGATTTTCCAGACCCTGGAGAGCCACAGATAATTTCGCCAAAAGGCATAGTGGTGGAAAAGGAAGAAACAGTTATGTTGTTTGTCAACAGCCCCCGGCCAATTTCCGGCTAAGCGCTTAGCACGTCACTCTTCTTCTTCTTGCCCCATATACTTCTGCGCGTATGCCACTGGATTCTGGCGATTTTCTGGCGTCTGACGATCCTGCTGTAAGCAAAAGCGTATCTCCAGTTGTACTGACGACTATATTCCTATACAGATTGATGAAATCCTGGTCCAGTCACGAAAGGAACACGACACGGCAGGACCGTCGAACGCGGCGATGTCTCGAAACAACCACATTAGGAGAGAGCGACACCGTATCGAAGAAGAAATAAGTCAAATCGACGCGGAACTAAAGAAATACGACGACGACATCAAGACCCTGCAGATACTACGGGAAACGCGTAAACAAGACCAGCTTAAATTTATAGCAGAACTGAATGCATTGATTGGAGTGGGAAATCAAAAAGGAAAAGGCAAGGCTAAAGGTGGTATAGACTATGCAAGCGAAGCGTTTGAGTGGTCCAATTCTTTGAAGTCGACCATGAGAGATGTTTTCAAAATTAAGAACTTTCGATTATGCCAGCTTGGGTGCGTTGGTTCTTTTGGAGTTCTGTACAGCTCTTACAGATGTATCAGGGTCTGTAATGCGAATATGGATGGTCGGGATATCGTTTGTGTCATGCCAACAGGTTCGGCTTCCTCTGTATTTCTATTGTATTCTTACTCTAAGCTATGACAGGTGGTGGTAAATCACTAACATACCAATTACCGGCACTGCTACATCGAGGCTGCACCCTGGTCATCTCCCCTCTAATTTCGCTCATTAGTGATCAAATAATGCATCTGCAAGAGGCCGGCAGTTCGTAAATCATTAAAACAAGTATTTTCCGAGTCATCCTCATACTATTACCTCTAGTCAATGCCGTCAAGTTCACTGGTTCCACGTCAAAAGAAGAACAGAAAGCAATTACGCGTAATCTGTATGATCTGGCTGCCGGAAAGCTGAAGCCTGAGCAGGAAATTCGGCTTGTTTATGTAACGGTTAGCTAGTTCCAGTTTCTCCCTGGCTCGCGTCGACTTACGAGATTACATAGCCAGAGAAGATAGCAAGGAGCAACCCGTTCAAGTCGCTGATGACCAAATTGGCGGATAATAAGAAATTATGTAGGCGATTTCAACGTCGTCCTTGGTATCTGACAATAATGCTGCTGCAGCGCGAATTGTAATAGACGAGGCCCACTGCGTCTCACAGCTTGGACATGATTTTCGGTTCGTTTGAAGACGCATACATTTACCTTGTGCTTACACTGTGTAGCCCAGACTACAAACAACTCCGTATCCTCAGGGAACTTTTCCCTCGTGTACCAATATTAGCCCTCTCTGCTACATGTCCGCCTAGAGTTCTTCAAGATTTGCGAAGTATTCTTCAGCTGCCGGAGATATGTGATGGAAACAGTGAGTTTGCTTGACATCTAGAGAGTAAGATTCATTAAAAAATGTTAGGCGCCGACCTGCGGGGTACGACCTACTTCTCCGCTCCATTATACAGAAAAAATCTACACTACAAGGCCTTCCCAAAGGACTCGAATATGAAGAATATGATCAAAATCATGACGGATTATATATTGGAATATCATCCTCATGATAGCGGAATTGTATATTGTCTAACGCGAAACGTAAGCTGCGTTCATTTGTCGTCATCTTACTATCTCAATAATGCTTGTAGGATGCCGAAACCGTTGCCCAGAAGCTCTATGAACAGAGCGAAAGGAAGATACGGACAGGAGTGTACCACGCAGAGAAGAAAGATAATGAGAAAGAAAATCTGCATGTACAGTGGAGGAAAGGCAACGTTAAAGTTGTCTGTGCCACAATAGGTTGGTGAGGCCCGATTTGCTTTGAGATTGAGTCTGACGTTGATGTCTTGAAGCTTTTGGACTGGGCATCGATAAAGGCGATGTAAGATTTGTACTGCACCATTCTGTACGGATCCGATTGTTCACACTTGTTGCGCATGCTGATTGTTCTACAGCTTTCGGTTTGTGATATTGCACACATCCTATACCGCATACCTCTAAATGTTCATTAGAAATCTCTTGACGGGTTCTACCAAGAATCGGGACGCGCCGGCCGCGATGGTAAAGATGCCGATTGTGTTCTGTACTACCGTCCCCAAGATGCATGGGATATTGCTGCAATGACCATGGGCGACAAGGACGGCTCTGAAAAATGTATTTGTCCTTTACGGCCGTTCTACTTTCCTTGCCAACCAGTTCTATTGCAGTGATGCCCATGGTTCTTTTCTGTCAAAATACTTCAGAGTGTCGAAAGCTGCAGTTCGCCAAGTAGGTCTTCTGACCATCCGTGTATCCATCTGAACCAACCCTTTCAGGTACTTTTCTCATTCTTCCGATTTGTCCATCAGTGATTGGGCAACCGAAGAAACTGGAGCACTCGATCGGTGCGGTCATTGCGACAATTGTCTCCGAGAGGGGGATAGCCTGATCCGCGACGTGACTTACGAGGCTTGGCAGTTGACGAAACTCGTCGCAGCCATATGTGATACCAAAAACAAGCACACTGCTCGGAGCATAGCGACCATTGCAAAGACTAAAACCTGGGATCCTTCGAAACCGAAGATGAAGCAACCGGAATATCATTTAGAGACAATTTGCAATGGACCCGTGGACCTTCACAAGGATGTACGCAATTTCTTTACGTTTGTTCGAGTATACCATTGACCAAAGCAGGACATTGAACTCTTGTTGATCCACCTGTGGTCGGAACGATACCTGAAGCCCAGGTTTGTCTCAAACGCGCACAAAACTACTGCCTATGTCGAAAAAGGAGTCATGGCCGGACGGCTCACGTCTTTATCAAGCGAGAGGGCGAAGAGTAACAGCTCGGGTCTGACCATACGATGCGCCTTTCCACCGAGGACGCGGCAGGCCAGAAAGCGTCAAGAGAGTAAGGCTGGGTCTAGGAAAGGAAAGGCAAAGGAGCAGAATGATACAGAAGATGTAGATAGCGATGAGGACGATTTGTACGTCTCGGATCCCGAGGATGAGGCACCGAAACCGTCCAGGAAACGGCCATCGAACAAGATAATAGAGGTAGATGGCATCGAGGAGGACGACGATGACGATTCTAACGAGTGGATGGCTAGTCTTCGCGGAGACCGGCTACCTCGAAAGAGACCTAGGACAAGCCTTAATGATGCACCTAACGGAGTAGGAAGGGGAAGGGACTCTGGTGGAACCACTATCATAGAAATATCAGATTCAGAGTAAAGGTTGATACATGTCGCTGTATATAATGTAGTATGTACTAGTAGTTGTATAAGACAGACACTAAGATGGAATGGAAATAGGCTAATTGACCACCGCGTTTGCTGTCCAGCAGTCTTTAATAAAAGAAAAGAAAGTGTTGTAGTTACCGCGTGTATTCAAATACTCGTCGCCGACTGCGAAAGCTGACTTCGTGGGTTTGGCTTAAGAGCCGACCGAAGGGGGGCCTTAGGAACAAGACGATGCATCATGTCGATACGCACACCATCTTCATTCATCCAGCCTTGACCAGGCTCCGGGTACCCATCGAGATCAAGTGGAAACTCGTCACCAGGTTCGGGCGTTTTGTACGTGCCAGTATTCGTCCACAGTTGATCCCTAGGGCAAAAGTCAGAGTGAAGAGTAGTCAACGGAGAAACATGAAACGCACCCTCGTCGATTGAACCATCCCTTCCGCCGCTGCTCAGGCCAAATCGGAGAGGGACATATAAGGTTTTGGTTCCACCGCACGGACCGTGCGGCACCAGCGTTTGAGGTCAACCTTATAGGATTGAAGGCCAAGTGAGGAGGTACCTGATCGCCATCCGAACGTCTCCGAAATACTGAAGCGCCAGAATCCTTTCGGTCTCTTGAAGCGCCTGCAGATGATGGACCAGGAGCTGGATCTTCACCATCCGAATAACGCCTGGGTGGTTTCGGTAATGAATACTGCGTCGGGGAAGTATCCTTGGTAGGGGATGGGACACGGCCAGTGGGTGAATGTGATGATCCTGAGGCATCATTCCTTGAGCGACTCGGCCGTTGCGGGTCTGGGCTAGGGCTAATGGACCTTGAAGGCATGTTTGGCGTTTTGGAAGGAACGACTGCGGGAATACTCTGATGAGGAGAGATCTCCCTCGATGTGGTGTGGTGAGAAAAGGAGTCGCGACGAGGACGACTCCGCTCAGTTTCATTTCGCGAAGAAGTGACCTGAATAGGTGCAGGCACCTCGTTTATGGATTGTATAGGTGGTGCCAGAGAGACAGACCCTCGACGAGAGCGATCGCGGTCAATTTGCCATGAAGTAGAGCATGACGAGCTTGCGACTGCAGCAGACATACCTGCGCTACCGTTCTTGAGCTCAGGTGACACCTGAGAGACTTGTTCCGTATGTACTGAGCCCTGCGTTAGGTAGCGGGTCTCCGAACATGAACGTCGATCATTCGAGGGCCGAGGTAATTCTGGTAAAACTGGAGCACGCCTCTGCTGTGCTAGAGAATCCTGGGAAGGACGAAACGAACCTTCAATTCGGCTTGCCGCTCGCGCGGTCTCCTCGCGTGGAGAACGGCGTTGTTCATGTGAGGCAATGTTTGTATCGTTTGTACTGATACGGGGAGCTGACAACTGGGAAGCGGTCCCGGGAGCCAATGTGGGCGGAAGGGCCATATTGGGGACAGATGCACTAGTGGACCGGTGAGGAGGGAGAGTTGTTTCAACCGCGTGCATAGACGATGCTCGCTGAGCGCCTGCGCTTGTATGTACTGGCGAAGTTGGCCGTGTATTATACGGTGGGGATTGAGAAGAAGGTAGAATATCCTGGCTCTCAGGCCGAGGGAAAGATGTCGTCGCATTCGAAGACTCTGACGTGGCTGACGCAGCAACAGCTGCATACGTGCGTTTTTGCTCCTGCGCATCCACCTTCTGTGAATTGTAGGCGGCGCGACCATTGCGTGGCACATCCATGCCGGCCGCATGTGCCGCAGGCGGCGAAACAGTTTCGTTATAGGATAATATCGGTATCCCAGAAAGGTCATAACCGGAAGAACCTTCGTGGAGATTTGGGGGTGAAAGTTCGCTGTTTCGACTTTCGGGGTTGGAGCTTGTCTCTGAATCTGGGGTCTGCCGTCCAGCCATCTCTGGATGAGCAAGACCAGGTGGTACAGCCGGACGAGGTAGTTCAACGGAATTTTGTGGGCTTATACTTTGTTGTTCCGGGTCCTCCGAAACTACAGCATCCGGAAAATAATAGGGCATAAATGCCGTGTTTCTCCTGAATGCAGCGTTATATGGTATTGGGGCGGAGGCGATGGCACTTTGCAATGGAAGGTCGTCGGGAGCTGGGGGTAATGGAATTGAACGTTGCCTGCTGGGACCTGGAGCATCCATCTGTGGGCCAACCATACGTACACTTCGCGACATACCAGCAGGAAAGGAAGCCGCTAGAGAGGATGCTCTGTGACTATCCGCATTATCCGTAGTGGTGATCTCCGACTGCGTCATCTGGACGGGCGGGTAAGAGGACACAGGCCTGAACGCCTGAGGATACAAAGTCCGAGAGTTATATTCAGTATTTCTCCTAGAAATTCGATTGAATTCCTCATCATCGGACTCCGCAGGTATCGGTGCAGAAGGATTGCCTCTAGCGCCCTCATGAGCGGCCTGGTATGGCGAAGTTGTAGAATAGGGTTGGAAAGCGGGCCTTTGATCGCTTGCCTCTCGAGGAACGGGGGGAAGTCGGTCAGATGCAGCGCCAAATTGGACTCCTGAAGAGGATAATGCCTTTGCAAGCGCTGGCGGGGGGGCGGGTAGGGGGAGTGGTACATTTTGGGAGGAAGGGCTGGTCAAAACAGTGTCGGTAGACAATGAAGACGATAAAATAGAGGAAGCGGTAGCCAAGGAGGCGGTGGATGCATCATAATCAGAATTAGAATAGATTTCTGACTTGGCAGAATTTATGGAAGGCTGGTAGATATAGGTGCCATTAGTAGAAGTACTTGGATAAATGTAAAAACTGGATGTGGCTGTCTGGTGGGATGGGTGCGTCTCTCCCCCGACAGGGATTGACGACGTTTTACCAGCGGGTTTGGGAGGATTAGAAGTCGAGTTGAACCAGGACCACGAAGAAAGCCGATTTTGTTGGCCCTGCTGAACTCCGGGATTTTGGAAAGAAGGACTCCTATTAAATTTTATAGTACTGGCGCTCTGAAAGGAAGAAAGAGTGGGCGCCTTGAAAATACTGACGGAGAAGCCTCGGGAAGCCTACGCGGATCAATTTAGCACCGAAGACTCCGGGGAAAGTGACGTTCATACCTTAACTGGACTGGCTCCGGACTGGCTCCTCCTCGACGCTGACATGCTGGACACAGTGGTACCGGCTGAAGAGAACATGTCGAATGTGTTCGAAAAAAACCAGGTCCTCAGAGGGCCGTCTATATAGTGTGACAACCGCTTGTGAACGTCGGGTTCGTGCCTGCGCCACGAGTTGGAACTTGCAAGAAAACATGCGGTGCTCGATCAAGCTGGAACTCATCCATTTGTCGGTTTACACGTATGCAGTCCGTGTGATTCCGAAAGCAATGAACTGCCACGCCGTTTGGCAATATACAAGGGGGAGGTATTGGCGTCAAGCCCGTGATGGTCACGGTGTGAAGGCTCTCCAGGTAACAAGTGTGCCTTCAAGAGCGTGGTTTGCACTCGAACCACACCAGCTCGGGTATCAGTCCCCCAAAGGTATGAAACAGTGAACGAATACCGTTATGCGTGTCGCCACCATCAACACAGGGACTTGGAGTGAACCACAAAGAAGCACATATGGGGCTGATATCCGACAACAAAGGCCGCTTCAGGTTGAGTTCGAGCCTACAGATTTAGCATTTTCATTTCTTGGAACAATGCATAACTCAAAATAAACAGCTCACTCGTTTCTTTAGGGAACTTGAAGCTCACAACAAGGGGAAAGTGAAATGGACATGAGAACTGCTGCAGGAGATATCATTTGATCCCGGGCCGTTTTCACTCGCCGCGCCAATCAAGGGCTCCCCTTCACGCTCGACATCCTCGTTGAAGCCTCCAGGTGGTGGTTGGTAATTTTGCCACTGTTACATCTAGCGAGACACGTATAAATTCGACAATTGAATGCGCTACTGCACCTCGCTAAGTACTAGTACTCGAATACTATTAAATACTAGACTCATCTAAGATAAAATGTACCTGGTCCATGTCTGTCCATGTAAACCAAAACTCAAGCACCGAACATATCGACTCCCTGGCGTCGAGGGGAAATGACCGCAATGGCTTTGCTCGAAAGATCGAATGAACTACCTCCATCGTACACAACCACATCTCTGTCGATTTCTCTCACACCCAACAAAACATCCAGATTTCTGGAAGCTAACGCCAATACTTCAAGTCTACCCATGGAGTTCTGAGCCTGAAAAGCAATCTGTCGTTCATTGAAGACGAGAAATTTTCGGACAAAATAGCAAACCCTTACGGATGCAAGGTCAAAACGCATGATTTGCGCCATGTGAGGACCCTTCATTCCTATTCCGACGGTCACTCCATACTTCAGGAGTGTAGACAATGCGGTATCGTTCGTTATAGGTGAGCCAGCCAATCTAAAAAATCTTTCAATCGGCGGTTACAATGTTCAAAGGCAGTCCGCACATTCTCCGTCCGTCCCAGGTCGTCGGATATGGTTTCAACGAATGCAAGATAACGCCGACACCCGAGTTACCTAGGAGGTTTAGAATAGATAGATTGTTTTATGTATGTCAATGAAAAAGGTACCCACCAATTTCCGGCGCAAGGAGGTGGGCTTCTGTTGCTCCCGAAAAGACCACCCTCATCCTGGACCCAATCCTATCTTCTACTTCACCTTTGAGTAACAGGAGTGTAGTCATGATGTCGGCACTATTGACGTCGATCACCAACGGTACTTCTCCCTACAGATATATTCAGACTTGAACACGACGTGTCGGAGTATGTTATTACCTCTGCCGCTCTTTTGAACCACAGACCTATGGGACATCAATTGATGGTACCTGTGTAAGCCATCGGTGCACTATAGGGCACGCACCTGTTTCTGTCTCCGTACTTTCCCAGCCAAACAACAGATGCCGCAGAGCCGCGACTTGATCACTGACTCCGACACCAAGAGTGGGAGCTATCGCAATGTGAAGCGCAGTAATGTCCTGTATTACAGCACCGTATTGCATGCTATGAGCCGATCCGGTTCGGAAAGTCGTTGACAGTCCTAAAATGACGCGAGTATGTGCTCCTTGTGGTCCGGCCAAAAAGGACGTTGCAGCTGTTACCCCACTACGATATGCCACTCTACGACACCGACATAAGAAAATATGAAAGCGTGTATGAAGGGTCGCCTACTTTGCATTCCGTGTTCCGAAAGACAAAGCGTCTACTGCTCGAGTCACGCCACCAACATCATGAAGGATCTGCGGAATATCGTCCATAAAAGGATTGTGAACCGAGTGGCCATCTCCCGTGGATGGCTCAGAAGGGATCTCTTCCAGGCCAAGGCTCGTGCCGTATGCATGGAGTCCAGGTGATATAGAACCCCCGTGGAGGTTAATGTAGTCGACTGCGTCATACTCACTGGCCAAGCACATATCATTGCCTCCGACGCATATAAGGTTTCCTCGTTCAACGACAACTCTGCCGCGTCCGTTCATGTCGGGATCTGTGGGTGAAGGAAAAATCTCCTCGAGGTCCCCGTTGGAGTCACGCGTCCAAACCTCTTTGACGTTGTAGAATACGATCTTCCTGTCTTCTTTCCTGTTACGCAAAGGTGGAAGTCCATCCCACCTCGAGGCGGTAAGTCTTTCTTTGTCCCAATTCGGCGTGGTAGGCATCTTCTGTCTTTCTGGATTAGCAATAATCATCGAAGGCTTGGAAGGGGAGGGAACTTGAAGAGTGCCATCGATCCAAACCATCGTCGGGGTCGCCCCTACTCTCAGAGGATGTGAGTCCCACATAACGACATCAGCATCCCGACCTTCTCCAAGTGTACCGATCCTGTGTGAAAGACCGGCAATAATAGCAGGAGTAGATGTGACCGACGCGAGGGCGAGGTGTGCAGGAAGGCCAAAATGATATGCTTGTTGCGCCTCAAAAATAAGATCCCTGGAATTCATGGCCGGCTGTCCAAACTAGTTAGACATCTCGTACGGTACACTGGGATACAGACAGGCGTACCTGCATCGCAACGGATATATTAGCCTCAGCCAATGTTCGAGGCGCAAACTCCGACCCCCGGAATGATTCGCGTTTGGATCTACAGTGCAACAGTTTGTGTAATGTTCATGCGAAGACTCAGAAGTAGTGGTTGAATTACCTATGATTAGTCGCGTAAAGGGAGATTGCTGGTGTTCCTCCCCATCTAACAACGTATCAGAGCGGAAATCACGAGGCGATTACCATTGCTGACAACTCACGTTTCGTTCAAAACACTCATAACAAGCCACGCTTCTGAAGCTTGGTGAAAGACAGAGATAGGGAATTGGAATTCGTTTGACAACTGGAAGCACTTCAATTTAAGGGACTCTCCCTAAGATTGGCGTGCTTACCCTGACCATGCCATCGAGATCGACAGCTTCATTACAGTGAACTGAAACCTGCCATCCGAAAGCTGGAATCAGTCTATTCAAGGCAACATCACGAAGGTATAGATACCTTCACTTTGCCTCGAAGGACCTTGGTTAGCAGTTCCCATTTCACGCTCTGGGGAAATTCAGTAGGAAGGGACGCCCATAGACCAGCCTGGGCCTTGGCACAAAAACCATCTTGAAGATTTTTATGTTGGAGAGCCTCAGTATATGCTGATCTCAGGGCCCACATCGTGTCCATGCGAGTCAGATTGTATACTGCCAAGTCTTCACCGCAGCCTTGACTGGGGAATGAATGTCACCTCGACGAAATGCGTTCTCAGAACATTTGGAAAACTCACTGAAGATAGCGCCATGGTACATGCTTGTCTTCCTGCTTTGTTGCATTCCAGATGTCTGGAAGCTCAATGACCATCGAAGAAGGAGAACGCTTTGAGGTAGGTCGTGTCTTGATCATGAATGCCTCACCCGCTATTCAGGACAGGGTCAATTATGCAAAATGTGACGAGTGATATCACCACATACCGATAGCATTCATGTTCCCAGGGATCACCTTTGCCGAAGTGACGCCGCCAGCCACTGCAAGCTTGAATCCATCATCATGGGTGTTCAAAGCGTCAATGGTTCGCAGCCAAGGAACTATCGGTCCCTTTTTTGAGTTTTCGTCAGATGCACCTGATAAGTCGACATTCTTAGAGACGCAATGAATAAATTACTTTCACCTACCCTCTGTCAACGGAATACTCATGACACCAAGATGGGACTGAAGGTCGACTATCAATGTATGTCAGCCTCGATCTGGAAGATATAACCAGAGCCCTACTCAATCCTGGGGTGACCCAAGCACCGTTGGCATGGATGATAGATACGTTCGAGTTTCCATAGTTGAGAGAAAGGTTTCCTATAGCTTTCACGATCCCCATATCTAATAGGATGTCCGAACGCGCCAAAATTACTCCTTCGCCGCCCGAGATTTCTCCGGTAAAGATCGTCGCATTCTTGATCAAAGTCGCATTAGTTCCTGGCTCGTACCTATCAGATACATCTCGAGTGATAAAGCCGGGCTCCATGACTCCCGGAACACTGTCTAGGCTTGCGCACAGCGATAGAATACTCTCTTGCTGATCAGCAGTCCAGAAAAGAGGGTCATGGCTATCTGGCGACGCGAAGAAGTCAACATTGCTGACGAAAAGCCTCAGAGCGACTGTGGCGATGCAGAAGGCCCAAAGATGGAGAGAAGAAAAAGAAATCCAGGAGCGATTTGCGCTACCCTGTCGTTTCTCAGACATGATGGGCTATGGCAAGAATGTTAACTGAACCTCATGGCATTATGTAGGTACCGTCGTGCTCGTCGTCTTCCTTGTGACGTAAGTGATACAGCCAAGGGTGTATGGTAAAGCAATTAATGATATTGATAAATGCGGTAGCTGGGTGCAGATACTTTCCAAGTTTGAATATTGTAAAACACCATGATAATATGAATCTCACGTCAGCGTCTCTACTTGGAAGAAGTACTTGGCCCCGCAACAGGCATGTCACTTTGAGTCTCGGTTTCGGCAATTGCGTTGGCGCTTGTTACCTTGCGTCCAACGCGCTTCCTCGTCCCCCCAGTTACAGGTGCATTGACCTTCTTGGCTTTTAATATCTCCATGATTTCTGCTTGCGCTGTAAAGGATGGAATCACTAGTGAACAGAAACAGGCACACCTTGATGGGTCATAAACTCGTGCCCTTTAACTCCCCTCTTCATCGTCAACCATCTTCGCTGTAGGATATGAGGACTCCATAGGTTCCACTGAGGATCAGGAATTGTTTTCCAGTCGATCTCACTGTCATCAAAGATCTGTAGGGAGTCGAGCCTACAGGGCAGTTATGTAGCAAGGGAGCAGTAACTGGCTTGACAAGGCTTACTTGTGAACAAGAATATATGAGTCTTGGTTGCCCCAACGAGGTTTTTGTCCCGCATTTTTGGTGCTTGGATTTAAACAGTCGGTCCTTCGAGAAACTTTAAGCAAGGGCGGTACAGTAGGCGCAGAATGTATACGCACCATTTGATGCGACATTGTTGACGACTTCGTTTCCCGCACATCCTCTGGCTGACAACGCCCCAAAAGACATCATTATCAGCGTCACGTCCTTGTTTTAGGGTCAAATCCGTGACAATTTTTGTGAGTTCCTCCTCTTCTTCCTTCGACCATTGTCCTGAAAGAGTGGTAAATCCTGTGTACATTCACATTAGAATACCTTGAACACACCGTTCACTCTCAATTCTCGATTTTGTATATGGTTTCGATGGCGGTCACGACAGTCCATACCTCTACGTCCAACGTCCAACCCGACTTTCTCCCAAGACTGGCCGTGGGTTGCCACCGCTCTACCAGTGATTCATCAATAAGGACTTTTAAAAAAGAAGAGACTCACTGCTTGAGCATAAGATCTTCTGCAGGTGTCCATTTTCCTTGTTGTTTAACAGGATGATGAGAACGTCGAATGTGATGATAAACAGCAATGATGGGTCTTTGAGGTACAGCGGCGGCTATTTGCAATTATTTAAAACCATAAGCTGGCATCAGCGGAACCGACCTACTGATTTCAGACCAGAATGCGTTGTCTTTGCTTTTTTCGTCTTTAGGAAATATGACTTCATACATTTGTTCCTCAGATAACGATTTGGACTGATCGTTGCGATTAAGTTAAAATAGCGCGCGAAACGCGAGTATTCACGTACAAGGCGATACTGCTCTATCGCAGAACTGAGCTGCTGCTCTTCAATGACAGAAAATTTGCCTTTCTTGTAGACAAGACCTATCAACACGTTAGAAGCTATAGCAGGCTAGAGTTATCAAAGTACCTTGAGATCTAGCGAGCTGGTTCAGTTGACCGGCACTTAGCCATTTAGTAGCGAGCATGTGGGCGTGATCTTCACGAGTAAAGCCTTCGGCTACAGCTACCCTATGTTCAACTTCATTGGAGCCATCGGAAGACCTCAAGATGCTTTCCGATGTAGCGGGGATCTGACCAACTGGCGTTGGCATGGAAGGAATAAGAACGGGCGGAACACCGAAAGGGACATTAGCGGCAGTCGCTGCCTCCTCCAGCGACTTGAGGACATTGGCGATCTTGGATATATCGAGTTCCTGTAAGGCCCGAAGAACGAGGTCATTGGAGCTGGCGTCGGAAAGTAATAGATTTGAATGGGACGTGTTTTGCAGATTGTCGGGAGAGATAGAGTCAGCGGCAAAGCCAGACGAGTGGTAGGGATGCGTTGCTTGGTCATCCTGAGGTACAGTGCCGCTGGAAGCAGCTACCAGCGCAGATAAGAGCGCATTTGCCATGAGCTGCGAGGCAGAGTCTGGCTCTGGTACACGCTCTGGAATCGGCTCGTTCGCGTCAAAAACAACGATGCCACTGGAAACACCACCCTTTTGCTGCACATCCTCGCTATGGGAATTCGTGCTCGACGTTCCAACACCCGCAACAACCTCACCGACAGTCGAATTGTGTTTCTTTCGTTTCTTCTTTTTTCGCGGTTTCAGAGCGGGGTCGACGTTCGCAGCCTCCTCAGCGGTTCGACTTTCGTCTTCGCGCTTGCGTTTCTTTTTCTTTTTCGAAGAATCATGGTGTTTATGCGAGGAAAGGCTGGCTATAGGAGGCAACGACGACGATCTCGACATTGAGGGCCGTTGAGGGCTGGTCAGAAAATGAATCCCAAGAAGACTTGTCACGTCTGTCATATGGTGATATCTGTGACACCGTGACTACGCGCTGCCGCCCGAGTCAAGCCCGATTAGACGCGTCGACTTACTTGCAGTCACCGAAATTCTCATTGTCCAACAAATTCATCATGGCTTTCCGACCTAGAAATCCTTACTATCTCCGAATATCTGAAAAAAATGTTCTACCACTCTATGTGAGCATTTATCTGCAGGACGCCCATGAATACATCCTAATGCCTACAACAGCTTTATCTAGACGACCGACATCTTGAATGGATGTCAGACAGGATTTTGCAACACGTACTAGAGGATCTTCGACCAAAGTTCTTCCCTTTATATTGTCACGATGATTGTGTTGTTGAACTAAAATGCAGCATTGTGCCTAAACTGAGAGCTGAATCCGAGTCACAAAAGGGATCTGATAAGAAAGGAACGGTTGAAACGCACAGAGGAGGTATGTATCTGCTGTCTTCAACGCCTCCCACTAATACAGAACCTGTATACAGAAACATACCAATTCTGTTACTTCCTCCGTAAGACTCAACCTCATTCAGTCCTTCTGAAAGTCAGTCCTCATATACGTGTATATCAGCATGGTAATTTTGACATTTTTTAGTCGCGGAATTTTATTATTGCTCCAAGACAAACTACAACATCACTACCTGCGGCAGCGCCGGCCTCTAAATCTCAGAAACGAAAGCCCAACAGTGACACGAGGAAATCACGGAAAAAGCCAAAGACAAAAGGAAAAGGCAGAGCCCAAGAAGATAACGACAGCTACGATGAAGATGTTCTTGACGAAGCAACAGAACGTCCTACTCGTCGATCCCGTAGGAGTAGACAAGTCGATGAAGATGTTGACATGGATGAAGACAATAGTCACTCACCGCCTGGTTGGAATCCTGAGACGGACTCCCAGGCCAGGAATCCACCATTGGAAGTCGAAATTGGAGAAGAAGAAAAACCCAAACCAATGTTAAGGGTCAAGTACCAGGGTTTCGATATATCCGACCTTTGTCTCTGCATTGTTGTTGAGCCCTGGCCTCCCATCCGAATGGCGTCTATAGCTCCTCCATTCTTGCGCGCACGGTCACAAACTCCCGCCTTGAACAGAAACAGTATGCCTCCACCCCCCGTGCCCGAGGTGAGCACGCTGCGTCGTGAAAAAACACCACTCTTTCTTCCCGATGAATACGAGCGCGAGCGAAGTGAAACACCAGCACCGTTCCCAGGGCGGTACACTTCGATGGCCCCTCCAATTCATGGTGATGACGACGACGACGGATGGGGAATGATGGAGTTCAGCCAGGTTCTGAACGCGGTGGGCGATTCTCGCGCTGGGGCTATTGATGAAGATGAAGACATGGATGGCGCTGTATTTTTTGGTGATGCCGACGAAGTCAAGGAGCTATGATTTATCTTTATTCCCATTGTATCGCTACATTGTATTGCTATAGAATTTTCGGCCAACTATCATCTCATGGCGTTACATCCTCGCCTGCTGTGTATTACACAAATCCAAGACACCTTGACGTCTTCAATTGTCATGCTCTGCCAATTTCGCGCAATATTTCCAACTGACGTGAGGACGACACCTCCCGGAAACCAGCGTTGGTCATCTCGAATTGACCATATCCTCCCGACAAAGCGCGAAGTCGATTATTGTAATCTAGCATTCGGCTGAGGGGCGCAAGAGCATGAATAGACCGCTTCAGCGATGAAGAGTTGCCTTTGAGTGCTGTTACATTGGATGCAGAGGGTGAGAGGAAGGCAGGTGGTATATAGACACCATCAGTCGAATATGCTCGACCGTCCTCCTCTTCAGTCATCCCGGAGCTCATATCAAGGAGCTCGGCACCATGTTCCGTGAGATCCTTGGCCACCTTGCCGAGCGTGTCTTCACTCACGGTAATTTTGAACCGCGTAAATGGCTCCATGATAGGCCCCATACCCGCACTACGGAGACGATTCCGAAGGATCCTGGAACTGGCACCGCTGAGCAGACTGATCGAATGGGGCTTGATGTAACTTTTAACCTGGATGCGGACATGGGACATTGGCAGTGATGAGTGCGGCGAGTTGGACAGGGAACTGTCTATACCGGCGGCAATGCATGATTCCTCGGTTTCCTTCATTCCGGTCTGAGGATAAGCAATCGGCATGCCCTTGTGATTCACCACGACGTTCCCGTCCCAGAGTGAATCCCCAACCTCCCCTTCTTCCAGAGGGCGTATATCAAAAGATATTCTGACCTCGGTACCAGCAACATTGGCGACTTCATCCTCTGGTCGGACTACCGAGTAATTGGGTCCGAGTGCTTCGCGATAACTAACCCGGCGCTGACCAAACTCGAATCGCGCACCCCATTCATCTCGGAGACGGCCTTCAACGATTTCAAGGTGCAGGGCGCCTAAGCCGTGCACAAGCATCTGTCCCTCTTGTGTATCCACACGAACTGAGGGGTCAGTGCGCGATATGGACTCCAGGGCTTCTGTCACCGGGTCCAAATCAGAATGGGACTGAGGCACTACTGAGACGGAGATGACGGAGGGAGGGGTAACGATAGTTGGAAGTGTATCCGAGTCGTTAGATACCTTTGCTCCAGTGGATATAAGAGTATCACCGGTACGTGTGAATCTGAGGCCAACAATGACGCCCACTGAACCAAACGGAAGCTCTTCGACGTCCTGGGCTTCTGAGCCATACAACAATTGGAGTTTCCCGACACGTTCACGTTCGTTGCGATTGGTGTTGAGAAGAACACTTTGTCGTTTCAGAGTGCCTGTAAAGGACATTAAGTCAGGGTATTTTAACAACAACGCAAAGATGTACCAGAATAAACCCTGACAAAGGTGAGCCATCCTTTCTTCTTATCCCACCCGACTTTCCAAGCAAGTACGCGCACAGGTGCGTTTATTGGAGGTGGTGCGCCACGAAGTACATCCAAGGGACTGGCGAACAGCTCTCCAATGTAGTCCATCACCAAATCCGTCCCGATGTTCTTTATAGCGGAGCCACATAACACAGGTAAGATCTCGTTGCTGATAGATGTCTGTCGCAGATGGGGCATGATTTCGTCGCTCTCTATACCGGCATATGCCATGGGGTCAGAAGGCAGGCTGATAAGCTTCTCCATCAACGGTTCAGAAAAGTTCGAGAGGTTATCGAGGAGAGCCATACGGGCAGGAACGAGCTCAGAAAGAAGCGGATGAGAAGGCGGAAGGATGTTGAATGTTTGAAACTCTTTTGTCGAGCGGGGAAGTGGATGGCGCGTTATTTGTCCATTCTCATCCCATTTCCATACCTCCCATTTGACCAAGTCGACAAGTCCTTGTATACCGGGTTCTGCGCGTGCGTAATCAGCAGGCTCAAAGGAGGCTATTGGCAACGTCAAGGCAACTGGGAGAGGATGCAGCCGGTGTGTAAGTAATGAAGACAGAGAAGCGCTGAATGATGCGCCGGGCCTGTCGAGTTTGTTCAGAAAAACCAATCTTGTCGCGACTTTATATCTGAATATAACTTTTCATGAGGATCCAGAGCTACGCTAAGGGTGCAACATACCTGTCCAGTTGGCGCCAGACCCGTTTTGTTTGAGATTCGACACCTTCCACCGAGTCCATCAGGACTACAGCGCCATCGACAACCCTGCTCGCACTCTCGACTTCCATACCAAAGTCAGCATGACCGGGAGTGTCAACGAGGTTGAACGTCCATTTCTTCCACTTGACAGGGATACTGGCTGACTGGATGGTAATTCCTCGTTCTCGTTCGGCAGGTAGAAAGTCGGTTGTGGTGCTTCCAGTATCTACAGACCCAGATGACGACAGGTACTCGGACTGCAGCAAAATAGACTCGGTAAGGGTGGTTTTTCCGGAATCTTCACTTTGTTAGAATAGAGCACGCCTTCACTTTGAAGACTCATACCAATGTGGGCGACAAGAGCCATATTTCGTATGTTGGCGGCCGCTGTCGTCGCCATTCCGCGCCTGGAGAAGGGAATCCATAATTTTCTGACAGTTGACCGTGGCCATAGTCGAGCTAGCATGGAGGTCGGCCAACAAAGGCAAGTCAGTTGCCGAGTTTGGATTCCTTTTAATTGTCCTCTTTGTGTCATGCATTCCTTTTGTTCCTCCCTCTCCTTCCTTGACCATGGCAGATCCTGTGGATAGAATTGCCTCTACAATACGCCAGCGACAGGCTGCAGTGCCAGATCACCCTTTGAACACTATTCCTAAAGACATTAAACCGAATGGACGTATTCCAAATACGCCGTTGGCCGCGTCTACCATCTCGTTTCTTCTTGGATCGCTATTTTCGCTTGGAGTGCTCACTTTCGTGGTCGGGGGCTATGAATCTTATTGGTGGTCGACGTACCAGCTCGGGCTCTTTGTCGCGGCATGGTCAGCCTTTCATTGGGGGGAATTCGCTGTGACCGCTGGATGGAATCTCGAAAAGTGTAGTGTTGACTGTGAGCTGTGATTCTATCCTGATGTCGCGTTCTCATATCCCTCAGCCTTTCTCTTGGATAATGGCTCAATGTATCACATTGCGCACGGAACAGCTTTGGTTGAATATTTCATCACTTTGTACTTCAAACCATCCTGGAAATCATATCCCTATGTCACCACTGCCGGTCAGGACTTTCTTTTCTGTTTACGTCGATGATAATGACGGCGCTCCCAGGTGTCGTTCTTATCCTTGTAGGACAAGTGCTACGGTCAACGGCAATGATACATGCTACCACCAATTTTTCGCACATGATTGCCTTCAAAAAGCAAGATAGTCATGTATTGGTCACTGATGGTGTCTACGCGTAAGCCTTCACACCGCGTTGTATGATGACCCTAACTTGCGCAGATGGTTCCGTCATCCATCATACGCCGGATTCTTCTATTGGGCACTGGGAACACAGCTCGTCCTTCAGAATCCAGTGTGCTTCGTCGGTTTCGTCGTTGTTCTCTGGAGATTTTTCTACTTCAGGACTAGAGGTGCGCAGTTTTGTGCTCAAGCTCAGTCATGCACTAACTCCCCCTCTAGCGGAAGAACGAGCACTGGTCAAATTTTTCGGTGACGAATACATCCAATACCGGCGCTCCGTCGGTACTAAGATCCCATTTATTCCATAGACTTTTTAGAGATGATAGTTCTTCGAATTTTACAACTTCATCCAACACCATGTGCTCTTAGGCGAAAGAAATGTCATATGCAGCATGTAGCCCGACCATATTGCATAGTATCATAACGTAGTCGACATGATGTATCTACTCCTCAGTCTTGATTGCACCCTTCTCCGACACGTAGATACCGTCCAAGAATTTCCGAATATCCTTGTTCCGCACGCGACAGATGCCATGGATAGATGCGGCTAGAGCGAAAGATTAACGTCAACTTCCCACAAAACTAGAGCAGGTAATACACACCTGACTGGGAAACGTTGTCGATGTCATTGCCCTCCAGGATAAGCTCATCCTTCTGGGCTTTTGATTCTGCTACGACGACACCATCCAACATGTTCACGTGTCGAACGGTCTTGAGAACGTTGAGCGGATGATGATAATTTTATTGCACAAGGACGTACCTTCTCGCCCAAGAAATTACGGATTTCCAATGCACGACCAGACTCCTGGATGATGCAATTGATGGGGAAATGGGCGTAGACGGAACGCATCTTGTATTGGAAGCCCTGGATTACCGTCAGCTTTGCGGTACAGTGACATGAACAGAGCTGCCGACCTTTGTAACACCAGTAATCATGTTGGTGATGAGACTTTTGATTGTTCGCAGGCAAGCTACATGCTTCCTGCCGCCCTGCCACACTGCGAGGGTGACTTTTGCGGTCTTGCCCTTGATGAGCCGAATGTCCATGTCGACATGGCGGACGTTCTTGGTCAGTGTTCCCCGGGGCCCTTTGACAGTGATGAGGCGGGACTTGATGGAAACGTCAATACCCTCGGGGATGTCGAGTTCTTCTGTCTGGAGTACGTCCCGCATCTAGCAAACAAGGGTAGTCAGCCCAAGGTCATCCAAGCGCCATCGCTTGCATCCAACGCGAAATTCTGCAGGAACCGGACAATAACGGTATCCAGAGAATGCTGACAGCAGCGCGAGTCGTGCAGAGACGCTCTGGAGACAGCGGGACAGCAATACTCACCGTTGAAGCGTAGTTTCTTGAGGCTGTCTAGGACCAGTAGAAGATTTTTGCTGCCGGAAGTCGGCGCGGGGATTGAAGCGGAGATTGAAATGTGATCATGAGAGCATGGTGCGCTGTCAGCACTCCTTATACCGAACCACCATCTTGAGCATCGTTCGTCGCTATCCGTGGCAGTGGGTGTAAGAGACAGTATTTCTTTACTTCAAGTCTTTTTACTCTTTATCGCATTTCGTGTCTGATCGCTGCGGGCGAGAGTCGAATCTGTTCTAAGTCGAGCCATGTCGCTCTACCAGCAGAGTTACTACACCCAGCCTGCCTATTCTGCTCCTGCTTTCTCTCCTCCACTCCCTGGGTATGGTGGACCAGCCTATCAGTATCCTTCGCCATTTCCTCCAGCACCAGTCCACCATGTCGACCCAGCCTCTTTCCGCAAGGAATTCACAAATCGTCTTGCTGAACTCTCCGTCAATTCTCGCCCTATCATCCAGGGCCTTTCTATACTCGCCCACGAGTACACACGCTTTGCAGATATTGTCGCCCAATGTCTCGAGAACCACATTCGCAGGGTGAGTCTTCTCTTCTTCGTCGTTATCGCCAGCTGCCACTCGCCACTGTGTGACTCATACCTCATGGTTGTTCGTCTACAATATGTGCGGTGTCGCTGTCATGTATATGTAGTTTAGTTGCATTTTATTGAGTAAAACACCACATAAGACTGTCGATTGGCGATATCGCTCGATATCTTTCGATATCTTGGCTATCCTTGATTTCGTCACAAAATTTCCTTATTCTTGTTTTTCGCATTCCGCGGATGGCTGACTAATCATTCAGGTGCCTCCATGGATGAAGCTTCCGGCTTTTTATCTCCTCGATATGATCTCCAAGAATATTTATGATCCTTACGCTCGCCACTTTGCCGCCTTTGTTGTTCCGCTGTTTCTAGAGACTTATGCTGAAGTTGATCAGCCAACTCGTAGCAAGATGGAAGAGCTCGTTCTCACCTGGCGAACCGGATCACCCTCCGGCAAAGAACTGTTTGGCGTATCTTCGCAAGTGTCAATAGAGCGTGGAATATGGGGCGATGGAGCAACAAGCAGCAGCGTACGTTTCCATGCCAAGCGCAAACCTCGTAAGACTAAAGCAGCGATTCAGTCTACGAGTTTCCGTGGTTCGACACAGATAACGAAGTCGCAAGTCTTGAGCGAGCTGGAATTCATTCTTGGTCAGAAAGAGCGTGCGCGGCAAGCAAATCCCTACGACCCTATCAATCAACAACATATAGGTGTTCTTCAGCAAGTAAGTTACATATCGGTCTTTTTCGACTCTGCGCTCATAGCCGTTGACAGCTTCGGAAGCTTGTTGAAACTGGTGTCTCCCAGCAAGAGCTACAGCAAATCCTTGGTCAACTGCGAGTCCTCAGTCAAAGCACAAGCCCTCCACCACCTCCCCCTCCGGTTGCCCAGTGGCCAGTCCAAACCGGCTTCTCTGCCCCCAGCCAGTCATACCCTCCGTCGACGGCGCCACCACCACCTGCAGATATAATACCTGCCTTTCCACCCTTGGATATTACAGAGTCCAAGCCTTCTATTCTGTCCGTACCATCGATTTCGACGCCTGTAGCCAATACGAACATAGCTCCTGCCAACTACGCCGACCTTCTGTCGTCTTTACTCAAAGCTGGTGTCGTTTCCAACGCAGGTACGCCAGTCGGTGCCGGTGCAACCGCGAAAGAAGATAAGGCAGAACCAGATAATGTTCAGCGTCAAACAGAGCGCTTGTATCGAGAGTCGATTCTTGCGTATGATGTCCAATTAACGACGAGCGGGATAACCAAGTAAGCCTTTCATAGATGAATAATGTCATGATTTCTCATTATTATATCCATAGAATGCATTCGCCAATTCGTGATCTCTTGTACTCGAAGTTGTCCTCGCAGTGTAAACAATGTGGAATCCGCTTTGCTGATACCGCCGCGGGTAAAGAATCAATGCAAGAGCATCTCGACATGCATTTCAGACAGAACCGAAAAGCAAATCAGAATTTGGGTCGGGGACATAGTAGAAGTTGGTTCGTTGCAGTGGAGGTGCGTATTCTGTGACTATAACATGCTGGTATAAAGGACTTACTGGGTTTCTTAGGATTGGATACATGATACGACTGATATTAAAGGCAAAGGTCGTAGACGATTGAACCCTACTGCGGCTGCTGCCGCTGAGAAAATTCAACGGGAAGCTGAACTACGACAGCAGTTTGTTGTTGTACCTCCTGGAGATGAGGCGAAAATGATTTCTTGTCCGATCTGTAAGGAAACATTGAAATCAGAGTTTTTGGAGGACGATGAGGAGTGGGTGTGGAAGAACGCCATAACGAAGGATGGCAGGGTATGTTTTACAATTCTAGCCTCCTTCATGCTGTGACTGACTGTGCGTTGCTTTATTAGGTGTACCATGCCACCTGCCGTGCAGAAACGTTATCCTCAAACAGTCTTGCAGCACGGTTACGAACTGAGTTGGCGGTTCAGTTGCGCAGTCGTTCCGGGACTCCTGAAGCACAAGCACAAGCACAAGCCCGGGCACCGACGCCACCGTCAGCCGTTAATTTGTCTTCAGCTTCTACCCCCGAGTCGAAACTCGCGGGTTCAAAACGTAAGGTCGATGAGACGGTGTCGACAGCAGGCAACAACGAGGCCGAGGGTTCTCCACCTGCGAAGAAACTCGCCTTGACTGTTCCAACCACGACATAAGCATAAGCATAAGCTTTTTCTTCTCTGTTATAATTTAGTGTGGACATAAGCGCACATTTTATACTATTTTATCCACGAGAACCCTCTGCATTTTGTACACACTACATGCATTTCATTAGATACACTGGCAATACATTATTCTGAGCATTCGTGTATGTAGCGTGACCAATGGAACGGATTATTCGATTTCGACTTTGATCCTTTAAGTGAGGCTGTTACCCGACTTGGACAGCAACTATCACCAAGCAAGAGGGCAGAACAAAGGCATTGCAAACACGCTTCAGGTGAGTGTCTGCAATGACTTCCACTAATCTTTTTAGTGTCCACTCGTCGGAACCGGGCTTTTCTATTCTTCCAGGTGGGCGTTAAGCTCCCAAAGTCGCGTCGTACTCAACCTTCAGCGCAGTCAATACACATGTTGAAGAATCTTTGAACGATTCCACCCTACAGGCTTTCAATCAGTTTGCGAATGAAGATGTTGAGATGCAGGTAAGACCGATTCCAAGCATCTCTACATCATGGCTAATGGCACGGTTCCGAGACAGGCACCTCTTTCAGAGAGCGGCGCATTCGTAGTGGTGGACACGAACATATTGCTGCATGATTTTGATGTCTTGGTTCAATTCGTCGAAGATGTTGAAAGAGAAAATGTTCCAGTGGTCATTATAATCCCTGGGGTGGTCATCCAGGAACTTGACGGGTGCGTTATGTTCATATTTTGACGTCCTCTGCTGATGTTGGGTCTGAAGACATAAACACAACCAGTCGTTGAGGTGGTTCGCCAGGCGATCTTCTACTTGGCTGTTGAAGAAGGTCCAGGAAAGGCGATCCGTGAAAGGACAAGCGACTGAGGAGACTCTTAGACGATCAGGCAACTGGAGGGTCGCGCTGCGAGATGAGGTGATATCTTCTTCGGGATCCTGTTGAGTTGGCTATAAACGCGTTCACAGGTCCAGAAAGATGGTGACAGAGGCAACGATGAGCTGATCGTCGACTGCTGCAAATATTTCGCACTGATCCGCCGCACTGTTCTTTGGAGTGGCGACAAGAATCTATGTTTTGACGTGCATGCCGAAAGTGAGCTGCTAAGTCTCTCTGTTCTTTCTACTCGCTCATCTATATAACAAGGAACTATTGGCGCATTGTCTCCTGATCGCCGTCAATGGACAAGTCGCTATCTCATTGGTGTCATTTTTGAAAATACTGTGGACCTGAGCAGATTCGCGTCTGAGAAACCGACATACAAAAGAGATACGCGTATTGTGGAAGAAACGAGCCAGCTTCCAAGCCATACACACGACCCTGACGGCATGGACATTGATGAAGAGGGTAATGATGGTCTAGTCATCATCCGAAAAGACGCGCGCGATCTCCTTCATGTCCAGGTTGTCAACCACTTCTCCATGCTGTTGGCTCAGCTTGTTCTGCGCTTCGGAAGTGCCGAAATACGTTCATATCAGACGCGCTCGGTGTCCAGATATGCTCCTGAATGGCAACAGAACAGGAAACCGATTGCTGATTGGAGCGTTTCTGAGTTGTTGGAGTACTTGGACGGCAAGAAATGCCGCGCGGCTACGAACCCTAAGCTGGAGTGGTTCCTGCAGCTTGCCCCTAGTTATCGACCAGACCCAAAAACCAATGATTCGCGTGGCTCGCGAAGAGGACAAGACTGGTCGCGAACGGACTGGCTGAATGCGCTTGGTGGTCTGAAGCAGATTGGGATTAACTGGGCAGATACTCCCATTCAAGAATCCTTAGCTATGTTGGAGCGAGAACTATCATTCGTGTTTTCGCAGGAGATGGTAATCATATGAAAATATCTGCCATTCTGCATATTTGTTTTTCCTGTTTCACCTCCATGTATTTCTATTCTTTTTTGAAGAGACTGTGGTTTAAGCGAGACTGTCAACTGGCATATATATTTTGTGGCTAGAAACAAGCTGGATAATGCTGGATTTGCCCTGGTTAGCCTCGACGCAATCAATGACAATTACTGTATGATGCTTATGCTCCATCGGGGAAAGGTACCCGTCGTAATTGCGGCGCTTTCAATAGAAGCTTACGCAAGATGCGGCTGTGCTTCCGGAAGTGGCTTGGATCAGGCGGTTCAGTTTTGTATACAAGAGTACCCTCCTCCTCCTCCTCCCATCACCCCCCATGGCACGTCGTCGTCCCCTATGCATATTTCTCTCTCTTCTGGGTCTTTTTCTCCTTGGCACAGTTGTCGTTCTCTCCTCTATAACATACTACCTTTCCATTGATCCTAATGCCTATCTTTCCGAAGACCAAGTACCCATCCTTGGGCGATACGACAGGTGGAACGCCTCAGAACACGGTCAGGTTGAACGCATCCCACGAATTCTTCACCAGACATGGCGGACAGAGACCCTTCCCGAGAAATGGAGGCCAGTTTCTCAGGAATGCCGGGAGTTGATGCCAGATTAGTGCGTCTCATTCTTGTGCACGTCTCTTACATTTTGACTAACATTTTTCTCAGTGAATACATGCTCTGGACTGACGATAGCTCTCGCGATTTTATATCAGAGTATTATCCTTGGTTTTTGGACACATTCAACGATTATCGATATCCCATTCAGCGGGCAGACGCTATCCGCTATTTCATTCTTCATCACTACGGTGGTGTCTACTTGGACCTCGACATTGGATGCAAGCGTCCTCTAGACCCCCTCCTGGCTTATCCTGTCATCCTTCCAAAAACAATTCCTGTGGGCATCTCGAACGACCTCATTTTCTCCGAAAAGGGACATCCGTTCATGGCGCAGGTTATCCACAGTCTCGTCACTTTCGATCACTCCTGGATACTCAATTATCCAACTGTAATGTTCTCCACGGGGCCTATGTTCCTTTCAGTGCAATACAGTATTTTCACTTCATCCCACGCTAGTGCCGTCAGTGATCCCATCCGTGTCCTCCCCAAGTCATTGTATGGAAAAAATGCCAAAGAAGGAGAGGCACCGCATACCTTCTTCTCGCATTTCTATGGAAGCAGCTGGCATGCTGATGATGCAGCTTTCATCGGTTTCCTTGGCCATTGGGGCAAAGTATTGATGTGGATTGGTTTGATTATCCTGTTATTGGGATTACTCTCCATCGCGTTCCCCGGCAAACAACGCAGAATTGGCTTGCGCCGTATTGGCGGATACGAGGTCCTCCTTCCACGCTGGTCTTCAGGGACCGGCCGCTGGCATTTTGGTTCTTCATCTTCATCATCCGATAGTGATAGCGACTCTCCCATCGACCGGGATGTTCCTGTTTTGCAACTCCCATTTGATGTCCGACCGAGTTCCCCAACATTATCGGATGCATCGACAGAGCCATACGCCGGCCGGCAGTCTAGTCCTTTGGTTGACGCTTTCCGGCGGTTGCGCAACAGAATGGCGGCACTCACCAGTCCAAGAGACAACTTCCCCCGAACGCCAGTCCGCAATAGGCGCCAGCGTTACAGCCGAGGTGTTCTATTCTTCCTTCCCGCGATATTCACACAGTCCCAAGATGTTGAGTTTGGCCCCGCCCCTGCATATTCAGATCCACAAGGGCCGCTGTTACCTCGTCCTTCCTCCCGCAATGGTATTCAGTCACCTCCAGACAAGCTCCGTCAGGAGGACTCTCGGTCTGTCGAGACCCGGAGTCCGCTGTCGGAAGGAACCTCCAACTCAAGGTCATCACCCGAGAATAGTACCCTTATAGACCTCGGTCATGATTCCCGCCCACCATCGTCATCGCATCACACACGGTCTCGCAGCTCACCGCATCGGGAATCATAGGAATTCGACCTATACCATATATTTATCCGACGACGACTGCTTCAGATGGGGAGTGATGTTATTGCACTGTATACCCGCGTATCTTATGACATTGGCTCCGTGTACCAATTATTCCAACTCCTCCTGTACAGTCAAATTTATATTTAGTAGCTATACTTAGGTAGCGAGGGACATACAGTAGAACAGTATCCTATATATGTTGGTTACAAGACTTGTCACTAGAACGCGATAAATAACCCTTCCTTTCCTTTGCCTCTTCTACGCTGGCTTTGCGATGCGTTTCATACCAGAACTCAGAATGAACATTGCAATAGCACCACCGGCGTACGTGTACGATGGACCGACGGTCCAGTAAGAAGCACATGCTGCAAAGCCGTGTCAATAGGTATTATATTCTTAGTCAAAAATATACTCACCAAGAAGAGGACCCACCGCGCGACCGAGCTGCCCAGCCGATCTGAAGTTTCCCAAAGCCTTGCCCTTTGCAAGCTGAGGGTGCTCTTTAACGTTTTTGCCAGTAACAGGGTCGAATCCTCCTTCGTCGCATTGTAACGAAGCATATGCAGTCAGAGAATTCACCACAGTTGCCGACGTGAACGCCATGCAAACCGCCGCACCCTGCAACAATCTGTGTGCCAGCACAGGTTTTGATGCAACGAACTGCGGAAGCAGAGTCAGGAGGACAAGCCCCACAGCACAGCTTGAAACTCCCCGTCGGGCCATCACTCCTTCGCCTATTTTTGAAGTAGCCCGTCGGACGTATCCACCCTGAAGTAATGCGCTGATAATTCCAATGGAGCCAATGAGCATGCCATTTTGCTTATTGTCCCAATCGAATACTGAATAGCACACAAGACATGGAGTGAGCATGTTACTATATATGCAGGCAGCAGCTTACGGTCGAATGTCAAGAAAGTAAGGGTGAACTCAACCCCCGAAAAGAGTCCTAAGAAAAGGAGATGAAAGTGGCGGAGAGATTGTAACGTGGCCAAACGCTCTTCAATACTCGCTTTCCGATTTGATACAGCAGGCTTTCCGTTAGGCGTTTTGCCGTTGGACGAGGCTGCTTTCTCTTCGGTACTCGGCCAAATGCCTTTCCCACGCGTTTCGGGTAAGGCAATGGCCAAGAAAGCGGTCTCGGCTGTTAGAAGTATCAAGGTGAGAATTGCGGGAACCGCAAAGAGATTCAGTTCGCCAATAAATGTGTTGGCGGTGAGGGATGGTGGTATCGGCTTAGACGCAAAGTACGCTCCGATGGGAGGACCGATACAGAAGCAAATGGCGAAAGCAATACCGACATGAGCAAGTGCTTTTGAACGGTTGGTCGGGGTGGTTATATCAGAGAGAATTGCACTGCGAGTTATAATCAGCTTTTACTTGACGCGATCTACGAAATTAAGAGCGAACATTGCTAGTTGAACATTTCCTTCACTCAAACCGCCGATGACTCTTGAGAGCATGTACCATGCAAAGGTAGTCGATTTGATCCATCTATGAATTGAATTAGCATCCGTGAGTTCTGCAGCAGGTGAACGACTTGCTCACACAAGGGCCGACAAAACATTTCCAATCATAGTGTATAATAGAATGCGCTTTCTGCCATACTTGTCTGATAGGGACCCAATTCTCGGTGAGACTATGAACTGAAGCGTTCTAATATTATGTTTGAGCTACGTGTCGGGAACAGAGATGGCAGAAACGCACGAGAAAACTGAGCCCATAAGACCACCTGAACTGGCATTAGAGGCATCCCTACAAAATCGGCGCGTTCACGCACCGAGCAATACGACGTCCCATCTCCCAGAATGCTCAGTGACAGCTGGGTTATACAGAAAACTCCGGATGTACGAAACGAAACCCAGCGTTCGTGACAGAAATCCGTTGGTGTCAGATATCTCTCGCTACAATGACTGCGTTAACTGAAGAACCGCAAGGATACCACAAGTCCTTACCAAAGTATACCATTCTATTAACCGAGGAAACAAGGGCAATGGAATGGTGAATGCGAAGAGGTCAAGAACCAACGAAAGAAAAACAATTGTTTCCACTCTGGCCATTGGCGCAGGTGGTGGCCGAAGAGGATAATACGGGACAATTCGAAGGAAGAAGGTCGCGGTTTTGTTATTAAATTTACAGTCAACGTGGAAGCTATGTCATTCGCATTGACTTCGGCTATTGATCGCCGGCAACGGCTACAACGGCAATCTCGAGTGCTTTCCCACGAAATATAGATACGTTAATAAATCTATTCTTCGGCTACCGCTTCAACCACGTCGCCTTCAATTGCAGCTTCAACCGCTTCCGCTTCTCCTGTTCCTCGGAACTTTTGGTCTTCAGACGCAGCAGTCAAGCCTGTCTGGAAATGAGAGCTTGTCTCTGTTTTAGTAATCTCCCTAAGGGCCATGGTAGCATAGGCTGCCGTTCCAAGGGTTAGCTGTATTTGGAGGGCCATAAACTTGCCGTCTTCGACAGTGATTGGTGCATCAAATCCAAGCAACTTGTCCTCGTCTGCTTGTGCAAGAGGCACATCTGGGTCCGTGTACCGCAGAACAGACCAGGACATTTCTTCTGGAAGGTGCAGGATCTTTCGGTACGACCCGTTCAGTGTGTAGATTCTACGTGTCCAGGGCATTAGATAGAATTCTGTTGCTAGATGCACACAGCTGTCTTACCTCTGCTTCCTAACAAAATTGTCGGCGTCAAGGCCATCCATTTGAAGAAACTCTCGGTATCTTGCGCCAAGTTTCCCACCGGGGTAGGCGACATCTGTTCCCGGTAGAGGCATGATAACATCGAAGATACTGTACTTGTCGACATCCTCTTCCGTAAGGGTCTTCACTACTGGTGCCACGTAAGGCTTCCTCGCCCTCTTCCCACCCCGAGATGAAGTGGGTTCTTCTGCTAAAGTGTAAATACCACTGAAAATCTCGCCGAATTGAAAAAAAAATTGAGTTACCTGGTTCTTCTTCTTTCTCTGCGCTAGGTTCGTCGGCATTACCATTCGCTTCCGCATCTACGCTGGGAGTATCGAACACCAGATCGCCAGGAACAGGCTTGTCTGCTCCATATGTTCGTATACGTTCCGAGACAATGGCATTCCATACATATGACTGATATGCATGGACGTACATCAAACGAAGATTCTTGGGAATCTATTGACCCGTAAGCATACGGGACACGTATATGTTTCCTCGGCTTACTGTGTCTAGTGCACCCATGGCATTCCTGGTATCACCCTTTTGGGTCTTGAAGCTTTCTAGTAGACATCGTTCGGCGACAACTCGTCTCGGCATGAGTTCAAGAGCCTTGTCTAAATCGCGATCAACGAGCCAAGCATTCCGGGCAGCTTCAACATCAGGATGTTCACCATGCCGGGGCTGGAGGATGAGGGATACGGCCTTCTGCCAATCGGATTGCAGCAGCGCGAGTCCAATGGCATGTGTAGGCACCGATGCCGTCCCAAAGCGCTGCATACCTGATATTATTTTGTTAGTAGCTTCATCTACTCAGCGCCTAAGAAATAATTACCGTAATAATTGATGAACCCTTTGTTCTTGATAACATTCAGTGCTTCATTCATGGTTTGCTCCGATTCGACGCGGACATTCCTATAGTATGTGTTGAATCAAGATAAATCGTAGACGTAGAAACTTGAACAGACATACCGCAGCGTGATTAAAAATGCATTACCTTTCAACATCCCTAGTTCCAAACCGGCTTTGCGATAGTTGAAGTCGGAAATCCTCAACCCCCTTTCGCCACGGTACTTGAGAACATCTTCAATCGTCCGACGCCCGGTCAGACCATTGGCGAGCTTCCACACATCTTCGACCGTTTTGCTGCCTCTCTTAAGCGACACTCGCTGGACAGTCACACCACGCTTGTCCTTCGTACCTGCGACGGAAAGATCTTTCACGCTGACGTGCAGGGAGCGAGAAAGGTGACCAAGAGCATCCTGGGTGTCGCGGTTGGTCTTCTGGAGCGTGAAGTGAATATACGGAGGGTATGTCCCTCGTGGAACACGTTCTCCTCGACCTCCTAGAAGAAGGTAAACAAGGGCAGCGTATCGGTCATACAATAACTCACCCCTACCGCTGCCGCGACCTCCGCGACCTCCACGACTCTTCGACCATTTAATAACAATTCTTGATCCTTCGTCAGTATCAGGAGCGGCAGCATCCGTCTCACTGTCAAGCTTTCCACTGAAGAGTTCGCGGATGGCTTGATGTAGACCAGTTCTAGTAGCCTTTGAAGCAATCGGCTACATTGAAGATTCTGAGTTATGTTGCAACGGAGAAAGTATGAACATGAGGGGATACAGACATCCGACAAGACTCTCCTGGTATCTTCTCTCCCTCCTCCTCTTCCGCCTCCACGTCCACGTCCACCGCGACCACCTCTCCCGCCTCGCCCTCCGCGTTTACCACGAGATGAGGTGGGCTCTGGCTGCTCAGGTTCCGGCGCAGGGGCAGAATCGTTGGCTTCGTCTTCAGTTGTTTTGGGAACTCGGCCAGCCCAGCCTGAGTCGCTGACACGCGGTGGTTCTGGTCCCTGTAGATACATTTCTTTCACTCCAGCAATCGCGCTTTCTGAGAGGAAAGCAGAGAGGCGCGTCGTGAACGATTCGGGCCAAGGCTCGTCGGAGGACGCTTCGGCAGGTTTTTCTTCCTTCTCCTTCGAGGCAGGTTCCTCGCTGACTACCTTGTCTTCATCAGCTGCCGGTTCGCCCATCTGAACGTCCTCTGCAGGTGGCTGCTCGGCCGGTGTCGATGCAATTGGTGCAGATTCAGGTTTGAATTCCGGTTTGTCGAGCAATTTCAAGTGGATTACTTTGCTGTCCTGGTCAACTTCGAATACCAGGAAGTCTGTGAACCTATCAATAATTATCAGCATGACCTTTCCCGGTAATGGATGAAAAACGGATGCACCTCTGCTTGATGATACCCTCAATTTTGGGTAAACCATGCCCGACATATTCAGAAATACCGACATCTCTTTCCAAAAAGTTCATCGCGCCTTGCTCCGTAGCAACAGGAAGAGGAACACCCAGAAGTGCATGACTAGGAGGTAAAATGTGTTCATGCTTTTTTTCTACCGTTGCGAGATCTTCTTCAGCATTATCTATCGTTGCGTCTTCCAGTTTTGTACGCTTCGAGGACCGTTCCGAATCATCGTTATCGTCCTCACGTTCACGGACGGCCGCGGTAGATGAAGACATGGTAGACGGGAGAGAGAAAAGGTATCCTAATCGGGTTGTTACATCTTACCATCATGTTCCGCCAAACTTACGGTCAACGGGCCTCAAAGCATAGCAATCCTGCAGCAAAGCTTCTTCTCGAGACGATGGAGAGAAAAAAATCCAACCTTGCAGTCAGTGTCGATGTGACCAAGTCCAAGGATTTTCTCGCCATCGTGGATGCTGTTGGGCCTTTCGTTTGTCTGATAAAGGCATTGATTCCTTCAACAGTTTTGTGCCTATTCTCATCTTGAAATTCAAGACGCATGTCGATATTATCGAAGATTTCGAGCCGCTTCTTATCGATGAGCTTCAAGCCTTGAGCTCGAAACACGATTTTGTGATATTCGAAGACAGGAAGTTTGCCGATATTGGTTAGCTGAATGGCAGTTTCGAGGATCAAATATCTAACGTCAATCTCCAGGAAACACCGTTGCTCTGCAATATTCTAGCGGCGTACACAAAATTGCGAGTTGGTCTCATATCACCAACGCCCATCCCGTCCCCGGACCGTCCATTATCACTGGACTTTCCTCTGTCGGTCTCCCTCTGGGCCGCGGCCTTTTACTCTTGGCAGAAATGAGCACCAAGGGCTCGCTCGCCACAGGAAGCTACACCGAAGACGCCGTTCGCATGGCACGAGCACACCGCGATTTTGTTATCGGGTTCATCGCACAGCGACGGATGGACGGGATTGGTGCCTCCGAGAATGATTCCACTGAGGATGAGGATTTTCTTGTTTTGACTCCCGGCGTCGGATTGGACACGAAGGGCGACTCGATGGGCCAGCAATACAGAACCCCTCGAGAAGTGGTTCTCGAGTCCGGATGCGATGTGATTATCGTCGGCCGAGGTGTCTACGGCAAAGACTACCATCTGACTGATAAAATTGCGGAACAAGCGAAACGATATCGGGAAGAAGGATGGGCGGCTTATCTGGAGCGGACGACTGCTCTGTAACGGTGGCTAAACATGATGGTACATAGTAGGAATATTTGGTGTGAATGGTTTACATACATGTAGATGATGGTTACGTCAATAAGAATAAATGTAAGCCCACGTCGTTCTCTCTTCGATAATTTTATCAGTCTCTAACCAAGTGCCCAGTACTGTCCTATATGTGCATGTCTCTTCTGCGCCATACGTGCTCAATCGCGAGCTATAGGTGCCGTTGCAGATGCAACCGGTGATGTGATGTGGCGACGGGCGCTCAAAGTGCTTGCGCCTTCAACAACCTCTTCAACCTGAAAACCCTGGAAAATGCGAATTTCCTCTGCTGCCCATATGCATCCCCCTGGTACGCGTTCGATGGACGCAAGATGCCGCGAAAGTCTTCGTACATGATGTGGGTCTCTCGTGGAGATTGGTTTGGGATGAAGAGGGTAAAGGCATTGGCAGACGACGTCGACGTCGCAAAGAATGAGAACGCGTTAAACGAGGAAGACTCGGACGGCATATTTGGGTGGATGGATCTGCCGCAGGGGGGAATGGAAAGCGGCACTACTGTTGAAACCCTGATGTTGATACTGGCCCTTATATATGCCCGAAGCGAATTTCAACCAATTCTACAGACGCGAGGCGCATCTTCCTAGTCGAGCAAGTATTTTCAGTGACCCACAAGGCCAAATGCGAGCAAACAAAGTCACCAGGAGACATCTACCATGGCGACGAGCCAATCCGAATCCACGTGGACCTCCACGTTGCGAAATAATCTACAAATACGGCATTCTTGCTGAATTCGGTTGAAGGGCAATTCCTCCGACTGTCGCTGGCTGCCTTGTACATTGTATCGTTTTAAGCCTATCCTTTCAAGTGGTGGGATTTTTCTAACGGCGACCTTGGGGATCTGCAACCATTGGTGGCTTTAACAATACTTCTGAAGCACGATCAAAGGACAAGTATCAGATATTATATTCGCGTATTTCTTCTTGTTCTCAGCTAAGCGCTATCACTCAAACTTGATGCCCATGTTCCCCCCTGGCGCTCCCTCAATATCCGCGAATCCCAATCTTTCGTAAAACTTCCTAGCACCCTCGTTTCTCGGATCCATCCCCAGCCATACCCCACCACCATCTATATTCTCGCCCTTGAGGTAATCCAATGCCGTCTGCATCAGCTTCCTTCCCCATCCTCGCTTCTGGTACTCGGGTAAAATATCGATATGCAGGTGCGCAGAAGCAAAGGCGATATTGGCAGCAGGCGCGGTGTGCATGTTCCTCAGCAGCTTCATGTACCGCATGTCGGCAGGTCTGGTAGCCGATTCGGGTGGGTATTTCTCTGCAAGCGCCGGCCACCAATGTTTGGAGGCATACTGCTCGTACGCACGGGTATCCTTGGAACCGGTAATGTACCCTACGACTTCGTGTGTCCCATCGACCAGTACGAAGCCCCAGGTGGTTGGAAGCTTGACGTATGGGACTGCATAAACAAGACCCGGCAGTTCGCCAAAGTCATGGAGATGCTCTGCCGACTTTCCTGCATCTGCGGTGAGAAGGCAGATGCGAGACAAGGCAGCCTCGTCGGCTTCTGTAGCTCTGCGAATAATGATGGAATTCATCCTTGTGCCTTTCTTGAACGACGCCTGTTGTGATGGATGAAAGCGATATCGATAAGAAATCGATTCAACGTTCTGAGTGCACTAAACAGCTGACCAGCAAGACATTAGTAGCATGTACTTATTTACAACCAGACAGACAGTCCACCAATAAGAATACCGAAAACCACAGCTCTTCATTTGAGAAAACTACAATAACCCTGCTGCTCTAAGATCGTTCTGCAATCTTCTCTCACTTTCCAGCGCTTCACGAATTCTCTGAGCACGGTTCGGGTCGTCTGCAGGAATGTCCAGCAGGACAGCCAGTTCTTCCTCTGCCCGGACTTCTTCAGTCTGGGTCTGTGCTGCCGCCTCCTCTTGGCCTCTCCCAAACCCGAATCCTTGACGCAGCATATCGCCGCCGCTTGCCAGGCGATGCAGGCCAAATG
The DNA here is from genome assembly GCA_902506015.1 of Armillaria ostoyae. Lineage (NCBI taxonomy): Eukaryota > Fungi > Basidiomycota > Agaricomycetes > Agaricales > Physalacriaceae > Armillaria > Armillaria ostoyae. The sequence continues at coordinate 3,139,810 of LR732083.1, forward strand.
CCCTCTCGAATTGGGACATACCACGCTGAGTATCCTGATCGCTGCTGGTATTCGTATTGTTATGCTGCTGTGTAGCTAGAATCCCACGCTCCCAGCGCTTGACACGCCAGAAGCCCAGGAGAGAAGTCAGTAGTATAAACCATCCTGATCAATAGTAAGCAGATGACCAAAACAAATGACACAGGTACGAACCAACTGTCATAAGGAAGAAGGAGAGCCATTCTGTCGTAGCGTCCGCGACAAGCATGCTTGCTTGCTCGTCGGTAAGAGTAGAAGGGATACCGGACATAGTTGAGTTTTGTTCCTGGTCATGATGGTTATAGTACGCGTCAGCCTCCGCGGCCGTGGCCATCGTGGGTACCGGCTCATCTGCTCGCCACTGACCCCATCCGCCATCGCCGTCGGTTGAATCTAGGCGGCCGCGGAGGGCAAAACCGTATTGTATGAGCGTGACACCGAGTCCGGCACGCGAACCAAGACGGGCGGCATGAGTCGTGTGCAGGAGGTACGTCAGGAGGAAGCCCACGAATTGGAAGGAGATTGATACGAGCATGTTCCAGAGGAAGGAGAAGAGCGATCCGGTGGGGAGTGCATCGATGATCATTTCGCCAAGCGAGTCGGAAGAGAGGGGAGCATGAACCGTGGTTTCCCAGTATGGGGGAACGGCGTCGGCCTGGGCGGTTGCATACGACGGCGGGGCTTCTGGACGGGCGTCTTCCGAGACTATCAAAATATCGTCACCTGAAAAGTAGTCAGCGATAAGCATCAGGAAAAGGTGGAAAAGAATATACCTTGTTGCACCGTCGTCGCTCTGGACGGCTTCGCGGTGACATTCGCAAAGACACCATCGTTATTGGTTCCACCGCCAAACACACCTGCTGGGCGCTGGGGGGTCCGATTAACGTAATGCGATGGTAAGATCGCCCCGACAGTTCGTCTGAACCATCCCTGTCTGGACAAAGGTCCTTGAAGGCTGTCAGTATTGAACGAAGGTATGGCTCCGTTGGAATTGCCGATGCTGTTGGGAAGCGCAGTCGATGAGGGAGGCGGTGGTGACCCCGGAGGAGGGTAGTCGTAATCTACATTCTCGAAATCATACGATCCAGGTATGGGAGAAGGCGTAGTGGGCTGAGGGGCGCTGGTGGCCGTACGGGAGGTGGGATTTAAAGGCTGGGACTCCGTGGCGTCTTCGTCATCCGAGTCGTCAAAGGCAGCCTCCATCTCATGCTGTGCATCGCGGTCTGACCTGGGATTTGGGAGAGGCGCATAGCGGTTAGACATAGATTACAGAAGAAAGCAAAGACAGAAAGAGTGGATGATTGGTTGCAATGAGAAAAAAATTTGAGTAGTAAGGCTGAATGGCGAGAAGGAGAGGCGCTGCCAAGGGCTAATCGTAAGCGGCATTGGCACGTGCGTGGCTGTGCGAAGACGGGGTTCAAGGTAACTCAGGTAACGAATTGTGGGCTGGCGTTTCCTTGCTTTGTATGATTCTTCTGGAATAGACTAAATAAATACATGTTCAGGACTTCGTAGTAAATGTCAATGATGGAGACGTATTATTTGATATACAGTAGTGAAGAGGCCAGAAAGCATGAAATGGAGACTACCATCATTCGACAGGACTCTGGCTCCAATATGGAGCTTGTGTTTGCAGTGGAGGAATAGACTGGGAAGGAATAGCAGAAAAACCGTCCCACTGAGATCCGGAGTCGGCGCCGCCCGGCTTCTGGGAGGGATTGACTTGGGCTGAACCAAGGTGGAATTCTGACGACGGTGACACGGGTGATGCATTGTGCGATAGCGGTGACTGGGCTGCGACTGATGTTTTGGAACCACGAGACTTCTTCTTCTTGGGTGTTCGTGTCTGATACCAGCTTTGAGCGGGACGCTGGAAGGATATGGTATCCGAAGGAGACACCGGGCTGTTGGGTCCTGTGTCTGACATACGCGACTGTGGAAAATGGGAATGCGAAGATGGCAAATGGTCTGCGTAATCGTTCCCGGACAACCAATTGGCGTATGTTGGGGAGCTAGCTGGCGCGTTCTCGAACTTTTCACCTTGCGTCAGCTGCTGCTCTACTGCATCGCAGGACTCTGACGACGATGCAGAATCTTGCGAAGATTGAGAGACGCTGCCAGCCAGGTGCGAGCTATGAGACTTGGGAGCGACGGCGTCTTCGATCATGGAACTGAAAGTAGGCGAGACAGGAATTTGTTGTGCAGCAGGAGAGGGTGACGGAGATGATAGTGCAGCGAAAGTTCGATACTCATCATCAGAGTGATACCGTGGAAGGAGAAGCGGCGCTGGAGGAGGAAGGGGAGAAAGATTTGGAGGTGTCGAAGCGGGGGGTGATGGCAGTGATGAGTTGATGGTAGGGTCCAGTTGATGATTCGCTGGAGCGCCAAAAGTTTGAAGATCAAAACAAGAGACACAAGAAAATCAAAGAGACATATCATCAGCTTTGGAAAACCATGAACCAGAATTTAAAAGAGTAAGAAGAAATAAGCTTACCCATTACGTTGCCTTGAGTTTTACTACCAGTATTCCCTGCGCGGGGAAAACTTAGACTCTCTCCTTCTCCCTCTTCGATTTTCCGTGACAGAGCATATTCTCTCCGTGAACAAGGGACTGAATTTTGTACGTGATGGTCGAGGACGTGTTGGATGAGTTCGTTTTTTGAAAGGAAGGTGTCACTGCACCACTTCCATCGACAGATATGCAGGTCCACAGACTGAGACTCTGCGAAATCTGCCTGGGACATCGCAGTGATTAGAGCGCGTCGTAGACAATGACAAAGGATTTGGCCTGCAGTGCCACCCGACGTTTGTGACAGTGTCATGTGATGTGACCGATAGGCAACCCGGGGAAACCGGGCCGGTTAGTCCCAGGCCGTACTTGGCATGTCGACCGCAACTCTGTTCAACGAAAGGGCAATTCTTTCATTCATTACGCTTCCTTTAGATGGAAGTTATCATCCATCTCCAACTTCAGAACCCATCGATTTTTTGAAACGACATCTATACCATCTACCTCCACATCTTGTAGCCCAATTTTCATCAGTCACAACTCCCAAACAACGCGCTGCTATACCTACTGTACGGAACAGGCGACTAAAATACGCTGAATCCAACCCTACTGATCTCTCGTTCACGGCTGCGCGGAGTACCTGGCCAACTCTCTGGGAAGGCAGGGAGCGGCGCGGCATAGAGGAAGGGAAGGACGAAAAGGATTGGGCTCAGCATGAATTCCTCCATGGCTCGACAAAACACGTCGGAAAGTTGGGGGATCTACTAGGTGGGTATGAGGAGGAAAGAGAGGCCGAGCGTGTCAGAAGCATTAGGCGGGAAGAGGCAGCGAAGGAAGAATTTATCCCCGAAGAAGATGAGAGTGATAGCGATGACGATGAATCAGAACAGGTCTCAAATGCACTAGCCAATCTTGAATTCGAGTCAGAAGGAGATCAAAGGATATCTTTTCTGAGGAGAATCAAGGAGCGATTTATCTATGGCTTGCTGGAGGTAAAATCCTTCGCTTGTGTTCCAAAGTGTGCTAAAGGAATCTCAGAACATGGATTATGACGCCGTTGATTGGGATGAATCTCTGGATACAGAAAATGACAGAGAAGCGGAAGAACGTTGGTTCGACGACGAAGAAGATTAATTGATAGTAAGTGACCGCTAGCAGAAAACATTGTACATGTGCTTAGTTCAGAAATAGAATAGCCAATAATGAAGTTGGGGTTCTAGCCCAGGGAGCATATAATTCCAGACGTTTGGAAAATGGATGAACTGCAGGTAACAGCACGAGCGAAGAAGGACTTCCTGGGGAGGATATGTGATATTTCTCTCTGCCTCAAAGCTCAAGTTCGTTCACCTACTCTTCAACTCAAGAACACGAAACATCTACAATTCGGCCCGATAGCAAGTAGGGCGTAGGGTGTCAACTGAACTGTGGATGAGTACAACTTGTTCGTGTTCTTACATTCGTATATCTGTCTTAATGTCGTTTCCTAGTCCCTGCGTCACGGTCGTCGCATATTCTGGATTGCTTTTCGATCCGCCAATGCTATTCTTTTTGACGGGAATTCTGGCGCTCCCGTTTCGACCTTAAAAGGCGCCTCTGACTCGGAATTTCACTGGTTCGAATTTTGAAGAACGGCACTTTTGTTTACTCTGCTCGGGTACGTCTAGCCGTTGGAAAGGCGATATGAAGAGCCACTAGGAGACAGATTCTATAGGGTATACTACGATGCAAAGTACTCAGTCAGGGGGAAACCGATCAGATTGAAGTTAGTTCAGTTTTCTTTCCTGCATATGGCGCGCAGTTGGCTCTTACATATATTTTCATTCATCTATTGACGAACAGGGCAAATTTTCAATTTTATAAGGCTGATTAATGGTACGACGCTCCTCAAAAATTTCCTATCAAAGTTTCGGTAGAGAGAAGGCTCCTCATTCATGCGGAACGAGTCTGGGGTCTTTACCAGTCCAAAAGTGCGGTTCTACTTTCTCGTACAGGGTCTGTCCTATCCATACTGAGGATGAAAAAAGACCGTGATTCTATCAGATAGGTCGGAAGAATAAATACCTCTGCGGCGTCTGTCCGGTCGTGTTCGGCAGGATCTTTGGGCGATTTACCTGTTCGTAAGTACAAATGCCTTCTATTTCAGCCGCCGATCATTATCCCAGATTAATGAGCGGATACTCGCGATTTCCGATACATGAACCTAGGAATCCGTTAGCTTTCACGGGGCTATTGTTGGTCAAGAAGGTGAGTTCTCCCGCCGGTATGATAGAATTGATCTGGTTCTCTGGAAGGATCAACTTGGTGCACTTGAAAGTTCACAAATTTTCATAGATTATGTCCTGATTTTTGAAATTTTCAACATGTAACGAAAAAACTTGGAAACAAGGTTGCCGTTACGCGTTACATAGGGCAAAATAAGCAGGCAGGGCAGGGCAGGGGCAGGCAGAAATAAGCAATGCAACAACCCCTGTGTTACGGGTTACGGTTTCTACTGTTCACGCACGTACAGTATTGGTGTTTTTACGCCTCACATTGGTCTAAGTATTAAGAATAATCAGCGACGATATCAACATGCAACTTAATAAGCCGCCCTTTCCAGTGCTGGTAGGCGCGCAAAGAAGACTTCGTTTACAGTGCCCAATGCAACAGAGTAGACCTTGCTCTGAACGCGAGAGTAATGGACAGACGTGCCTTCATCTGACAGTCACCAGCCTACGTCCTTTTCGTGCACAGCAGCCTCAACGAGTCATCTGCATGAGCTTGGTACACCAGACGTCGATGTTACAGAGTTTGGGGGATATTGTCGTGATATTAAAATGCTGGTAGTCAAAGAGTTGCGAGAGCTAGTTTTCGCAGTCATGAAAGTTGGACACGGATTTTAGGATGGAGAGTAGAGAAGGCTTTATCGGCAGCAATGATTGGGTACATATCAGCGATTTGACGATGTCTTAATTATCGGCCTTGGATTTTTCGGATTTCGAAGATTCGTACCAATTACCAGCGCCTCTCTGCCAACTTTGCCGCCATCCTCAGGTGGAGCCTCACTGTCACCACCCTCTTCGTCGTTGACATCGTCTGATTCATCTCTGAGTTCGAACTCTTCCTCCTCGCAACGTCAACTCGCCGTCAACTATATCCTTCTCCTCTACATTGTGGCCCGACATTGTTTCGTCCTTGTTGTCATACAATAGTCGGTAATCTTTCTCGACAGACTGACGGTCAAGAGATTTGCTCGTCGGTTTAAAAGCTAAGCGTAGATTAGTCGGATTTCTGAAGACACAAGCGGTATATAGACGTACAATATAGAGGCCTGAGTGTAACTTTGCCCCATGCCAACGAGAGATGCGCACGCTAAAGAGAAAGTATTAGCGAATCGTCACACTGTGCTGAAGAAAGGCCTTACCAGTGGGGCGCACCAGGCACGAGGAGTAACCTGCTATTCCATCACAGACTGAACTTCATAGACGACCTGTCAGTAGCAGAAGACATTGCACATGTACTTAGCTCAGAATAGAACAGCCAATGAAGTTGAGGTTCTGACCCAAGGAGCACAGTATCGAACATTTCACATTATCATTTCATTCTTTATACACTGCGAAACACGTCCAAGTTCATCCCCAGGGTCGGACAAGTCTAATCTTCTTTCACCAAATCGAAATCTAATTATCTTCCAACGAAACGTCGGGTCCTGAGATAATGGCCTTGATGAGTGCTTTACCGTCGGCACTCTTTCCGGCTTTGGTCGTATTGAATGCAACCAGGGCGTCTTGGAAGGCGAACCTGAAGCAATTATCAGGGTTGGGTTACACAGAAAACAAATTAAATGTCAGTAGGACGCACCTATGTGTTACCAGAGGCTTCAAGTTGATTTTTCCTTGCGCTACAAGGGCAATGGCGAGCGGATAATCTCCAGGCTGCGAAGATCTAGTCAGATACGGTCGGTGTAATCAATACTGCCATCACTTACGCCGTAGCGAAAAGACCCTTTGTAGGTCAGCTCCTTGTTTGCCAACATACTCATGTTGATAGGAACATCAGGTGTCCCCATCCCGACCTGTTCAGGTGATCATGGGACTTAAATACGACAAGGGCGACGAAATTCAAAGACTCACCTGAACAACGGTCCCGCCTGATTTGGCGACCTGGAATCCGGTTTGAATGGACACTTCAGCGCCACTGGCGTCTATAACCAAATCGAGGCTGTTCTTTCCTCGTTCGGTGATACCTAGGACGGCTTTCAAATTGTCCCCATTCCTCTTGCTATATTCAATTTTGGTCTCCCCCGGATTGAAACGGGGAGGAAGATAGACATCAGTAGCGGCGTAGTTCTTCGCAAAGTCGAGACGTTCTTGAACGATATCGACGGCGATGATTCGAGCGGCGCCGAGAGCCTTCGCGACGGCAATGCAGAGTAAACCGACAGGACCGCAGCCAAAGACAATAATGGATTGGCCAGAGCGGAATCCACCCAAGTTGGCCACGGAATGAACACCCACGGCCAAGGGCTCAATCTATAATCGCGCTCAGAACAACGAACGGTATGTATGTAAGAAGGGCGAACCATTGCACCATCTTCAAGACTAACTCCTTCAGGGAGCGGATAAGCAAGGTCAGAAGGAACCTTGTAGTATCGGCAAAGAGTGCCATCGTAGGGTGGTGTTGCCGCAAAGATAATGTCGGGACACAGCTGTAGAAGAGATTAGCCCATTGTCAGACGGTAATTCCAGGGCGAAAGGACCTCATAACGGCCAGATTTACACGCTTCACATGTGCCTGTGTTCAAGACAACGAGGTTGGTCAAACAATTTAGTAATTGGAAGATAGGACACTAACGGCATGTCGCGCCTGGTTCGACTGCGACTCGATCTCCTACGCTGATATTCTTGACATTTGATCCAACTGTAAAGTTAATTAGGCACAGAGCGGAATGAGTCGTGAAACACTGTGGCGAACCTTTGTGGATGATACCCGCGGACTCATGACCAAGAACCTGCGTAATACAGACAGTCAATGGTTGATCGGAGAGCACGGACAGAGATGTCACACCATAGGGTTAGTGACTACGAAGTCACCAATGCGACCGTGTACGAGATAGTGAACCTAATGCCAAATCAGCACACGAAGCGTGAGGAAAAGTAATGAGACTCACATCAGATCCACAGATACCTGCGATGAGATCAGATTATGAAGGAGTAATCGATGATAGAAGCACTCACCAGTCTTCATAACCTTAACCAAGACATCGTTCTCGCCGACTAGAACAACCGAGTGAGCATACTATGTCATCTATGGACACTAAGACGTACTGTCTGGAATCGGACGCTCCTCGTAAGAGACATTCTCGATGGCGTTCAAGACAAAGGATGGGTTATCGGACATGGTAGAGATGATGATGGTATGTGAAGAGCAACGCGGCGCAATTTATAGGATTTGGGACATGTCGAGACCGTGGATCTGGAAAGTCGGTCCGGAACAGCCGGTCTCTCATGATATCAATCAAGATTTGCTTAATTTGCCCATGCAGAAAGCCTCTGGGAGTCTATGCAACCGTTGGCTAAAGGGCACGTTGATTTTGTTTTGTATACTATTGAGTAGGCCTTGAATATCTGGGGTCAATAATCCTGTATCAAGTTGGTGAGCGCCGAGCAACAGTGAAAAAAAACGGGGTGGAGAACTGTGACAAAGGAGCCCAGGTTGGTTGCGCACGTGTTCTGGGCAGTATAGCCCCCTTGATGGCCAGGGATTGGAATAGATTGGAATTGGCTATCGACGGCTTGCAATGGGCACCCGTGTTGAAACGGGCGTACCGCGGAGGAGCATGGAGAGCAGCGACTCACCCAACGTTCAAGACGCCAAAGCACAACAATTCGGGATTTCGGAGTTTGTTACCGAGCCACGTGCCTTCGACATACAAAAATTCGCAAGATTGCGAATCCATCTTTCCATCGTACCATCACCATCTCTTCACTTTTTTCTATTCTACGAACAAAAATGGTCGCCTCAAGCGTTCTTGGTTTCCCCCGCATCGGTAGGCATTCAAATTTATTTTACTTTTCTTGCTTTTTGCTAACCCCTAGTTGTCTAGGTGCCAATCGTGAAGTGAAAAAGGCTGTCGAAGCCTACTGGGCTGGCAAGATATCTGCAGATGACCTTACCAAGGCTGCAGCTGACGTTAAGAAGATAAGCTGGACCTCTGTCAAAGCCAAAGGTGTTGACTTTGTCCCAAGGTGAACCGATCTTCTTATCTGATCTTGCACGTCCGTCTCAAATTTTTTTCGTATGACAGTGGCGAGTTCTCTTTGTATGATCACGTCCTTGATCACTCTGCTGCCTTCAACGTGATCCCCAAGCGATACACGGGCCATGGTCTCTCCCCTCTCGATGTCTACTTTGCCATGGGACGAGGTCGTCAGGCTGATGGTGTCGACGTTCCTGCATCGGAGATGAAGAAGTGGTAAGCATCTGGTTCATTCTCTTCCATTCATATAACTCAATACAATTTAGGTTTGATTCCAACTACCACTACGTCGTTCCGGAATTCTCGGAGGAGACTGACTTCCAGCTGAAGTTCAACAAGGCTCTCGAGGAGTACCAAGAGGCTAAGGCCGCTGGTGTTACCACACGCCCCGTCGTTTTGGGTCCTATCTCTTTCCTCGTTCTCGGAAAGGCATCGAAGGAGGCCAAGCCTGGTTTCCAGGCCATCTCTCTCCTCCCCAAGCTTTTACCTGTATACAAGACGCTCTTGGCTGACCTCAAAGCCGCCGGTGTCGAATGGGTTCAGATTGATGAACCTGTTCTTGTTCTCGACGTTGCAGCCAACTTCGAGAAACAGTTCGCCTCTGCCTATGCTGAGCTTGCACCTGTTTCCCCCAAGATTTTGCTGACCACCTACTTCTCTCGTCTCGATTCCAACCTTTCATATGTCGCTCAGTTGCCTATCGCCGGCCTCCACATTGATCTCGACCGTGCTCCTGGCCAACTTGAAGACGTCATTGCCGCTATCAAGCCCACTTCCATCGTCCTTTCTTTGGGTTTGGTTTCAGGCCGCAACATCTGGAAAGCCGACTTTGCCGCTGCCATTAAGCATGGACAGAAGGCTGTAGACGCCCTTGGCTCAGACCGTGTCATCGTTGCAACTTCGTCGTCTCTCCTTCACACCCCGGTCACCCTCGCCTCGGAGAAGAAGCTCACCGAGGAGCAGAAGGATTGGTTCTCCTTTGCCTTGGAGAAGGCAGGTGAGGTTTCCACCCTCGCTGCAGCCCTCTCCGGTTCCCAGGATCCCACTGTTGCTACGGCCCTCGAGGCTAACCGAGTTTCCATTGCGAAGCGTCGTGAGTTCGAGACTACCTCAGACGACACCGTACGCAAGCGCGTCGCTGCCATCACCCCCGATCAACTTGACCGTAAGAGTCCTTTCGCTGTTCGCAAGGACATCCAGGCGAAGCACCTCAGCCTGCCCAAGTTCCCTACCACCACCATTGGATCGTTCCCTGTAAGTTCTCCTCGAGCATCCTCTAGGCAGATGTCTAATGGGTAAATATAGCAAACCAAGGAAATTCGTCAAGCCCGTGCCAAACTTGGCAAGGGTGAGATCACCGAGGCTCAGTACGACGAATTCATTAAGAAAGAGATCGAAAGCGTTGTGAGGTTCCAGGAAAAGATTGGCCTTGATCTCCTCGTCCATGGTGAACCCGAGAGAAATGACATGGTTCAGTACTTCGGAGAGCGGCTCTCTGGTTTCGTGTTCACTCAGAATGCATGGGTTCAGAGTTACGGATCTCGGTGAGTTTTCACGTCCAAATAAAGAATATATCCTAATATGTGCGTTACCCTGACAGCTATGTCCGACCTCCCGTTATCGTTTCCGATGTCAGCCGCCCCAATCCCATTACGGTGCAATGGAGTAGCTACGCTCAGAGCTTGACCAAGAAGCCAATGAAGGGAATGTTGACTGGCCCAGTCACCATCCTCAACTGGTCTTTCCCTCGTGCCGACGTCTCGCGTGAACTGCAATCCAAGCAGCTTGCTCTTGCTCTCCGGGACGAAGTCATTGACCTCGAGAAGGCTGGCATCAGCGCTATCCAAGTCGACGAGCCTGCTATTCGTGAGGGTGTGAGTGGAATGTCATATTGTTCCCAAGGACGTTCGCCTGACTGTACTTTTATTTCAGCTACCTCTTCGTCGTTCGGACTGGGATGCCTACCTCAAGTGGGCCGTCGACTCTTTCAAGTTGTCGACTGCTGGCGTCACTGACCAACTCCAAACCCACTCTCACTTCTGCTACTCTGACTTTGATGACATCTTCCCCTCGATCCAGCGTCTCGACGCCGATGTTATCTCCATTGAGGCCTCGAAGAGTGATATGAAACTCCTCAACACTTTCAAGACCTACGGATATTCCAACCAGATTGGGCCTGGTGTCTATGACATCCACTCCCCCCGTGTCCCCGGTGACCAGGAGATCAAGGACCGACTCAAGGCCATGCTCGACATCCTTCCTGACTCTCTGCTCTTTGTCAACCCTGTAAGTTGGGAGCATTTTTTATATAGAAAGGTTAGGCTGACCCAATGATCTCCAGGACTGTGGTCTCAAGACTCGTGGTTGGAAGGAAACCGAAGCCTCGCTCATCAACCTCGTCTCTGGTGCTCGCTGGGCTCGTGAAAACTACGCTTAAATATCCCCTATCATTCCGCTTCAACAGCGCTCTTTGACTGGTTAACTTATGGGCTTCATCAGTCCTGTGACCGTTGGGTAGTTGTGGCGATATTGTTGTCTGGCGTTAGGACATGCATCATAGGGAGGCAGAGTAGACTGCTGCACTCTCACTGAGTGAGAGCTTCCGCTTTGCGGGGCCGTGGCTGAGGAGGGTTGGTGTGGCAGTAGTTCATGTATTCGGATTTCAACAATCCCCGAATCTGTATAATTAGTATCAATCGCAGTTGCATCTTGGCTAGTCACCGAATTCTCCCGCATACATGAAGTACATAGGGCTGCTACGTGTCTTTTCCTTTGACGGTGAACAGGAAGGTCCATTTGTCTGTGAACAGCTTTACCTCGTCTCCTCCCCACCGTAGATCGAGAGTATTCTTGCCGTAATTCCATGTTTTCCGAGCTGTAGGCGCGAGTTTCTTTACGAGCTTGCCGTACAGGCGACTCACTTACTTCCGGTCAGTTTGTAGCCATTTCCATCTAGGAAGATCTTCTGCGGCAGCGGGCAGAAACTTTGACCGACGAAGAGACGCTGGATGACTTTCTATCCATTGAGTTGAGCCATCCTGTGGTTACACCGAGTGTGTGCAGGATCACGTACTGAAATATCGTCTTGAGCATTGTAATACGCAACTAGCTCGGGTACAGTAGGGTCTCTTCGAACTTCGGGTCAGTATCATCATGAGGTCCCAGCATGCAGTTAGGTGCAACGTACTTTGTTCTGGTCTCCACAGTGACTTGGCCGACATGCGTGCAATCCAAACCGTCTTGTTGAGGAAAAAAGCACAGAACCGTCTTGTTGAGCGGTAGGTGTTCTGAAAGTGGGTAGGTCTTGGCAGCCATGATGAGGACGCGTTGTTTGGCACGAGCTGAACGCGTTGTATGCGTTTCGGAAAATATTTATTTATTTAATGGATTGACCCATCTCCGCGGAGGAAACATCCACCGGCTTTAATAGAAGTCGCCCACCGCTCCGAGCTCGATTCGACCTGGCCCTCCGAGTCGGATGGGGCGCTATTGCTCGGCACCAGAGTAAAGATACCCAGAACCAACGTCGTCCGTGATTTAAAAAATTATCAGTTGTTACAACATGTGTCGTGAAACTAGAGTAGCAGAATAAGTCATTCGTTCATAAATTTACGATGCCTGCAGGCTGTTCTTTCTTTTGTCTGCAGCAGCCGCCGCAGCCGAGATTGTCATTTCCTCCTCAACGATAACTTCCGGAGGGCCCGACGGGCTCCACGGGCTCTCGGGGTCTTTCTCCGGCTCCATGGAGTGCGAATGCACGGAATCCGTTTGTCCGCCTTGTGTAGGCTCTGCTGACGGGTGGTCATCGTCATGATATTGCATAGCCAATGCAGCCCGTAACCTCTCCTCCACCACGCTCTTTCGTTTCGTCTTCGCACTTCCTCGTGCAATGAAGACGGCCGACATTATACCACACAAGAAGCTTGCTGGAATAAGCGAGCCCGTTGTCCATGCTGGGCGCTGAAACCTTTCAGAGACGCGTTATTGCACTGAGAAAATAAGATATCATGACTACTGACCGATTGAGTCCCCACATACAACCGCAGAGGATGATCTGAAGGTGTAGACGATGAGGCGAATGATCTTGATACATAAGGCAGATTACTTGCCTGGAAGAAAGAGTTGCCATCGTTAAACAAGCAAATCAAAAGAGCGGTGCTAAATAAGTGTCAGTACCAATGGCCCTGCGTAAGGCGGCAAGGTACATACTTGATCGGAAAAGCTCGATGTGTTGCAGTTCCGTGAGGTCTGTACCATGTCTGATGATGCTTAAACTTTAGTTGTTCTGAAGACAATAGTCAGCCCAAGGATACAGCACTGAGAAAATGACACCGACGTCGATGCAAGTCATCCTGCTCTTTCACAGTCAAAACATGAACATAATTTGGGTCATAAGCAGGATCAGGTAAATCATCTTCATCGAACAGTGGTGGGAGACCAGCTGCCCGACGGAGTTGCCGTGACCGGCGTTTGTAATGCCATATAAAATATACCCCTGTGTTGGTTGAGAGGGGACCTCGGCATTTGTGTGATACTGCTCACTATATGTGTCAAGGACGCGCGAGGGGATAAGGCCAATGCCGGTGATAGTGAAAAGACCTCAAGAGATATTCAGCAGACGGTCAAAACACTGCAAAAAGATGAAAAGCACCATTTGTAACCTGAGAACTGACTTCGACCCAAAACCCTTGACGATCTTCATTATGTAGATTGATAATTTTTGCGAGAAACAAAACAATAGCGGCTCCCCAGAATACTGAAACATAAGTAGTTGAGAGCGGGAATATTTTCCATAACGAATGACCCACCAACGCAAAAGCCGTAAATGCCCGCGACGATCTGTGACACAATGAATGTTTAATTTTCTCGGCCTCGAGACGGAAAGGAGTAATGACTTACACCCATAGCTAGATAACGGCTTTCAGTTCTTGTTTATGCGGAAAGATGGAATAAACTCACGAGTCTTTAAGAACGACCATACACCTTTAAGAGAACGCCGGATTTTTGAAGGCCGACGTAGCACATCATCGACATGTCTATCTAACTCGTCGTCGAATTTGCGCTGCCCTTTCTCCTTGTCTGGTTCATCTTCTCCGAGAGGCGGATCGAGAACAACAACAGGTTTTCTGGAGTACCAAGAAAGCGGGGGTCTAGGTGTGTCGATAAGTCAAGTTCAGGAGGGCATGGCTGTTGAAATTACATTAAAATGGAATTTGCGGCATTCGTGAGATTTGAAACGGTAGCGACTTGGGGATCTACAAAACATTATCGTAAGCCTGGGGGTAAAATCTGGGGAACAGTACACGCACCGATAACATCCAAATGCTCAACGATATCGTCATGGTGGTGATCGTCTAATGGGTGGTATGATTGGTAGCTGGCGTTGGCTTCGTCGGAGCGGGGAAGACTCAAAGCGCTCCCAACAAGACCCGGCCCTCCGTCATCGGAGTGAACTTGTATGTCCGTATTGGGGCCTTCAAAGGTCAGGACTCCATCAATGGGGCTGAAATGAGTGGGCGATGTCGTTCGGATTGAACCACCAAGCGAACTGACGCTAGCCTGACTGCGCAGGGGGCTCCCACTCCCTTGGCTGCGAAGTGGTATAGACGATAACCGGGATAAAAGGTGGTCCTGAACTCTGCTACCTGCTCGTGGCCTACTCCTCCGTAGTGTGGCTATCGGCTGGTTGACAGTGATAGCTGGCACTGGGGCCGCCGGTGAATTCGTGAGCAACGGCGAGCCGGTTTCTGAGGCCGGGGTTATCACTGGTGACCCCGGCGGCGACGTCGCAGGCTCTGGGGTATCGCTGGAAGGCTCCGAGGTTGGACGTCTAAAAATGTTGGTCAGGGTGCGTTGCTCGTCTTGAGCAGGCCTGTCGGTCAACGACGCATACTGGCTACGCCTGACACGAACGGAAGGCATGGTATAGGGCGCGCTTGACGCAGCGGCAAGCGACAGGCGAACTAGATGGCGGTCAAAGGGACAGCAGTCGTGACAATTGGAAGCAGAGTAAATCCGCGCTTATAATAGTCCTAAATTTAGTTTATTGCTGATATCATTCCACAAACGTAAACACCGCCGCTGCCCTTTCAACAGCGGCCTCCGGTGGCATGACCGGGAACACAAAAGGAACACCCTCGAGAGCACAATAAATATAAATATGCTATGGTATGGTACAGATGTGGGAGAAACTATCTATCGATATTTCAAAGTGTTCCGTCTCCTGATTCCGTAGATCGTCTAGTAGCTGTAGAATTCTTCGACGACGTCGAATCCGTAGCCTTTGGTGTAGCCTAGAATGCCAAGAGGTTTTTAGAGGAGGACAAAATCAAAATACATAAGCACTTACATTGCCGGATTTGTCCTTTTTCTTGCGCCCCAACAATGAAAGCATTCTATTTCTACTGCTGGACCGGATGGGCTCCGCCGGCAAGGTCTCTGGCTCCTCATAAAGGCGCGCATTCGCCAATATGTGTGGAGAGGTGTCGGACTTCCTTTTTGAGGCTTTCCGCCAACCTCGATGAGGTGAAGGTGTTCGCAGGCGCTCGCGACTATCGTGGTTGTCGTCAGAGCGGTTAGTGTCGTCATCAGCTGGAAGTAAAAGATTCGGGCGAGAGGAATTCGTCGGTAATGCTGGGTGGTGGAACTCTGGTACGGCCGCGTTCTTCGTAGCAATCCATTTTGTTTTAGAAAATATTTCCCGAGCAACTGGAAGTACAGGGACCAGAGGCTGATGGAATGCCATCTTGATCCAACCTTTCCAGCTTGTATCAGACGGGATGAGCTGATCGACGAGCTCTTCAAACTATGGGACTTGTGAGAAATGGCAACAGTTGATGATCCTGAGCCACTTACACTCCATGTTTGATTCCTATACTCCAGGTCTCTAGTTGTGATGCGAGCATCGCGACAAACAAAAGATTCCTCTTTCATAATGCTCAGGAGGAGGTGTAGGCTAAAAGATACAATTAGATCTGATTATAATCGTCGCGCAAAATACTTGCCTTGATATCTTGACCAACACGAATGTCTTTTGAGAAGATCGCGTCCTCATCTCTGCTGCATCGCCTCGCCGTGGTACAGGACCAGAGTCATGCCTGCTATCTCCCCTGCGTAGTTTACGTGGTTCGATGTGATCAATTGAGCTCTCGTGTTGTCCTAAAGCCTCGGAGGAACGTGTTCGTGGCAGCGATCTTGCAGGTGGCGGAGAGTCTCTGAGATTCGAAAAAGATCGCGATGTGCCGAGCCTTCTTAACGCCATCGGTGGTACAAGTCGAGATGCATTAGAGTCAGAAGATTGCCGTGAATGCGTTTTCCTAGTTGCATCGAGGGACCTGGAAGGTGGGAAGGATCGCTTCAGAGGTTCGGTGACAGCTGGAGAGGGCTCAGAAGGACTATCTTGGATAGCTTTCTTTCGATCTCTTCGCCCAGGCCACAAGTACTCCATGATACGACGGCCAACCCGAGCATCAATCTGCAAACGCATGGGATGTAGATTAAGCTCGAAAAATTCATAGATGCCTATTCCTCCGACCGGCGGAAGAACGGACCATTTCGCTACAAGGAAAAGTCCGCGCTATAAGGAAGTCAGAACCATGTAGAATCAGAGTCAAAAGAGATAAACCTTAAGGAGAGGGTGATTGGGAGGCTCATTGTACTTGGAGAGAATCTCTGTCCACACAGCGTCTTTAGACCCATCAAACGCTTGTAAGCTACCGATCGCAAGGTCGTTGTAAGTAGAACTGTCCTGTCTGCTAAGCCAATAGTAATCGATGTCTTGTACAACATGCTTAGCCAAAAGTTCCCGCTGTTCATCCATCATATTCCAAGATATCTCAGAGGAAGAGGCGTTCAACAGAAGTGCCGATTTTCGATCTGTTTGGTCGTCGAACCGGTCCTGCGCCTGTTTGATAGCATCGAATATGAAGTTGAGCTCGTCTCCCAACAGATAGATGTGGGCCTTGAGCTTCAATAGCTCGATTTCATCCTCTTGGGTCTGAATCTGCTGCGTGTGCACTGCCAATTCCTCCACCTCTATCGACTTTCGCAGTCGACCCTGAAGATCGGTGATCACCCTACAGGCGGAAGCATAATCAGTGAAGTCGTATGTGAATAACAAAGTCTCCAGTCTGTCAACACGGGTCTTGTGGGTTGCATCGGAGAAGAGTAGAAGCTTCGTCACAATGTTGGAAATGGTCTTAAAGTGCTGGTCACTAGCTGACACGGTGAATCTTGGTGTAATGACTTTGATGAGGTCCTAGACATATGCTCAATGAATATGCCCGGCGGTGACTACGTTTTTATTGAACCTACTGTCTGGTCCTGCAAGTGTGTATGCCCCATACTTGAGCGTTTCGCAGAGGATTTGGCGACCACGGATGTAACATTATTTCGCAGTCGCAGTCGGTTGAATTTGTCATAATGGAAGGTGGCGTCGGTCTGGGGTACTAGGCGATCGAATTCGTCACTCTCGCATCGAAAATCAATGAGGACTTCCAAGGGAACGGAGCCATCACCGCTCAATCTGGCCGTAGGAGCAAACGTTTGCATGCCGGACAGAACGGCATAGGTCCTTGGGTTTGAGTCAGTAAACACGACGGACAGGATCGTGGGACGCTACCTGGACATGACTTTGCCGCTGATGGGATCTTTGGCATTAGAATCATCCATTATGGTAAATGACTGCAGTTTGGCTTGCAAGGCGGCTACCACGCACGTCTCTTGTGGTTTCTCCCTATTTTGTAGTACAACCTGTGGCTTTAGAAGAAGACAGCAATGACCTTTTTTCAAAGACACGCCATCGGACCAGCCATGCAAAGGGTCCAGAATTGAAGACGAAGAATCAGAATCAACGATGTACTCCGTGGAGTCCTCAGAGTCAGAGTCGTCGCGAACGAACATGTGCTTTAGTGCGCTTGCGGCAGCATGGGCTGCGTTCTTGGTAGACGATTCAGTGGTACTGGGAGGCTGTGATCTCAACAACTCGTTTGCTTGGTCTCGGACAAATTTCACGGCACTAGGATCACTGAGAACAATCTAATGACATATAAACGAAATGCTTACCGAGACGCCATATGGTACTCCAATCCTTTGCGATCACGAGAACAGTAATAATACTGCATCATGATCTGGTGGGAGTTGAACAAAACAAATATAGTAAAAAATAAGGTGTACCCACGTCACGAACGGCGGCATCCATGAAGAACTTCGGACAATGTATCTGGTAAACATTATCGAACTCGGCCCATTCGTCAGGCGAAACACTGTCAGATGGCATCTGATAATGGGAGCTGGCATCTTTTCCGTCAGGATTGATATAAGGCTCGTGAAGGCGAGATATATATTTTTCCAGCAGGAAGACTTTCTTGCCGGAAGATTTGTCCTGGAAAACACATTAATGAGATTCTATCGGCGGTGAACTTGCATGTCATCCTGTCTGACTTGCCTGGTTAAAGTTGTCCCTTCGCATGAGACCTTTGAGCTCCTCGATTCGTAACGAAGTCAGAGCAGCTTGGACCTCAGGCACAGCTAAAATTAATTTAATTTTAAAAAACAAAATAAAAAAAGTCAGAAGGAACGGCAAAAGAGAAATAGGAACGAGACATATGCGTACAAGGTTCCTTTCCGAGCAGGCAAACATGACTGTCCTCGTTGCCAAATTTGCTTGTCTCTGACGGATTCTCGACGAGAGCATCGTTACGTTTGAAGAACATGAAATGTGAGCACCCGACGACCGGTAAGACATGGAAAGTAGGGTCAAGTGATGACGACCAGTCGGTTTCCACAAAATCATCTGGATCATACCAAGCCGAAGGTATAGGTGTTGTGGGATAGTCGTTCCTTGTCCTATAGTTGCTACCATTTTGAGGGGCATTGACCGGAATTAATTGCTTCTTGGGGTCAGCAAAGATTCCAAGAATGGCACGAAGATCTAAGCCTTTCAGAACAACCTCTGCGGCATAGAAAGGCTTCCTTCGTAAGACCTTGGTAGAGTGAGGTCCCAAACCCGGGACAAGAGTTTCTTGATCCCGTTGATGCATATCGACTTGAAATTCATCGATCTTGCCTTTGACACCGATCCAGGGAGTAACTCCATCTGCCCAGGCTGATCCAAATTGAGAGCCCGACCAGAAAAAAAAATTAAGGTAATCTCACTTTCTCTACCGTTATCTATGTAACCATGCATGATAGACAGCTGACGGATTGATACGCGATACTTCAGAGTGGCGATATGCCGTCCAAACTTGGGAGATATTGTACGCCTTGGATAATAAGAACCCTGGCGAATTGGTAGAGACATGACAGCGTCGAACAAAGACCACCATGACCAGAAATGGGCGAAAGCTTTGGGTGTGAGGTATAGACCACTCGTGTCATGGTCTTCAGTCTTTGTGCTTCTTACTGACGAAGTCAAAGAAACCGACAGGTGAATGAAGTCAGACCGGAACCCGTTATACGAATCGTCTGGTCCCTAGGAACATCATCAAAACTGTGATTGATTATCGTTACCAAGTCTCGCTAACCTTGATTTCAGGCGTTGTCTTCTTTTTCTCCAGTATAACACCGTAGTGAGGTTTGAAATTGAAGGACCTGCATCTCCGATGGAAGGCGGAGCCACTGCAATGTCGGCATTCAAATCCACAGGAACGTTCAAGCACAAAACCAACACCAAAACGGACACCAGAGAGAACCTTTGCGCAGATCTTCTTGAACGGCCGAGATTCAGGGACGAAGGCGAGCGAGCTAGAATCGCTCCGATGAAAGCTAGCACTGATAAGCAACAAATATTACGTCACAGGGAGAATGATTCTCACTTCGGTATAACAATCATCATAGAATCACTTATAACCTGTACGAGTTCTTTGTCGTCATTATGACGCCCAATCAAGAGCTTAGCATTGCCCTGCCAAGATAGAGCGAAACCTGCGCCCTTCCCGAGTATCTCGTGAGGATCTCGAAGCCCTATTTGATCGTGAGTGCCATATCTTCACAACGGAAACCTAGTCAAACCTTTCATATGAAATCGTACTTCGCCCTTGAACGACGTTCTTACACTCCAATGAAATATGAGCCTCAGCTATGGGAAGTCTTAAGTGACGTCAAGGCGCAACCTGAGGTTACTGACCTTGTCCCAAAAACCTAAACCTGGAGAAGAATCGCGGGGTGTGCTAGTGATGGTGTCTAAAACCTTCATTAGATCTTGAGTCGCGGGTCCATAACTCATACCCCAAGAAAAAAGTGTCGCATGAGGCGTAGACACTAGGATTTCTGGGTTGGCGTAGCTCTTCACGGGCATAATTGTCTTGGGAACGGAAATGGAAAGCGGCGCAGCACCATGGATGCCATCGTGAGCATAGGATACCGGACACAGTACCCAGTCAACGGAGGCGCCCCCGGCCAATTCTTCTGCAATGACTAGATCGGTATCGAAAGTCAAAGCCGTCTGATCGGGGCCTTCATGAGGCGGAAGGTCGAATAACGGCAACG
The DNA here is from genome assembly GCA_902506015.1 of Armillaria ostoyae. NCBI lineage: Eukaryota > Fungi > Basidiomycota > Agaricomycetes > Agaricales > Physalacriaceae > Armillaria > Armillaria ostoyae. The sequence goes on from LR732083.1 coordinate 3,160,062, forward strand.
CATAGTCTCTGATTGTCATCCTCAGCGACGAGAGGGTGAAATTCAGGTGGAATGGAAGTAACAAGGTGAACTCAGTGTTCTGAGGAAGACTGCCTTGCTCATACAAATATTCTGGAAGTGAACTGGCGGGAAATGAAGGCGGCGCAGTAGACAGTGATAGATTTCTGATTAAGGCGCGAAACAGTGGTGTGCATGAATCGTCGGGAGAAACGTCAACGATATTTCGACTCCTACTTGCTGATTGAAACGAGGAATGAAATTCGTTCTTCACGGCATCTTCATTCCTAATTTGATCATTCTGGACATAACCAAGCCGTGAGCCCCAATCCATTGAATGGACCTTATAGAGCCGTTGTCGTGCATCTTCGATTGACACAGAGTGCTTCGAGGAAAATAAATACTCTGCTCGAAGCTCAGCAGGAGATCCGCCTTGAGTGACATCGGCGTTAATGATAGTTGCTACTTTGTCCTCGTAGGCTTGCTCTCGGTCCACGCGAACTTTGGCAGCCTCAAGTCCGGCTCTCCAGGCTAAATTCAATCGCCCTTCGAATGGATCATCAGCGACCTCTACACAGAAAGACGCGACAGTCAAAGTCATATGCGGCATGCACTTGGGACCTTCGGCCTCCGGAGAAGGCATCTCACTGTAGGAACCGCGGACAGTCATATGGTATAGATGCTTCAGCGCCTTCAGGGAAACAGTTGCATCTTGAACCAAATTGCTGAAGACGTATCCATAGGGAAGTCTGAAGCGAGCCGATTGTCCCTCCATGTGAACAGAAGTCAGCATAGCAGTAGATGAATCCCACACGCGCCAACCCCGTAGATGCACGATCTCTTTCCACTTTCCTCCTTTATCTTCCTGCCAACGATTCGCCGGGGACGAGAGATGCACCCAAGCAACTAAACGTTCAAATTTTATCTCAGACTGAATTTGGGGGGACAGAGTGGCCGTAATCGAGTCAAGTCGAAGGACGATTCGCTCATGGGGAAGCTCGCAGGACAATTGAACTGTGTCAAGGGTAATGCGAACTCTGATGGAAGGCATAGCCTTCGAAGTGCGCTGGGGAGCTCTGTAGGAAGAAGCAGTAGGTCTGTTGTTCAAGAGTGCCAGACATCGGTTGGCGAGGAGTATGTGATAAGCATGGGTAAGGGAGAAGGTGATCTTCGTGTCGGGAAGATGGATATTTACGTGGAGATTGTGAATTGCATTACGGTCGCAGTCACTGGACCAGGACACTTCTGTTAGAAGGCGAGTGCTGAATATCTTTCGTGAAGAGAGTGTCGGGTGGTCTCGTTCCGCCATGAATGGATCGTCGGCGACATATTGAGTGGCCAACGCGTCACGGAGACTTAAATCCCCAACCTGAAAGCATATGAAACCGGATATGCCCCCCTCTAGCCCATCGGATGTTTCAGTATCCAGCACAGTCTGAGCGATGGTCCTTTCCGGCAGATACAACTTATTTCTCCTTTCCGACATTGCAGCATCTGTGGGGCGGCATGCATCATGGCGCCGAGTGCAACGAAGCTGTAGTACCGTACGCTCTGCTCGACATGCAACTCCACGAGATAATTCCATTGTATCGTCTGGATTGATATCGGGCGACGTTATAAATAGTATCGACCGCCCTACAAACAGGGACGCGTTGATTCCGGGTGGCAGACTGTGTAGAGGAGATCGTGAAGGACCTGCATCTCGTTTGGCTGCTTTCGGAAAGAGTGTGATCAAATGGCTGATAGCATCCTGGACAGATAAATGCCACAACTCCGCGACTACTGCCTCTGTGAAGAAAGTAAGGTCAAGTGTTAGAGTAGACATGTTCATGGTGGCAATGTCCCTTGTGTCATCATTGATGGCACCGAGCAGTGTCCCTCTACCACTCAAGTCGAATGATTCCACAGAAAGGAAGACGGGATCCTCACAAAAATCATCATCTGAGGTTGTCAAGCTAGGCAGGCGAATATGTGAGTTTTGGGAGTGCCGAGGCCGGATTCGTATGAAAACGGGCTGAAGTGTGACGTTAAACGTGAAGGCCATGGAAAGAGGTAAGGTGTCGAAATCTTCCTGTGGAACTGAAGTCATGGGAATAGGAGTGTAGAGAGAGGTGCAAGCTACTGAAAAGCCATCCGTGCGCATTTCCACTGCTTTGGATGTCCAGGTTTCCTCATTTTGATAGAGGAGGCGCGCACTAATTATTCCACAGCTGGCCTCAAACATAAACCGAGGCATGCCAACTGTAGCTGGTAGTGCGGAGGTCGATTTAAGGGGGCGTGGCGGTGGAGTCCATGTAGAAAACAGTGTAGCCAACACATCAGCGCGTTCGGTGACTTGTATCCCGCCAATATTCAGAGTTATCACAAGGAGCGGTCCGTTTGGATCACCGCCAATGAAGGGCGTAGAAAACAGCCAAGGCGATGGGAACTGGGAAACAAGCGCACGAACATCGATAGAATCCGCGACAAGAATCCGGAGATAATGCCGTGTTGTATAGCGGTCAAGTTTGACATTCTCGACGTGAAAAGAAAGAGAGTAAACGTCTGGATCGAAAACATCGCTCTTAACAGATTTACCAAGACACTGGCGGTGCAACGGATTCGACAGAGGATTGCTCAGTGCAACCGAAAAAGATATGCCCTGGAGGGTCATCTTGTAACTTTCGTTCTCACTTCGATTGCGACTATTTAGGGTAACACCCGAAACGTTGGCGGTGAACGAACAGAGAAAAGCGATGAGAGCCTATGAGTCAATGAATATCCGACGATCGGAGCATAGAAAAGGAATTACCGGGTTTTTGGTTTCCCTCAGCTTCGTGCATGGAGGATAGACATAGCGTCGACGTAACATTGATGCCTTCTGCTCGAAGGAATGTCGGCGTGCATTTAAAGTAGACGACACGTAACTTACTGAGAACGCTTTCATGAATGGAGATGTGGGCGTATCAGAAAAGATAGATGGAGCGGAATCCGACGCCGAAGCTGCAGAGGATAGAGGAGATGCCGGCTGTGACCCGGGCGGGAACAGGTAAGAGGATGAGTGTGGGGATGTGTGAGATTCGTTCTTCGTCTGAATGAGATCGAAGAGAGATCGAAGACGGTCCAGTTCAATAACACAGTGTCGAACATTGAGCGTCGTGTTCGAGCTGTGAGTGATGACGGTCCAACTTTGGGGATCAAAAGATAAGGTGGTGGAAAAATCGACGAGGCCCGGAAAACTCAGAAATTCTCCTTCCGTAGCATCTATGAAGGGAGACCATTAACTTGTGTATCGTGTTCAACCAGAAATTGAGCAGAAAATACCTGTGGTTGAAGTCCGAACAGGTATCGATCCAGTGATATTTGTGAGGTTCATTGAAAGTATAGCATGTCCCTGGGTCTGCTCGACGACTCGATTCCAGGATCTACGAAAACTGTTGCCGAGCCGGTGTTTCCAAGCAGACACGCTATATGACGCCTGCAAAGGTTTGACCAGTCGAGTCATTCTATCGCGGGATGCAGTGGAGTGCTCTTTCTCGTGGTTGTCCCTCCTAATATTAGCGATTTTGAGGTTCGTATGCACATAGACTGTTTCCGCAGAGACCTTCGCGTTGCCGGCATTGGGAAATATCAGTGTCGCGGGTTGAAATTCTAGAGTAACCTGTTGCGTGATGCTCGGCAGCCAACGAACAAATACTCCGAGACAGGACATGACGCAAGCACGTATGACTGGTCGGACGACAGGATCCAATATCGCATACAATGCAGATAATCCATTCCAAAACTGTCGCTGAACATGGGAAATGGTCTCCACTGTGGCAGACCTCCGGTGAGACTGCCGCGGTGCTGGGGTCCTGTCATGCTGGTAGACTTCGACATTAAGCCCCTCCACTTTGATCGTTATGCCTATCTCGAAACCGTACCAAACATAGCTGATGCGTTCTATACGGATGGTTTGGCGGCCACGACGGAGGTATAATCCTCGGATGGATCGCAGGCTAATGCTTCGAACTCGTACATGCCTGGACATACGCGCCAATGTCCACGGTATGATGTATGTTCGCAAAAGTAGACCAAATGTCATGAATCGCGCGACCCATAGCAGCATGATGACCCAGATGCCACTTCCCTCTGGTGTTTTCAGTAGCAGCATCGATAGCAGCGAAGAGACAGGGCCGAAGACGCTAGAAATTGACATAATCTGCCATTGCATTAGCGTTGTGAAGATGACAGGACAGACGTCAAGTAGTACTGACGAGTGTTGTGGGCCGTTGACAATAATGTGCAAGTTGGGACGAAAGTATGGAGTGGGTATAAGGAAACGAAGAACGGTGACAGACGATGCGTAGGTTGTTCCAAGGGGTACTGTCGGTTATTATGGTGCTGACAACATGGCGGTGAGTGCCAAGGTAGGCCAAGGGGGGCCAATTCAGGATGCCGACAATATTTCTAGTTGCCGACGGCCTTTCAATTTACTTTCAATTTACATAAATAATTCCATGGTTCGTGATTGCCATTAACACAGTATTCTACGCAGCTGCAATGGCAATGAGTAGTATTATAGATGTTAGTTCATTCCTTCTTCTTGTTCCAGATCCAGAACACTGTGTTGGGGTCAAAAGACTGACCGAGGAAATTTGAAAGCAGTCTTACCACTCTTCCGAGTTCATTTCGGCTGGTTTATATGTTGAAAACACAAATGAGTTGCCGACAAAGCTGCCCGGGTTGAAAACATGGCATCCGGTATATGTTACCTTGTACCTGTCGTACTTGTCTGCGAGAATGAGCTGCACGAGACTGCCATCAACACGCGCTCAAAGAATAACCAAAAAGCCGGTACCGCAGTGGGGAGAGGATACAGTCGCAAAGAATGGTCGAAGTCGGATAGGATTGGCTGTACATTGTTAATGAGTGGGCTAAGGTGTCCTTGGTCCAAGATGGATTGAACCAGCTACGTCACTTCATGAGTAAAATACCCTACAGCATAAATCGATCAGAACTTACGAATCGTTTTAAATCGTCACTACGCGCATCTGGTTTAACACCGACGACGTTTCTCAACATCTTCGACATGCAATCTTCCCGGAAGATTACAATTTCCTGGTTGAAAAACTTGATTCTACAAGGGTTGGTGGCGAAGTGGACTTTTGGTATCTTAGATTTGAGCCGTGCAACAAAGGAGGAAACCAGGGGTCTTCTGGGCAACACGGAATTCCCGGTTATATCCCGAGGACCCGGAACGAACACAAAGTGTGTAGTCCTCGTCATCGAAGGGTAGGAAGCAATCAAATCAGCCAATGCATCAAAGTTGTCTAAAAAGGCGTCAGGACCAAATACATAGAACAGATAGGAAGCTACCTTGATATCGCTGTATGTCACGGCTATTGCCATGGGATATGGACTGACTGCTAAAATTCCCGCAAAGAACGATAACCTTTGGGATGAAGCTATTCTCTATGCAGTTGTCGAACATCTTCTGTAGTCCAGGAAGAGTTTGCGGATGATCCAACCACACATCTGACAGAAAGAAAAAATGGAGATCGGGCAACTCATCCCTAATACGAATGGCAAACTGGCCCTGAGGAGAACCGTCGAGATCTGATTATACCGAATTAAAGTGTGACTTACATCTTCAAGAAGGGATGTAGCGCCTTTCCCCATAAAGTCAATATGTCCATATATTGATCTGAGTTTTCGGCAATTAATAAGGTTATAAACGATGGACGAGAGAGCAGACCTAGCCATTTCACGGGGTTCGCAAGGAGGTTGACCGATAGCAATAATCTCCAAAGTCGCGTCCTCCGTGTATTCGCCCTCAACGAGAGCAAAGCAACCTTCGGTGAATAGGCCTTCACCAGGCTCGTCCTGTCAAGGTCTTCCGTTTCTCGGTCTGTAAGGCAATCGAGTAATAAAAGACTTGACTTACCAACTTCGAAAAGTCCAACTCAACTGAGCCATCTGCGTCTTCTATACACAGCTTCCCTTCCTTGGAATGTGTGAGCATCCCCAGTATCAAAAACCGTTCCCCTGCTCGTCCGAGCAATTGTTTTGTTGATTTAAGCTGCACCAAACGGATTCCGTGAATTATGGACGCGTCTTCAAACATAAATGATAACATACCGTGACTAACCGGTCGCGATCTCCCGAAGGCAGTGTCGATGGCGCGAAATGCTCGTTGCGAAGGACACATTGCTTAATGATATGTAGGCGGTCTCGTACAGCCGAAACGCGTGATTCAGGCGACGCCGACACAGTCAGAGGTGTATTTACTCTACATTTCGTCAGTAGTAAGACGGAAATTTGTACAAGTCGCGCACCGCTCAAAGGTTCCCCTCTCCACGGACCAGTGCCACAGCGGCATCTCGAATGCATCAATGACAAAAAGATGCCCTTCTGGATCAATGGTGTCGACATCCGCCTCGGATCTCTGGTCTTGATCCTGGAAAGATTCGTAAACTCGACGCAGGACCTCAACATCCACTTTCATTGCCGCATCTATGCCAGGACCATCATTGCAACCGCTGGAAATACTAGCGCCCTGGACTTACCGTCCTGCTTATTGTACTCCTTCGCTATCGTGTCAATAGAAGACTCAATTTCTTCCTCGTCTATCTCGTTTTCGTCCAAAATCTGCTCTAGCAGGTCCAAGGCATCTGGTCCAAGAGAATTGCTGTATTTGCGAAATACCTTGAACCTGGATTAGTTCATAGCTGCGATACAAAACGAGGATTCGCACCTTGATAATCGCTCTCTGTCGTGGATCTGACATGGAGCGCGCTCTGTTGACTGTAGGTGATCGTGAAGGTAAGAAGCAAAACAGACGCGGCAGCCCCACGTGCTACGCGTCACTCATTCCCGCTACCTTGGTAGTGGGTTATGGGTAGGTCCCTATTGTGCTTCCGTTTGGCGTGAAAAAGCTATCTGCCAGCCAGCTCCTGTGCCCCCTATTATTTTTGTGGCGTGGGACGATGAAAGCCGTTATCCACCATTTATAGTCAATGAATATTCACCCAATGTTTGCTGGTTTGACGGCAGTTCTAATTCCTTACACCACCATTCCGGCATGACATGAATTTAATGTCCTTGTGGCTCTCAAAACTTGGCGAGCCAATCGAGGTCAGCTTCAAGATATGTTAACGTGAATCTGGGCGCGTGACGCCTATTAAAATAACAAGACTTTATGCGCCTGAGGTCATTTTGAGGTCAGATTCTCTGATGTTATTTTGTTGGATCTTTCATGATAAATTAACCGTGTTTCTGCCAAAACATGTCCTGACTCTTGTTGTTATGTGCCCTCTCATATGCTCGTAATTGTGAGCAATTAATATTGATATCACGCAACTCGGAATTAAAGAAAAAACAAGGTGGCATTGCTACTACTAGAAGTTCTAACAAAAACAGCGCGACATGTAATAATAGTTACACATAGTTACGCCTCAGACCCCAGGGCCCTAGTCCCCGGCGCCCGCCCAGGCTCTGGTTGTTGTGAGCATCGACTCCTTTCCCGCACCATCCAGTCTATACAATTACACTTACCAGTCTCGACACATGCGCGCTGCCTCAAAATCTCAGTGATGTTAACATTGATACGGCGGCCCAACTTACTTGGCCCGCTCCCAGAATGACATTTGAATGTTTACAACAGAATCTGAGATGTTTGCGTCGGTGCGAGTTTGATGGCCACTCGATGGCAGGTTCACTGAATTTCAAGCTTCGAGAGAGGCATTAGTATGTCTGATGAGGAGCAAAATAAGAACTTGAACAACTCACCAACATACAAGCATGCACCCTCATACACACTTCCATAAGAACTGAACTGCCGGCTCCAGGAGCTCGAGTCGCACCTGTCTGAAGACCATTAGACTCTCACGAGAACAACACGAGAAACAGATGACAGGTGTACCTTGAAGAATGCGATGAGAGAGGAGAGGAGAGGTTCAGGGTGCTCGAAGTCGAAGTCGAAGGTGTTGGTGTTGATGTTGGTAAGGGGACAACATACAATGATTGTGTTTATTGTTTTGCGATCATCTTTTATTGTGGAGAATTGATCATGTGATTTTCTACCATTGCTCTCCGTGAGCCTCCGTGACGGACGAAGGACCTCGAAAAAGGCTGAAGTTGAAAAATTTGACGTTAAAGTAGTGTCATATATTGGGAGCGTAAATTCAGGTGAGATTGGAGGCTAAGTTACGCTCACATGTGCATGTCATTCTCACGTTACGCTATTGTGCATCATTTCAATGTCAGTTTTCTTTGCAATTGACATTACCGACTATCCTCATTCTGCCGAAAACTGTACTGCAATAATCTGACCTCACACCCGGATTGGTGGTGTAGTTCGCAAATTGATTTGTCCAGTGAGGCAATATGCCACGGACTGTATGTGGCTCTGAGGCGCATGATGTTGATTTTTCCATTCTGCCTCGAGTTGTCTCCTTTTTTCTGGAATGCTATCCAGATTCTCGGATTCTCCTGCTGCGATCACTCAGCCGAACGAGGTCGTCATTGCCAATCTGCTCATTCCGATCAGGCCAGTTGAAAGGTCTGCAGAAGCTCACGCAGGTTACTTAAGTAATGGGCGTGAGGGAAAATGTGAGCTGGCGGCAGCATAGCTGCCGCCGAGCGAACTTTTTCCCCGCGTCCAGTCAGAGCTGATCTATATACCCAATGATCCATTGCATATGTGTACGACGTTCGAAGGTACATTTTTTGCTTCCTATGCAATTGTACTTATCGTTCGTCGGAAAGTCTGGCATGAAACTACGGTCGTCACTGTGACGTCAAGGTAGCGGGCCTTGCCGCTTGCCGGCCCTACCCAGTTATCCCTTTACGGCGATCCAGGACTGTCCTCTTACCACCATGTTCGCTGCCCTAGACATCGATATTCGACCGGGGATAGGGCTGGGTATCTTTGAGATTGGTTCGTCTTTTTCTTCTTCTCCGCAATGCCCGCCCTTGACTTGAGTTGAGGATACAGGCTCATCGCTATGGACCATCCTGGATATGCTTCGGAGAATGCAAACTACCTTTCCACAGGTTGACATCAAATACGACCCTGACAGTTCGTCTACAACACCAATCGTGCTGCACCTACGGCCCCACTTAGATCTCTTGTTCTCTGGAAAGCACCAACGTCTTCGAACGATCTGTCTACGTAAACTACGAGACCCTAATCCTCCCTTGACCCTTCGCTACAAAGATGCGTCAATATCCTCCTCAGAGGAAGTCCTTCGGAAAGTCGATGTTCGGCGCTTCTTTGGGCCCACATATCCCGGTGATGACTTGCGATATCCGGGACTATGGTTTAGTTTCGACGAGGATGGAATGACAGAAGGAATCAAAGGAGTTCAATCCGACGATAAGATGCAAGAGGTGAAGCGAGTATTCATTTCTCAAAAAGAAGTGAACAAAGATCAAGCCGATGCCTTGGACGAGGTTGAGGAATGCTCCACCATGGATGGCGATGTTGCTTTGGCCGTCGTGAAAGTAAGGCCGAGTTGACTTCTTCGCCTGCCTTTCTGAACTTGCGGCCAGGTAAAGGATGGTGTTACACTTCATTTTCATCCTTTAGGTTCAAAAACATTGCACGTCCGGATAGGTCAGACAACTGCACAGGACCTCAGCATTGGACTCGGGCCGCCACTTCGTGTACACCACAAGGAAGATGAGCGGATGTCTATCCATTCAAGCAACCAAGGCTCTGATCTTGGTACAGAGACCGGATGTATGTTCACCTCTTATACACCTTAGTCTATGTTGATTTCAATTCAGATTTTTACAACTATTTCCAGCACGGGCTAGACTTTCTTATTTCCAGCACGAGCCACGTCGTTCAGAAGATTGTCTTACACACAAATATTGTCCGTCAACCGACCGTGACCTTCTTCAGTCGCTCATTTATGTGTCCAGCCAGGAACGCCCCTGTTTCAACGTTACAAGAGATGCAACTGGGAAATTGAAAGCTCTCCGGAAGATGACGAAGACGGTGAACATAAATAATCTTCGGTTTCTGTCTATGTTTGACCCTGGTCCAGACACCCCGCCACGAAAGCGCTTTTATGACAGGGTAACACCAGTGCGATATTATCTTACCACAGTTGGTCTAACCATGTCAACCAGTTCGAGACGATAAGCCACTTCCTCAGTCCACATGAAACCCCGCCTTCGATGTTGCTAGACCGCACAGACGACGAGGAATCCATTACATTACCGAGTTCAACGACCCGTCGTGAGTACACGATTACAATAGCTTCGGTGGTCTTGCTAATACCTTCAGTTCATGGTTATGATGGTATCATCCTGGAGGTGACCGAGTCTTCGCAGGTTGTGTCTGTTATGCTCTTTTGAAACTAAGCTCCTTCATAATACCTAATGTACTTGTACACTTCGTGTAACGTTGCCTGTATTCTGAGGGAATCGGGATGCAATGGCATAATTATTTACAAATGAACGCCGTCATCGTCGTCGCTCTCTGCTGCCACCTCATTCGTCTGATCTCCAGGGACCGGACCCGTGCTCCGTTGGACAATGTCGCGTTCAGCAAGATTGCCGTTAGAAAAAGATACGGCATAATGGCTGCCTGGATTCACTCCCTTCTCAGATAGGGCCATTCTCAACATGCCCACGCGCTCCTCCTGCGATCCACTAAAAGTTTGCATGTCAAACCCACAAATCTGGCCGACGGCCACAAAACATCAACGCACATGACAGCCTCATTCTCCTTGAAGGCTTTCTCTATTTCAGCATCTTGCTCGTCAGGGTTCTCCGCGATGTATTGCCCAAGAAGTTCTTGGGTTTCACGGAGATGCTGGAGTGAATTCTGCAGCCGGGCGATTTCTGCATCGATCAAAATGGGCTAAGCCATAGTAGCACATAGTTGTGAATCAACCTTCAGTGATCACAGGAATATCCAGCTGGATTGCCTGGTTTAAGGTGAATGGCTGGGCGTAACGAGGTGTATACTCCATAGAAGTGAAAGTGTAAGACGCGTCAGTACCGGGAAGGAAAGAGTGTTACCGTTTTCGGAAGGCTTCCGGCGGTTCTCATATTGTTCTACTAGAAATTAGAGAATGGTATATGTGTATATTTACGAGGTATTTCAAGAAACAAATATGTCCGGCCATACTGTTCTCAACTCCTTCAAGTCGCTTATAACAACGACTCCATTATCTGCGTCCCCGTTTCTGCTACTGGTAATTTCCTGGACCTTGCCTCCTTCGACGTGGTTTAAACCATGCTCGCAAAAGTGCACACAGTTTTTCCAACCGAGAGCGCGTGCAGCATCCACATTACGTCTATTGTCATCTACAAAAAAGCATTTAGAGGGGTCGGACACGTTTGCTTGTCTAAGAGCCTGTTGAAGTTACTATCAGCACACGCCTTGGTAAATTCGTGGTATTTCGTACCTTGTGATAGTATTCAGGCTCTGGTTTGCTAATAAGATCTTTCTCCGCGTAGTCGCAATAGACCAGACCCTCTATCTGGTCGTGGAGATTGAGGATTCGAAGAACACGCTCTGCATGCTAGGAAAGGAAAGGATATCAAAGGCAATCGGGATAGCGGTACGATGCAACACCCACTGGACGATATGCATTTGTTAACGCCCACACACGTGCTTTGCTCCGATCTATGTCTTCAAAGAGTTTGCGAAGCAAGGGGTCTGGCTTTATCATCTCTTCGAGAGGCAGTGAACCATCGCACTTCTCGTCAAAGTCTATCGGGTCTGCGCAATATAAGCCCACGTATCCGAGGCCCATCAGAAAAAGCACAAACCTACGTCGTGATGCCGCACCAATCCAGCCAGCGCAAGTCCATATTGTGTATAATATTTCAAATGTAGCTCAGAGGCCTCATTGTCATCTAAGCCCAAGGTCAAGAAGTAAGCTGGCAATGTGTTAGACTTGAATCAACATTCCAATAAGCCGGAAAACATACCGTGAATTCTCTTGCCCATGACCCGGGACACATCTGCACTGTAGGAGTGTCAGCCTATCGAGAGGAACCACAATGTGCACATAAACTCTCCTAGTGGAATACAAGGTATTGTCTATGTCAAACCATACGATGTAACGATCATCTGCGAGAAATCATGATCATGAACGAAAGTACGGATGGAGGCGGCTAACACTTACCTTGTGCAGACATGGCTACTGGGGATACAAGTGATTATAACTAAATACATGGAGATGTTAGGGAGATGATTTCGCCCATTAGACGGACAACTTGCCTTCCAAGATGATGGTTTCCGTGAAAGATCTTTTCGTGCTGAGTCATACGATCATCTAGGATAATCGCGGTACGCACCTTAATGAGGTTGCCACGTTTACGCGCGGGGTAAAGTGGTCCTTCTCTGAGAAAAGGGCGGTATTCAATTCTTCATCAATGCAACAACTAAGATCCCGTTGGGGTGCTTGTTCGACTAGTGGTCTCGTCGTATTATTGGGGCACGACATGCATGACACGTACAGTAAGTTTCTTGCTGGTTCTGTGAGAATGCGACCAAATAGAATGAAACCATGCAGTTTACTAACACGTCCATGCCAAGAACTGAAGCAAGGTGAACGTTCGTCGTTCATTTGTCGAGAATGTGCCAAGTCACGTGCACAGTGTCGGTAAATTCCGTAACTGTACAGTTATCGGATGGTGCCGAATTCCCAGCGGACAACAACAGGACTACAATTATCGGCATCGGCCTCAACGACCTCAAGACAAAGTGCGTATCGTTCAGGACATTTTACTTGCCTTCGCTAAGACATTTCGTTGCAGATGGCCAGAAGTAAAGAACTCGTCCCCCATATCGGCCGTCTCTCTCGCTCAAAACTCGCTGCCAAGCGGGGTCTGTTCAAGGGCCTCAAAAAGTCGGAGAAGCCTGCTGCTGAGGCTACCCCGGAGGTCGTAGAGAAAACCATTGGTGGTGCCAAGAACGGTGGGAAGCGCCTTGTCCCGACATCGAAGGCTCCTCGCTTCTACCCTGCTGAGGACGTCTCCCAACCCAAAAAGAGCCGCAAAACCCCCAAACCAACACAACTCCGTGGCTCCATAACTCCCGGCACCGTTTTGATTCTGTTGGCTGGAAGATTCCGGGGGAAGAGGGTCGTGTTCTTGAAGCAATTGGACAGCGGGCTTTTGTTGGTAACGGGACCGTTCAAGATTAACGGTGTGCCATTGCGACGGGTCAACCAGGCATATGTGATTGCCACGTCTACCCACATTGATGTTTCCAGCGTCAAGGTTCGTGCGCGTTTTCAATCTACACTTTTCAAAGTTCTGACTGTCCTCATAGCTTGACGACAAACTCAATGACTCGTACTTCGCGAAGTCCGCCTCCAAGGGCGCTGCCTCTGCTGAAGCCGAGTTCTTTGAGGAGGGAAAGCCCAAGGCGAAGGAGCCTCTTCCTGCATCAAAGACGGCCGACCAGAAGGCAGTTGACGACGCCATCCTCGCCTCCGTCAAGAAGACGAGCAACCTGACCAAATACCTGGCAGCAAGCTGGGGTCTGTCGAAGGGCCAGTTCCCTCACCAGCTGGTATTTTAGATGTAGCGGGGATTGAGGCTGTCGTTAGGGACGGGCGAGGGCTTTAATACTTACTATGTTATATGCTGCATCTATGATGATACATCCACGCCATTCGAAGTCAAGTTTTCTACACCCTCGTCAAGGAAAAATACAGAAAAATGAACAAGTGGAAAGTTGTGGACTTTGTGACGTCTGTGACAGGCGTGTTCTATGTTTCGTACATGCCATCGCCTGCGTCTCGCCAGTCATCCTCACCATGGCTTCCGAGTCCCGACTCCTAGGCGCAACTTGTCCTCTGTTGCCAACAGTTTTCTTGACTTTGCAACAGCCATTCCGTACCCTACTTCCTTCCCGCCTTACTCCTCCACAATCATCCTGGTCACCGTTTTAACGCGTATCGCCTTGCTACCAATTGCAACATGGGTATGGGAGTTCACTCCCGTTTCAAACCGACAGAAGTAACGAAAATATACAGGGAAACAATCGTATGCTTCGCTACCAACAGCTTGTAATTCCTGAAGTCGAAAAAAGGAAACCGTATATATGGCAGGAAGAGCTGCTCAAGATGAGAAAGGAGGGCTTTCGCGGAGACAAGGAGGAAACTCGCAAGGTTCTCTCCAAGCGTATACAGCCCATCGTGAGTGCCTGCATAATCTGGGTCGCAGCGTGTATTGACGTTGAATAGTTCAAAGGTCTTGAAAAGCAGCTGTGCAAAGTGTATCGCTGCAAAAAAATACCCACCATGGTCGTACCTCCGCTCTCTCAGATGGCAGTCTTCTTTCCCATGTCTATTTTCTTTGGCGGCGTCGCGGCCGATCCGTTCTCTGGCTTCGACGCCGAGTCATTCATGACGCTGACCAGCCTATCGCATCCTGACGAGACCCTTACAATACCCATACTAGTGGGTCTCATTACCATGGCCAATGTTGAGTCCAGCACTTGGTTCATGACGGCAACCGAGAAGCAGGCTGTCGCGCAGCGGGAGCAGCGGCGGAAGGATGCAGCCTCGAAAGGGGTCCATCATATTGCACCTGCGAACGGTATCAAGCAGGCCTTGCGTGCTGTGTCTGTCTTTCGTATAGTATTTGCTGCACAAGTATCAGGCGTACGTGTCTCTTTTTCTGTATCGTTGCAACTGGCGTGCTCACATGCTGTCGTAGGCCATTGCATTGTACTGGGCGACCTCTTCGTTGTGTGGTCTGTTCCAGACTTGGTTCATGGAGTCCCTTCGTCGACGCAAACTCGGTCCATCCCCACCCAATGACAAGGGAATATAGTCAGACGTTGAAAGGCCTGCGCGGTTTATAAATGTGAGTCCAGGATCTTACCTTTGGGGATGAAAATAAAAGTGGTATAGAGGGATCCGCTTTCTGGTTTTCCGGAAAGCTGGAGCCTCATGAGAGTCTCTTGATCTAATATGACCTTTTCTTCTTCTATTTCCTGTGGTGAATATTCTCTGACACTCTGCATCAGGCCGTCTGCTATCGTCTTTCACCCGGTGGAGAAAATCGAGCTCAAGGTGGCAAAGATACAGTAAAATGTGACTAGATTGAAAATAGGTATAGGTAGAGATACAAATCTAATACAAGGACGTCCGTCCAGCATACATTTAAGCCATGCCACCCCACGGACCGCGTATCCGCCGTGCCAGTTGGATGTCTCGTTGCATGATGGTGACCCGCTTGGCATGAAGTGCACACAAATTACTGCAGAAGAGAAATATTAGCAGATGACCGCTAATATATGGTCATTACTGACGCATCCTCAAACAAATGGACCAGAAAAGCCTCTGTGGCCTCTTGAAGCGCCAGTAAAGCAGTAGTCTGCCATCGAAGCTGGCCGGTGTCGTAATTGTCGTTCAAGTCCGTGGTCATATCAAGGGCAATTTCCCGAACCTATATGCTTTAAGAACAAGACAGCACACAGCGGCGCAAGGACGCACCAGACGAGAAAACGGCAGCTTTCGAATCAAAAGGTCTGTGCTCTTTTGATACTTTCGTATCTCCCGCAACGCGACTGTTCCAGGACGGAACCTATGTGGCTTCCGTGGGGGTCCTTGGTCTACCATAAATCAATGAAATTTCAATACTGAAGTAGAAAGGGCCACTAGACCTTGCCCGTCACGGGGGGCTTTTCCTCCTGTACTTTTGCGCGCAGTAGCCTTCGTCCTCTTGGATGCGGGTTCTGGAGAGGAGCCTGACGGTCGGGCTTTCCGCTTCGATGACTGAGCAGCCGGAGCCATGTTGGACAAGGGGAGAAATGAGGAACCAAACCAAGCCACTGCAGGGACACTTCGATCATGGTTGGACTTGGTCCCAAAAAGGCAACAGAGTCGCGTCTAACACGCGGCGATCTTCTTGGACTCGTACCACCACCATCGCTTGCAATCAATTCCATTCCATACATATCCTTTAAACATAAAATATGCCTCCAGAAGTTCTGACAGGAGGGTACTACCGATACACCGATATCTGGTTCCAGTGGTAAGATCGATGGACTCGGTGGTGATAGCGCCAAAGAATACCTTTCCCACAGGGCAGAGCAAGATTCAACATATGGTCCACAACTGAAAGCGGTGTTTGGTGAGCAAATTCACATTTCTCGGATATCAGTCCTGATCCATGGATAGCTCACGATTCCTTGGTGAACCCTGATCACCCGTTCCACATCGAGGGCATCAACGGCGTGCAGCTCTACATGGGTGCGTATCTGCCAGTCTGGACTGGGAGTACGCCTCTCATTGTGTCTAGGACAACTTCTCAACGGGGAATCGCGTATTTTGTTCTCCTCAAAGCAGGTCGAGTATGCGCGCTACTGGCTTGTGAGTTGCCACGCTACCCCGTGCCATAATCTCACTTCCTTGTTCCTGCAGCATGCCATGAAGCTTACTGAAAACTTAATTCCCCTTCCTTATTCCAACTGTCTTCTTACCAAGGCTGATCTCCAAACTGTGTCGCCTGCCATTTACGAGACTGGTGGCGCCTTGAAACTAGCTTCCAAGGTATAGCCATGTGCTCCTTCTCGAAAGGAATTTACATAGACGGTTTTTTAGAACATGGAAAAATTTAACAAGAAGCTCAAGGGCTCAAACCCGCTCTTGATGTCCCGGCGCCTTGCATTTGAACGCGTCCGCACTTTCTGGGCGAAGAATAAGGGTGTTTGGTGTGCAATTGATTTTGAAGGATGGGAGATGGAACATACAATGATAACTGAATTTGGGTGGAGCATTATTCGATGGGAGAACGGTAAAGAAGTTGAAGACCACGGGCATCTCCAGATAAAGGAAGCTCTCGGTTACCGAAACGGTAAATATGTAGCCGATAACCGTATGGTACGCCAGTTGGTCTTACTCTTTTTTCTCTTTTTAACCTTGCTATCAGAATTACGACTTTGGTGAAAGCCAGGTTATCTCCAAAAAACAGTTCCCCGAGTACATTGAGACGATGATTCAAGATTTAGCGCAGTATGGCGCGATCTTCTTGGTCTTCCATGATAACTCCCAGGATATCAAGTGCGTATGTTTCTTTACGAACACGTCTCTTATGTCCTCGTCTTCGTCTTCAGGTATCTTCAACAGATCAAAGCTCCGATAGATGGATACTCTCATATACTGCCAGACGCCATTCCTGAAACTGGTATCTATGTGGTTGACACGGCGGATCTTTTTGGCGCTTTGTTGGGTGAAGACTCGCCCGGTAACAAACGTAGTCTTGAGCAAATGTGCCACCATCTTAAGGTCCCTACCAAACTTCTTCACAACGCAGGAAACGACGCTTATGTAAGTCGTCGTCTGAATACATTACGGGCCTTCCTGATGCGCCTCTAGTACACCCTTGCCGCGCTGAAGTTGATGGCGACAGGAGATCCTCTTGATGCTCAAAGAGAGCAAAGGTGGCCTAACCACACTGGCCCTCGTGGAGGAGTGAAAGTCGAGTTTACTCCAGAAGAGGAGGACAGTGACTCTGATTTCTACTAAGGTTTGAAAAACTGGATCCCGTATCTTGACAAATATCCTTGTATTCTATCCATTGTATGTCAGTTTTCAATTGTTTTTGAATCACGAGTGTCGTATCACAGACTACTCGATGCAAGATCTGAAATATGCTAGTCCTCCTTCGTATCTTTTCCGTCGTCTTCATCGCCGTCCTCATCGTCGGAACGCACATCGTCTGTCACTGATGTCGTGATAGTCCTGCGTAAAACAAGTCACAACTGTGAATCTACATGAGATAAGAGTACCTGTTACCTGTATAGAACGCGCATGATTAGATAGTACCAGAAGAGGTTGAGGAGCTGAAGTAGTGCAAGGGCCATGAAGATCTGATACTTCATCCACCAAGGCAACCAAACACCCCGCGGGGGATCCCATACCCTCGTATGCTCACTTGCAACACAAAGGATAAGTAAAAGGGTCACTGAAAAGAGATGTACGCACGGAATAAGATCGAATTCGGTCCATACCGAATATAGGATTACTAGGTTCAAGATATGCCGGAAGTATCTGATAAACAAACGTCTTTCCCGAGTCGAGGTAGGGAAAAAAAGTGACGCACGTCCAGATGCCAATAAAAAGGGCGAATGAGACGACTTTGGCCCGCTCCCACTGCATGTAATTGAGGAGCTTCGAGAACTTGTGAAAACGTAAGTAGGCACGCGAAGATGATATTTGGCGAATATCCTACGGCAAACGATGTGTCTGGAATATCCATACTCATGTAAACAGCGTTGCCGATTAGAGTGAGGTTAACGAGGTAGCTCCACCTTTAGGAAATGTCAGAAGTGATTTAAGGAACGTTCAGTGCAACCTACCCCACCAGCCAGATGGTGACGATGTGGTGCGCTACTAATTCGTTATAATCTTTGCGTGGCTTTTCGAGTTTGAGAAGCATAACCAGTAGTTGCTGAGACCAATACGCCATCTGCATGAGATAGTAACGCTTCAGTTCCGGTACCATGTCCCAATGGGGGTAATCTAGATGCATGGTTAACATCGGAAGTAAACCATGTTTTAAAAAAACCCACCAATCCAGAAGTATTCCGTTCGATACCACCAGGTTGGCAGTCGGGCCATGATGCGCTGGCAAGGGGTAAGCATGATGGCTTCAAAGGCTGTACAGATGGGAACTAACCAAACCCCAACACCCCATGATGAAGAAGTAGAACATAGCGTACCCCTGTTCACCGAAACGGTCGAGTTTACCTTCTTTGCGAATTCCATAGTATTTAGCGATAGGTCGACAGATGTTGATTGTGATAAATTGGCGAATCATGGACCAGAAGACAATGTGATAAGCAATGAAGGCTAGGTCAAACCAGCCTTTTTGGTACCGTGGGTCGTCAAGTGTTGAGGTGGGTATATAATGTGACAAGAGGAAGAAGACGCCAAAAGGATTTGCGCTTTGAGCATCGGGGTATGGCCCAAGAACGGGGGAAAGAATGGGCTCCAAGGACTTTCCAAGCCATGGGGCCAGTACTTCCCAGTTCACGTACAGCACCACAGGAACGATTAGTAGCTTGAATGCCTCCACTGAGTGGGTGACAGAGTCAGCCTGAAGAGCTCTCAAACAGCAGATAGCTTGCCTGGTTCAATTGCCCACCGCAGCCACGGAGACACAGGTGGGCGTGAAAAGGTACGGCCCCGGAACGGTGACGCACTCCGTTCTTCCACAGGCGTCAAGCTACCCAACGGTCTGCGCGTAGATATCAATACTAGAACGATTTTCAAGGTAAAATGCTTACGTCTGAGGCATAAAAGGACCGGCGAGGTGATGGGCAGGATCGTGTCTAAATAACGGTTAATCCCTGGGAAATCATTTGCATATGAGACTCACTCGATTCGGTCGGTAATGATTGTGAAGGAATTTCCCCGTTTCCGCTCCTTTGCTGAAGATGGCGACATGAAGGAGGGAGCCTTGCTGGCCGTGATGGTGGTGATGAGGAGGACGCTGTCCGCTTGAATTTTTGTCCCTGCACGACCCACGGCAGACCACGGCATTTTCCGTCCCAATGTTCTCTTCGCGACGTCTCTTTCAGAAGCTGCAGTGTCCGGAAAATCCCAGCTGTACGCGTCAGAATTGCATATTTTCGCATCGTGCAGACCTCCCATCGCCGCCGCCGTTGATTGTGTCGCGCAATGAAGCAAAGGCAGCAAGTACGAGTACGCGTCAGCTGCCGAGCGCTGCAGGCCCGTATGTAGTTCCCACCAAACGGGCCTCAGTCTCGGTACCCCCTCGAACGTCTAGTTATCCTGTAGGAGAGCCACCGCGAAAGCTGCAAGCAGTTGGAATTGGCACCGGCGTAGGACGAAAGCAAAATCCGACATTCATCGCGTCCGACTTACCCAGTAAGACCCCCGGGCAAAGCTGGCACGTGTCCGGTAAATCCGAACCGGTCAGCCGAAGTTCGCTTTTCAACACTAAGTCCGTCGACGGTTAGACCAAGTCGTAATGCTATGGGATGCCTTTAGCTGTCAAATTCTGATGGGAAATGACTCTGTCCTGCTTCCATGTCAAATATAAATACGGCTGTATTGTACGCAGTTCCAAATAAACATATCCATGTAAACTCATGATTTGTGTAACTGTTTTTAGTTCATGAGCAATCCTTCATCGGCTCGGCTTCAGCCGAACATACATTTATAAGAATCTGATGTTCCAAGTGTAGTCACGGACTCTTTGAGCACCTCTGCATAACTTGAGAGCTAACATTTTTGACATTTCTGTAAATAAGTTGACTTTGTAAAATTATTGGGCATGAGCCCTTAGGCAGGTAATCGTTAAAATTTATGATATGGGAGCATCTTTGTCAAATGCGGACTGGAAACTGTCTCTACAAAGATCCAGTACGACGTACTTTGTGTTGAAAAACGAACTTCGGCTGACCAGTTCGGATTTAACGGTCACGTGCCAGCTTTTCCCGGTGGCCTTCCTGAGCAAGTCGTTTCCTCTGTGAGTCCCATTATCGTCTATCTTCGTTCAAATTTGACCTTTTAATCAAGCTCCGATAGACGGTTACTCTCATATACTGCCAGACGCTGTTCCTGGAACTGGTATCTACGTGATTGACACGGCGAATCTTTTTGGCGGTTTGTTGGGTGAAGACTCGCCCGGCAACAAACGTAGTCTTGACACAATTTGCCGCCAACTTAAGGTCCCTACCAAACATCTTCACAATGCAGGAAGCAACGCCTATGTAAGTCGCCGTCTGAATACATTACGGGCCTTCCTGATGCGCCTCTAGTACACCCTTGCCGCGCTGAAGTTGATGGCGACAGGAGATCCTCTTGATGCTCAAAGAGAGCAAAGGTGGCCTAACCACACTGGCCCTCGTGGAGGAGTGAAAGTTGAGTTTACTCCAGAAGAGGAGGACAGTGACTCCGATTTCTACTAAGGTTTGAAAAACTGGATCCCGTATCTTGACAAATATCCTTGTATTCTATCCATTGTATGTTAGTTTTCGATTGTTTTTGAATCACGAGTGTCGTATCACAGACTACTCGATGCAAGATCTGAAATAGACTAGTCCTCCTTCGTATCTTTTCCTTCGTCTTCATCGTCGTCCTCATCGTCGGAACGGTCATCGTCAGTCACTGATGTCATGATAGTCCTGTATAAGACAAGTCAGAACTTCAAATCTACATGAGATGAGAACATCTGTTACCTGTATAGGATGCGCATGATTAGATAGTACCAGAAGAGGTTGAGGAGCTGAAGTAGTGCAAGGGCCATGAAGATCTGATACTTCATCCACCAAGGCAACCAAACACCCTCCGGGGGATCCCATACTCTTGTATGCTCACTTGCAACACAAAGGATAAGTAAAAGGGTCACTGAAAAGAGATGTACGCACGGAATAAGATCGAATTCGGTCCATACCGAATATAGGATTACTAGGTTCAAGATATGCCGGAAGTATCTGATAAACAAACGTCTTTCCCGAGTCGAGGTAGGGAAAAAAAGTGACGCACGTCCAGATGCCAATAAAAAGGGCGAATGAGACGACTTTGGCCCGCTCCCACTGCATGTAATTGAGGAGCTTCGAGAACTTGTGAAAACGTAAGTAGGCATGCGAAGATGATATTTGACGAATATCCTACGGCTAGCGATGTGTCTGGAATATCCATACTCATGTAAACAGCGTTGCCGATTAGAGTGAGGTTAACGAGGTAGCTCCACCTTTAGGAAATGTCAGAAGTGATTTAAGGAACGTTCAGTGCAACCTACCCCACCAGCCAGATGGTGACGATGTGGTGCGCTACTAATTCGTTATAATCTTTGCGTGGCTTTTCGAATCTGAGAAGCATGACCAGTAGTTGCTGAGACCAATACGCCATCTGCATGAGATAGTAACGCTTCAGTTCCGGTACCATGTCCCAATGGGGATAGTCTAGATGCACGGTTAACATCGAAGGTAAATCATGTTCAAAAAAAAACCGAACCAATCCAGAAGTATTCCGTTCGATACCACCAGGTTGGCAGTCGGGCCATGATGCGCTGGCAAGGGGTAAGCATGATGGCTTCAAAGGCTGTACAGATGGGAACTAACCAAACCCCAACACCCCATGATGAAGAAGTAGAACATAGCGTACCCCTGTTCACCGAAACGGTCGAGTTTACCTTCTTTGCGAATTCCATAGTATTTAGCGATAGGTCGACAGATGTTGATTGTGATAAATTGGCGAACCATGGACCAGAAGACGATATGATAAGCAATGAAGGCTAGGTCAAACCAGCCTTTTTGGTACCGTGGGTCGTCAAGTGTTGAGGTGGGTATATAATGTGACAAGAGGAAGAAGACGCCAAAAGGATTTGCGCTTTGAGCATCGGGGTATGGCCCAAGAACGGGGGAAAGAATGGGCTCCAAGGACTTTCCAAGCCATGGGGCCAATACTTCCCAGTTCACGTACAACACCACAGGAACGATTAGTAGCTTGAATGCCTCCACTGAGTAATAGACAGAGTCAACTTGAAGAGCTTTCAAATAGCAGATAGCTTGCCTGGTTCAATTGCCCACCGCAGCCACGGAGACACAGGTGGGCGTGAAAAGGTACGGCCCCGGAACGGTGACGCACTCCGTTCTTCCACAGGCGTCAAGCTACCCAACGGTCTGCGCGTAGATATCAATACTAGAACGATTTTCAAGGTAAAATGCTTACGTCTGAGGCATAAAAGGACCGGCGAGGTGATGGGCAGGATCGTGTCTAAATAACGGTTAATCCCTGGGAAATCATTTGCATATGAGACTCACTCGATTCGGTCGGTAATGATTGTGAAGGAATTTCCCCGTTTCCTGCCCTTTGCTAAAGATGGCGACATGAAGGAGGGAGCCTTGCTGGCCGTGATGGTGGTGATGAGAAGGACGTTGCAGACCGCGGCATTTTCCGTCCCAATGTTCTCTTCACGACATCTCTTTCAGAACGTGCAATGTCCGGAATATCCCAGCTGTACGCGTCAGAATTGCATATTTTCGCATCGTGCAGACCTCCCATCGCCGCCGCCGTTGATTGTGTCGGGCAATGAAGCAAAGGTAGCAAGTACGAGTACGCGTCAGTTGCCGAGCGCTGCAGGCCCGTCTGTAGTTCCCACCAAACGGGCCTCAGTCTCGGTACCTCCTCGAACGTCTAGTAACCCCATAGGAGAGCCACCGCGAAAGCTGCAGGCAGTCGGAACTGGCACCGGCGTAGGACGAAAGCAAAATCCGACACCTATCGCGTCTACTTCCTCTGTGAGTCCCATTATCGCTGTTCTTCGTTCAGATTTGACCTTTTAATCAAGTCGGCAGGCCCACCTGTTCTCAGGGTATCTGCCGCCGCTTCTCGTGTAGCTGTTCCAGTGCGACAGACCATGCTCCGAACACTCTACGATCATTTTACAGTGCTATACGAGAAAATATTGCCCAAGAATCCGGATATTGCTTCTGAACACGCGCTCCGACAAGAGGACCAAGTGTACCAAACGTCGACCAAAGCATCGTATCGTGTTGTGAGTATATAGCACCGTTTACAATTTCCGCCGTTCTCATAACTTGCAGGCTGTAATACATTGTGCTGCTTCATTGAAGCGCCGTCAGATACCCGACACCATACACCATGCCTCCGTGGGTACTACAGACGATCTTGCGGCGCGTGCAGCGGCTCGAAATTCCATCAAGTCTCTTCGTCTTACGCGTGCACACCTGGAGCCATACCTTTTGTCTTTGGATACTATGCGTACTTGGGGTTACATAGTAGACATACCCGGAGGCGAAGGCAGTTCTGAACCTAGTCGAGAAGGACAGACCGTAGTCTGTGAACGGTGTCGAGAACCGTTTCTAGTGACACCTCACCCCGTGAAGGATGAATGCCTTCATCACTGGGGTAGGCCGTATTCCAAGAAGACCAGTGGTATGACTATCTTTTATGAGCTTACGAGACCTTACTCCGCGCACAGGTCAGCGTGAACGGTTGTACAGTTGTTGTTCGAAATCTGTGACAGAGAACGAAGGCTGCATTCGGGGACCACACGTGTTCTATGAATCCGATCCCAGTGCTTTACACGCCCGGCATTCGTTCTCATCTCTCAACTCCACTTCTTCGGCTCAAGAGATTGTCGCCCTCGATTGTGAGATGATCTACACCACAGGAGGGATGCGTGTCGCTCGTGTCTCTGTGGTTGATGGCACGGGCGCCGAAGTCTTCGACGAGTTAGTCCGGATGGATGACGGAGTCTATGTGCTGTCCGTACCTTCTTCTTTCTTGCGTGCTCTGATTTCATCATCTTTCTAGGGACTTCAATACTCGGTTTTCTGGTATCACCGAAGAAGCATATGTCAAGGCGACTCGGCCATTATCTGAGATTCGACAGGCTCTAGATGCGATTATCAGCTCAAGTACTATCCTCATTGGCCACGGTCTCGAGAACGATTTGAGAACGTTGCGCATTGTACACCATCAATGCATCGATACCGCCATCATGTTTCCACATCCAGCTGGTCATCCCTACAGGAAAGCATTAAGAGATCTGTGAGCCTTGAGTAACAGCATATGAAATCCTGTCTGATGATCTTTGTAGTGCCCGCGAACATCTCGGCATTAGAATCCAGGCCGGTGGGAGTGCAGTAGGACATTCTTCAATAGAGGATTCGGTCGCTACTCTGGATCTCGTGCGGTGGTTCGTACTGGAGAAGCAGAAAATGTCACCATCGAAGTCAACCTCTCCCGCGAAACCCAGTTGATTCCGCGGACTCGACAGCGGACTTTTCTTTTTACCATTTTGTGACATTACTGGACTGCTAGCATTATCGGGAAGAATATTGATACCTCTAGCATATCATCCGTGTAGAACTGCAATTGTATCTGTAATATGTATCATATCCTCACCGCTTCGCCGATGACTTTTTGGTCACCTTTCTTCTCCGTCCTCCGGCTTTGCTAACAGGAACATATTTTGCGTTACCATTACTTGGCGTTACGGTGCCACTGCCTCCCGACTCTGACTCGTCATCACCAACACTATACCCCTCATTAGTACTATCTCCAGGAGAATCACTAGCATCTGTCGATGACCGGGCAACCACTTTGTTATAGGCGCCACTGACGAGCGTCAGGAACCATGTTCTCATGATATGCGGTGACGTTGCGGCTGAGGAATCTAGTAATTCCATATCCCCAGAAGGGTCAAGCTGCAAAGGGAGGACATAAGACCTGTCAGAAAGGTTCAATCTGGGCCGCCTTATACACGTACGATAAAAACATTCATCCCTTCAACAACCATGTCAATAGAGCGAGCATCTCCAGGGGTTCCTCCGGATAGATTGACTTTGACCTATCATCAGTACGAAGAGGCGATGAATATTGATAGAGAAAGCAGATGGCGGCTGACATACCTTCCTTTGACCTTCAACAGGTATCATCTTGGGTCCCCATGCAGCTAATCGAGCATCTTGCCGAATGCGCTCTATGCGCTCTAAGTCCCTTCTATAATTCATCTTTTGGATAATGTATTGCAAAGACGATGTCAGAACCGTCAAGAACACCAACACGCTCTGATAAATGATACATATGAGCCACACCTATTGCATCAAATGGAACGATCAATACTCACCCCAAGCCCTGGCCTGAACCGCGCATAGTAGTACCCCGTTCCTCTCCATTTAGGTACTCCGTTCTTGTAAAAGAAGTCGTAACTTTATACAAGCACAAATGATCAGGGCCGGCACCTGGCATATCAATGGCATAACGTTACCGTTTTCTGCTCTCAGCATTCCTCAAGATGGTTGACACGACACCCAAACGGGCGAATCGTTCGTGTATCTTTTTGTCGTTTGGGTTCTTGTCGGGACTATGAAATATGGCCGATGAGAGACAGAGCGATGTAAGGTGCAAATATGAACGCACTGCAACCGCATGCTCATTTTTCTGTACGCTTTCGCGATCTCCGTCGTGGTAGCAGTATTCGGGACATCGAGCCACGAGTAGAATGTTGTCCCTTTGCCCTCAGAAGCTTCTACCGCGCTGACGAGGTCGAAAATTTCATGGTCTTCCTGTTACTACATGAGTATATGCGACATCTACGTGTCCTTGGACTCACTTTTTCCCATCTTCAATAAAACATCCACGTCAAGAAGAGCAGCCTAGCACATAAGAATCACTCACGCAGCAACGGTCGTTACCAGAACGATCAGGTATGCGAGGAAAAGAGCAAACCTCATTCTGGTGGTCCACAAAGCGCCAGCAAATGAAATTCTTGTTCAGGCGCGAATTTGCACGTGACAACATCCTTGCCTTGAACCTTCCCTCCAACAAAATCTTAATGGCGCCTCGTCGTCGTTGCCCTGTATGTCGGTCGCGTCAATGGCACAAAGAGCCTTCAAGTGGCCTTATTGCGTGCAGCGAAGGACATATCCTTCAGGTAAGGCAAAATTTACACAATTCATCATGCCGTATTAATATTGGGGCGCATAGAATTACCGCAATGAAACTACTACCGAGGCAGAAGATCTGGGTGGTGCTCATGCCATGCTAAAACGTACCATAAAGTCGGGGCGAAAAAAAACTGAAGATCTGGGTCTTGGCCGCGCGAATCCCCAGCGTTCGTCTCAGAAATACCAAACTTCAACACAGCTTAACAAAACGCACTTGCAGTGTACCATGGCGCGAGGGGAACATACCTCTACTACCAGTGCCTTCAACTTATTTTCCGGAAACAGATTGCCGCCTTGACAAAGCTATGGAATCTGCCATCGGAGTTTGAGGTAAACCGTTTTGTCGGCCTTGATCAAATCCTGGACTCAGTTCTGAAAAGCACAGCTAATTTGCAGGGACATCTGGGCCTTAAACTTGACACTCCTACCTGAACATCCTCCGCCCGAGCCGTATCATTACGTTCATGGTGAAAATGCGGGCTCACAAGACGATGACGACCAGGATCCCTCATCTGATGAGAACGACGAAGACGGAGATGAGGATGGCATTCTCGCCACTCTTCAGGCGGATACGAGCTCTGAATCTGAGCCTGAGGGTGAAGATGGGGACGGGGTCGGACGCGGAGAACCAAAGCAGACACGGAAGAAACGTTCGCCTGATCTAAACAAGTACAGATCAGTGACTAGTACCATTGCGGTACTCATGTTGGCGTGTTGGACAATAAGAATCCCGGTAATGTTTCGTGACTTCATCAGGTCAGTGTATTCGCTAGCCGCTCAAGTATCACTGATTCTTAGACGTCTTAAGCGCCATCGAAGCATACGATCTGCCGTATTTAGATCCAGTTCGGCATTTACCTCCGACCATGGTGGCTCATTTGACGAGAGCCAAGATCCAATCATTGTCGATGCAGGTGAATACAGTTTAGAGCCGGTTATTTTGGTGTTACTAAATAACAAATTCAAGCGACCACCCCGAACGTTGACTCTCCATAATCTGACGTCAAGATTAGCTAAGAAGATGCATGCGTCATTTGATGTTTTCACACCAGAACTAAATGCAGCACCATTGCTATGGCGTATAATAAGGGTTCTCGGCGGAAATCGTAAGACTTTGATATTATTACAATTTCTGTTTGAGACTCAAAATGCTTCGAAGCGACATTGTATCAGTTGACCAAGCAGCTTGCATGCATACTTTCCCTTCCCCTGAGCGTCACTTACACGTTGGCGCCAGGCCTGGAACGCCTCAAAACAAACGATCCCGAACACCATGTGTACGACCACGTGCCGGTGGAAGTCGGGTTTGTCGCAGTAACGATAATCGCGCTGAAAATGGTGTATGGATTGGATGGGGAAGACAGGTCAGTTAATACTTGGCAAGAAGGGAAGGTCATTGATGGTAGTCATGCTTCCAGAGTCCATTCAGACCCTGGCGATCCCGGTTTGAGCCTTCCGGCTATCGATGAGTATCTGGAATACGTGAGCAGGTTGTCTGAAAAGGACATAATGGAGCGAAACACGATGTTCAGTTCAGAAAGTCAAATGTAAGTGGACTGGCAAATGACGTTGGCAAGGCAGTTGACGACAGGAATGGCGAAGGTCGGTAGGTGATCTTAACGAAGTAATGTTGGATGAATATGTTTCATTCTGCGAACGAGCGCTGCTGGGAGGCGAGAATGGTAGGTTATTGCAATATGACGTTAGTGAGTCTGATTTAGAATCAACAGATGGTGATGGCGTGGTGGCAAAGTATTTTCCCCTAAAGGGTCGAGAGTGGAAAGATCTGCCGGACTCTGAGACAGCAATACCATGCGGAAAGATGCAGGGATCAAGGCCAGATGAAGATGGGAAAGGTGTTCGGCCCGGGGAGAAGTACAAAGTTTTTATTGGAACGGATAGTGGTGGGAGCGTGGCGACCGGTCTGGAAGCGCTTGTACGAAGGGGTGCCGGGTATATCAAGGTGAGCGAAGAGGATATATTCAGCGTGACTGAACGGTGTGAACGACGGCTACTGAGCTGGTGGAAGAAACAACGGAAAAATACCCGGAACCGCAAACGAAGTCAGATTCGGACAAAACATTAAAATTTGGTGTTGGTACCTTTTTTGTACCTAAACTGTACAGTAATCATGCTGAGTCAAAGGCGTAACGTACGGCACTGCTAAAATTGGAATATGAGACAGTTGCTTTTTCATCCGATCCTTGTTTCTCGAATCCGACCGTCGTCCGGCCTTGACCATTGACGACAGCAAGCGCAGCAGCCCCGACGCAACGACGACGACGAGAGTGCGTGACAGCAGTGAGCGCCCTTGATACTGAACCAGTGCGGCGTACTGATGATGGCGCGGCGGTGATCCAGCACTGATTCGTCGACTTGCTCCCTGGACCGTCGCTGCCACCTGTTGCCGGCTTGGTCCCATCCGACACTCATCAGACTACCTTTTGTTTACATAAATTCCGGTCCTACCCTCCACATTCAAGTCCAAATGCTCTTTTGATTCTCTCCGGCCATGCGTCGTTTCACTTCTGTTTTCTCTTCCAAGCGCGACAAGGGCGACTCGTCCACCACCAGCCATCCTTCTCACAGTACGGCACCACTCGCGACCACCAAGAAGACAGTGAAGAGGGCCAATACGTTTAACTCACCCGTATCCTCTTCGACCTCATCGTCGCCTCACTTCAGTCGCGGAAGTGACATTGCTCATTCGTCTGCTTCGTCGACAGGCTCTGCCAGTCTTCAAACTCCGGATGACGTCCCATTATCCTTAGAACGGACTCCTACGAAAGGCAAATCTTGGATCTCATGGCTCGGGAAAAAGCCTTCGGTCATCAGGGTGAGGCAACCTGAAACCCAGGAAATTAATCGAGACTGGCGGCCTTCTTGCCCGCCGCCTCTACTCCGACAACCACCTCCTGGTATCAGATCTACCGCTCCGGCACGCAAATCTGAAGAGACCTCGTCCGAGTCCGATGACGACGACGACTCGTTTCTCTCCACTCATCTCGTCAAACCTTCCTTCCCTTCTTCCGCCGTGCCGATCTCTCGAAAATATCTCCACAGTCTCATACAAAACGCCCTTGTATACCACCCTTCTCTTTCACCTTTTGTCCAGCTCGATTCCCAGGCTTCTCCACTTTACCCACGTTCGTGTAATTCTTCACGTTCCCTGTCACATCAAGAGCCCCTTCGTTCATCAATGCTCAAAACACACCTCTTACGGCGTTTGCTTGACCCCGCAGACCCATTGACAGCAGCAGAGCAGGATGCCATACTACCTTTTAGTCTCAAGTCACCTCCACCTCCCGTACTTCCCGGATCTTCTTCCGACAGCGTGGATGAAGTCGCCCTGCCAAAGTCTGCCAAAGTTGTAGGCTACAGCGAAGGTCTTCGCCGTTGGATTGACCGTCCCTGCTTTGAACACCGATTCGTTGTTTGGATTCGCACTGACGACGATATCACACAGTACCGGGTGACTGGGACACGTTTTGCCGTAGCAGACCTCGAGTACTCGGAGGCCCTCGAAGCTATGGCGGATTTCAGCCAGGAACTGTATCAACAGCTCTCGCTTCCCTCACAGCATCCAGTGGAACTGCCATCTCACGCAGTAGCACCACCGCCTCAGCCTTTGCCTGCACCGGAGCCACCGGAGCCAGAGTCGGAGACAGAAATGCCTAGTCCAAGCTCAGAGGCACCGCCGCCGTCACCGTCAAGCAGCTCATCACATACATCTCGTAAGTCGTCTATCCGCTTCATTAACGTCGTGTCAACTGACCTGGACCTAGAAACCAACCGAGTTGCTCCGTACCTCGCCACGCCGTCACCGCTACGCAATCAGCATGCCGTGCCCAAGTCGTCACCAGGGCCGTCTGTACCACCATCATCTTCTGCTCCAATCAAACGTGGCGTTAGATTCGCCGAAGATGGCAAGGAGGATCAAATCCCCATTGGGTATGTCATGCGAATGAAGAAACAACGGGAAGCAAAGGCCAAGTTTTTGCGCGAACAGCAGGAGAGGCGACAGTTTGAGGAGGAGAAAGCAAGAGTAGAGGAGGAAAGAAGAAAGAGAGAGCAGGAGAGGTTGGAGTGGGAGAAGGAAAGGCAAGCATGGGAAAAAGAGAAGCGGGCCATGGAGGAAGAGAGAAGGAAGAAACTGTATGCTGAAGAGCTGGCTGCAGCTAGAATGCGGCGGGAGAACCAGCGGCACGGCGGAAGCAGCAGGGCCATTTCGAATTCGAGTTCGTACACGTCTTTGAGAGGTGACGGAAATGGATTCGAACGTAATAGGCACGATTCAATGAAGCAGCGGCCTACGCATGACCACCTATATCTACCCCCATCACCACCACCTCGGCTTCAAGGGTCGTCCTCGTCACTGGTTAGTTCGCGACGGTCGAGCTTTGTTGGACAACCTGCTATGCTTTCGCCTATGCAGCCATTTGGACAGCTCCCACTTCCAGGACCTGGCTCTCGTCCTTCGTCGCTATATTCATCCTCCTCCGAAGACGTTGGAATGAGTGCTAAACGACATACCATGGCTTCGACCCCCAGCAGCTACCATAATGTCAATATGTGGTCAGCTAGCAACACCAGCCTTCTTCCGCCTGCTGGATTCGACCTGCCCCTTCTACCTCCTACCGCACCGTTTATGCTTCATCAATACCATCCACGTCAACCGCAACCGTCGTTGAGCCCTTCTCCGTCCAGGCAAGGTTTTAACCACAGCACAGATCGCGTCAACCGCCCCTCCACATATGATAGCAGTCTTTCGAATCGTTCGAGCTCGTCGTCACCTCATCGACCAGTAAATCATCAGCGTCGGTCAAGTGGGGATCACCAACCCTCTCCAATGCGACCGCCGCAGCAGAGGGGAAGAGCGATAGAGCCTGCTGCGTCTAATCGCCTATCTACTGCCTCTTCTCGATCGAATGTCAACCTTGGATACACTGCTCCAAACATACAAAGAGGGGTACCGACGAGGCGGCAGACTTCATTTTCATGATCACTCCTTTTGCTCCTTATCTCACGACATCTCATGCTCCATACCCTCATTGGGATCTCGCAACATATTGGTTTCCACCTCGAATTCTTTTATTCGGTTGTACGTATCATGACACTTCAGCATGTTCGATATGCTGCCGCACACGCTCATTAAATCTTAACTATATAATCCGCCTCTTCCGTTCGGTCGTTGGTCTTATACGTACCAATGGACACGGAAACCAGATCCAAACAGCCGACCTCCGCCATCTCACTTATCCCGCACCAGTTCTGCAAGGTCGCTCATTTACATTATTCTTTAGCATAATGCATCAACAAATCGGACCACAGACAGTTTTCTGGACCTAGCACTACAATCGCACGTTATCATACCTACATTTTCATTCTTGTTTACGTTTTGAACTTTCTGTCTTCAAGCCCTGCATTTTTATGTACTGTATTCTTTGACCATTTCCTCGACATGACAGCATTTTCACCAATCCATAGCACGTTTTATCGTGTTACTCTACATACCATTGTTGCCCTCCCGTCGTATGCTTCGTGTGACGGGAGGTATTATGTGTTTGTCTTTTCCATTCACAGCGACAAGCCCTGAATACAGGAGTATTGCTTATGGTGCGGGAGTGGAGAGTGCTAAGACCGCCGACGCCGTCTCAGTCTGTCTAGGCCGCTGCTTTCTGCAATGCCTCCATCCGAGTCTCATCGGAGGACTCAGTCCATTCCAGGACTGCCCATTCTCATGTCGATCAGCCCGCTTATTACAATCCAAGTACGTTCAAATTAATGTAAATCTGACTACTCCCCCTCCACTCTTTGTTGAGCACAGTTTTTAAGCTTTTGAACATCGGGATTCTCGAGCTCCATAGGCTTCGAATTCGAGCCCTTTCTTTACCATCCTACTTCGTCGCTTCTCTCTACCATTTCGCCATATTTTCTTCATTTACAACAAAATGATACAACGCTGATGACTTTACCCTCTGAAGTACCGCCTGTTCAGGTACATTGAATGGCTTAGTAAAAATCCCATGAGGTATTATTTTTGCACGGTCAATATCGGCAGTGATCTCACAAATGATTCAATGATAGGTCAGCCTTTGGGTATCGGATACTCTTGAACCCGGTCGAGACATTATAAAGAGACAGTTCCAGCGTATCCAAGTTGTCTCACGACATCATCATGCCCTCAGTTCTCTTTGTGCTCACTTCAGCCG
Organism: Armillaria ostoyae; assembly: GCA_902506015.1. NCBI lineage: Eukaryota > Fungi > Basidiomycota > Agaricomycetes > Agaricales > Physalacriaceae > Armillaria > Armillaria ostoyae. The sequence goes on from LR732083.1 coordinate 3,192,666, forward strand.
ATACAAATCTTGTCGGCGGACAAACTGTAAGCATGAGCAGCTCGCGCATCGCAAGTGCTCTCACACTCGTACACTGTAGGGCTATTATTTGCCAGAAGCTGCGCATCCGTACTATACGCTTGCACCGCATGTCAGCATCGACTTTGCCTCTCCCAAGGGTCCAAACCCTCCAGTTGATCAAGGAAGCGTCGAGGTGCGAGATTTGCTTCTTGTTGATGGCATATTCTTAGCTTCGTAATAGGCCTTCAAAGACGACGAGAGCGTCAAATTTCTCAGCGACGAGACTGTGAAGTCCAAGCTAGCCAAAGCGAAACAACTATCCACTGTGAACGTGAAAGATTACGACGCCATCCTCTATGTTGGTGGTCACGGACCAGTCCTTGATCTGCCTAATGACCCCGCGAACATCAAGTTCGCCTCTGAGGTTCGTGTCACTCTTGAAATGTCGAGACGGCATTAAGAGTCTGTGCAGTTCTACCAGTCAGGAAAGATTGTGGGCGCAGTGTGTCATGGACCTGCGTGAGTTCCTGTCTGCTGTATCGCGGCGATTGTTAAACATTGATCGCGTCTAGCGCTCTCCTTAACGCCGTAGATGCAGAGGGGAAGCCCATTTATTCTGGAAAGGAGTTCACTGGTTTCTCCAACGCAGAAGAGGAGGCCGTGCAGAAAGTCAACGTGAGTGCAACTTCATGCACCATCCGGTTTATTGATTATAGCAGGCGATTCCATTCTTGCTTGAAACCGAGTTCACTAAGCGCGGTGGAAAATACACAAAGGCTGAGCAGCTTTGGGCGGTAAGATCATTTCGCAGACTTTCACTGTATGTCAGACTGATATCCTCTTAGCCAAAGGTGGTGATCGATGGTAATCTGTACACCGGACAGAATCCGGCTTCTGCAAAGCCGCTGGGCGAGGCGATTCTCAAGAAATTGCAAAAATGAGTATTCAAACAATTGTAGTCGAGAATATCGTTACCATGTACTTCAGATACTGTTTTATTCAAACAAGGTCAAAAGCATCTTTATGAGGAAAGGACTATAGATGGTACAAAAGGACGCACGCGACGTGTTAGATATACGCCACCGACATTTTCCACCCCTTCTTCAAACTGAACCCGTCGAGAGCATTCTTGGCCACAGTCGCCAGCTCGGCAGTCTCAAATAGAGCCTGTGCAAGTTTTACTTTCGTGCCATCTGCATTGGGTGTCGGTGATTGGGTAACCTGAGTAGCTTGGAAGCCTTGGTACCTGGAGAAGAAGAGTCAATGTCATGCACTATGACCGTGATGAAAAACCTCACTGTTGGAATAGCACAGCAAGCACATCGTCCGTCACTTCTTGCGGGAGATTCGTACACAGTAGTCGTGCTGAGGGCTGGTCGACTTGAGGGGGTAGTGCAGCCGCTTTAGGTGGAAGAATGTGAAACAGTTGTATATTGTATACAGTGAACAACACGACGTACAAGAAAAGGTAGGCCGTGGGGGCACATCGTCGTCGTCGTCGTCGTCGTCGTCTATCTCCATCTCCTCGTCATCTTGGTCCTCGGCCTTATCCCGTTTCGCACTAGGCTCCTCCTCTGCTGCATCTGCGTCCCTGCGCCGCTTCTTGTCTCCATTGACAAACACACTAGCGTTCGCAGATTTTGGTGGCACAAAGTCGGTGTCTTCTCTACGGAGGGTCGCATACGATTTGGTTTTGGCATAGTCGATATGCTGGGCGACAGCAGGTGAGAACGCGAGCGCCAAGAGACGGGGACGGACGAACCATGGGTTTGTCGTAGAACATCATGCCCTCGCATGCACGCAAGGCTGCAGTCGCTCCCGCCAGGTCGGTGAAGACGAGGAAGGCCTGGCCTCGCATAGCTGGACTTTTGGACGCGACTATGTCGACGAGCTTGCCGTATGTCGTAAAAAGAGCAAAGAGCTGAGTACGCAGCTCGTCCTTGTTGACCTTGTCGTTGAGATTGTTGATGTAGAGGGTGACATTGGGCTGGTTGGACGACGACGACGCCATGGACGGTGGAAAGCAGGGGAGGACCAATATTTCCTCGAAAAATACATATTCCCACGGTCCGAGCTTGTCCAAACGGACACATTTCCTAGAAACACGTCAGGACGACGGCGTCGGTGCTGCCTCCGTTATTCCTGGTTTTTTCTCTGTTCTCTGGTGGTAAAATTGGGGTAAATTGGCCCCTAGACGTTCATCGGTGGTGGGTCCGTTCGCAGCTTTTTTTGAGGAACGTGGGCCCATTATTTTTCATGGTTGCATTTAGATAAGGGTGACCCTATAAATCCTTTCTGCTTCGCCTCCTGCCTCTTGCCGGCGCATACCCAATGCTTTCTCTGGACAGTACAGGTTGGCTGGCCCCATACATCGCCCCGTTTGTAGCTCTCTCCTATCCAACCGAAACCCCACCAAACGTAGATTCTTTCCCGGACGCTGCCTACTACCAAACGGGACCAAAAGATTTGTGTTTAATCATAACATGTATTGCTATAATGGCCGTTGTTCGTGACGCGTTGAGGCTCGCCGTGTGCGAGCCCTTTGCCCGGTGGAGGTTGACGACGGCTTACGAGGCGCGGTGGGCGCGAACGACCAACGGCGCCGTACACGCCAAGGCAAATGGTGTTGCCAATGGTCATGGCAATGGCCATTCCACACCACGTTCGCGCAAGAGGGATATGCGAAAAATTCATCGAAGCGTGATGCGATTCGCGGAACAAGGATATCAGGCAGCTTACTATTCCCTGTTGTGGTCTCTTGGTTTCGTACGTTCTCTTAACACTTTCCTGTCTACTTGTATTGACCGTGCTTCCAGTACATTCATCTTAATCTGCCGACCACTGTCTCCAACCCCACCGAGGTCTGGAATGGCTATCCCCATATGCCTGTGGCTGGTCCTTTGAAGATCTACTACTTAACCGAAACTGCGTTCTATCTACATCAAATGCTCGTCCTCAATGCAGAGGCAAGGAGAAAAGATCACTGGCAAATGATGGCCCACCACTTTATCACCGTGTTTCTCATGGGTACCAGCTACTACTACAATTTCACTCGCGTCGGTTGCTTGATCATGGTTTTGATGGACTTCTGTGACATCTTCCTCCCTGTGCGTATCTTCCGCCCCTTTTATTGTCGCTGGTTTTCATATTTCTCAGATGGCCAAAATGCTCCGCTACCTGGAAGTCGCACAAGTTGTTTGTGATACGCTGTTTGCCTGGTTTATGATTTCATGGTTTGTTACGCGCCACGTACTATTCAATTTTGTTATCAGGTCATCACTTTATGACCTTCCACGACTTGTCACGTACCAGTGGGACCCACCGTCTGGACACTTCATGACCAGTGGATCCTATGTCATGTTCAATGTGTGTCTGTGCACTTTGCAGGTGAGTAAATACTTGCTTCCTCTTGACTGTCAAATGACACTTTGTCTTTGAAGATATTGCAGATACTATGGTTTGCGACCATTTGCCGAGTAGCCTGGGGTGTGGTATCGGGTAAAGGCGCCTCTGACAGTCGGAGTGACGATGAAGAGTGAGTGTTTCATTCCCTCAGTCACTTCCGAAATAACCTTTCACTTTCAGCGATGGCGACATGGAGTCTAAGGACCAGTAGCCTTACATCAGAATCAGTTTGTTGCGGGGCAACTTGGTTTTCCGTGCCTATCTTTGACAACAGAGGATATTATTTCCTCGTGTGACAACGCGGGTTGAATACGACAGTCAAAAATGCACAGTCAGCAACGTTAGACCGGATTTTGAAGTTCAAAAAAGCCGCAGCGCACAATGACTCTTGGGCCGTGATACTGATCCTCGGGCCGTTTCTCCGCAGATAATTTTCCTCAAGTCATAAGCGGAATCCTGTTGTGGTAATCCTAGCTTTACTTCAGACTTTTATTTTCCGTGTTGTCGAGTTCGTACAGAGAAATTGTAAGGCTCCATTAATATCGTTGGAATCAATTGAATGGGGTAAATCACGAGTCACGTCTGTGACGCCGTAACTACCTTATCGAGAGCATCTGCCGCCTCTACCGCATCTTGTACACTCGACCTCACTAAGGGGACGTGGCTTAAGGGCATTTATACCTCTAGCTCGTCCTTTCTCTTACTCTTCAATCCGCCTTCAACACAGTACCAATGATGGCCAGCTTTATGAGCTATTTCGGCACCCGACGAGACCCTAAGCAGTCAGCGAGGGATGCTATAGTCACCCTGCGGCAGCAGCTGCAGATGATAGAGAAGAAGGAGGAATACCTGCAGAAGAAGATTGACGAGGACCTGAAGAAGGCCAAAGCAAACGCTGTTTCCAACAAGCCAGGTGCGCCGCCCGACCTCTTGTGTTCCCCAGTCAGAGCTCATTGACTCAGCCTACTCCAAGTGGCTACACAGGCGCTGAAACGAAAGAAGGCGAGCGAGCTCGAGCTGGATCGCCTTGCCGGAACACGACTGCAGCTCGAAATGCAAGTTAACACTCTCGAGTCGGCGAATTTGAACGCGGAGACGATGGCGGCTATGAAGAAGGCAGCCGATGCGTTGAAGGTTATTCATGGGAACATGTGCGGAGCCTTGTGTTGTTGTGGATCCCTTGCTTATCACTTGATTAGGAACGTGGACAAGGTCGATGCGACGATGGCAGCTGTGAATGAACAGAGAGCGGTGGCAGACGAGATTGCCGATATCATATCAAATCCAGCGTATATAAACGCGGACTTGGATGAGGCATGTCACTTGTCTTTCTTATTGGTATATTGGCTGATGATCGTTGTGTTTCCAGGATGCTCTCAAGGCAGAATTGGATGAGCTGGAGCAAGACGAGCTGAATGAACGATTAATGGGTGCTGATCATGTTCCGGTGCATCAACCAGAGTCAGCAACAGCACGGAAAGACGGTGCGGACCTTCTGTTCTCGTGTCTTCTTATACAGTCGTTGATGTTACCTTTTCTACAGCTCCGGTTGCTGTCGAGGATGATGAGGAAGCTCAGCTTAGACAGCTACAAGCAGAACTTGCAATGTAGCTCCTTAAATCCCTCTTCCGTTCAGTTCTATCATCTCCACTTGTTCTATTACTTACATCACGAGTCTTGTAGTTTTCTGTTGATTTCTGTTCCAATATTACCACACCATTGTATATTCGAAGAACGCAAGAGGCCATATTGAGGGGGCGAATTCAGACAAGATGAAGCAGATACATTTTGATTTACAGGATTTACATAAATTAAGAACGTTGCTGTCTTTGCTATTGGTATCGACGATGAAGATGCCCGAAGTACGCTATAATTGAAATGCGAAGAACGAAGACTAGCACCCGGATAATAATTCTACAGAGCTAATATGATTAAAGCGTCATGCGGATCCGTTTACACAGCGGAGACCTAGCACACGACGAACGTCCGATGTAAATCGTAGAGAGTCAAGAACAGGAAGGAGGTCCAGTAAGGCCTCATCTGAGGGATCGTGAGTCCATCCTTCTATCGGAATTCCATTAGCTGTGAGAGGGAAAACCAGTCAGAGTGTGAAGTAGATAAAGACATGCAGACGGACCTTCATTTACACGATAACTTATAGGCGAGTTGTCAACAAGACAGACCCGTGCTAGGTCACTCTCTACGACTGAAAGGTCTTTCGTGTAGGAGCCATTAGGCAGTTGAGTACATGACTGAATGTGGCGCCGATGTTAGGGCAACCGGAGAGCGAGAAGACGCGAAAAGAACGCACGTCTCTAAATAACCGATTTGAAAGGATTCCCCGGCCAGCGTCTAGCCAGTCGATGACAGGATCTGCGTATTCTTGCATTGATGCAGTAAATATCACGAGTGTGTACCATCCCGAAACCTGTGTAGTATGCATGATTCCGGTATGTTGAGCACAGGAAACGAATACTGCGTACCGTGCGCAAGAAAAAGTCAACAAACGGCCTCTTGTACACATGATATAGGGTGCTGCGCCCACCCATAACCACCTCTACCACATGCCCGGAGCTCTTGTTCCGCCTGGTAAGGGCACTTAGGCCGAAAAACCCAGAGCCAGTAGACGAAGAAGGCATAGGTCGTGATGTAGAATGAATCAGAGTTTCATCGAGATCAAGAACGAGGGTTTTTGGGAGATGGAAGGGGGTCTTTCGGGTGGTAAGGCTGGGTGTTGATGAACGGGAATGAGTGGCGGAAGATATTTCTGGCGGTGAGGACGACGACGAAGACTTGGGATCGAGAAGGACTGACGGAAAGAGGTGATGTTGAAGGAGAGGTGGAGCTGGCTTCGCTGGCAAGAGAGAGGGATCATCCGTGTCTTCATCTGTGCTGTCCTTGTCCGATGACGAGGCAATGACCCGAATGGACATTGTCTGCCGGCCCTGAGCCCCGCGGGATTCGATCCATGATGTCCAGACAGTCTGCAGGGCGTCCCAGGCGAGGACGAGGACCCGAACGAGGAATATGCGGTTGAACAACGTGTGAAGGGTCTCCTTCGGTACAACCTGCATGTCTATAGAGACAGTGGGCGGCGAATCTGGGTGAGGACGGCGCTTTGCAGAGGATATGAAATGCAAAGGAAACGAATACGAACGTTTCGTTGGGGCAGAGTTTGGCTGGGGCGAAAAGAGAAATGACTTTGTGGACCAAGTCTTTGCATGCGGCAGCGGCGTCTCCGTAGCGGATGGACTGCGTCGGTCGGGATGGAAAGGCTGTTGCTGCTCGGACGTCGGGGTCGACGACGGCGTCCTGGGAGAGGCAAGGACGTCGAACTGGCGCGACAGGTAGGCAAGAGAATTCATCCTGCAGCTGCCGGCGCCGTCAACGACGAGTAATACTTGCGAATAATGGAAACAAGAGGAATAAAAGAAACACTGGGATATCCGTTGGACGGACCTTGATGGACCCAGTTTGTGATAATGGGGGATGGCTTCAAGATGTCAATCACGCGCCGCGTCAAGTTTGCAGCTGATTGGCAATTTACAGTTTATTATTTACTACTTTACACGTTACACTCTACATTTTTATTGTTTCACATATATATAAGCCACGACTGCAGGTTGTAGAAAAATTCCCTGTCCATGTCGACGTTCGTTGTACTCGTCCGTCGAACGTTCGTCCGACCCGACCTGCCCTGCGGATCTATATTTCCTCTCATGATTCCACTTTTCCCGGGCCCCATCCCTTCTGGTACCGTGGTCTTATCTTCGTGTCTGCGGAATGGTCAGCAGGACAACCTACTTGTCGTTAACCGGCACTTACGCGACGTCCCTGCCGCTTACATCGACAACGGCTGCTTCTCTGATTCTCGACGGCTCTTCGCGGCAGTCCTCATTGCTCTGCATTCTTCGTACTGCTGTACGATCTCCACGCCAGATGTTATATGCAGTCTGTAATTACGGGGTAAGATTGGCATCGCATCAAATTCATATTTAGGCTACGCACATATGCAACGACCATCGCTCCAGCACAAGTAATCACGCCCGTCGATACGGGCCGTCCTTTGATCCCTTCAACGTGGGGCAGATGGATGTGCATCCGCCGAGATGATTGAACAGCGAGAGATCGAGGCATTTTCAAGTTTCTGATAGATGTAGTGTGGGTAGCAGGATGTATTATGGCCCCACCCTTTTTACCCCGCCTTTATGTGCTGCACCGAGCGACTCGAGATTCTACCTCAGTTGCCTAGAGGGACCCGGACCTATATAGAAAAAAGTCATACCATTCACAAAGTCCTTCTTATCTCTCTCTTCTTACGTTTCCATCACCAGTTACCCAGGACAACTGACTACTCTTCCGTTGTGCGAAGGCCTCCAGACAACTCGAGAGCAACGTTTATGAAAAGAGGACGTCTCTTCCGTGCTTCTCCGACCATTATCGGATCTAACCGCTCACTCCTTATGGTCACCTGTGTCACCATGCTTTCATTTCCTCGAAGACCTAGATGCTCCTCCTGGGCAATCGCAGCTTTCAACTCTGCGCGAACACCGCCCTCTCCTATATTCAGTTCATGTATACATTAGATCAAGTACCTAAAGCCGGGAGCATCCGCTCCCTTCTCCTCCTCGGCCTTCTCCATCTTCTTGTTGAGCGCAATGAGATATTGTCTGAATATCCAGTTCATGATAATCGCCAAAACGAACACCGCTATGCATATGTAGTATGAGTTGTTGTATGTGGGGCCCCACATAGTCGGCCATACATAACTACGAAAAAAAAACAAAGGATAAGTCCCAAGGCCTCAAGAATAACCCGATGTCTCCTTACGATCCAGCGACATTCCCGAGCTGGGAGAATGCATTCGTCAGAGCGAGTGCGACTGCACGCTTCGAAGGAGGTCTTGGGAAGCAATTGCTGATCCAAGCGTACATCACGATGAAACCTGCATAGCTCTGAGCCATTAAGAACCTGTCAAGACGCTGTGAGTGGAGAATTGAGCCATGCATCAGAAACAACGCACAGAGAGACATATCGTGCAGCGGTGTTCATCGTGGAGACAGCGATAATGAATCCAATGATACCAAATCCGAATGGAATGGTTATGTGATAGAATCTCTCTTGCGTCTTGTCCGAATGGCTACAGTATTGCCTGTGAGAAGACGCATGTATTAACGAGTGAAACGTTTACTGACCGGGATATGATGAATGATAATATAGTTGTAAAAACGAACGGAGGAGCACACAGGAGCAAAGTTACCGTGCGATTGAATCCCATCGTAGCACTATAAAGCATGTTTAGTCGGCATATACAGTGATTGGGACTTCACGAACCTTAGTGTGGGGAAATATTGATTGAACGAAAGCCCCACGACTTGAGCAGTCAAGACCACGGACATCCACCAAGTCTTCCAATCCTTGAGCGCGAGCCAAAGGCCGCCCATAGGGCTTCCGTCCTCCGTTTCATCTTGATCACCAACGCCGACATCCTCTTCCATTCTTTGGATTGCAAGTTGGCGCTCCAAAGGTGATAGCCATTTGGTTGTGGCGGGGAAGTCGGGCAGGATAAATATAGCTAGTATGGCGGCGAAGACGGTGAGAGAACCCTCGATATAGAAGAGCCATCTCCATAATAAATGTTATTGTGAGTGCGTTTACTTTGATATGAAGCATATGTTTACCTCCATGCAGCATGTCCTAGCTTTCCTTCCATACCGCTGAGAATACCTGATGCTAATAGGTTGCCGAAGGCATTACTGATGATGTTGCCGCAGTACAAAATTGCTGTTCGAAGACCAATCTCGTCTCGTTTATACCACTGAAGATCCGTCAGTAACGAGAGGCGAAGAGAGAGAGAGCTGTACATACTTTCGAAATTAAGAATAAGGCTCCCGGGAAGAACGCAGCCTCCACAAAGCCGAGGAAAAAACGCGTCAACAGCGCCCCAACAAAACTAAGAAATCACTATCAGTGATGACGATACAGAAAGGAAATAAGATGCTTACTTGTGTGTGATGCCTAGTGTCCATCACTCCATGTCAGATGGTACATATTTCGGAGAAAAGTTTACCCACCAGTAAGGCATGAGCTGGCAGCACAGTAGTGTTAGAGAAAGAAGGGGGAGGTGAAGAGATGCGAACATAATGCCCCAGACTATCATACATGCAGGAAGGTAGAGAGACGGCTTTCCAATCCAATTTAAAAACATATTCCTACATTACCGATGAGATGATGACATAGACCGATAAGAGACGCTTACGAAGGTATCTGCATAATGATATAGCCAACATACAGTATCGACAACAACGTCGCAAACTCTTCGCCTTTGAGATTCAAGTCATCTTCAAGGCCTCGTAGACGTGCCGCGCTTGATAAGACGATTCAGAATACCATATCATAAGTGCTTTTCGATTATAACTGACGCAGCATTGTTTCTATCGATCTGATTGCAGCCGTTAGAAGGTATGAGCCAACTCGAGATTAACTAACTCACATAGTTCAAGATGTATATGAAGATGAGAATGCTCATCCGCAGGTCAAGCTTCCAAAGTAGCTTCTTCTCCAGAGAGATACGAGCTTGACGCCCTCCGTACTTCGCATCGGGATCCTCACCACCCTGTTGTCCTTCCTGTGTATGGATGTAATCGTCAAGGCGTTTCTCGGGGTCGCTGAGATTCTGTTCGTGAACCGGTTCCATCATGGAGGCAGGAATGAACAAAGAGCCGATACATGTCCGGGGCTTTAAATACGTGCAGAGTTGGCTTCTCACCCGATTGCATCGTAATGGCGTGTGGGGTAATGTGAGGAGAAATCTCGGACCGGGAGAATTGACAATAAAGTAGTGCACGTGCACCAAACATGACGGAATGGCCACACGTGATGGGGCGCGTCGTTGAACATGGACCGCCATCAACAGGTGGACGAGCTCATCGACAGTCTCGCCGTCCTCGACAAGCACGCAGTACCGCTGCAGGACTCGTGCCCTATCTGCCTAATACCCTTTACTGATTTCTTCGACGACGGCGGTGATAATCTGACCCCTGATTGCGGCGTCACTAAACTCGATGGTTGCGGGCATATTTTCTGCAGGAAGGAGTGAGTTTAACATTTTGTCTTTCTTGCAGTACTTTGGCTAAGCGGCACAATAGCTTGATAGAATGGATTCGTACTTCGGTTAGTACTTTAGGACCACGCATGTCCAAGTGTACTGATACATGTCACTGCAGCATGGTAGCTGTCCTACTTGTCGTCATATGTTTCTTGACATACGGCCTCCTTCCGAGTCGGATGACGAGTCTTCTGATGGCGGAGAGTACATTCCGAATGACGACGACGACGATGAGGCCTTCTACGGCGAAGCCGAATTCGAGGAATTTATCGAGGTGGAGGAGGACTTGATTGATATCGACCCAGGCGACTACTCTCCTGTCGACGAAATGGATCTGGACATGTACAGGACCTGGCAGATGCAGGAACAGGGTGACTTTGAAGGCGAATGGGGCCTTACTGACGCCGACTCCGACTCGCCGTCTGAAGGTGACATGAGCTGGAATGAGAGTGACAGGGACAGTTCTATGGGTATGTTTGCATTATATCCAGTCTTCCATGTTATTGCCTCACCTTTAATTTCCTAGTTGGCGAAGACAACGTCACTGTCAATGAAGCCGGCAACGAGGCCGATGACGCTATCAGCGATCTCACCAGAGACGTTGACGACAAGTAGAATTCATCTCTGCATTGATTAAATTATCCGGCAGCATTACGCATCCTTCACTGCACAGTGTAGTACCATCATCATTTATTTCAAGTCTTGTACAAGCCTTATATACTAGCTAGTACAGCCTCCATAGTGGCGTTGTCCTTGTCTTTCCATACGCCAATGAATTTACCGCTCCATTTTAATCCTTTACCGCCACCTTTCACTCCCAACTTGGCCTTTAATATATCTCCCACCTCCTTCACTAGTTTGTCGTCTGAGCCAATGGCCATCACAACAGTAGTGCTCGAACTAGTCTGGGAAGAGGGCGTCGATGAAAAGATAATAACAAATCGCTGTACAGCAGCAGTCTCCTTCAGCGCGTCTGAAAACGCAACGCTGATCATTGACAGAAACCCCAGAGCGTTACTAGTGTCGTCAGTGCGATGTATGTGTTTTTTGAACACTCCACCATTGGCAGAACAGTGTTCTTGGTATAAATTTTGGCTAATGAAAGCTGCCAACTCGCTTTCGGCGTCCTGAACACGTTTCTCTGCCCTCTTCCGTTCATCGACAACTTGATTGACACGTTCCGGGACCAACGCGGCACCGCAGCTCAGATTAGATGCGGTACTTGCGAGGAGAGAATGTGTCGAGGATAAATAGGCGATAAGGCGAGGTCCGGAGAGAAAATATAACCTCGCAGAAGTAGTGGACGAGCGGGCTAGCGCGTCGGTATGGGGTAGAAGAAAAAGCTGGAGGTTCTTGATGCTTGGTAGATGGGTGCCACAACAACTAGCAGGCATCAGAGAGGATTTTCTATACGCGACCTGTTACTTACGGGTTTTTATCGACACCCTCAATAACAACTACTCGTTTTACTCCTCCAGTGTAGTCATCAGGTAGACCTCTGCCTACTGCGCGACCGCTCTCTAGCTTCAGGACTTTTGTTTCTTTCCCTGGCTCCAACTCTTCGACTTCAATGTGAACGTTTCTTCCTTCGAATACTAGTCTATTAGCTTCATCTTGGATGGACTGAATCTCCTCAACCGTCATGCCTCGAGGAACTTCGACATAACAAGGAGCGGGATAGTTTGTTAGAGACCAAGAGAGTGTGGGTAAATTCAGACGAATCTCCATTAGCGCCGAAAGAAGATGCTGAGATGTATGCATTGACATCTGACGGGGGTATTAGACTGATTTTATCGTGAATGAGAATAAAGACTTGCATGGTCATATCTTCTATTATATCCAGCTTGATCAAGGGCGGCGGTGACTTTGCTACCAGGTGAAAAGGCAATCAAAGCAGCGTTCACGCTGCTCTGCGGAACGTGGACATAGTGAACGGCATGACCTCCGTGTCTTTTGGACTGTACAATGCTCCAAACCGTACCATCCAGAGTGATAATGATTCCGGTATCCGTAGGCTGACCTCCTCCTTCCGGGAATATTACAGTGTCGTGCAAAACGACTTCCAATATAGGATCATCTGGTAATGTCGGCGCAAGGACAGTCTTCTTGGTTTTCTTTCCTGCTGGTGGCAGTGCTGGCTGCGATACTACACAGTTTACAACTGTGGTCTCTATTTGTCGCAGTAGAGGGTCGCCTAGGCCAAGGACAAACGAATCAATGGAGATTGCTCGCGATACGAGGAGATAAAGTACGTTGACAAGCCAAAAGGCCCACGGGAACAGGAAGCCGGGGGTCTGTACTGATGTGCAGTGCCGGCGAGATAATCCTGTGGTAGTTGGGCGGTGTCGTCGACGGCAGGAGGAGAGCAATGGCAGCCATTTCTGAGGTAATATCAAGTCGGGAGAAGGAAAGAAGCCGTGAGAAACTGGCTGACATCTCGCTGTTATGCCGCGATGGACAGTGGACACCTGGCTATCTCCCTTACTTATCTGCTGAATGGCCTACAATGACCGCAATCCTCCTCCAGAGGACGGTGAAGACCGACCATTACTACTGTCGCGGCACTCTGGTATGTCGTCCAAACAAGTCTCTTCAGTATTAGCTTCAAGTTGCCCATGAAACAGATGACGTTCTTATTGTGGATCCCGACGTCGAGTTTGGTGGCAAAAAAGCCAGGGAAGTGCTAGAAAGAAACCTCCTGCGCAAGGTCGACAGACGAATGTCAATTCTGGTACTGATATACATCCTCAATTGTATGTTTCCATCTAATCTCACGGCGTCGTATTGAATCCTGACTCTTTCTGTCAGATATTGACCGGAATAATGCATCGTAATGATCTCAGCGTAGATTCATAGGGCTGTATATCTTACAGCAAGTTCGTTGCAGCGCCGCAAGGCTTCGGGGTTTCGAAGAGGATCTCAACCTCCAGGGTACACAATTCGCGACCATCTTGTCTGTGCTATACATCGGATACATCATCATGCAAATACCTTCGTGTGTCTCTCTGCCAAACACTTTGCATCTAGGGACTCATTGCATCCAGGAATATGTTTCTTGATTACATCGGAAAACCTTCTTTGTACTTGCCTGTATGCATGATAGTATGGGGTGGGATATCAGTCATGACAGGATTCACGACCAAGTACGTCACTCAGCCCGCTCTCTTCCCAGAAAGTACTAACCCTTGCAGCTTCTTTGAGGCCGTTTGTACGCGATTCTTCCTCGGCTTCGTGGAAGCCGCTTTTTTCCCTGGTGCTTTAGTTAGTCTTCAATATTGGTTTCGCCGGCAGCTTAATGTTAAACTCTACGGTAGTTTCTCATCTCAAAGTGGTACAAGCGCACCGAGCTTTCGCAACGAACTGCCCTCCTTGCATGTGGAATTCTTGTCAGCAACGCTTTTGGCTCCTTGATTGCCTCTGCCATTCTTGACAGCATGGAGGGTCGATTAGGCTATGCTGCATGGAGGTCAGAAAGCCTTTTTTTCCTGTTGTTTAACTCTGATCTCTTGTGCAGGTGGCTTTTCTTCATTGAAGGCGGCCTTACTGTAATCGTGGCTATATGCGCAATATTTATTCTTCCGGACTTTCCTGAAACCTCTTTCGGCTGGTTGACTCCTGCTGAACAGGCTCTCGCACAGAAGCGGATGCAAGAAGACCACGGGTCGGTCGAAGATAAAAAGGAACCTACTAGTGGACTTCAACTGGCATTGACAGATGGCAAAGTGTGGTGGCTGGCCATCACTCTTATCAGCATCAATGTATCTCTGAGCTTCAATGCATTCTTTCCGACGCTCATGTCAACACTGGGGTACTCCGCCACGATAACTTTACTCCTTTGCGTTCCGCCCTGGGTATTTGCTACCGTAGTTGCAGTTTATTTGTCCAGGTACACAGGTGTCCTCCTATATGCGTCTTTATGGTTCTGATTCTTCTCCAGACACTCGGACCACTCTGGGGAACGGTTCTGGCACCTATCGGGCTCTTTCTTGCTTGGAATTTTAGGATTCCTCTTGGCCATGTCGACAATGAATGTTGCGGTCAGATATGTATCTTTGTAGGTCGCCTGGACTGTAGATTCGCCCTTCTACAATCTCTTTCTTCTTAGGTTTTTCCAAGCTCAGTCATATGCCGGGTTCATTTGTTTTTTTGCCTGGTCTAGTGGATCTGTAGCTCGACCACCGGCCAAACGAGCTGTGGCTCTCGCATTAATCAATACTGTAGGGTCTTTGGGAAATATATCCGGATCGTAAGTGCTCTCTCTTCATTTTCTACATCCAAGTGCGACCGTGAAACAGTTATTTGTGGCCGAAATCATGGGAACCGACTTACTCAAAATCGTTTACCATCTGTGTCTTGGCGAGTGCCTTAGCATTGACGATGTGCTGGTTGTTCAAACGACACTTGGCGGCGCTGAATGCTCGGGAAGAGAAACGTGAAGTGGAGATGGGATCTGATAGAGGGTATAGGTACTTACTGTAGTATGTGCTTTGGTGCACATAATATCTGAGGAAATGTCAGGATTAGCCAGGTGAATGGCCGCAAGCAGGTCACCTTCATGGTCGGAATCTTCCGAGATTCTTTTGGAAGTTGCTTGACAATCCCAGATCTTAGTAAACGCTCAATACCTAGCAATGAACTCAGCCGAGTATGTACGCGGGGAAATCACTTTCCTGCTTGAAAGTCTTCCAGGGGGCAAAACTGCGAACCACGTATGGGCAGAAGTCATCTTGGAAAAATACAGTGAACCGCATCGCCACTACCACACTCTGACGCACCTCGAAGCCATGATTCGTTGTCTACAGGCAAACAAGGGACACATACACGATCCAACATCACTTTCCCTTGCCATCCTCTTCCACGACATCATTTATGACCCTAAGGGACAAAACAATGAAATCCTGAGCATGAAAATGTTCGAAATGTTCGCTACGGACAAGGACCTTCCTGCCGAGCAAACCTCCAAGGTGTCTCGTTACATTGAAAGAACCATCACACACACGTTACCAGAGGAGGCGGAGGAGGGGAACTCGTCGGACTTGCACTTTTTCTTAGACTTCGACCTCGAAGTTTTGTCCCGTCCTCCGGATGCCTACCGCGCGTATGCATCTCAGATCCGCAAAGAATATTTGCATGTTCCTATGCATGACTACCGTGCAGGCCGTATTGCGGTGCTGCAGAAATTTCTAGCCAAAGAAAGGATCTATTTCAGCCAAGTGTTCCATACAAAGTGTGAAGCAGCGGCTAGAAGAAATCTACAGCAGGAGATACATGATTTGACGAACGGTTAAATTTTAAAAGCGGACAGGCAATAATTATCTTGCCTTTGCTTATTTTTTTGCTAGTATCGGCGTTCCCTTGTTGTTTGTCGTACGGCTAGCGTATATACACATTCGGGGAGCTGGACCCCGGCACGTTAGGAGCCATGTTGGGTAATAAAACATCCTTCCTTACTTGCAAGGGACATTCTTCTTTCCTTCGCAGTGGTCATTCTTCGACGTCGCTCTCATTCTCCATGAACACAGATTTGGATACCGAACCTGCCACCTCTAAATTTCATCAGTCGCTGCCGTACGCCTACCTCGCCGTCTCGCCGTCACTATCTGCTCTTCATGCAACGCGTATCAAGAGCCAGCACGCTGTCGAGAATCCGGATTTCTGCTCGAGATGTGGCACCTTTCTCCTTGATGGCCTCAGCAGCTCTCGGCTGAAACGTGTCAGGAAGGGATGCAACGAAGGAAGGAGAATCAGGGCAGTTCAGTGCAGAGGCTGCGGGTTTGCGAATGATATAGATGTTCAGAAAGGGAATGCTGTCATTTATGGGAGACGAAACGGACGTTCGAACAGAAACTCTGCCGTGGCCATCCCAGAGTCAGAGCCGGAGCCGGAGCCCGTTGTCAAAGTCGCCCCCGTTGTCGCCAAAATCCCGACGTCAAACCCGTCGACCCCTGCACCCAAGCTACGTCAAAAGAAAAAGTCTGTTTTGCAGGACATGCTTGCCAAAAATCGTACACGCGAGGAACGGGACAAATCTACTCAAAGTTCAACTGGATTGGCTGCCTTTCTTAGTGGCCTTTAAGTGAGTTTACTATTTTCTACTACGGACTGAATCGAGCTTTAACATAAAGAATTAGCAGAGAATATGGCTACGAATTATCCTTCCCATCCACGTTCTGTCCGTCCAATAACTCCAGTTCTGTTTTGTACTCCACAGGAATTGGAGGAATGAATCTTCCAGGCCAGAATGGAACGTATATCGCAACAGCGATGAACAGCGGCAGCGTGTCCAACCCGTAGAATAACGATTCCATCGTTGCCAGTCGACCTTCGAAGCCTTGCGACAGCTCTATCGTTCGGTACACAGATCGTATCTGTAATTTCTCAGTATGCGAGTATTCGACATGATTCTCACATACCAAAATGCCAATGCAGCTGACAGAAAGTGCACCTGCCAGAGCACGCCAGTCAGCATACCACTTCTTCCCTCCTGCCTCCCAAATGTCCGGTTCATGTGCATACATGCGCCGCAGGAACGTCAGGAATATGCACGTGAAGATGAAGAACGACCCGAGTTGGAGCGCTAGTCCTACGAGGAATATCTAGACGAGTCTCGGTTTTCATATGCTCGGATCGAATAGAGACGATCACTTACACGGGATCCAATCCTCGCCAGGTGTACTTGGTCTGCCGCAATCGACACTGCACCACCGGCAGCCTGTTACCGTTCATCGTCACCTTGGACTTTGCACTAACACGGTGCTCACCTGAATCAGAAATGTAGTCACATCGGAAGAGATAAAGACTGCCGTGATCCGTCGGGGGTTTACCAACAGGTGTTGGGTTGCCCCCAGGTACCGTGACAGGTGACCTAGCAGGACGTAGTTGGCTGCGATGAACGCACACGGCTACGAAGTGTCGAGGTGGTCATTGTTGCAGACAAGACCAGGAGAAACAGTGCCTACCGACAACACAACGAAAAGATACTCCACGATGTATATTCCCTTTGATTCCGGGTGTGTGTGTAGGCCGAACCGTGTGCCTATGCCAAATGCGAACGCTATATTGGCGGTCAGATATCGCCGTACGGAAGAATCCAGTGAGGAAAACGCACTGTATGCGCCGATAGTCATCGACATCATCCACTTTGCGCCCCATCGTCTTATCCAGTACGTTTGAATAAGGGCGGTCATTAGCATAAGGCCTTTCAACAAATCCTTGAGACTTGGTGGCGACTGCTGTTACAAGAAGACGTACTGAATGCGATTGCAGTGAGGACATTGGACGCAATGTACCGAAGAGGGTTGTTGGGATCATTCGCGGGGTCTGCGTACGGGTCTGCGGGAGAAGGGAATTCTCGTCCTTGGATCGTTGACAAGGCGAGGCTCAGTGTCGACATTCAAGTAGATGGAAAAGAGTCCCTCTACTAGTCAACAACCAAACATGTGCCTTTTCTCATGTGCGACAAATGATCCTGATTCTGTCAAAATCTATGTCGCTCCGACCTCGGCGGGTGAGGGTCGTGTTTGCAGGTGAATCGCAACCAATAAATACTTCAGTTCGAACGCCGACAATACCGAGCTCGCTTCGATCCTGCTAAAAATCATTTTTCAGATCACGAAAGGATAAGAAGCATGTCAAAGTGATTCCATATGCATATGTATGTATAGTAATTTTTTCAGTTTCCCGTACGTCAATAACAAATCTTACATGTCGAAAAAATACAGTTTACCACCTGGCACTAACACCAGACATCATTTAAAGCTAGGGAGACCGTAGTCAGTAAGGGAATGCCTTGTTGTAAAGAGAGAGGCGTGTAGAAGAGAGAAAGGCAAAAGGAAAGAGAACCTGGCTAAAAGTACACGTATTGCAGTCCGAACGAAGATTGCTTGCTGAGGCTGGCCCTGATTATTTCAGCTCGACAGCGTAAGGGTTGACACTGTACACTTTGATCACTGGTGGAGACTTTGTCAGGTCGGCAGTTACAATGACCTGTTATATTTTCTCAGTACGCACGCATCAGCCTGGAGAAAATACACTTACAGGAACGGTCATGAGCTCCCTGATATCCTGAATCAGATGTCCAGCAGGCGCCGTCCTCAAGCCTTCGAACTCAGGTTTCATCTTGGCGATCGATAACAGCCTTTGCTTCGACGTCTCGTTCTCGTCCGCCAAAGCCTCAGCACGCCCTAGGACGATCTCATCGTCATCCGCCTCGTCCTCGTCAAACAAGGCCTTCTCGTCATGAACAGAGCGTGAAGCAACCTCCATCTTAAGCGCATGCTGCTCGGCATTCTGCTTGACCTTTTTCAAATGCTCATCGTCGCTGTTCTCGGCTAACCAGCTGATGACGTCCTTAGTTGACCAGTAGATCTGCAATGTGTGGGTGTGCTCCTCATAGACGTGATTCTGAGGGGGAAAGGTATCAGTCCTGTTATCAGTGTATAGAACGGACTTTCTCACGTCAATGGGCATCTGGTCAACATGAACGCGCTTCTCAATGCCGAATTCGGGCACAAGGACATCAAAGGCGGCGTCTAGAACACCAACAACTTTAGCTTGACGAACAACTGGACCATAACGCTGGGTCAAGTCGGAAATGAGAACGCAAAGGAACAGATGGGCTGATTGCTCCTGAGCCAAGATCGCAGAGTCGCGTTTACTGCAATGGAGCATAAGCTGCGTAACATACATATCTGACGACATTACTCACATGTTACACTGTTGAGCCACTTTGGCAACGGCATCGCGATCCATCGTGAACTTGGGTTCAGCTGCAAAGAAAAAATACATCAGAACCAGGTTATTGGATAAGGAGACATCGCCCACATCCAGTTTGCAAGACTGACTCGAGTTGACGATGAACAAGAACGTCGGCATAACGTCGAATCGGAGACGTGAAGTGAGTGTACAAAGGCACGTTGAGAGCATAGTGGTGATATTTCGCAATATCAAGCATTCCAGAGCAGAAGTACTTTGCGCGATAAGTCGCTTTAAACGAGAGCAATTCGAGAAGCCTGCGAGCAGTAGGATCCTTGATGACTTCAAACGATCGCATGAGGGCACCTGATGACGAGGTGTCCATCTGGTAACCTAGTCGCTCCGCACGTTCCCGGAAAGTGTTGAGGCGGCGCTCGATGGGAGTATCGTGGCGACGAAGGAGTGCCTGCTCAGGTAGATGGAAGGCGATATGCTGAGCTACCGTGATGTTGCTGAGGAGCATGAACTAAGGGACATGAACAGTGTCAGGACCAACATGACCAACAGACGGATGATTCATACCTCCTCTATCAAGTCATTTGCATCAACACGTTGATATTGCCAACAGTCGACGGGCAATCCAGTGTCGCCTAACTTGAACTGCAAGCGCAGGGAGTCAAGGCTTAAAGTGCCATTCTCAAACCTCTGTGCTCGCAACTTCTTGGCCAGATCATCCAGAATCCGGATGTCATGTTCGATATCACTGGCATTATGCTCAGGAGATACAACGACACCACCCAAAACTTTGCCTTCGATCACGTTCTGAGCGTCCGAATAGCCAAGCTTACTGGCGGATCTGCATAAAAGATTAGCACTGGTTTCGTTTGTCATTCAGTATTGAGCAAACCTTATGATGGTCTTGCCAAACCACTTGCTCACGACCTTGGCCTCTTTATTCATCGTGAAGATGACTGAGAACGCGAGGCGATCTTGTCCGGGAACAAGACTGCATAGCTGCTCACTGAGAGAAGGTGGAAGCATCGGCACAGCACGTTGAACTAGATATACACTGGTCGCGCGTTTGCGAGCGTCACGATCGAGGGCAGTGTTTGGCTTGACGAAATATGAAACATCGGCGATATGAACGCCAACGTCGTAAGTACCGTCCTCGTTGAGCTTGATCGAAACAGCATCATCAAGGTCCTTTGCGGCGTCCGGATCGATAGTAAAGATACGTTCACCACGAAGATCCTTACGGATCTCAACTTCTCTTTCGGGAATTCTAAATGATTGTGAGAAAGGGTTAGACGAGATAAGATCCAATGACTCACGACCAAGGCATCGGCGGTAAACATTTAAGGACATTTTCCGTGAAGTCTTCTGTAGGGAAGTTGCAGTCCTTTAGAAGAGCACTCGTCTCCACTTCGATGTCTCCAATCGGACCGAGTTCCTCAACCAAAGTACCGAAAGGATGTAATGAGCTTATAGGCTAAATAAACAAACAACTCGCGATCAGTTACATTGAGATGTTTCCAAAAAATCACGTACATGACGCTTAATGCAAGCAACGAAAAGCTTGTCAACGTATGCCTCAGAGTTCTGAACGAAGTCAGGTGGGGCTTGTTCGGTGGGAATCGCAATGAGAGGTACGCGCTTGTCTGTAGGCTTAAACCAGACAATCTTAGGACGTTCAATGGGACCGCGCCTAGGCTCATCTCCGCGATCACCTTCGCGTTCCCGACGCTCTGCTTCCTGTTTCTCTTTTGTGGCGGCGGAAGAAGGACGAAGGAGGCCAAGAGTTCCGGAGAACAGCTGACCAGGCATCCTTTCTACCACTGCAACAACATGGCCGGCAAATTGAGGTTTAACATCGTCGGTGACTCTGAAAAAGAAACAGGTCAGTTCAGTCATAACACTTTTCAAATCAGGCATACTCTTCATCTTCGAACAGGAGAAGACCTTGGCCCTCAACTTCAACATCATCCTTCTTCTTATCGTCTTTGCGGCCGGCGCTTGACTTAACGTCGTATGCAGAGTTCTCTTCCTTCTTCCTCTTCTTCTCTTCCTTCTCTTTCTTCGTCCCCCAAACTTCATCAACATCCAGGAGTTCCACAGCGACAATGTCGCCTTCAAGAGCCCGGTTACGATCTTTCGAACCGCAAATATAGATGTCTGCATCAAGGACCTCGGTAGCAACGTATGCATCAGATCGATTACGCTTGTTTACTCTCAAAATTCCAACAACCAATTTTCCAGCAGCAAGCAAAGGGGGCAGTGACGCTTGAGGTAGATATGGCGCAAAGAGAGACTTTCGTTGGGGTTGGTTAGACTGCTGCTGGAGCTGGGACTGGAATTGTTGCTGCTGTTGCTGCAGAAGATTGATACCGCCGAGGCCCATGCCCATCATATTCGCTGCCATCATATTGGGGAGCATATTGGGGAAGCTGAATGATGGCATTTTGTGATGATGACCTCCAGCGGCCGCTCGGAATTGCTGCAGGCTCTGGAGTTGGGCTTGAGCTTGAGCGAGGTCCGCAGCAAAGCCATTGTTGCTGTTGGTAGGCACCCCGCCGACACCACCGTCTGTAAGACTTATTGTAAGTATTCTGTTAATCGCTTTACGAAGATCGATCTTACTGATACGCCAACTTGAGTCAGCTCTAGAAGCCTGGCGGGAATGTCCACCAAAACTGGGTGGAGCAAAACCATCATCAAACCCTTCTGGTTGTTGCCCATAAGGATTGCTATTGTAGCTGATAGAGCCACCTGCGCTGCCCGGCTTGTTGACAACATTGACACTGTGTCGTCGCCCATGCCCTCGGGGAATACCTTGGGCTTGACCGTCCATGCTAACGCTGAGACCGCTGTAGTGACCGAATTGACCCATGGTAGGCTGCGGACCTCCAAAGCCACCGACACCACCCATGGGAACAGTACTGTGTACGCGTCGATGAACATTGGCCCTGTTCGGAGCTAATCCAGCGGTCTGGAAAGAAAGAACCTGGTTTGACGCAAGCTGTTGTTGGTAGAGTGCTTGCTGCTGCTGTTGCAGCGCCTCGATTTGATTCTGAATAGCAATCTAAACAAAGGTATATGCATATAGTCGGGTACGCAGAAGAGTTAGTAGCCACGTACCTGCTCAGCCATGATACCTGTAATCTCACCGCTGTCTGATTTCCTATGCTGCATAGGTTCCTGAGCAGGGACTTCGGGCGCATATGGTTGCTGTTGTTGAGGAAATTGGAAACCTACGTCTTCTTCATCAATCGGTGGCCCCATCAACCCTCCGCCGCGTTTCTTGGCACCAAACATAAAATTTGGCGCGAGCTGAGGGCGGCCGGTGGGACCAATGGCCTCTATCTGCTCCTGTTGTGCCAACGCTGCGAAACGAGGAGCAGTAAAACTCTGAGACTGAGCACGGGGCTGGTGTCCCTGGGAGGGGTAGAAGGTCTCGTGAATCTCGCCATCTTCCAGGGGCATGCTGCCATCTTCCACGTCTTCCATCATCGCCTTCAGGCCAGGTGCAAAGGAATTGAAATTCCCGGAAAGACCAGATGCGCCCATGGATGCGGCCTTGCGATGCTTGACGTCTGCAGCGCTCAGTCCTGGGTACGCAGCAGCTCCTGGCTGGAAGACGGGAGCGTTGAGTGGGAGAGACGAGGTAGGTGACTGAGAAGTAGGAATTGGGAAAGAGGTGGTGTTGTTACCGGGTGGCTGGGGTGACGTAGTCCTGAGGTCGGCGATGACCCTTTGCAATGACGACAGAGCGTCGCTCGACTCTTTGGATTGGGATGGCGTAGGCGTAGACTGCTTCGACGATTGGTCCTTGGTCCCGTTGGAACGCGCGTTCTGAGCTGAAGGCTGCGCTTTGCGGTGCGCTTGAGGACGACTGCCTGACTGGCTCTTGTTTCGCTGGTCAGGCTTCTTCACTGTCTCAGCGACCTTCCTCGTGGCCGAATCAGAGCCGGACTCCGTTGCAGGAGTCGACGACTTCTTGTTGCTCGTCCTTGAAGAAGGCCTTGGGCCACCTTGGGTGGTAGCAGCAGCTGGCTTGCTGATGGAAGCGTTCCGCTTTGGATTACGACCATTGCCTGACGCGGCAGGCCTCTTATCGTCCTTTCGCGCTTGAGCTGGTAGCGTTATTTCGTCCGTCATGTCGTTCGTAAAGAGTTGGAAACGAGAAAAGCGTTATAAAGTCTTTTTTGGGTTTTTTGTTTTATGTTGAAGTGAGGTTTAGCTATGTCCCGGTGAGCGCTGAGACAGCGAGAGGGTGTAGAGGGAAGAAATACCTTTAAGAATTGGCAGGATCTGTGAATTGGATGGCTTTGCCCTGTAGGGCGAGTGGGGGGAAAGAATGCGAGTTGGTGCTTATCGGGAGTGTATGAGCGCAGCCCTTAAGTAACTGAGTGTCCGTGACGAGCTGTGATGGTCGTATCTTCCCACGCTCGATCCATTACTGGTTCCCTGCGGGACTCTGATTTGTTCTTGATGCGCCATTGTTTCAGTATCCTCATCAATGTATTAGCCGGTCGTTTCGAATAATGTTCTACTCTATTATCCAGATGTATGTACATGTACTTCTGCTCGACTACTGAAGCTTCTGGATGATGGCCGCAGTATACTCCTTTGTGGAAGCTTTGCCACCCAAGTCACCAGTGATCGTCTTACCTTCCGCAATGGTCTGCAAAGCGATGAGATGTTGAGGCAAGATACATACAAAACTATTGGTTGCTTACCGTCAGAGCAGCCTTTTCGATTTTGTCGGCGTGCTCATAGAGATTCATGTGCCTTCACGACCAATAGATCAGCCGGACTTCTCTCTCAGAATTTCCAAGATAGGCGTACCTTAACATCATCAGGGATGACAACAGAAGAGCTGTTGGATTAGCGAGTCCTTTTCCTGTAATTACGGAGTGATGTAAATATGACCGGGAGTCAAACAACGATCACCGAATTGCATACCAGCGATGTCGGGAGCAGAACCATGAACTGCCTCAAATATAGACGCGTCCTGGAAATGGAGATAATTGAGAATTTGTCAGTGGGAGTGATCCGGTGGGGACCTACACGACCAATATTACCCGACGGTGTCAATCCCAAGCCGCCAATGAGGCCGGCACACATGTCGGAAAGGATATCGCCGTAGAGATTAGGCATAACCATGACACGGTCGGAGTAAGGTCTTGGGTTTTGCACAACCTGAACGGCATGAGCAATGCACGTATGATAAAAACTAGCATACCTGAAGGCAAACTCGATCCAGCAGATCTTCGTCATAAGCAATGTCGGGGAAACCCTTGGAGACCTCTCGACAAGCAGACAAAAACATGCCGTCAGACATTTTCCTATGCCACTTTTAGATCCGGTTGTGGACGGCAACGAGGCACTTACATGATGTTCGCTTTGTGAACAGCAGTGACGCGTTTGCGCCCACTAGATTGGGCATAATGGAAGGCATAACGAGCAACACGCTCAGAAGCCTCCCAGGTGATGAGCTTGATGGATTGAACAACGCCATCAATAACCTACCGGTGATACGTTAGCTCAGCACCGCATAGCGGCTTTGTCTCTTACCTCATGCTCTATACCTGAATACTCTCCCTCGGTATTCTCTCGAATGAGAACGGTGTTCACGTCGTCATACGGAGTCTTGAAACCTTGGATAGAGACACAGGGCCGGACGTTGGCGAAAAGGTTGAACGTCCTTCGTAATGTCAAGTTCAGCGATACGTGACCCTTTCCAACTAATCCACCGTGTCATCCGAGTTTAAGAGTATATGACGCGCTTAATGCTTACTGGGGGTCGCCAAAGGGCCTGAAGACAAGATGAATGGAGCAACCACGTAAACCGTCTTGAAACGCACCTTTCAATGCAACAGTATTCTTCTTGACAGAGGTAATGGCCAGGTCTGGGATGACCGTCTTTCCGTTCTTCAGAATCGGTGTTACGTCGACTTCCTCCCATTGGATGGGAACCTGATATCCATCAAGAAAGGCATGGGTGAGAGAATGTGCTACGTGAACGAACGTTGGCGGCAACATAGATGTCCTTGATTGACTGGCTAATTTCGGGCCCGATGCCTACAGAACGTATATGTTGAGCCGGGAAACAAGATGAAGAATAGAACTGACCGTCGCCAGGAATGAGCGTAACGGTATATTTTCCCTGTCAAGAGTACGAAGACAAACATGAGTCCCAGACATGGAAGCTGTCAGTAGTAAGAGCGCACATTACTGCCCTTTTGGCCAGCAAAACCAGCTGTCGGCGCGGCGGCGGCGTAGCGTCTAATGCCCTGCTACGCGATGAGTTTGAAGTAGATAAAGCATAGTGGTGAGCATACTTGAGAACGTTTAAGCGCTCCCTGGGCAATGCCAGCGAAGGACCTAGAAGTAAACATGTCTGTACAAGGAAAAGAATGTTGATGCGAGCCAAAGTTTTGCGTTTCTTTCCGATGCCACGTGGAGTGGAGATAAGATATAGCGGCGGCAATGCGTAAGGGCCATTACAGCATTCTCGCCGGATAATGTACATCTAACCAGGTATATATTACATAGATCCAGTTCCAAAATCACCCACTTAGAATACCATTAAGTTGTTGTCGATACTGCTCCATCGTCCTTTCTGTCTCTGCATCCTCCAGTTTGTTCTCCACCGACTGGAGATGTGTTAACATCAAAAACACCATGCAATTCATCCAGTCAAAGGAACTCACCGGAAGCTCTGTTCCAACGGACCCAGCTTCTCCCAGCTTTCCATTCGTCAGCTCGAAAAGAACCTTTTCGACCTCAGCATCAGCTTCTTCCTCCAACTCTTCGTCCTCATCCATGTCTAACGTGTCGTCCAGCATTTCTTCCATGATGCCAGCCTATCCGATGCATGTCAGGAGGTGATACAGCTGGAACCAATCTCTGAGCGAACCTTCGTCATCTCCATGCTCATCTCTCGCATCGTTTGGCTGATTTGTGGCAGTTTTATGAGAGAGTTGGACAACTTCATGATTTCAGTAGATTTCTGCAATGACCCCGTCACTTTGATCATAGCTGACAGGGCACCTTGTTAGAGCGAAACTAAATTATCATGGAATATCCACGCACCCATCTGTTGAGTTAACTGCGTCTCAATGGATCCTAGCCGTGCCTTGCTCACAGACAAGCGGTCCTTCTGCTTGTTGCTGCGAACGACCTCTCGAGCCAACACACGTGCGTTCTTGACGTCCCCTTTAGATGCTAATTGCTTCACGCTCTGCCTAGCCTTGTTTGTCGCCACATCCAGCTACACACCTAGTCAGCTCCTGCTGCGTTACGAGACAAGTAACAAGCCAACCTGCCTAATCTCCCGGTCAAGGATACGGGTCTCTGACCGAAGTTTGCTCTTCCATGCCCTAACTCTCTCTTCAGGTGTAGGTCCATAGAGGAAACGATTAATGGTTTGCATCGTAACGAGCCCGTGGTAGGCGATAGAGGATAGAGGTGAGGTGCTACGGAAATTGCCGCACAGGACATATTGGGTAATTGACTCGAATAAAACCTTTCTTCGAGATCGACATATCCATGCCTTCCTTCCTGCCGCTCCTGGAGCACCCCAGTAGGGATCTCTTCCCTATTCTTCATCGTATAGGTCCTACCATTCTATCTTCGCCTACGGGTCCCCTTCCGGACCGGTCTTATGTACTGGTCGATCGCCCAGCTTTTGATTTACAGGTTATCACCGGGTTTCTAGACGACGGCGCCGAAAAAGTCATTGTACCTCTTACATGGGCCAAGGAGCTCATAGGAATTATTCCTAATGACAGAATTATCCTTTTGCTTGACGTCGGGAGTGTCAGCGCCGTTTCTGACAAAGTTCGGAGCGCTATATCCGGGGTTCTGCTAAAAAGTCCAGCAGTCGACCTCGACTTGATTGCCTCGATATCCACATTCTTTGCCGCATCCGACATCTACGTCCTATCTACCCCTACTTTACCATCTAAATCTACCATTCGTGCCCTTTTGGGCATCAAAGCAACGCTCGTCATTCCAAGCGACCAGCTTACCTTTGGCGTAACCTCCAGCTCGCAGATAAACGTCGGGGATGCGTTCATTGCTCCTTTAATCTCGGATCGTCCAGATGGTCTCTTCCCCACTGTAGTTTCCAGCCAGAGTGGACACTCGCTCGGTTTGGTATACTCCTCCGCCGAATCAGTGAAGGAGAGCATTTTGACAGGAAAGGGTGTCTACCAGTCGCGGAAACATGGCCTCTGGCGCAAAGGAGAAACATCGGGTGCAACTCAGGACGTGATCAGTATCAGTCTCGACTGCGACTCAGACAGTTTAGAGTTCCGGGTCGTGCAACACGGTGCAGGATTCTGCCACCTAAACAGACAGTCATGTTTCGGCGAGGCAAAAGGACTGCAGGCATTGGAGACCACCCTTCTTTCTCGCCTCGCATCTGCACCTGAAGGATCGTACACGAAACGTTTGTTCAATGACCCTCAGCTTTTGCGTTCAAAGATTATGGAAGAGGCAGACGAGCTATGCTCTGCTGAGACGAAGGAGGACGTGGCATTTGAAGCCGCCGACCTGGTATATTTTGCGCTCACAAAATGTGTCGCGGCTGGTGTCACAATCGCGGACATCGAACGGTCGTTGGACAAAAAATCGAAAAGAGTTACGCGTAGACCTGGAAATTCCAAACCTCAGTGGGCATCCGCATCACAGCCGCCGAAGACCCGCTCTACAGAAAAACCGCCGCCACCCGCCTCATCGGTACCTCCGGTAGATCCGGATGCTCCCATTCGGATGCGGGCTTCAGACCTCAGCACAATCTCAGTGCGAGAGCGCGCGCAGCTTCTCCGTCGGCCTGTGCTCAAATCCGACGAGATGATCGAAAAGGTCAAGCCTATTGTTTCTGAAGTGCGCGCTCGCGGAGATGCGGCTCTGCTCGAATTTACAGCAAAATTCGACAAAGCCCGCCTGTCATCCACATGCATATTCTCACCCTTCTCCCCCGATACAATGCAAATCGACCCTGATATCAAAGCTGCCATCGACCAAGCGTATGCCAATATTCGTAAATTCCACGAGGCACAGTCAAGCGGAGCTCATCTTGTGGTCGAAACGATGCCAGGTGTCGTTTGCTCGCGTTTTGCGCGACCTATAGCAAGAGTAGGTCTTTATGTCCCGGGGGGCACCGCCGTACTTCCTTCCACCGCTCTCATGCTCGGTATTCCGGCGCAAGTTGCGGGTTGTAAGGAAATCGTTTTAGCGACCCCACCTCGAGAAGATGGCAGTATTTCTCCTGAAGTCATGTATGTGGCAGGTCTGGTTGGCGCTTCGACTGTGCTGAAAGCCGGAGGAGCGCAAGCCGTCGCGGCTATGGCTTATGGGACTGATACAGTTCCAAAGGTGGATAAGATTTTCGGGCCTGGAAATCAATGGGTGACTGCCGCAAAGATGTTAGTCCAGATTGATACAGACGCCCTCGTTAGTATCGACATGCCGGCGGGGCCTAGTGAAGTCCTCGTAAGTAGTTCTATTTCTCGCTTTTTGCTATAATGTTGATATCTCTTCAGGTCATTGCTGACCATACGGCAAACCCTGCGTTTGTCGCGGCCGATTTGCTCTCTCAAGCAGAGCATGGAGTCGACTCACAAGTCGTCCTCGTCGCGGTTAATCTGACCGAGGAACATCTCAGTCACGTAGAGAGAGAAGTCGATTCGCAGGCACGGGCTTTGTCCAGAGTCGACATCGTTCGACAGTCCATCGGTAAAAGCATCATTGTTAGGGCATCTTCTGTAGAGGAAGCCCTCACGTTCTCGAACGACTACGCACCCGAGCACCTCATCTTGCATCTTGAGAATGCCGCCAGTCGAGTCGATCTAGTTGAAAACGCCGGTAGTGTCTTTGTTGGTGCATATTCACCCGAAAGGTTAGTCAATGGCAGAGCTTGGGCTTCAATTTTTTCTAATCGGCCTTGACAGTTGTGGAGATTATGCTTCTGGAACAAACCACACGCTTCCTACCAATGGTTATGCACGACAATTCAGCGGCGTCAATACACTGTCCTTCCAGAAACACATTACGTCACAAGAGGTGTCTTCAGCGGGGCTCAAGGACCTCGGTCCTATTGTGGTGACTCTGGCAGACTGCGAGGGCTTACAAGCTCACGCAAATGCGGTGCGAATCCGCTTAAGCACGCAATAGACAAAATTGTATGTTAAAATAGATCTGTAGTCCTTTGACGTTCGCTAACCGTTTTTGCCTCAGACCGATAGAAATATGAAAATGTAGTCAAATTTCCGATATTTATGGGAAGCGTTATGATACAATTGTAGGTAACATTGGAGGCAGAAGTAGCGACATAAAATTTGTAGAACACAACCCGTTCCGCAAAGCTCTGCCGACAGGGTGATAAACATTGCCTTAGTGTATGTCAGCGATAAGGGTATTGACGTCGACCTGAGACTTGCCTGTCGCGTATAGTAGCTCATCATAAGAGGACCTCGTCTGAAGAAGAATCTGGTATGGATGGCCGGATCTGCCGTTTGACGAGTTCCATGAATTTGTCGGGAATGGGATAGTTGCTCGTGCGGTACTTCGTCTCTGAAATCGCATCGCCTACAAGCTCCAATGACGAATAATCCTCCGTGAACTCCTCCGGAATAGGTAGCGACTCGGCTTGGGAGACGACAGTTTTCGCGGCGTCACGAGCACTACGATCTCGGTCGGCATCCTGCAAGAGGTCCAGACCAGGATACCTGTTGTACAGCGGATCACTTGTATCCACACCGTAAAGCGCCTCGACAATCCTGGCTTCCCTCTCCTCCATAGCGGGATTCCCAACAGCAATCTGAAGATCCCATTCCCACAGCTCCGACATCTCCTTCTGCGCCAGTCTATGTTTTCTCAGATTGTCATACTTCTTGAAGGAATTGAGTGCGGTATCCCCGACGGATCTGATAAAGGCGTCGTCGATACGGTCTGAGAGATTTTCGAGGGTGACGAAGGACTCAGTGCCGTGATAGACTGAGATGAGGGCGCGTAGTTTTTCGGGAGGAAGTGTTGGGACTTGTTTGGTCGGTTTTCTCTTGATAGACGAGGAGGAGTAGCGTACTCGTGGGACCGTTAGATGACGCAGAGGACGCGCCAGACGATGCGACATGGCCGTCAACTTTTTTGATGCTCCGGCATTTACCGAGCTACCAATAACTCATACAGGGCCGGACCACCCTCCTTTACCTCTTACCACGACGTTGACCGTTCTTCATTTCTTTCGTGAGACTTTGACAGTCCCTACATACTATCATTCCACATCGCCTATCTGCAATGTCTTCCTTCTTTCACTCTCCGGATCTTGCTGGTCGCTTTCTCGATGACGGTCGTTTGCAGCTGTTGGATTGCATTGGCACTGGGGTCCATGGGGTCGTCTATCGTGCACTTTCTATCCCATCCAGAGATCAACCATCTGAATATCGTGCTGTTAAGTGCATTCGCAGACCGACTAATGGCGAGACACGTTTAAGCGAGTTTGCGAATCACGCCAAGGCCTCCAATCACAACAACATTACTACCTTACACCATATCTTCCACGATGAAACCTTCATATATGCGGAGCTCGACCTCTGCCCTGATGGAACTCTGCTGGATGCGATAAACAGACGACAAATCTTTCACAACCAGCCCGAGCTTGTGCGCGCAGCTTTTCTTCAACTAGTCGATGCTGTTCATCACTGTCACGAGCAAGGCGTCTTTCATCGCGATCTGAAGCCAGAGAATATCCTGTGCTCTTTTGATGGTTCATATCTGCGCCTGGTTGACTTTGGGATGTCTACAGATACCTGGGTGTCTGAAGATTTCGGGCGGGGTAGTGAGTGCTACATGAGCCCAGGTGAGTAAAATCAATCAATGTGTTTAGCGTTTCTTTGATTTCCACTTCTCAGAATGTCTAGCAGAAGAGTTTAAGCTCCCCGACTATTCTGTCCGACACAGTGACATCTGGTCTCTCGGGATTCTTATGATCAACATTCTCTGTGCTCGGTCACCTTGGGAAAGGGCAGCGTCCTCACACAAACATTTCAACGACTTTCTACAAGACCCGAACTATCTGCGAACTGTCCTGCCTATCTCTTATGAAGTTCAGAGTGTAGTCAAGTCCACCCTCACTATCGACCCCATGTCGCGCATCTCTCTTCCAAAACTCCGAGGACGCGTTGGCACTATAGATACATGGTACATGTCTGACGAAGACCTGGTCCACGCAGCGCCCTCAGTTCAATGGGTCGCTCAATACTATGCCTCTGAGATCCCATCGTCGACCTCTGTACCTAACATCAGTGTAACGTCATCCGCAAGCAGTACAGGCAGCCAGAGCAGCTCGAACTCCCAAAGCTCTGGGGAAGAAGGCTTTTTGTATCCAAGTCCCGCTCTAGGTCTAGAGCCCTTGGGGATGCATGAACCACAGCCCATTCTCGCGCGCATTGCACGATCCTTGAGCAGTGATTCCTCTTCGAACAGCTCAGATGAAGAGAGCGAAGGCCCCGTCACCCCATATTCGATACCTGTGGATCCGGACATCGAGGTGCCAGAACTGGGCGAAGAGGAGGGTATCGGTGCAAGCTTGCGGGTTCCCTTGTTCAGCCCTACAAAGGGTGTCAATGGATCGCGCGGTTTCCGTTCGGCATCGTGGACGTCTAATGGTGGAAGGAAAATGCTTGAGGTTGAGCGTCCGCGGCCAAGGGCGATATCAGGGTTCAATGCGAGGATGGACAGGGAGTAGGAGGTTATTTGCAAACACACTATGTTTCCGTTCCAATGCGACAAACTATGCTCACACAAAGAAGATTGATTTCCTCGGCATCTGAACGTTGCAAAAAAGGATACTACAAAAGGGTAATATACGAATGAGATACAAGCAAAGAGAATACAGGCCTGAAATGAGGATCACATGGCAACGTCGACGTCGACAACTGCATGCGCTGGCCTTCGATTCTCCCGACCCAAGCCCACTGCTCTCTCTGACTCCTCAATTGTATATGCCGGCTCTTTCAATTGTTTACATCGCCGTTTGTGAACTTTGCTTCTCCAGTGTGACCGCAAAGCGACGTCGGTCTCGTAGTATCTGTACATATATCTCAGTACTTCTTTTTCTCGGAAGAACGCTTAGGACGCACTTTGCACATTCAACACAATAGTGCTGCGCTAATCCAGGCTTCTCGAAGTCCAAAGGCTGCGCTTCGAGAGCTGCACGATTCTACACACAAGGTATCGTCAGAGAGCAACGTCTTGTGCAGCATTTAGAGCGTACTTTGGGATCAAGGTCGATTAATTGAATTAAATCCAAATCTTTTGTTCGAACCTGGATTGACGTGAGTGAGATCCTTGAATAGTGACACATGGACATACCCGAGTTCTTGTGGCTCTGTGGACGTCTCTTTGTGCTTTGTGGACTCTTGAACGACGAAGCCGTCCCATGATGGTGGAAGGAAAGAAGTATATGGTGGCTGTGCAAATTTTACCTCAAAATTCGGTGTTAATCCGAGTCCTGGTCTAGGTTGCAGAGGACAACTTCGTATAGAAAAACACGATGAAGCTTTACTTTGAATTATGTGCCGTCGCTAATAAAGGACCCTTCCAATCTTCTTCGCGATTCTCCAGAATATCAGCAGCAGCTTCTCCGTACCCCCACATCTCCCTCTCCATAGCACCAATGTCGGTGCAGGTAATTATCCCTTCGATATCAAGTCTCCTTAGCGCCTCCCTACACCAAACTCGACAGGAGAACCTAGGTTCTCTCTCGACATCTATAGCAGGCACTACCATCGGTATGTTCTTCAAAACATTATCAAGATCGTCCGCCGACTTCCCCTTCAAGTTACCAATAACAACGGCAGCAGCTACGCCGAAATCCAGTCCGTCTATCCTGAAATCTGTTCTGTCGTAACTCCAGCCTGTTTCAGTTTGTTGTCCGTCGGTGATGGCGTGGAACTTGATCCCACAGTACGGAGTTGAATCACTCGGATCCCCAACAAACATTGCCCAATGGAAACGCGGAGGAACGGTGGTCATCAATTGGAGGGTAATGAGAATGTCGGTAGATGTTGGTTGGGGAGTAATCATGATGGTTACTTGTCAAGTTTCAAGATCCAGCGCGGTCATCATGATGGTCCCACTGCTAAGTCCTTGTCGGAGTTCCTGTCTTCTTACTTACCTAGACTGACACAGCACGTCGGAGATGTGCAACATTCTTAAAAATAATGTACACTACATTAAACCACAGGAACATTATCTTTCCTATTCCAAGTGTTGGGAATCCGAAAAAGCATCTATTATGAAACAGCAGAACAGCAACGAAGAAAAACAATATCCATCATAAACATCAGTTCGTCCGGTAAAGCGCGCGCTTCGCCACTTTGACAATCACGCTAGTATCGGGGAAAGCAAGAGCTTCCAGCCTCGTGGCGTACTGAGCAGTCAGATTAGCCAAGAAAGGAGAGGGGAAAAAACAGAGTACATACCGGTGTGGGTACATCAGCACCCGTAACCCGCTCAACAGGTGCGTCTAGGTAGTCAAAGGCCTCGCTCTCGACGATTTGCGCGCAAATTTCACTTCCGACACCGAAAGCTGGGAAACCACCCTCAACAATAACGAGCCTAAGGAATCGGGTCAGCATAATTGTAACACTGTGTTAAAACTACTTGCCGATTCGTCTTCTTGACCGAATTCTTAATCGTATCAATGTCTAGAGGTCGAATACTTCGTAGGTTGATGACTTCCGCCTTGATACCTTCCTTCGCCAATTCATCCGCAGCTTCAAGAGAGTGTGTTACCATCTTGCTGTGAGCAACAAGAGTGACGTCCGACCCTTGTCGCTCCACTTTACATTTCCCGATAGGAATGAGGAAGTCTTCCGACATGGCCTCGGCGGACATGGGAAATGAGATACCATACATCATTTCATTTTCGAGGAACACGACAGGGTTAGGATCCCGGATAGCGCTCTAAGCGCGAATCAACAGTCGCTCGGATAATGAAAAAGTAACACAAACTCACCTTGAGCAGTCCCTTGCAGTCCTCTGCGTTCCATGGACTAACCACTTTCAAACCAGGAATAGATCCATACCAAGCTGCATAATCTTGTGAGTGTTGAGCGCCCACACCAGCGGCAGCACCGTTAGGACCGCGAAATACAATGGGGACCGGGACGTTTCCGCCAGACATATAATACGTCTTGCCAGCGGAGTTGACAATCTGGTCAATTGCTTGCATGGCAAAGTTGAATGTCATGAATTCGCAGCTGATTAGCGAAGTGAGTATTTAAGACTCGAGAGAAGAATGGGAGACATACATGGGCCTCAATCCAGCCAAAGCAGCACCTGTAGCCAAGCCTGCGAATCCCATCTCTGTAATGGGCGTGTCGACGACCCGTTTTTCACCAAATTTATCAAGCAGGCCCTTGGTGACCTTGAGTGCTGATCGTCAGCAGTGCGCACCACCCAAGGAGCCTTGCAGCTCACCTTGTAGGCACCATTGTAACGAGCCACTTCTTCTCCGAGAATAAAAACGCTGTCGTCGCGAATCATCTCCTCCTCCATCGCGGCATTGAGAGCATCACGAACGGTCATCTATGAGAACATAAGAGTAGGCCTCGCATAAAATTTGCCAGGCGCACCGTGTGTTCGTTGTCGGCTGTCGCATATCCGCGCACTGACCGTAGAGCAGTGCGCGAAAGTATTGACGACGACCGAGCATTGGCCAAGGCAGGCGCTAGACGAGTGAAAGCCAGACGGGCGACCATATCGATGGAAGGATGAGTAGTAATGGCCAGCTGGCTGGCAGAGCCGTTCGTAAGACGCGTCAGAAAATATTACTTTTGGGGAGAAACCTCAAGTTCAAACTCCGATTCTCCATTGGGAAGATGAATGCCGGCCCGGGCGGACCAGGCGTAATCCTCAGTCCTCGCCATGTCGAATCGGAAGCCAGTCGTCATCATCACTGGTGCATCCAGGTCGTGAAAAATGGCACGTCTATATAGTTTATTTATCTCATATTTGAGCCCACAGAGGAATTGGTCTCGCTGTCGTCAGGATACTGCTCGAGACATTCGAGGCCAACGTGGTGGCGATTTCGCGAACCCGTACACCTGAATTAGAGGCGCTGGCGTCGGACAGTCTTCTACATATTCAGTGTGACGTGTAAGCAGGTAGTTTTGCCATTTTGTGCAGGCCCTTCATTCTCATTTTGCAGGTCAGATGAACCCTCACTGGCCGGAGCGATCTCGCAGGCGGAACAACATTTCAGTCATATCGATGGCCTTATCCTGAATGCTGCCGTGGTGGAGCCCATGTGCCGCATTGGAGACTCCACGGCTTTGTCTACCTGGAAAACCCATTTTGACGTCAACTTTTTCTCGTTAATCACTGCCATCAGATCTGCGCTGCCCGCGCTGAGACGGAGTGATATCGGCGGTAGAATCGTTTTTGTCAGTTCCGGTTCTGCCGTCAAAGGCACAGCGGGTTGGGGTCCTTATAACGCGTCCAAAGCTGCGATGAATAGCTTGTGCAGGTACATATTCCGACTATAATACGATTGATAACTGAATGTTTTTTTTTCAGAACTTTGTCTGAAGAGGAATCGGAAGTGATTTCAGTTGCCCTGAGGCCTGGTGTTGTCGACACAGATGTAAGTGGACCAATGGCAGTCAAATACAATCTCTTCATCGTTATGGCGCCAGATGCAAGCTATGCTGAGGACCGCTGGTGGAGAGAGCATGTCTGCCAAAGACTATCAGAAGTTCCTTAATTACCATGCCAAGGGCGAGCTTCTGTCTCCAGATCTGCCAGGTCGAGTAATAGCCGCCCTTTCTCTGCAAGCACCCGCATCTTTGAGCGGCCAGTTCGTCAGCTGGAATGATGAGTCGTGCACGCCCTTCAGAGGTTAAATTTTGACTTAGGTGCGTAAGGTCGTCGTCTTCTGATATACTTCTCCTGCTAATATACCTGACTTCTAGAGCATAACGTTGACGTCGAAGCCTCGGAAATCTCTTTGTATTTTTAATCTGTACACTTCGTCAAGTGAAGGGCAGAGGATCAACTATTTCATTGATATAGTTGACACTATAATCACGGAATATTCAATTACTAGCCCTTCAGAAGCCACCATGATTTGTCAGCTGCTAGCTTGCGCATACATAAGAGAAGATCAAGAATGCATGCCCTTGACCGTCACCGCTCATCATGCCTCGTATCGACATACACCACCATTTCTTCCCTGCCGCTGGTCTCATGAAGCAGCGCTCAGTTGGCTGGACATTACCACCTGAAAACTTCCCATGGACGCCTGCAATCAGTCTGAAATTCCTTGCAGATACAGGGATCGACGCGGCAATTCTTTCTATCCCAGCGTATTCTGAGGGTTCTGTCAGTCCAGAGAATCGCATGGTGGCTAGAAAGCACAACGAGTATGCGGCGGAAATTTGCACCAGCCACCCAGGAAAGTTTGGCTTTTTCGCGAACCTCCCATTCTTGGACGATGTGGAAGGTAAGTATATGCGCGTCGAAGACGTGTGTTTATATTGTTTGTTAGGTGCCTTGATAGAAATCACGTATGCTTTCGACGTGCTGCACGCAGATGGAGTCGGTCTCTCGACCACTATCGGCGAAGGACCAAATGGGAGTGAGAACCTTCCGTCTCATGGTAAAAAAAACTCTCGAATTGACCATCATATCCCCAGGGTACTTGGGTGACGATAAGTACGACCCTATTTGGGAAGAGTTGAATCGACGCAAAGCGGTGGTATTTGTTCATGGCGCTCAGAGCCCTTCGTCGACGCCTTGGCCCAATAAGTTCCTGGGTCTTCCTGTAACTGAAGTAAATGAGACCATTGTTCCTTTCATTGCCATTAATAATCCATTGTTTATGCAGGTCCCCAACGAGACTTATAAAGCTGCCGCGCATCTCGTTGTTACAGGTCAGCGAGTATCTCGTATCTATCATAAGAACACGTTCATCTTTCACCTGCAGGGAAGAAGCGCAAGTACAGTGACGTGAAGATCATATTATCTCATATGGGTGGCAGTACTGTCATTCTTGCTAGCCGGGTTGCTGGTCTTTCACCCTACATGGGCTGCACACTGACACCCGACGAGATAACGGAGGACTTCAAGAGTTTTTACTTCGACACCGCCCTGGCTTCTTGCGAAACGAATCTGATTATGATCGAATCATTTGCTCAGCCGGATCGTCTTCTCTTTGGCACTGATTTTCCTGGTAGATGTGTAATGTTTCCATGCCTTTCTTGTCTAATAACACTTTAAGCAGCAGTCACTACTGAGACGACAAAATGGTACACAACTCATTTGGAACGTTTTTACGGCGAGAAAGAAGCGAGGTTACAGGAGATAGTATCTGAAAATGCGCTGAAGTTGTTTCCAAGGTTCGATGGCACCGTCTACGTC
This sequence comes from Armillaria ostoyae, assembly GCA_902506015.1. Taxonomy (NCBI): domain Eukaryota; kingdom Fungi; phylum Basidiomycota; class Agaricomycetes; order Agaricales; family Physalacriaceae; genus Armillaria; species Armillaria ostoyae. The sequence continues at coordinate 3,230,305 of LR732083.1, forward strand.
TAAATCGGTTATGATACACGAATATACTTTATACGAGTCCTATATATGGTTGTCCTTGTGCACCGACAGTTTCACACCTTCCAAAACCGCTATTATCCTCCTTCCCGTATGTTATACTCCCCATCATTAGATCCGAATGTCGTTATTAACATTAATTATCATCACGCCAGACGAAGCCAACTAATGATTTTGTCGTGGCTTTCACCATTAATTAAAAAAGGCTCTCCGTGGTGGCCCTTAGGATCGAGGTATAAATTCTTCTTTATCCCGTGCGAAGTGAGATATCGTGTGACGCGCTGTTGTAGAGTGAGTGTTTAATCCAAAAATCTAACAAGAAAACCTTGGACCTGAGCTTTCACAATGACATCGTTTCCGCCCAAAACAAAGAAGGTTTTGTTGTAATCACGAGCGTTGGGTATTTCTTCATACCAAAGGGCATTTGAAGACCAATCGTATTGCCGCTGCAGGAGATTTGCGACGCCAATCTCCGTGCCTACAAAATAACGCATGATCAAGTCGATACCCTGACGTTGGGACTGTGAGAATACGGCACAGGAAATACACTTGGAAAACGTACCGTGGTACACGGCCGGTAGAGGAAATTGTAGCAAACGTCTGCAAAGAAATCAATATGGTGAAGAGAACATCACTGGAAGAAAGTACCTCCTTCCCAACAACAAAATGCTACGGGGTCAACAAAACATGATCGGGTGATCATATGAGGATAGTCCTTAAGCATCCAACCGTGGCAATATGTACCACTGTTTTCAACTCAGCGTCAAGATCCGCTATCGGACAACAACACACGTACTTAGAGTGACTCAGCATTGTTACTCCATTCTTGCCTTTCTTGACCTCCTTTTCTGTCAGTTTCTCCGATGAATTTACCGAGTTGGTCAGGTCAGCCCAACCCAGGTGATCCAAAAGACGAGCCAGCAGCTCGGTCGTTTGTTCCCTGGTCATGGGCTTTAAAAAGTTTGGGTGAAAGATATCCTGACTGAGGTGAGGCTGCAATACGACGAGAAGGGGGCGGTCACTGAAATGCTGGAGAAGACGGGATAACGCAAGTTTGTACTGAGATATTCCAAGCCCGAGCCCATGGAAGAATACGATTGGCCTATGCCCAGAGGCGGGGTCCCAGGTATCTGGAATGTGAATGCCATATCTATAACGCGTTTTTTAGAACGGAAGAAGGCGGCAAGTGAGCGAACCTACTCCAATCCATCATAGGAAGAGAACTTGACGCCATATTTGTTGCGCAAACGGGATTTTGCCATGTAGTTCAGCACGAAAACGAGTACGTACGCCAGAAATGGTCGACAGCACGCATTGAATCTGTCGACGCTTAGACGCACAGTCTTGATGTGAGGGGAATGTCCTTCGGGCACCGGTCTGCCGACACGCTTCTGAAACAGTTCGATCACTGCATCTAAAGCGGCACGACGGTCTTCAGGCAGCGTCTCCAAGGGAGGCAGCGCAGCATTAAAGAGTGCCCAGTAAAGCCACTGTCGAACCTCGTGCAACCGGACTTGCGACCAAGGAACGAAACCAAACCATCTAAATGTCGTAGTCAGCAAAGAAGGCAAAGAACATGGCGTGTGACACACGTTCGGAAAGAGTTGCGAAAGTCGATCGCTCGGGGATCATCATGGTCGAGCTGTATGACGTCCTCTTCTGGACTTCCGGGTCTTGACTCGTCTAGAGACTCCGTGTCAAAGTCGACCTCGGAAAGATTGGCGAGGCCCGACTTGATGACCCGCGTCAAAGCAACCTGTAGTTCCTCGACGCTTCGTATTGGCGTCGTAGTTGGACCGGACAAGCGCCACGCAAGAAAGCTGTAGTAGATGCTAAAGAACACCTGTACGACGACCGGTCAACATCGGCTGTATATGTCTTGATTAATTAGACCCGAA